>CM067899.1:8121561-9321561 GCA_034621355.1 Mycalesis mineus | reverse complement strand
ATTTATTGCCCAATCATACCAGAACTGTTAAACTAATCTAAATGTATCTACCTAGACACATAGATAGATTATAACCTAGAATATAGAATACTTTTTATACCGATAGTATCACAGGAATGGGATCTACGTTACGGGGTAAATTTGGAAATGTTAATAAAGTCTACCTGCAACTTAAACTTTTATCCATCAAGTTACTACATTGTAATAAAAGCTTATTTTTTGTGAGCGCAACATAACATACTACCTATGTCAATAGCAATGATATTTTTGGTAAGCACGCGGAATGTAAAAGGCAAAAAATGCAAAGCCAGTGATCACCGAGTGAACTTTGACGCAAGTCCGGCCGGATTATGTCCTAGCCGCGCTCAAGGCCGGGACGTGTGCGCTAACAATATTTATTTTGTACCTCTTTTATGCAAGCGTGGATGGTTTTATGTAATATGTATTTGTAAGCTCTTAATACAAATTATTAATTTTATTTTATCTATCATATTATTTTATATTTTGATATTTATCATACATTAAAAAAGAGAAATCATACCAAGTAAGTGTACCAAACTGTGCAAGACAGTGTTATTGCATCATCATTTGCAAAGGACTTCAAGATGAAAATAAATGTGCCTTAACAGTGTTTATTTATTGTAGGTAGATTTACATTATACAATATATTGCATAACATCATGGAGATGTTGAAGTGGAGTGAGTATTGTTCCAGATGCTGCAGCTGCTTCACTACTCTCTTCATCCGATCTGAACATGACAAGTTAGGCTAAATAAAGGCTTCTTAAAGCTGTTAATTGTGTGTTCATTCTACAGATATATCGGCTCCCTATCTATACGACAAATAGCCTGCGAGTGGAGTTACAGAACACTGCTCCATTGTTGTCCCCGACCAATTAAAATTGTTTTTATTTTATTTATTTATATACATCTGTCCTTACAGGCTTACCTTATTTGACAGTGCATCCTTATTTATTGATGCAAAAGACTCACATAGAACAATATTGAAAATTAAATAAAAGCTTCTGAAACTTGCAAATTATGGTAGCATACCATCATTCTCCTGCCATAGCGCTTAACTTTCTTGGTGACAAATAGCTGTGATGAGATGATCACATGAATATCACGTGATCGCATCTACATAAAATATGTTCAAGATTGTGCTATTGCATAACATCATCCTACCGACTCGTATCGGCTGGCTATCTGTGCGACAAATAGCCAGCGAGTGTTGTTCCAGATCGCTGCTCGAATGCTCTCCCCGTCCGATCCGATCGGCGAGCTTATTAGTAGCTTGATAGATAGCATTTTGTTGATACCTTTTTTGCACACTCGAAATAGCCAAAGATTTAAATCAGCATTTACTACATTACATTACTACAAGACTACATCTTCTGCTTTTAAGTGCATTGACTTCCCACGCAGTCGGCCCCATTGGATTTTAGGAGCTTTTCTGCCTCTCTGTTAGGGAGTCCCGCATACTTGGATGTAGATTGCGCGGTTCTAACTGCACAGCCTTCGACCTGCTGTCAAAAAAATCTTCCTTCGTATACGAATGGGGATATGGAACTTTTACCCACTACGTTGCTACTACGCGTAATGGCCTAATCGTCGTGATCTTCTTAAACTAGAAAATTTGTCTGCCTATGTCCCTAAATATGGCGGACAACTATAGAGTTCAGAAGGGTTTCCTTTTTATATGTTTTTAATTATAATGTAAGAAAAAATAACACCTCCTTTCGCCAGATATATAGCGTCATGGCAACCTTTCGCCAGACCCTTAAACTTTAATTTGTATAACAATGTTTTCCTTTTTTTTCTTTTTATTATGTCACGGTACATTCTGGCCAATGCCACCCAAAATACCACAAACGGCACGCTTATGGCGCATTCGGTTTTATTGCGCCCAAATGTGTCTCGTTTTAGTGAAAAACGATAAAATAAAAACTGCCGGAAAATAATATAAAATTAGGAATGTGTTTTATTCGGCCTCTCGCCTCTTGATATCCATTGAGATAAAATTTAAAAGTCGCTTTTTAAGCACCATTAGTCACCACCTTTAAAAACTGTCATCCGCAAACGGTAAAAAACTTGCACGCGTCGCAAATATTTTATTAAAGAAAAAGAGGAATTTAAAAAAGTTTATTTAGCCATAAATCCGGCCACAATCAATTACGGGGTCATTAACAATAAAGCACGCAGGAATGTACATTACACGAACGGGCAAAGCGAGAGGGAATCCTAAACTAACCATATAAAAGCAACATTTTCCACTGCATCGAATAACGTTCCCGACCATAATTCAAGAGACGTGACAAGGTGACGCAATGCAAACATATATAAAGTGCTCGATAGGTCTCTTTATGTTGGTTGATTGTACATGAGTACTTTTGAGAGCGTTATCGGGGCAGTACATTAGTGGCGACTTGACACGACCAGTCTTCTGTAAGGGTACAGCTTGTATTAGCGGCTCCTAATTTATTAGGAACGATACGACGCCGGCCGCCGGCCACCCTGACCACGGGCCCATTCACACTGAGCGGGGAGATTCAGGATAGATGGCACACTGTTATAAAATAAAAAAGTTATTGTTATTAAATAATATTACAAATAAAGGAGAAAACTATAATGACTGTAATGTAATGAATCAAATCATTCATTGCATTATTAATTACATACTAATATCATAATTAATAAACACACACACACACACAAAAAAGTGGCAAAACCTCACATGAATATTCAATTATATAAACTTAAATTTAAGAATATAAACTAATATTACTTTAAGTTTATTTGTCACACACTTTCTGTTTTTGTTTTACTTAAGTGTACTTTACTGTGGAAGGAAGCGATTGCTACAAGACAGGGTATCCAAGTATAGGAATTACAAAATTTTATTTCATATATTTCCTGTATTTGTGAAACAATAAATTCTAATAAACTTAAACTTAAAATTATAAGTTAAAAAAAAGACTGTTCTCAAGTAGGCTTAGAGTTCGATCTCTGTCAGTCGGAAGTTGCTTTTATATACATCTTAATATTTTATTTATATTACATCAACTACTTATATCTGAACATAGTGTACAAATGCTTCTCGTCGCTTCTCTGACTCTCTTTATTTTATTTTAGATCATTTTAACAACGCGAATTTTAATGCGCTATACATCAATAGATAGTCGCAAAATTATTCAAGAGAAGATACATTCTAACTATATTGTTCTCTCAAACTACGCACGCGTTCACTACAGAAAATATAATTAAAGTTGTTAACGCCCATTACACCCCACTCTCCTCTACATTTTTATTAACACCCCAGAGCCGATAAACAGGATACGGGAAATATATTTATTTGTCCAATCATCAAATGTAAGGGTTCTCGGGTTACACCAAATGATTCCACGGCAATCGCGCGGTGATTTGTTGTGATAATCTATACTAATAAATAACGCACTCCGTTGAACGATTGAGCTGCTTTCCTCGTGATACGTATTTCATTCTCTTTGGTGGGATATTGATTCATCAAATGCATTTTTGAGTGACTCTTATGAAAAAAAAAGTTTGCTATCGTTTGTATGTTCATTGTTATATGTTTGTTCATTGATTTCTTTTATTTTCTAAAAAGTACTGAATCAATTTAGACGAATATGATTATTCAAAAGCAAATTAGCAATAGCAATAATATAATATAAATTACCAATAATATTGTTTAAGTATGTCTATTATAATGTATATATGATATTATTATTTATTACTATTATATTATTTATTGATATTCATGTATTAGTATGTAACTTATTGTATATGTAATTTTTAATTTTTATGTAATAGTTTTGTTTATAGCTATTATTGTACACTAACCACCACTCTTTTTTTTCAATCTTGTTTCTCCTTAGGCTTGACGGTTGCCTGGAAGAGATCACATCTAGTGATAAGGCCGCCGTTACACCAATTGTTATAATTATTTAATTTGTTCTTTTTTTTTCTTCTTACCAATGATATTGTGTTCTTTGGTGTAATAAAGAGATTTTATTATTATTATTATTATTAATAGCTTACTAGAATTATAAAGGAGAAAGTTGGATGTACGAATGAATGGATGTTTGTTACTCTTTCATGTGATAACTACTCAATGGATTTTGATGCCACATTAAATTTGACGACCATCGAGGCGCAGTGGTGGATTTATAAGATGGAGGTCCTGGGTTCGATTCCCGGCGGGGCAGATTGAGATTTTTCTTAATTTGTTTCGGTCTGGCTGGTGGGAGGCTTTCGCCGTGGCTAGTTACCACCCTACCGACAAAGACGTACCGCCAAGCGATTCAGCGTTCCGATACGATGTCGTGTAGAAACCGAAAGGGGTGTGGATTTCATCCTACTCCTAACAAATTAGCCCGCTTCCATCTTAGACTGCATCATCACTTAACATCAGGTGTGATAGCAGTCAAGGGCAAACTTGTAGTCCATAAAAAATAATCCGAAATGCCTATGGGAACGAGAACTGCGCGTGTGAAACCGCGGGCGACGTATAGTATAGTAGGTATATATTTTTAAACAGTTAAAAGATCACTGCACATGTAAACTAATGAATCAACGTCCTGGTGCGATTTTTCTGCCAATTTTAGCACAGGGGTATTTAAGGGACGAATAAACCAATAAATAAAATAAATAAATAAATAAATATTATAGGACAATTACACATATCGCTATATAGCCCCAAAGTAAGCGTAGGTAGCTCGTGTTATGGGTACTATGATAACTGATGAATATTTTATATATATTATACATAAATACTTATGATATATAGATAAACACCCAGACACTAGAAAATATCCATGCTCATCACATAAACATTTTTCCAGATGTGGGAATCGAACCAACAGCCTGGGACGCAGAAGCAGGGTCACTACCCACTGCGCCACTCGGCCGTCAATTCCTCAATATTAAATAGCACGCAGCACGCAGTGTCTTCGGTATTTACATGGGCGGCGGTAATCACTTAACATCAGGTGACCCGCATGCTCGGTTGCCCGCTTTAATAGCGATAAAAAAGTGACAGTTTTCACTGTTGCCTCAATATATTGAAAGTACACCGAAGTTTCGATCATCATAAAACAAAGGTATTATGTTTAACTCGCCTACACATAACTTTTATTGTGCTTTCTAACACGCGATAAACTTGCCTACTAGAAACTGTCGTAGAAGCTGGTAGAATACATTAACGATTTAAATACGGTATAATCTATGAATTGAATCAATGGTCTAGTTACAGTTGTTAGCCTATCGCTTTAGATCATGAGGTCTTCGGTCGAGTTGTGGAATGATGAGGTATGAAAAACTGAGCTAATATTTCTTCTATAATATTTCCAACAAAAATTTCAGCTTGGAATCAGGGAGGTTGGTCGCCCAAAACTCCTTGACTTTAAACACCACGTTAAGCCGCTAGTTTTCCTCATCTAAACAACAAGCCAAAATTTTCGTAATAATAAAATAAAGGCTATGATATAATTCGTATACGAAAACCAATCTTAGGCTACAATATATTATTTTAAATTATAAGAAGGAAAATTTTTATTGAACCTGGCACCCGTTTAGATCTCACTTCTTTTGTCATTGAAGTTATCAACTAAAGCATACTTATATCATAATATTGAACTTGGTTCTCATTTCACATTTATGTTTGGATGAGATTATCATTTCTAATCGTGATTATTGATGATAGCAAACATTATCATGCTAAACCCACCAGCTTAGTGGATCTAAGCTGCTGACATAAATTCTGTATTTATACTTCAAAAACGAGCAATTCGGTCGATATATAAACTAAAACCCCGTGAGTCCCTTCGTGATAAATTTAAAGAAATAGGAATCCTTACAGTAGCCTTTCAATATATATAATATACAATAACCTAGTCTTCTTAGGAATGGACATAAATTAGTTTTATCAGCGTATCGCCTCCGAAAAGTTCAAAAGTCATTCGTTGGACTGGGTGTACTCTTCTACAACAAGATGCCTAATTCAGTTTTAGATCTGCCATTGCATAAATTTAAGCAATGTTTTAAAATACAAGTCAAGGTTGTCAAGACAAAGAGGTTGAGAGGCAATTGGATCAGCTTTCAACTTCACACAAGTAGTAGAATAAATAATTTTACGTAACAATACAGTTAATATTGTAAACATTAATGATTTTAAAAGAGCAACTGTTGAGTTTCTTGCCGGCTCTTCTCAACAGGACCTGCTTTTCGAGCCGGTGGTAGAGTCCCTACAAATAGTCTAATTTGACGTTTCAAAAGTGCTTATAATTGGCCTACTTGAAATAAATGATTTTGAATTTGAATTTGAATTTAAGCTCCATATTATGCCTTCTTCAATAAGGAAGTCTGACCTAGTCACCTTAAGCTGATGATGATAGAGATTGGATTGTTAGTTAAGAAATTATACTTTAACATAATTAATTTAGAATTGCGTTAAGTGTTTGTACCATTTATTAAATAAGACGAGCACGAGTGTTGTAATGAATGACAGACAGAGAAATACGAGAAAGTGCCATAAAATTGTTATCTCAGTCATAATTCAGTCCGCAAATGACACGGTTAAAGCTACTTTGTTAGTGGGTGCTGTGCTGTTTTATGTCCAAACAGTGCCACTGGGAGAGACAGGCTTTTACGGGTAGGCGAAGGCGTGAAAATGCAGCCTTAAATGGTTTTGCAAAACGCTGCCATAGAATGTGTATTTTACTAGCTGGACTTGACAATTGGTGGCTTGTAGAATATCTTTTTGCTCGTGGATTCAATATCTAAAATATGTATTCTTATAATATTTTATTACCTGCCTGCCTGGTAGTCTAGTGGTCTAGTGGTATATTTATGTGGCTAATTCACGTGTTTCGATTTGAACTAAAATTATAACAAATTAACCAATGAAAACCTAAACCTAATTCACTAATTAGGTTTAGGTTTTCATTGGTTAATTTGTTATAATTTTAGTTTTTACCCTATATAAAGAATAGGTCTTAACACTTTAAGACCTATTCTTTTTCTTTAAGTGTCATTTCTTCTTTAAAGCACTAGCAGTGCGTATTGCGTACTATTCGTGGAGATTTTTGAGCTAGGAGGGTCGTCGACCAGGTCTTTGGCTTCTTTGGATCTAGCCTTGAATGATGCGCTGCAAGATCCCATACGCAATGACGCATAAAGTGTACCAGATACTAAAGTTTACTACTTTTAATTTAATATTGACCTTCCAGATTTTGGCAATTCTCTGTAGTACCGTCTCGTTTCGCGCCCTGTATGTCCATGATATTTTAATCATGCGCCTATATACCCATCTATCTTTATATACATAAAGATAAAAAGAACCAAAATGGTAGTTAATTCTACTGAATATTATCAATCCAGTTGTTGGCAGTCAATAGCTGGTTCCACATATTTCGATTACTCATACCTCAAAAATGCTAGATCAAACATTCAAAATCAAAGATTGAACTAATCCCCAAACATTTGTCACTCACAATTGTTCATATTAAAATCGTCAACTTTATCTTAACACACTCAAATAAATTGTTTAGACAAATCTCTAATAGTTATAATAAACATCGTATTCACTGGTTAAGAAGCTTGCTTGCCTTTTTAATTTGAGTATTTACCTCGCCATATTACAATGGACTTTTAAAGTATAATATTGTCTTAATGGCAGAGGTCTTAAGAAAATGGACGTTTGACATCTATATCCGAGTCTGCCCTATCCGTTCAAAATATCTCGGGCTCTGGACAGGTAGGCGGGAAAAAAATTAAGTAATAATCCGACCGCAAGACTATGATAATCTGATGGTAACGCCATTTTGTTCTGTGTGGTTTGGGGTAAAAAATGTGTGACATGATTATCGGTAACCCTTCGGGAAAAAAATATCTGCTGCGGTTACATGGAGATATTTTTAAAATATTTTTTTTATTATAATTTTAGTTGGCACAAACAAGTGGTCCACCTTAGCCTACGGAAAGCCATCGCTAAAAAGGAGCCTCGGATTTTTTTAAATATCAGTTCAGTAATTAAAACTCTTTGTCATGTTTGTAAGCTGTTTTAGTTCTGTGTAAAATCATCTTGATAGTTACCCACGCCATACAAAACAACCATCTAAAATTTCGCAATTCTTATATTTTTTCTTTAATTAGATCGTTAGTTATCGATAGCTTTTATAACAATAATCACGACTAAATTACAAAAGGTTAGAGAGCTTTAATTTTTAAAGTAAAACACCGTATTAACTAACTTAACTTTATATTGAATTAGTGAAAATCAAACGGCACCATGTAAGCCCAGCTCAAGCCAATTATTAAAAGGGCGCGGTAAGAGATAAGGGATGAAAGTAATACACGCGATAACATCAGGGTTGGCTTGTTAGTCGCAATAAAATGGTTTTTGTGTCAAAATTAGAGCGAATTTTTTGTCGCCCCCGTCGCGCCTGGCGGCTATTTGTCGTGAGAAGTGTTTTGATTCTTCCTTGACGTCATTTGTTTGTGATGACGTTATTTAGATGGACATTTATGTGGGTACTTATACATTTGAGTTATACTGGTTATGGCTTATGGGTTTTAAAATAAACCTTATTTGTTATATTTGGTATATAAGTTGATATTTGGTAGGTACTTTCAACTTATGACGATCGTCATTGTCAGTGGTCTATTTTAGCGGGTCTCCTTCTTTTGGGAGATTTAGGGCTGATATCCACCGCGCTACTACGATGCGGGTTGGAGAGATCAGGGTTAATGATTGACTTTGGTTTTTCCAAAAATCAGTAAATAAAAGAAACCATTCAACTTCCACTTCAAAACTTGGTCGCTAACTGCGGACCTCGTTCGAAAGCACTCAGCGAGCCATGGAGAGAGCAATGCACGGAGTATCTCTGTATTGATTTATCAGAAATGAGGAGATCCGCAGAAGAACCTAAGAAACCGACATAGCTCAGTAATTTTTTGTTTAAAAAGTTTGGCATTCCCTAAAAAGGCCTATGTACAGCAGTGGACGTTCATCCACTGTTAATGATGATGATGATGATGATGAATTAACTTCAAAACAGAACAACTTCATCACTCGAACACAGAACTCAAACCTAAGACATCGTGATCCATAGCTGCAGCTTGAACCAAAAAGGCCGTTTACAAACCGCGGAGCTATATTACAAAGTTGTCATGTAACCAATAATCACGCATCATGAAATATCATCAAGTGTGGGCATCATGTAGATTTACACGGAGTCCGATTACGGGCTAATACGTGGCGATCGTAACTTACGTCCAGAGCTCGTTAGCGTGTCCTCCTACGCGTATCGCGTGTCGTGGCCAAATGTTCGCTGTAACATAGTAGTTGGCACTTGGCAAAGATGGCTGCTTGTACCAGGCCGTGACACTTTTTTTATTCAAGGTTTTTCTTACTTGTTCTAAGCTTGCAAGTATTAGTATTCA
Organism: Mycalesis mineus; assembly: GCA_034621355.1. Classification (NCBI taxonomy): domain Eukaryota; kingdom Metazoa; phylum Arthropoda; class Insecta; order Lepidoptera; family Nymphalidae; genus Mycalesis; species Mycalesis mineus. Next base: position 9,312,099 of record CM067899.1, on the reverse strand, counting down.
GTAGATACATGAAAATAGTAATAGTTTTCTACTAGCATTTTATTTGACCAAAATATTTGACCGCGGCTATCGATTGACACACAGTGACGACTTTTCCAACGCGGAAATGCAGCCAGTATCATTGATATCATCCATAAGGGATGATTAATACCTATGGATATGTTAGCATGGTGCTAGGGCTCGCTTATTGTCATTCTATCACTCATCTTTATTGCTAAATAACACCCTAATGTTTCAGTATAAAACTTAAGGTACCTACCTAACCGCTGAAGTATATATATATATATATACATACCCAATGACGAATACAAGACCACACATTGTAGCACATGGTTTTCATAGATAAAAATGCGCCCTTAAAACTGATGTTCAATCTCGAAAATTAATGAAACAAATAGTAATAAAAAATAATAGAACAAGAAAAAATAACTGTGTCATTCAGTTGCTTTAGTTTACTTAAGATAACATGATGACCACCATGGAAGTATGCCCTTTCTAATAAATAAAGAATTATCAAAATCGGGCAACTCCGTAAAAAGTTATGCGTGATCATACATAAAAAAAATACGTGTCGAATTGAGAACCTCCTCCGTTTTTTTTCGTCGGTTAATAAAGTATGTAGTACTCGTTGGAATAATATATCTATTCAAAACTTAAACTTTAACTTTTCTTATGTAAAATGAAGAAACAGAAAAATCTAAAAAAGGCACTGTAAAATAAAATCTAACTTATTAATTTTATTCAGTGACGTGTGTTCTGATTTACTATCGCCAAGATCTCGTTAATCCTTCCACCCACACTGTCGAGGGTCTAATCAGCTCTGCACACCTTCGATAGCCAATTGAAAATAAATCAATTCAGGCTGTACCTATGTCATTTTGGTTGGAAAACTTTAACGAACACTGAGTTTGTTGTAGGTGTATTGTTTTACAAATATGTCATGTGTACGATTTAATATCAATTAAAAGAGTTTTAAACTTTGTTAAATTCTACAAAAGAGTTTGCAAGAAATATATTGTCGTGTTAAGGCTGATCGCCAATCAGTAGCGCTATTCTGTGCGTTTTTCATTTGTCTGTCTGTGTCTGTCTCTCTCTGTCTATACTATTTGATAGAGAAATAGAGACGTAGTTGCAAGTAACACTGTTGAGTTTCATTTATAGAATAGTGCTACAGATAGACGTCTAGTTCCGCAAAATGGCAGAGCGTCGGTGCTAGATAAAATTGTCAAATAAGTTTTAAAGAAAATTATGTATTTGGCTTGCATTCTGTTGTTAAATAGACCATTTCAAATGGAATCCTAAAAGTAAGCGCCAACTGGTAGCTTAATAAAATAAATAATTTTATGTAAACTGCACTTACTACACTCTTCTCAGTCTCTACGTTCTCTTCTCAGTCAATGTATTTATTTGTTATAATATAAATTTAAAAAAGTCAAAATTTGGACTTAAAATTAGATTTCTTCTAATATAATATCAGTTAGCATTATTAGGAACATTGCAATATTAATAAAAACGGATGCGGAATTTGCGAAACCACCTCATAAAGTGTGCGATTAGCAGCAAAACCTTTATAACCTTTCCACGGGTTGCGTCCCCACAAAATCGTTCAATGCTTCTTATTTGCATATAATGATTGCGAAAAGGGAATAAATCATGTAAAATGCACGTCACTATACCATTCACGGCCGCGGCACAGCAAAGTGCCACGCCTGATCTTGCTCATAATTATACGGTCAGGTTTTATTAAATTAATATTGATTGCCGCCACATTTGTTAGGTTATTTCACTACATTTTAAAACAAAGTTTGTATGAATAACTTAAGCACTAAAACCCGATTAATAAAAAATCAAGCACTAAAAAGTATGAAATACATAATCTTAATAGCTATAAAATATGATAGTATAAAATATTTCATATCTTTTCAGTACGAAGTTTATTTTCTGAGGGTAGCCATGGTCACGCCTGGGTCAATTTATTTAATTTTTAACCGACGAAAAAAAACGGAGGAGGTTCTCAATTCGACACGTATATTTTTTTTTTTTTTATGTATGACCACGCATAACTTTTTACAGTGTTGTCCGATTTTGATAATTCTTTTATTAGAAAGGGCATACATCCAAGGTGGTCCCATTGTCCGCTTGTTAGGATCTGCTGATGATATCCTGGGGAAATTGAAGGAACTCTTCAAATTTTGGAGGCACGCTTACAGCGATTTCGGTTTTTGACTCGGTATCGGTAGCTTTTTGGCTACTAGTGCTATATAATATACTATGACAGTATAGTACGAGTACGCTACGTGGCGATAAATCACTAAAAAGTAAGAAATAAAAATTTTTAACAAAAAATAGAACCGACTCCAAACGCACTAAAAAGTAAAAAATAACTGTGTAATTTAGTTGCTTTAATTTACTTAAGCATATCTAGGAGTCGGTGCCAGCCAAGGTTTCTACTTTCAAGGACGTTACCTAGAACCCACAAACTGCTATACTACCTAAAATAAATGTTCCTTAAACTTGGCTGGCACCGACTTCATAGATATGCTTCAGTAAATTAAAGCAACTAAATTACACAGTTATTTTTACTTTTTAGTGCGTTTGGAGTCGGTTCTATTTTTTGTTAAAAATTTTTATTATGGGTTTAATAGTTTTTTTACGAGCACTTTTAATAAGTTCAGTTTTTCGGTAATTATATTAACTCTACCACAAACCAGTTTACCGAAAAGTGCAAGAAAAAAAAACTCAGCACTAATTAATCGTCATCATCATTATAAGCCTACTAACGGCCCACTACAGGGCCAGGCCTCCCTCCTTATAAGAGAGGCGATATGGAGCGACCCACCACGCTGCTCCAATGCGGGTTGGCGGGCTTAGGGTGATAATGTTTCATTTATTAACGATCACTATCAGATGTTGACGACAGTGACCAGGACCGACGGCTTAACGTCTCTCCGAGGCACGGGGGTGTAACACCTCCAACTTCCCGACACCGGGCTTGAAATGTACTGAGAATTTCATAGAAGAATGAAAAACACAGAATTATTCCGTGACCCGACCCAGGATTCGAACCCAGGACCTCGATCGAAGCCAAATAGGCTAACCACTAGACCAACGAGGCACTAACTAATATTTAATTATTTTTTTTACCATAGTTAAGATATCTTACCTTCAGAATAAGGAAGAGCCTATTAATTGGCATTACCATCCATCCAGTATTAAACACCATCCAAGTTTCTGTATTTGCGGATAATATTTAACATAACTGGTGAACAAGTGGCTTTATATTACCCAGAACAAACAACAGCCATTACACCAGTGTGTTCATAAAATAGAAATATATCAATGTTTCTACACGTAGATACATAAGCGGATTTGCGTTTATAATGTCCTCGCTTGTATGCGTGTATTGTAGTATACATTGCCGGCTTGAGTTGCCAGTTTCTGTCTATTAGGTACAGATAGCAAAACAAAAATAGAAATGATATTTTAAATTTTGACTTTTTTTTTTCTTTATAAAAGTTTAACCTAAATGGGTTCGTGGTAGTCACCGTTGAAGTATTTATAAATGTGCAGTTATGATATTTAGTGCTTAGACCAACCACGCCGCTCCGATGCGGGTTGGTGGGCTTAGGGTGATAGTGTTTCATTTATTAACGACCACAATCAGACACTGACTGGGACCGACTCTTCGAGGCACGGGGGAGTAACACCACTAATCTCCCCATTCCGGGCTTGCAAAGTACTGACAATTTCATAGAAAAATGAAAAACTCAGAATTATTCCGTCCAAATAGCTCCATAGTTAATTGTCTGGATTTAACCCCAAGAGATCGTGGGTTTGATCGCTCATTAAACGAAAAGAAAATATCCGAAAATTCAAAATTCGTTCAGGTTTTCAAAGTTGACTTTGTACGAGAAATTGTAACACGTCAATTTCATCTTTTCGACATCACTCTACAATCGGTACAGAAACCAATCAAAAGAGTCGATCGTAACACTACCGACTTCTTTACGGTAGATAGGCTTGCCCTTGACTACAATTACATCTAATGGAAAGCAGTGATGAGGCTTAAGATGGATCGAGCTTACCTATACTAAAACCAAACTCGATTGAGAATGTTTGTCAACAAACAAATTAAAAATAAAGGTAGAAATTACTAGTCATTTTACACCTAATATTTTAGTTAACTTGTTAATGACGAATTCATGACAATAAATTAGATTAGTAAGCTTAAAACTAATTAGTAAATTCAACATCTTTTAAATAAGATTTTATAAAAAAACAAAACATAATTATAAAATTTATTAGGCATAAAATGTGTTGCGTTTTCTACCTTCGTTTTAAATTTTTTTGTTGACAAGCATTGTCAATCGAGTTTGGCTTTAGTATAGAAAATGTCTATTCATTCTTGAAGATGTTCAACTTGAATTAACTTGAAATCAAGATACTCTACGGCAGTGTTCTACGCGAGTGTACCCACAGGGCACAGCTGGTTGAAGTTATAGCAAATATTAAAAAAATAAGTTTTTATTGCATTAGTACATTTTGACGTCTTTATACGAACGCATGAGCGCAATAATATGCACATATTTAAGCTTGGCTCGTGCAATTTGATTCCCGCGACTTTATTTATAATGTCTTATGATTTTACTGAAGTAGCCATCCTGTAGGGAGCGGTGAAAATTATACTTCTATTTAAATTACGACGCACACACGCTTGATATAGTGACCTTTGTGTTAATTTACTACTATCATAACATGGCGATTATAGTCTAGGAGCAAGTGGCTGGCGAACTGTGTTGAAATGTGTTGAAAATAAAATGAATTAATGCTAAATTATTATTAGACAATTTAAAGGATTTATAAATATTAACAGTAGAATATAAATGGCATAATAAGGGTTTTAAACTGTAGGTAAATTTTTTATCGACTACAAGTTGGCCCTTGACTGCTATCACATCTGATGTTAAGTGATGATGCAATCTAAGATGGAAGCGGGCTAATTTGTTAGTAGTAGGATGAAATCCACACCCCTATCGGTTTCTACACCACATCGTACCGGAACGCTAAATCGCTTGGCGGTACGTCTTTGTCGGTAGGGTGGTAACTAGCCACGGCGAAAGCCTCCCACCAGCCAGACTACGACAAATTAAGAAAAATCTCAATATGCCCCGGCGGGAATTGAACCCGGGACCTCCGTCTTATAAATTCACCACGCATACCACTGCGCCACGGAGGGAGTTCATTATTTGTTTGTTTATTATTACTGCACAGTTTATAAAAACTTTAGCTTTTCCAAAAACTCTGATTTTTGTCTGATTTTGAACTTAGGAAGAGAAAAGGCACCAAAAATTTTTAATATAAATAATTGGCGGACTTGCTTGATCAAGAACTAAGTTAGATGCTAGAAAATCATAACAAGTAAGTATTTGAGTCAACAGTTTAAACATAAAGGTCCAGAAGCCTGAAACTGTGTGTCGTATTAGTTGCAGACAGTAGTTTTATTCTTTTATTAAAGTCAAAAATGTTTCTATTCACTTTTTTGCTAAAGAAAAGTTTCTTCTTCGGTAGACAAATTACCTTGTATATATTATTTTAACCCTTATATGTAAGATTTTTTGTTTTTATTTATTACAACTGAGCCCATGACTGCGATCACACCTGATGGTAAGTGATGATGCAATCTAATATGAAAGCGGGCTAACTTGTTAGGAGTAGGATAATATGTTCGGTTTCTGTATGACATCGTGTCGATAAAGCGCTTGGCGGTACTTCATTGTCGGTAGCTTTTTTTTTTTTTTAATGACTTCAAGGCCAGACGGGTGTCAGTCCTCAGTTAGAATGATTCCACCCAATTAAGTGGTTGAGACACAGGTTCACTGTGTTAGGACAGTGGCCCCCCATGAAAACCTACCTGTCCTATGGTGAGGTTCTTCACGTCTGCTTCCCTAATTCTAATCCTTACCGGTATCTCCCATATTACCAGCGCGTGGGACACTCAGCTATGAAGTGATAATGTCTCGTCACCGCCAGACCGGACACAAATTATCCATAATTCCCATATCAGATGCCATGGGCAGACAGTGCCCAGGACCTCCGTATACTAGTCCACTGTGGGTACCTCTGTGCCAGTAGATGGTCTTCAATCAGTATGGTAACTAACCACGGTCAAGGCCTTCCACCAGCCAGACCCGAGTCAATTCAGACATTCTCAATCGGCTCAGCAGAGAAACGAACCTAGGACCTCCTTCTTATCCACCGCGCTTACCACTGCGTCACGAAGATCGTTAAGATTAGTTTTTAATCGTTATTTTTTTCATTTTAACTACTAGTGAAAAAAATCAATGGTGCCTACCTACATAAGATCTTTGGATGATTATTACATTGTGGGTAAGCATTTATGAATTATTCATAGAGATAATAATCACTAATGTTGACTATTCTTTGTCAAGTTGCAAGTTTTTCAACGATACCCCCTATTGATAATGTACGATAATAATAAAAATTAATACAATCTCTGGATGTTGTGATTGCCACATGCAAGGCTCGGATTTCTTTACGATGGCGAATAAAAATTAATATGCGAGTCCGAGATGCGACGAATAAAAAGACAAAAAGGATGAAAAAGAACATCCGAATTATTCCGAAGGTGAAGAAACAACATTTCTGCTTGTTTCCTACAAAGTACTTTATCTGTTGTTTTGTTAAAGAAACCGAATATTATTACCGGATAAATTAATCACTAGAATGATCAAGAAAACAAAAATTCTAGCACCACAAATACCAACTATTTAGGAGTTTCTCCGCAACAAGGCAACGTTTTTCATTTTCCTGGTAAAGCTATTGGAATCGAAGTTAAATAATCGGTACCTTTATTGTGAAAGTGTTTTAAAGTTCATTCAAGCCGAAATGGATTTCAGTGTAATTTGCATACATAGTTATACGTATCCTAATTTTAAAAAAGGATGAGGCGTTATATTTAGCTCTCTTAAGGTTTGGCACATAGGTACAAAACCATTGAGGTTATTTGCACTGGTATAAAAAACAAAGTCAAGTAGGTACAACAGGAAATCTGTACCGACACCTTCAAGCGCCACTAAATTACAGAAAACCGGCCTAAATCAACAAAAATTAACCGGAAGACAAAAGATCGGACCCGATAACATTACCTAATCGATAATTGTATCTACGACACTTCGAGTCACACGTTGTGCCGTAAAAAGGTGAGAAAGTAGACGAAGATAAAACTATGAACTGATCTGACGTTATTTGCTATTCGAAAAATAAAAGACATGCAATTTTCAACTCTAAATTTATTGAAATAAAGTGCATGCTTATTGATTTGGGTTGACCGTGAAGTTGGGTTTGTAGTAAAGTCGCGAAGAGCATGGTAATAAAAAAGGTGAAATGTCTCAGTAGAAGCGAGGCAGGACGCCTTGTCGATAAGGACCACCGTGGTGGATTGGGTCTCCTTTACTGTTTCTTTCCGGTCAGCAGGTTATTGATAGGAAAGTTTGCATGGTTATTTGAAACAGACACAGCAGTTACAAAAAATATTTTAATTTAGGGATGGATTTTCTCCAAGTATATTATGACATGTCTGCTAAATTATGTTTTATCTGATATCCAACAAAAGGCCCCTTAAATAAAAGATTAGTAACTTCTCGAAACAAGTAGATAGAGGTAAAAGCGTGCCTAAATAAAATTAATAAATCACGAGAGCACTTTAAAGATTCATCAAAATAACTTTGGTATATTTGGTATTTAGCAAAGCTACAAAACTTTCTTTATGTTCAACTCATTCATATCCAACGAAATTGAAAAAATACTAATCTAAATGAAAACATTAATAGAAGAAATGTTATAAATATTTTTAATCGATGCATCGATATAATACCACCATGACTAAGGCCTATAACATTATACGTACAAACAGTTACTAACGAAGTGTACCCGAATAATCGAATACCGACTATCGTGACGACATATCGAGTATATAAGATTACAATCGTGTATATCCGAGACGTCATCATTATGGTCCCTTGGCCGGCGGTCCCATCACCAGTCGGGAGTTATCGCTCAATTCTGATGATATAAATTTGTAATGAAAACTTCGATGGCTGATATTATCAACACCGTAATTTGTTGATTCCCCATTCAGAGCCCGTTTTCACATTCGTTCAATGAAATTTTAGAATTGTAGAGTTCTTTTTGTTTTTTAAAAAATTCTGCATATTTTGTTTTCTTTCTGAACTGTCCATTTGAACAATGGTCTAGAATAAAGTAGATAAAATTCACTTCATTAGGACAGGGCATGTTTTGAGTTAATTTTAACATGGTGATTGGTTTCCGTGGCTAGAATCTAAACCCTGTTAAGGTTTAGATTTTTCAATGCGTAAACATTATTTTTTTTCTAAACGTGAGTTTAATATAATAAGTAAGCAAAGTTGAAGTTAATCTTATTACTGATATCCGCTTCAGTGACAACTCCAAAGGCAAGAACAACATCGAGATTCACGATCCTCTATTTACTATTAAATGCAAACAAACTCCCATATTATTGTCCATTATTATCCCACGAGCTAAAAAAGGTACAAAGTATTCAAACAAAATAATGTTATGTTCAGTCTTCATCCCACAGATTATCTCACCAAAGTGACCAAGGTTTGGAACGAAAGTTAATCGGATTTTCTATGTAAATTTATTGTTGGGAAAAAAATAATCCCACCCAGTTGCTAAGGTGTTGTGTCAAAGGATTTCGAAGGACCCAAACCGGACCTTGTTTACTGCTGATGGATTTACGACACATTTAGACATCTCTTTTTACTTTGCAATTGATAATGTCGACGAAAAAAGGCGTATTTACGAGGGGTAGAGAGTAAAATCCTTTAGCAGGATTTGCGATGCGAAAGTTTTAATATGAATGATTTATGACTTCAGACGAGTGAGTATGAAAGATGGCTACTGTCTTTACTTTTTCCAGCTTTAATGCAAACGAAATTTTGTATTATGCTTTAATCTTGTCACGTTAAGCTACACGATCTTTTTGCAGTCACATTCCTTTGTTAAGCTCCCACCAACTTAGCTTATAATCTGTAATTTAATTAAAATTTACTGTTAATCTCACAGAAATATCTGTTTCGTTGATGTTTACATACGAGTTATTTCAATGAGTTTTTATTTTAACGGTACATAATTTTTTACCGTTTATTTGTAGGTAATAGTTGTTTCACACAACTTGATCCGCGTGCATTTCGGTCTCTTCATAAATAATATGCATTCTTACTGTCTATGATTTAAAAAAGTATAGCCTTATACAATTCTAAAATTTATTCATACTTTCAAAAGTTTCTTGAATTATATAAATTGCATTATTGTTATAAGATTGCGAGACATCAAATTCATTAAATTACTCAGCGGCGTGACTCAGTGAATCGGGCGATAAAATAAATCGTATAGGTTTTATATCATATTCACTTCGATTTTTATTGTGAGGACCTTCGTCATTTAACGATTCTTTATCACTTTTTACGTCAAGAAACACATTCGGAATTCAATGTTCATCATTACGTTCAATTGGAAAAATCCCGACACGTAACACGATCCAAATTCGATCGATAAGACTGCACCTTAAAAGGCGCCGGGCAGGTATGCGCAGGCGCCGCCGTAGCCTCTCATGCAGAAAACAACTCTCTGATGAAACGAACTCTTAATCCGCTCTGACGGTCACTACAGAGTCTAATTAAGATTCGGATGTTCCTTCCCCGTCACCATTTTGTGTTGACCCCTCCTCCTGCGAACAAAAGGAAAAGTTCAATACGAGTTTTTTAATTGAGATTGTTACATAGAGACTTTGTTGTCTGGTCGGATAGTATTGGTTGATGTCTCTTTATCTTATCGTAATGATTTTTCAGATTTAAAATCTTGGTGTGCGGTTTCATACGAGATAACGGATAGGTTCTATTGGAGTTTCTCTTCATTGGATTACACGTCCTTAGTCTGTAACTGATATTCAAAATGTATGTTATCTATCACTTTCTTGAGCTTATGATTTGAGCCAACATGTTTCTCAGACTTAAAAGGTTGTTTTTGGGTATGAAGTTGTTTTGAAGCATGTTATTTTTAACTCGAAGCGGTAGGTATCTACGAACTAAACTAAGGCAAAGATCTCACTGCTGCATACATCGCCACCAATCTCGTAAATGATATTAGAATAAGCGGTGTTTAAAATTGAATCAGATAATAGTTTTGTCGTCAGCCAGATTAGATATGATCATCAGGAGATGACATTATTAAGATGAACAGAAGCTGAATCTAATTTCTCCACTGGGACCCGGAAAGTCTAGGCCCAAATATTTTTCTTTACACGAACGTGGATTTCAACAACGATGTTTGGACCAAACATCCCATAAGAAAACGTTTCATAAGAGATATCCTTAAAGGCAGATCAACCCAATATCCTTCTAGCCTAAGAGTCCTTCTATGATCCCTTGATTTCCAATCTCTTGCAGTCCTCTATAGTAATATCTAGAAATAAAAAATAATCTAACTTGTAACTATATAATAAAAACACCTGACTGACTAATATCCTTGCGTTATATATTTTACAGCTTGAGATAATCATTAATGCATTTTATTATCACTTGTGATAATGCATAAAGTGGAAAGTTACCTTGCTATTTAGCTATTGTAACATCAATATCCATTTGTTCCTGTATCATAATTGTTTTATTACCCTTACCTATCAGAGTATGTTTAAACTAATTATAGCACTTTAAGTAATGAAGCCGCCTTTGATCGTATACATGATGATTATCAGCCTATTTAACGGCCCACTAAAGGGCCAGGCCTCCCTCCTTATAGGAGAGGGGATATGGAGCTTACACCCACCACGCTGCTCCAATGCGGGTTGGCGGGCTTAGGGTGATAATGTTTCATTTATTAACGATCCCTATCAGATGTTGATGATAGTGACCGGGACCGACGGCTTAACGTGCTCTCCGAGGCACGGGGGTGTAACACCACTAACTTCCAGACTCCTTGGCTTGGAATGTACTGAACATTTCATAGAAGAATGAAAAAGCTCAGAATTATTCCATGACCCGACCCAGGAATTGAACCCAGGACCTCGGGATCGAAGCCAGATAGGCTAACCACTAGACCAACGAGGCAGTCGTATACATGTATAGTGGATACTGTAAATTGCCACTTCAGTTTTAAAGCTGACGTGGCAACGGGCGGGGCATATGGGTATTTCCAAGAACATGCGTTGTGGTAAGTGGCTAAATGGAAAGCGCAGTGTTTCACCTAACACGGTGTTTGTCTGTAATGATTTCCTGCAAGTTGATGTTCAGGTTTCCGATTGCGCTGAAATCTTGTGAGCGTATGTATAATTGTATATCGAGTTTATCTGGTGATGTAGCTTGAAGCTAGAAGGTATCCATAGGAATTCCATAATAAAATAATACAACCCTATCGAGTTTGAGTTCGTTTGATTCGTATTGATGCGAAGAATAGATAGGCTCGTCCTTAATAGCAAAATAAATGCTTGAGTAAAAATGTTTTTGACGTGACAACGTCTTATAATTCGATAGAGCCGGCTGCACGTACGAAAAAACATGACTCATGCGGCGTTACCTCGCTTTGAGGCGTTCCATGTAAGTGATCGACATCCGTCTATTAAATATAATTATTAAATATATTAATTTTAAATTAAAAATTAATATATTTATAATAAATTTAAAATATATATTTATAAAATCAAAATCAATTATTTTATTAATTTAAATTAATATTTATAAAAATATACTTAAATTAAAAATTTTAATAACCAATTAAATGCTACCATTCCATCAGTATTTTCTTAAGACCTTGTCACGTTCAACTATCGTCAGTAAACCGACTTTACAGACAACCAATTTTTTTATTTTTTATTTATGCTTGTTACATATTAATAGTACTTCATTGCGTTAATCTTTAGTAGCACTAATGAATTTTTGTAATTAGTAGGACTTTTGACGCACCTATGAAAACCATCGTCATCGTATCGTGTGCTCGATACCTAATTCATCACTGATAAAAGCAAAATATAAATAGCAATAGTAGGTACGTATAATTTGTGGTAACGCTGCAAGGAAGAAGACATTCGATAATCTTGTCCGGAAGAACAGGTATTACAATGGCGTACGGCTTAGGGCGTGTTCACATGAAAGACAATAATAAATCTGATAAAAACTAAATAAATAATAAAAAACCAAAACTCGGAAAAAAAGCTCACTATTTTAAAGCTCGACCTAGGTACCAGGATCTTGTGATCCGATAAAAGTAAAGCCACCCAACGAGGTAGTTAACGTAACAAAAATTGTCGACGATTCTTATTGAACAGAAAATTTTTGACTTTTAAACTTGAATCGATTAATAATCGGGTAAAGAAACGTTAAGTCATCATTATCATTATCAACCGATAGACGTCCACTGCAGTATATTGTAAACTTAATAGGTAGGTACTGCAACCATGAGTAAATCCGTGTCATGGATCATTCTTTTATACTACTCTTATTAGGAGTAAGCGTAATTCCCCAGAATCGCCTGAAAAGAAGATAATGAAATATTAACTTACGTCCTAATAAGTAGTATCCTATGTCATAATGCATAATATAATTATGTATGTATACACATGAACTAAAAGTCCCTGTCAGTGTGGTCGCAGCACATAATGCGACAGTCGAACTAATGTCACGGCTCACAATCAGCGGCGTGGGCGCAGGTTAGTGTGGACGTGCCCTTACAATTTATACGATATCAGGTTTATACCAACGTCGCCAGATTTTATTTCGAGGGCCGGAAGACAGAGAATCTTAGATTATCTATATCTATGGCCATGATTGTATACTCATAGTTTGCGGTGAATAATTTTAATTTAATTTGAAAATAATTGTTCAGATCTGGTTTTCTCACATGTTATAAAAATAAGTTTCAGATATACGAGAAGGAAACAATTTTAATAGAGGCAATATTGTATTTAATTATATTAGTAATTTTTCGAAATAGCTTGTGTAAAAAATATTAAAATTGATGCCGAAATTGATCTTCCTTATTTTGTGGCATTTTACGGTTTTGAATTGTCGTGTTGCCGAGAACATCATAAACTATCGATTTCGGCATTGAATGGCCAGGTCAGAAAGATCTTGTATGAAAGGATTAATAAGAGTGGAAGCTTAGGAAATAAGCAAGGACGGTGGCAAGGATGTGGTCTCTGCCTACCCCTGAGACTATGCCTGTCTATTATGAGAATAAGGTATGAGGTTATGTAAGTATGTTTGTATCGGCATTTAATAGGGTTAGTTACAGCTTTGAAAATTATCTCCCCAAACCCGCCAACCTGCACTGAAAATGCGTGGCGGTTAAGGTTCTCTCTTATTCTAAGGTGACAGCTGTTACACTGTAGCTAGTCCTTCAAACACTTGTCTTTTTAAAACTATAATGATACCAAATATGCTTTATTCTGAAAAGAACCCATAGCTTACAAAAAATCAGGCAGGTTTCCAATTTTCTTATCACCATTTCACAATAATATATTCAGAACAAAGTCCTCAGTTATAGCGCGTATACACGATCATAGCAGTCGTATCCCTGTAAGCCGAGCATGCATCGGTACGGTAATTGAACGGCGATGTAAAGGCTCTACGCTGCAAATAAAACACGAGCGCGACTATAATAGCGCTCGATCCGCCCCGCGCGCTGTACGGTCATTGTGCGATGTGTGCTGCGCTTTACACGCTCCGATCCGGCCCTGAAACGGGTAAATAATAACCTGGTAATACTGTGATATTTATGGGATCTTAAACAATTAAAGATCAAACTTGAAGGACCTTGGGTCTCTATCACGAGCAACAGGGCTAAGGGTCTGACGACTCCCCAGTCGCAGTGTTTGTCCCCACATACATTTATGATTTCGCATGATATCATGTAGACATTTTTAAATCATAATCCAAGTATAAACTTTATTTAAAAATATCTATACTTTTTGACGATTGAAGGTCTAGCCCTTTAAAAGGTGCCACGGTCCAAAGTAGTTACCTACCGTGCTGACATATTCGATTTTATAAAACCTCGAGGGTCTGGCCAGGCTTTCAATCAAGTAGACCTAGGAATACATTCTACATAATGTGATATTGGAAATGAGTAAATTAAACATAAACATCAACTGGTTAAGAGAGAATTCCCATTAATAAACTAAACAAATATTATGGATATACGAGTAGGTACAACGTGTTAGGTTACCCTACCAAACCGTCAACCAGGAGTTAGGGAGAGAGAATACATCTCTAGAAAAAAATGAGCTTCCTAGGCAGAATTCTGATGGAGGTATGTGGACAAGAATTTACTTAAACCTTCCAGGAGTCTAGGTGTAAGGTGCCTCTTTTAATTGTTATTTCAAAGATTTTAATTACATTAATTTATATACAGAATGGTGTAAATAACATCGAAATATACCTAATACTCTCTCTAGAAATATACTCATTGTATAAAAAAATGCATAAAAAAATTTAATTAAAGATTTATTTTTTGCTTCATAATTTGTTCCTGTCTTGTTAACCGGAACCGGAGCGTGTACAAAGGCCATTACCGCTTATGTGCTGTATTGGCCCATTGAACGACTTGAATTGCAACGCGTAGGATGTACTTTTTCGGTCAGGTTTATGACACGGCGATTATTTGAAATCTTAACCCTGCATTGATACTGAATAATGCTTGCAGTACAATGGATCTGCAACGATTATTACCTGTTTGATGTCCGTGGTTAATCTATGTTACGGTGAGGTTCTGGCTTCGATTTCTAAGTCGAGCTATGATATAATGTGATTATTTTACTTCATAACTGAAAAATCAGGCGGATTCTAGTTGAAATTAGGGTAAATGATTGCTTTCTTTTTAGTTGCGACGATTGGTCTATCGAATTTTTTTCCCTAAATAGTTAACTGCTCTACAGCAAAGTATCCAACCAGGGATAATATGAGAATTTAAATTGAAATTAAGGTACATACATAAGTACATATTTCAAGTAGGCTTTATTATACAATCATGTTAGAAAACTATTAACATCATTTTACTATTGAATTGGTAAGTATATTATCGAGAAGATGACCAGTTGTTCTTTTAAAATTAATTAAGTACCTACAGTTCCAGTTAGCCCAGGTCTAGCTGGTGGGAGGCTTAATCCGTAGCTAGTTACTACCCTACCAGCAAAGACGTACCTACCGCCATTGATTTAGCGTTCCCGACAATATGTCGTGTAAATCGACAAGGCGGGGATTCATCCTACTCCTAACAAATCAGCCCGCTTTAATTTTATATTGCATAATCACTGATCACTCGGCGAGATTGTAGTCGAGTGCTAACTTCAGTAAATAATAAAAAAAAAGTTTTGTGAGTAGAAGAAGCAAGCAGAGCCGATCGCTTCTATGAGTCATTGTCAATCATGTCCCATGTCACAAGACGCTTAGCTTTGTGGCGCTTAAAAACGAAATACAAAAAAAGAGTCGAAAATGTTTCCCCCAGTGAATTCATGGTCGTGTTAAGAAGGCGAGACGTATAAAAATTGCGCTGACAGTAACATCGTGGCGCCCTCCGACGATCGGTTTATGAGATTCGATTTGTCAAACTGTGTCCTTTTGTACCTCGCTTGTACTAACAATGAATACGTAATTAGTATCGTGAATGTTGTGCTGCGACTTAGCCCTGGGGGCTTTTAATTAATTGTGATTAAAAGTGTCTGCCTTACTGAGCTAGTGGGTAGTCTTTGCTGCTATTGAAAATCAAGTCCTAGGTACCTACAATTTTAAGCAAACTAACACTCGATGGCTTTACATTCTCTCTAAGGTACGGAAAGAAGCACTACCAGCTGTTGCTATCTTATTTAGTTTAGAAGTTTCTATGGCGATGTTTCCACTCTGGTATGGTAGCATATTGGTAGATTGGCAACCCCGCACCGGAAAGCGCAGCGTTGGTCGACCCCCAACCAGGTGGAGTTACGACATCAGACGTGTCGCAGGGAGCCGCTGGCAACAGGCTGCTCGGATCGTTGTGTTTGGAAGTCCCTAAAAAAGGCCTATGTCCAACAGTGGGCGTCTACAGGCTGGTAATGATGATGATGATGATGATGGTAGCATATCAAGTAGGTAGAGCAGCTCATGGTACCATATAAATACAATATCACCGAAATTACAGTAGAAAATAAGTGGATCAAAGCTTAAGCCAATGATTAACATGTGCTCCAGATCATTGTTTCGAGTAGCAGCCAATAAAGCTAAAATAGCCCTAATGATCTCAAACCTTTGATAGGAGATGGTACTAGAAGAAGAAGAAGAAATTAGAGTCCAATAGAAGATCAGCAAGTATTCTAATTTAGCATCCTAGACCTACAAATACTAACAGGGCAAGTAAAATAAAAACTTGTAATATAACACACTTGTCCATCAGCTCCCATTCAACCGATCTAAATCTTCAACAATAATGTCAAACATATTGTATCCTTTACAAAAATATTTTATTTTGAATAATGTCTTCATCTGTATCCAACAAATAGACACAAATTTATCAGGGGATCGAACCTGCATTCCTCGCTACCAGCCTATCGCTGCCATCGGTCGATCAGGGCTTTGTTCACACTTTAACACGGATCTGTGTTATCTGATGGTGTTTAATTTTGTTTTTTGGTTTTTATTTGTTACAGTCATTGATATACATAACGAAAACGTATTTTATAAAACTCCTCTTGTAAGGAATAGTCTCTGCTTACCAATTAGGTATGCTGATTTCATATTATACTTTTAACAATATTTTTGATATTTTACCATGTTTCTTTATGGATACGTACCGATAACACTTTTATAACTCCTCTCAACAGAAAATTGACAATTTCATGGCATACTTTTAACAATTTCCTCTCTCCAATACTCACACTCTACTATCTATATTTTTTTTTATCGACTACAAGTTGGCCCTTAACTGCTATCACACCTGATGTTAAGTGATGGTGCAGTCTAAGATGGAAGCGGGTTTACTTGTTAGGAGTAGGACGAAAATCCACACCCGTTTCGGTTTCTACACGATATCGTACCGGAACGCTGAATCACTTGGCAATACAATAGCTATAGTAGTTTAAATATTAAATAATTGTTTTTAGAGCACATAGTTTGAGGAGCCTAAGTTTGGGTTCCAAGATGCTCGATCTACTGGCGGTCTCGCAACAGAAAGCGCAGTATTGGCCTACGTTACGTTATCATTACGTATGACCGAAGACATCGAGCGGGTAACAGTCAGTCGCTTGGATGTATGCGCCTCAAGATCAAGGTCTTTGAAGATCCTTATAAGAGGCTTATGTCTAGCAGTGGACGTCCGCTGATGATGATTTTGTAGGATATTGTAATTTAAAGTGCCTATTGTTAAAAAGCTCAGGAACTTACCCAAAAAATGTAGTTTTCTTATAATTTCTTATAGTGTATCTTTGGTAGTATCTACTTATCTATACCTACTTATTTTTCTATCAATGGTGTAGCTTGTGTAATGGGATAAGTAAAATAAGGGCCGCTTCAGATTACATCGCGGATCACATTCACGTTCTGGATTCATACATTGTGTTATAACATTAGACTAATGTTTTGCGCAAAAACCTGGCACTTTCTACCCTAATGCGCAACGCAGTGCCTCTTTAAGATCGCAGACAGTTGTACTTCGTGTGATCTCAAACCCACACGACGAGTTTATTTATTTTCATATTTTACGGAACAACTTGATTGTTTGCGGCGAACCTCTTTGACTTTGTTTCGATAGATGGAGTTAGCGGCACAGCTAGATCGTTAGATAGAGTGCTATGAATAGAGTGCATCGGATAACAACATATTTCAGGTCATCTATATTCAAGACTGCTTCGTTGATCTAGTGGTTTAGTCCTGGTTTCGAATACTGGGTCGGGATGTGGAATAATTGTGAGTTTTCTCTCTTAAGAAATATTTAGTAAATTCCGGAGTCGCGAATTTGGAGGTTTTACACCCCATGGCCGGTCACCAAAAACAAAATCAATCGATCGTTACTGAATTAAAACATTATCATAACGCTATACTAAGCTAACCTAAGCCCTCCTATTTAGAACTGTTTGTATGGTCTAATCTCAACAAGGTAAGCCTGGCCCTGTTAAAATAATGACAATGAAATATTCAAGAATCGCTTTTACTTTTTAACCAATTTAAACAAAACCTTAATAAATTATTAATATTTACTTTAATCTTTCTTAACAAAACCTCCTTCAATTGGTGACAGGAAACACCACACTGAGTTGTTCTGTCATTTGTAAGTTGGTAAATTCCATTACCTCCACATGCAGGTCAAGTGTGTTAAATAAAATCCATAAAATGTATAAACAACCTGATTTATGTTATAACCAAAATTTAACAACCTATATCGAAGCATTGAATGTAAACTTAACGTTTTTTTGTCTTATAAAATTTACTTTTATAGAAATTTTTATTTTTATTGACGCCAGCGACTCTTGCGTACTTGGTAACTTGAACGATCTTTATAAAGCCTACATGATTTTGATTAGTGACATACAGACGAATTTGTTCATACTTACCTTTTAATAAAATGATTTTTTAAGGTTTTTGTATGTCCTTTTAAAATATATATAAAATTGATATAATACATAAATTATTACATAATGACAACTACTCTTCCTTTCAAAATTCATAAGAGCCTTAAAAAAATTAAATTTAGCTTCAGATAGACAGAGTTAGATAATTATAATCATTATGATCTCAGCTGACGGACATACATTGCTGGGTATAATTATCTAGAAAATACAGTGAAAAAATCTTTTTTAAAATTTAAATAAGTTTATTTTTTAGGAAAATTAGGTACAAAAATTGGTGTATTGGTGTATTTATAGATAAAAAAAAAATTAATCTTCATCATATTCATCTGATGAATTTCATAATCTTCGCTACTAACATCGCTGTCATCTTCATTTATTTCACTTTCCTCACTCGTGATATCTGACATAAATTTAGTAAATTATATAATAATGAATAATCAATCAATAAATAACAATAGTATAAATAGGGCCTTCGGTACTCCTTTTAAACCATTTGATGTCCTCAGCTAGTCAAACAGAATAGGACTGTGCTAAATACATATTTAATAATATGTAGGTACGTATGCGTTATAAAATATAATATGTTTAATAAATTTTAAATACCTGGTTGAACGAGCTTTTCTCAATATTCTTTTTTGGAATTTATACGTTTTCTAAAAATGAAACCTAGCGTCATCGATTAGGTAATTGCCCCAAAACCCCACACAAGAGAATACCCTGAAATATAAGAATTAGAAAGAAAACGTTACCCCTAACGTTTTATTAGGTCGAGGTTTTTGTGCCCTCTTTCTATTGGTAGGTATCTATCTTTTGCAGGTGTATATTGACAAAACATTTCGCTTCCAAAAATCTCAATTTCCATGAATAAAAAAACCTTGATAAGTGGAGGTCGCGACGTAAAAAGACCTCTTTTATTGGAGGCATAAATAAAAACGACAGAGAAAAAAGGCTTTAAAAGAAAAGGCACACAGTTACCGGAGTCCTATCAAAAAATAAACATACACAAGTTTCTACTTAGGCGCGCTGTTCGTGGTTCTTTGGAAGGGGGGTTGTAAAATTTATGATTCGGTGAAATATCATCTGTTTCAATATAATATGTGTGGGGTTACGTTGACTGGTGTTTGTTGCTTATGTCATCAAATGTTTATATTTCTATACAGCAGTAGGATCCTCTTTTTATATTTTAATGTGTGAGTATATCTTGGACACAGAATAGAATTACTTGTTAATATTCGATTGTAAATAATACGTGTATCTAATACACATCTAATGTACATTACATACATCTAATGTACATTATTTATGGAAAATTCTAAAAATAATTTAGTACATGTATAATTTTTTATTTCCTAAATAGGTATTTTAGCAAAACTGGGCAAATACTATCTGGCTTCTGTTTTCCAAGGAATTTACAATGAAAATTTTCAGCCCGGGTTTGGTGGCTTACACCCCCGGGTCTCGGAATACACTGTTACCTATTGGTTCCGCTCATTATCGTTTGATAACAAAAACCAAACATTCTCGCTCGTTAACCCGCATCGGAGCAAAGTGGTGGGTCTATACTCCATATCCCTCTCTTTGAAAGTGTATGGCCATGTAATGGATCGTTAGAATGGGCCTCTAATATTATTTAACTAAATTATTCCCCAGGGTTTAACAAATTGAAGATCGCTTCTTAATAAAATCAGATAAGTTTGCTATAAGCTACATGCTATTAACTTAATTCTAACCTATAATAAACATACTTATAGCTAAACAAAGTGTCACAAAAAACCTCTTCAAAGACTAGCCTAAGCCATAATTACGTATTTACAAAAATGGCTGACGCATTAACCCTTGCTATGATTATACGTTTAGGGGACGCATTACACCGTTTTTCGTTAATGAAAACTGTACTGAAAAAAGGAACAAACCATAATCTTTTGATTATAGTACCCGTTAAATTATAAAATCGTTATAAATACATCTGTGGTGGCATTAAGAGGCTTTTTGTTAATGGTTATTGTATTGTTTGTTTCGCATTGATAGAGTTTTAATTTGGCGGGGCGTTTACTCTTTTTGGGTGCAGTTTTTTTGTTCAGCAGTGTAGAAACGTGTACCCTTTTGTGTGTCTCACTGTATCTTACTGTACTTATCTATTTGTATTAATAATCCTTATTGCCGTGGAGTTTATTTTTAACGGACTTTAAAAACGTACTACCAACATTATGATGAAGAAAAACATATTATCTAGGTACCTACCTAAGACTTGCAGATTGCAAATGTGTAACTATCTACTGAATACATTTACATAATTGTATTCAAATAGATACAAATTGATAGCAAATTATAAGAAGAAATTTTATATAAATTATTGTAGTAAATATATATCAATAAGTAATACACTCAAGAGACCTGACCCAATATTTACCTAAAAACTGCTGTATCCGAGCATATTTAAAAGTTATAGCATGTACCTACCATAATTTTACTACTTACTATCTAAGCTATCATTTGATGGCAATACCCCATGATAAAAGAACCGCTCAGAAAAGATGCAGCTTACTCTGAATTGCACTGGCCTAGAAGGCGAAGGTGGCAGGTAAAGCAGTATCTGAAATGCTTGCCTTTCACTGTACGCTTGCTACGGGCGGCTGTAACGCCCCATGCAATAAGATGAATAAAAAAATATGAGGCTGTGGAAAAGGTTTCACTTCAAAAACTGATATTCTTTGCAGCATAAGATGTGTACACAAATTCACTTTCGTCGGTTCGGCGTCGCGGGCGACAAGCATCGTATAAATTATCGGGGCACAATCAAGAACATCCATAAAGCACTCGGAATGCGCGGACAATCGTTCATTGAGGTACTTATTTATTTTAAATACAATCATCAGGGGGCCCTCCCGCCGGGCCGCTCCTGCGGCGCTGTCGCTGGCCCCCAACCTCGGTCCCCTTTCGGCCCCCTTTAATCAACTGTCACGGACCCCGTACGATACCATTACATTACCCCGTTCGCGTCCCCACTTGTTAGACACTAACTCTTATGTCGTGTACATGAAAACAGTTTTTTGATATTCGGTTTGAATTCGGTTGTGATTTTTAAATAGGGTTACCATGTTTTCTTTTATAGTTATGATATTTTATTTTGATATAATTTTAGATTAAAAAGATGGATATACATTTTTACAGACCTATTTTTTAATAAAATATATGATCCTGTTCATCCTTATCATAAACATGTGTCCACTGCTAGACATAGACTTCTTGTAAGATCTTCCGAGCACTATGTATGCTCTTGCTTTTTTACCTAGTGGAGGTCAAATAACCTTTTTTAAATGTCAATGCAACAAGCAAATATCTTGCCTGACTGAATGCTTAATGCATTGCCTATAACCTACCAATATTCATGCCAGGACGATCACGTGTTATGATTAAGCAAAATTGCTCACGTAAGTGCTTCTTAATAATTAAGGTTTTGTCCAAGGGAAAGAAAAGATTTACTGTGCCTAATTGTCAAACAGTCTTCAAAGTAAGTACAGTCCAAGTCTTACAGTCCTGTTTTTGCAATTTGTAAATGGTGTCACTACTATAAATTGTCATGATTGGTAAAAGACGATCCACTGTGGACGCCATGTTTATTTGATTGCGATGCATTCGATTTGATTTGGATCGAATGACGTTTGAAATTCGGTCACTGACAACAGTTTTCGAATAGAGACAACTAAACTATGGTATTTGATTACACTTGTATTTACTTTTTCCATTTTGAATTCATTATGCGTTTAGTACAGGGTTCTTTGTCCGTTGAATCATTACGCACTAGCTAATTTCCAGTGAGGCAATGCCGAGTAAAGCCTAGGCATTCACAAGGAGTTTTCATGAGGAATTTTTCATGTAAAAATTAAGGAGTGCTCAAATCTGACAATCAAATCAAGTTTGTTTGTCTTATAATGACTTCAGTCCGAAAAATAGAATTCACAGGAAGAATAAGAAATTCAGCAATAAGAACACACACTACTGTTGTTCTTAAAGATAAATAAAAGAAAGCGCTCAGACATCGGTCCCGGTCATTATCGTTTTTTTTTCATTCTAATCGTTTTTAGTCAATAAGCCTGTCAACCTTCATTGGACCAGCATGGTGGCCCTAAGCTCCAATTTCCTCTCTTATTAGGAGAAAGGCCTGGATCTGTTCTTACTTTTTAGACATTAATAATTATTATTTAAAATATTTTCTGTTTCTTTCATTGTCTCCTTTATCCCACTTCTGACACCAATTAGCTCGAAAGGATAAGCACGTTGAAGTGGCAATAGGCAGGCCATATAATTCGCAGAACAGATCATCGCTGGGGCCGGCGTGTTCTGGAGTGGAGACCATGAACCACTATTCGCAGTGTGGGACGCCCACCAGCCAATGGTCCGACGACCTCAAAAACGTAGTGGGAAGTGGCTGGATGAGAAAGGCAGAGGATCGCGTGTGGTAGCGCACTCTCGGAAAAGCCTATGTCCAGCAGTGGACTAATGCAGGCTGATGATGATGATGATGATGATGACACCAATTGGTACAACCGAGGGGTCGGTAATTGGAAGAACAACCACAACAGTAGAACAATCTTTTATTAATCCATAGAAGAGTCGATAAGTGTTGGTACCGTGGGTACCACCCAATTTTAATCTAGAGAATTCTTTATTTAGTGCGTTTGTCATTCACCATCAGGTGTATATAACTATTTATGTGTTAAAAATAACAATAGGCACCTACCAAAGCATCATAATATCCATAATCGAAATCCATAACCGAACGTCAAGCGCGCCGCGTTGATCTGACGAATTTGTTATGGTCCGAAAGAACCACCGCACTACACACTGTCACTAGCTGTGGCAAACTTATTATTTTTTTTTATTATTATTACCTAGTTCCTCACCTACTTAATGAATTACCTACTGATGTACGGGACCATATTAACCCTCGTAACTTTAAGAAAAACTGAAAGCTTACTTATTATGTCACCCTTTTATAATGTATACCAACCAACTGGCTATAGCTATAAACTTTTAAAAATTAAATAAATATTAATGTGAAAGTTAGGATGAATATAGGCAGATGTTAAATACTCAACTAAAAAATTATTACTATAAAAACAAAAAACAAGATGCAAGCGGGGACAAAATACTTTATTTACTGCGGCGAAGGAAAGATCTACCAAAACTACGTTTGTCCCCGCCTGCAGCACCATAAAGTATTTAGAATTTTATATAGATATAGTGATCCTTGTTTTTCTCTTTTCAGTTCATAACTTCTATGCAGTCGGGTTTTTTGTTTTTATAGTAATAATTTTATTTGAGACTTTTTAGTATATGGTATAGAAATGAGATAGTACACTTAGTACACTTTTTGCTATTTTTTGTTAAAAAAGTAATATGAACATGATATGATATTTATATTTTTGAAATGGTCTTATTACGACCTTTCAATTGATACCCATATTGCTAAGATAAGAGAAAAAAATACACACATCCCCCCTGTTTTCCCCCATTTACAGCCGCCATTTTGAAAATTTATATAGCCTATGTCACTACCACAATTTTGACAAATTCAACGACACCTCACATGTCAAAATCCGTTCAGCCGTTTAGGCTGTAGTGCGTGCCGAAGAAATGGACATACATACATACATACATACATACATACGCTTGAAAAACATAACCCTCCTTCTGACGCAGTCGGTTAAAAAAGATAAATAAGTCTGGATTGACACAGAGATATTCGTAGATAATAATCACTATGTGGGGCAAACTGATTTGGCAAACACTATAAATAGAAAATTTGGATACATGTATGGATGTTCATTACTCATTCACACCTAAATGATTCTAGATTGACAAAGATATACTGATAGACTACGCTTTTTTTCAAAACAGTGTTTCGCTTTTAGTCATAGTAAGGCAATGTATTGACAGATTTAGTCCAAAGAATATACTATAAAATAATATAGTAAATTATCTTTATTTACATTTTTTTTAATTTTTAACAATGTTATAGGTATATAATACAAAAATGTATATAAAAACACTATTAAAAATTTATAAAAAAAATCTTCTCCTCCATTTGCGGGGCATTTGCGGGCTCAAGCAACCGGTGGTCAGGGCTCCAGAGTAAGGAACCTCCTCACAATACGCGCCGTTTCAAGGACTACTGCCTTCTGTATCCGACCCTTGATCCAACAATTAAGCGAAAGCTTCTTAAGGTGTTGATTGAAGCTTTTCGCAAAAAGACCATGGACTGAAACGACTATCGGAACAATAATAGTTGACTCAACATTCCACATGGCGGTAATATCGTGAGCAAGGTCCAAGTACTTTGATATTTTTTCCTTTTCGGCTTTCACGAGGTTATCGTCATGAGGAACAGTAATATCAACAATTATTGCACGGCGTACTGATCGATCGACTATCATCCCAGTAGAGCAATGCACTGTTATTTTCAAGAACTGGCGCTGGGTCGTACCTATAGTAAGGCATCTCAAAATCGACAAGGCCGTACTGAAGAGCAAGTTGTTGGTGGATTATCCTGGCTACTTGATTATGTCTGTGCAAGTATTCGCCGTTAGCAAGATAAGGACATCCGGAAACTATATGCCTGAGGGACTCCCCAGGATGATGACACGCTCGACATATGTCTAGAGTGCCATCTTTCATAATATGTTTCCGGTAGTTTCTCGTCTTGATCACTTCATCCATAATTGCACAGACAATCCATAATTGCACAGACAATCCATAATTGCACAGACAATAAATTATTATTATTATACAAATATTTTCAATATGAGCTGAGTCCTCCTCCTCTCCTCCTAACATGTATCGATGACGAATTAATCTAAAAGTATTCACTAACCAGCCGATTGCTCGACTAATGCTAACTAGTGTTTAAATCATTTAACTGCCACATTATCCTAAAAGTTAGTCCTTTATTAATATTAAGTTAGTCGCGACAAAATAGTACATAATCAATTGTAAAAATGCTCACCGGATCCTGAAACTTATCTACCTACCTATATCATAATTTTCATAATCGTTCAAAACAAAATAATTACATGAAATATAAAAAAATGTAAATTTAAATGCAAGAAGTAGGTACATATATCTACTGTAATGGTGTGAAAACTTAAATAAATATCTATAGTTTACAGTTGACTAAGTGTAATAACAGTGAGTGTAAACCGTTGGCCATTTCTTTTTTCATATCCTAAACGGCCCATAAGCAAGGCTTTGTGGGGCGAATGGTAACAATAGGGCCCATAATGGAGGGCCATCGATACCCTTTCTTTGGTTGAATTTAATTGTGTGATGAAGTGTGGTTACGACATTTTTAAACGAACCGAGAATGTTGCAGGGCCAAAATAAATCATGACTTCAGTTTTGGTTAAACTACTTTGTGTTGACTGTTTTGCCTCGATGTTTCAGTAGTTAAATTCATCGGTCCAGTGTTCGACACTCGGGTTAGGTAGAAATAAAGTTAATGAATTTTATTTTTTTAATACAATTTTTAACGGTCTCCGTAACGCATTGAAATGTGCGGTGGACTTATAAAACGGAGGTCCTGGGTTTGGTCCCCGGCTGGGATTGAAATTTTCTAAAATGATGTAGGGGTGGCTGAAGGTTTCAGCCTTGACTAGTTACCAACCTGCCGACTAAGACGAACCGATTTAGCGTTCTGGTACGATGCCTTGTACAAACTGAAAGAGGCGTGGATTTATTCTACTCCTAATAAGTTAGTCCACTTCCATATTTGATTACATCATTACTTACAATCAGTTGTGATTGCAGATAAGGGCGAATTTGTGGTTAGAAAAAAAAATATACAAAATATCGTAGTTTGTATAGTCGATGGTGTCAGTATAGGTCTGTGCAAAGGAGAGCATGTAAAATTTCTCCTATCCCCTACCATAATTCCTGTTGAGTAAATGAGTCAATTCCCATGATGAGTATGGCCGCAAGAGCTAAAATTTCAAAAAGTATGTACGTTTTAAGCTATGTACGATATATCAGATTAAGCCATTGTAAAGTCTAAGCAATTTCCATTTCGACATTTTGTAGCTTTTACTAGTGGGAGATTCCAAAAATTTTCAATCTTAATTCGCCAACAAGTTAACGTACTTATAAATTTTTGTGCATCCAAGCATTCGCTAATGCAACTTTTAAAGTTCATCAATTAAAAACGAATTAGTTCTGAGCAGCAAACAGTGATCGCATTAACGCATTAAGATAAACGTCTCAATTCACCACCATTATTAATTAAACACCTTAACACATTATAATAAGGTTTAAAATGGAATGGCGGTAACTTCAAATTGATCGTGCTAAAAGCTTGCTCATTACTCGATTACCACCCGCTAAGTCGATAAGTTGATTTTCATTTAGTCGCAATAAACTGTTGCAAATTATTTCATTACAACATTAAGCCGCTGTTACGTCCGTTTTGGATTTTATATCCACAATTACACGCGTTATACGGTGGGGTTATGTGTGCACGTCGCATTACTTGCACGTTCTGAATATTTATTTATGAGTTTTTAGCGCATTGGCGCTTGCAAGCTAAGATAACATTGTTTAGCAAGTTTAGTACTTGTAGTTCAGAACACTGACATTTTAAACGCCACATTATATGTACTAGTACATATTATATGGCGTAATACAATTAGAAATTGGTAAGTAATTAATTGGTATTGGTAGGTATATAATTAGAAATTTCTTTAAGGTGTAAATACTTTAGTAAATAGACAAGTGACGGCGTGGTATTGAAGTCAAAAGATATACGTATTTGACATCCCGACAAACTTAAGTAAAAAGTTAACCATTAATATATTTTAGGCTAACTTTTAAGCCGCTGTTACGTCTGCTTTGGATTTTATATTCAAAATTACACGTGTTACACGGTGGGGTTATGTGTGCACGTCGCATTACTTGCACGTTCTGAATATTTATTTATGAGTTTTTAGCGCGTTGGCGCTTGCGAGCTAAGATAACAACATTTAGCAAGTTTAGTACTACTAGTTCAGAACACTTTGACATTTTAAACGCCACATTATATGAACTAGTACATATTATATGGCGTAATATAATTAGAAATTGGTAAGTAATTAATGGGTATAGGTAGGTATATAATTAGAAATTGCTTTAAGGTGTAAATACTTTAGTAAATAGACAAGTGACGGCGTGGCACTGAAGTCAAAAGATATACGTATTTGACATCCCGACAAACTTAAGTAAACAGTTAACAATTAATATATTTTAGGCTAACTTTTAAGCCACTGTTACGTCCATTTTTACCCGACTGCGTCATATGTATGTATGTATGTATGTATGTATGTCCATTTCTTCGGCACGCGCTACAGCCTAAACGGCTAAACGGATTTTGACATGTGAGGTGTCGTTGAATTTGGCTAAATTGTGGAAGTGACATAGGCTATATGAATTTCCAAAATGGCGGTTGTAAATGCGGGAAAAAAGGGTGGACGTGTGCATTTTTTTCTTTTATCCTAGCAATATGGGTATCAAATGAAAGCTCGTAAAAAGACCATTTCAAAAATATAAATATCATGTCATGTTTATATTACTGTTTTAACAAGCAATGTCAAAAAGTGTACCAAGTGTACCGTCTCATTTCTACACCACAAATTAAAACTAAAAAGTCGCAAATAAAATTATTGTTATAAACGTAGTTTTGGTAGATCTTTCTTTCCCAGGTAGTAAACTATTTTGTCCACACCTGCAGCATAGTGATCCTTGTTTTTCTCTTTTCAGTTCATTACTTCTAAGCAGTTGGGTTTTTGTTTTTATAACAATAATTTTATAGATTTTATATTCACAATTACACGTGTTACGTGAGGTTGTGTGCACGTCGCATTACTTGCACGTTCTGAATATTTATTTATGAGTTTTTAGCGCTTTCGCGATTCGCTACTTTCCTTCCTTCTAAGTTATTTAGCAAGTTTAGTATACAATATAATTTGAGCCCATATAATGAAGCCAAGAAGTTGTTCTAATTTAGGTTCTAATTCATCATCATCATCATTACCAGCCTGTAGACGTCCACTGTTGGACATAGGCCTTTTTTAGGGACTTCCAAACACAACGATCCCGAGCCGCCTGTTGCCAGCGGCTCCCTGCGACACGTTTAATGTCGTCAGTCCACCTGGTTGGGGGTCGACCAACGCTGCGCTTTCCGGTGCGGGGTCGCCAATCTACCACCTTGGGCCCCCAACGTCCATCAGCTGTTCGAACTACGTGCCCCGCCCA
This sequence comes from Mycalesis mineus, assembly GCA_034621355.1. Classification (NCBI taxonomy): domain Eukaryota; kingdom Metazoa; phylum Arthropoda; class Insecta; order Lepidoptera; family Nymphalidae; genus Mycalesis; species Mycalesis mineus. The sequence continues at coordinate 9,283,172 of CM067899.1, read as the reverse complement.
TTGCCACTTCAGTTCTGCGACTCGCTGAGCTATGTCGGTTACTTTGGTTCTTCTGCGGATTTCCTCATTTCTGATTCGGTCACGCAGAGATACTCCGAGCATTGCCCTTTCCATCGCCCGCTGAGTGACTCTGAGCCTTCTTATGAAGCCCGCAATCAGCGACCAAGATTCGGATCCGTAGGTCATCACTGGCAACACGCACTGTTCGAAGACTCTCGTCTTCAGGCACTGAGGAATTTTGGACAAAAAGATGTCACGGAGTTTCCCGAACGCTGCCCAGCCGAGTTGGATTCGGCGGTTCACCTCTTTCTCGAAATTGGACCTACCTAACTGGACCATATGCCCTAGGTATATATACTCGTCTACAATTTCGAGAGCGGAATTTTTCAACAATTACTGGGTGGAGCGGAACGTGAGCATTACACATGATCTTTGTCTTGCTCATGTTCATTTTAAGGCCCACCTGTTGAGAAACTCTGCTGAGGTCATTGAGCATAATATTAAGGTCATTTAGAGATTCTGCCATGATCACTACATCGTCGGCAAACCGTAGTTGAGTGAGGTACTCGCCATTGATGTTGATGCCAAGTCCATTCCAGTCCAAGAGCTTAAAGACGTCTTCCAATGCGGCGGTAAATAGCTTCCGGGAGATAACATCTCCCTGTCGCATTCCTCGCTGCAATTGGATTGGCCTCGTAGTCTCATCCTGTATACGGATTGACATGGTGGCGTTTTCGTACAGGCACTGCAACGCTTGGATGTACCGGTAGTCGATTCGGCACCTCTGCAATGACCTTAACACAGCCCAGGTTTCCACCGAATCAAAGGCTTTCTCATAGTCCACAAACGCCAAGCAAAGTGGCCGGTTATACTCTTCGGTCTTTTGTATAACCTGCCGCAGCGTATGGATGTGGTCTATGGTACTAAAGCCTTTTCGGAAACCGGCTTGTTCGGGAGGCTGGAAGTCATCAAACCTACGAGCGAGACGATTCGTGATGACTCTGGAGAACAACTTGTAGACATGACTCAGCAGCGAGATTGGTCTGTAATTCTTCAGCAAGGTATTGTCACCCTTTTTGAAGAACAGAACAACCACGCTCCTGTGCCACGCCTCAGGCGTCTTGCCCTCGTGAATGACGGAATTGAACAATCGCTGAAGGACTTCAAGTATCGGTTTACCACCCGCTTTCAGGAGTTCTGCTGTGATTCCGCCATCACCTGGCGCCTTGTTGTTCTTTAGGTGTTCGAGAGCCATACTAATCTCGTCTAGGCTGACGTCCGGGATATCTTCGGTATAGTGTCGGGTCAATTTGGCTCTGGGGTCTTCAGCCAGGTTCTAATTAAGTCTTGAAAATAGGTATATATTAACAATTTTGTTAAAAACCTCACTCGCATATCGATCTTTGGTACCTATCTTCACATTTCATTAGCGGAATCGTGTAGATATAGATAATATTGGCAGTAATCAACTCCGTACACCTATAACAGAACGCGGTCCATCCCTTTGTGGGACCTACTAACCAAACACACCTATAAAGATATACATAAAATACATAAGATAAATCCTCTATGGCTTTGTTTCACACACCATGGTAAATTAAGTTCTATCTGTCAGTGTTTTCGATATAATTTTAAGCGTGAAATATGTTTCACGCACCTTCGTGCTGTCTATTACACCGAAACATAAAAGAAAATATTTTAATTTATTTATTGCTACACAAAATAATTGATACAGTCATTGTTCTAAATAATAATGGTAAATGATACGCGCCTTTAGATTAAATATAGGAGCCTGAAGGACACAAAGGCAAGACTAAAAAGAATTAACGAAAAATATAGGTAATTACTAGCGTAGTCTAATTTTAATTTAAATAAATATAAAAGTTTTTACTCGTAGAACTGTTTCAACGAGATAGTAACTACAAAAGTAATACTCCTGTTGTCCTCCATTGTAAATGTTAATATTATTAGGTTATACCTAAAAATATTCATTGTAAATATTTTATTGCTATATTGAAACATCTACAAGAATCTGTTAAGATTTTGTACAAGAATTTGTTTAGTTAAATGTGTATGTATTATTTAACCACACCTCAGTTTAGATTTTGTTTATGTTATACTGTTCTTTTAACATTAAAATTAGACGAGACCCATATTCCTTTGCAATTAATAGTAAAATGACTACGATGACGACTAAATTCGAGACTTTGAGCTTAAGCCCGGTTCTAAAACCGTGTAGCTTGAGGCTCGTAGCTCTCATGAATAGTTGCTATATGCGCTGTTAGTTGTTACGATACGGTGTAACAGCCAGCTAGCCGGCACACGCCGAAAGGCATTCACACAACAAATATTAACCGAACCATTGTGTCGGCGTCAACTAAAGGTTATCTTATCACGTGTTTGCTCACCAAACAGCGCTGTTTGGTGACAGGCGCTCGTGTGTCTGTCCGTTTGTCTTGCCTCTTATCTATCATCGAAGTGGATTAGGGCCCGAGTTCCTGAGAAGTTTCCTGTCCGTTGACACTTGCCGTGTTTATATGGTAAAGAGTATAGAGCAAAAATAAATAGCAAACCTTTTTCGTCACCAGTAGGTACCTTCTTATGCCATTTATTTTATGCACACAGTCCGTGTCGTGAATTCGTAATGGTAAGCGATGAGGCAATCTTATGTGACTCGGGCCTAGTAAGCTAAAATCCACACCCCTTTTTGCTTGGACACGACATCGTACCGAAATGCTCAATCGTTTAGCGGTACGTCTTTGCTAGTAGGGTAGTTTGGGATGCACTAAGTAGGTACTAAGCTCTTTGCGACAAAGTTCGTCGGATAAGTTCTTCTAGTCTTTTGCCCCTAACCCTAATTAGCATTGCACTATTCTTGTATGAAGCTTGCTACTGCCTTATAAGCAAATACAACCAAGAAGTTTAAGCTGACATGATAACGTGTAGAACTAATTAGCTTACTGCTGCGGTATTTCCGCACGGGGTGGTTACCCTAATTTCTCTAAGGTCGGCAACGTACCACTGTAAATATATATGGGCGGCGATAATCACTTAATACCTACTGGTTATACACTTGTTTGCGTTTCGTTTTGCAATTCAACAAAAAATCTTTAATCGTCATTTAACATCAAGTGAGATCACGTTAAGCTTGTGGCATAGGTACTAACTACATGCATAGGTATAAAAATCTATTCCAGATGCGGTTGTTTAAAACTTTGAGCTTTCAGTGATTTTTGAGAGGTTTTTATAAAATAGCCTTCATACACTGTGATAATGTACAATTTGTCTCGTGGTTTTACCAGCTTAGATATTATTCCGACGAGTTCATCTTCGTGAATAATAATCACTTGGTCAATTCGCTTCTACGACGCCGCATGTTTTATACACTAGGGGCTATAGCAGCTCGCAGCCAGACCTCGACCATCCCATTTACAGCGCACTTATAGGGCGTAATAAAAGTCCCAGATTGAGGGTAATCAAATAAAATTAAGACATTTTCATTATCTGGCCCTATTTTGTCGGGCTGTACGGTAATTATTGGATGGTGGTCTCCTCTAAATAAAGCTGTTAATTAAGGAAGGCACGGATGCTATTGGCGCTGTAAACCCATAAACCTTGACTGCTTCTTGTTCGTCGGGCATAAAAAGGGGATAAACGGGTTCGCAATTAGGGCTTGGGGTTCTGGTTATTAATGACAGGTAAACAAATAGCGATCGGACATGTCGTATATGAAAACAAAGTCGGGTTGGTTATCTACATCATTTGTGCCAGAAACTATTTTAAACCGTCTTGAATGATATTCGGCGAGATTATGTTCTTTTTTATTCACTACAAGTTAGCCCTGCAATTACACCAGGTGGAAAGGAAAGATGCAATCCCAGATAAAAGCGGTCTACGCAAAATCGCTTATATTGCTACGTCTTTGGCGGCAGGCAGACAGTCCGAAGGCCCGGCCAGGCAGACGTGGACGCCTTAAGAGAATGAACCCAGGACCCCGGTCTTATAACTCCACCACGCGTACCACTGCGTCGTTAAAATGCCGTGAAATATTATCAATTCAGATTAATATTATATACAAAATTATTTTATGTAATTCTTTGTACATATTTGCATCAGCTATAATTATAGATACCTATAGGCATCTTTGAAGTTCTTATGTCTGTAATTACTTAGGCCTAAAAAAGTCGACTGTCTCGTTGGTCTAGTGGTTAGCCTGTACTTATACGGTCTAGGTCATCTTCGGGTCATGGAAATTCTTACTGTTTATTATTACAATTTAGGCCTCAAAAAAGTCATAAACATTGGAGCAGCGTGGTGGGTGTACGCTCAATATCCCCTCTCCTATAAGGAGGGAGGCCTGGCCTTGTAGTGGGTCGCTAATTGGCTGATAATGATGATGAAAAAAGTCATATAATTTAAAAGTTGTAATTAAAATAAGACGTTTGTGAACTTCAGTATGGTTCTGTTACTTTTGAGTAATACCAAAATCCGGAAAATACAACATAAAGTTATCTTTACTTTGACTTCACTTCTATTGAAAATTGAATTCAATGTAGAGTAGGTGGCGAAAAATGTTCCATTTCCGTATCGTAACCTTGTATTCAGATCTAGGCGAACATAAACAGTGAAATAGTACTAGCACCATTAGTGTCTAAACATCAATAGCGTATTTGTAGCAATTGTAGGAACACGCCGATTTGTCGATTGCCGCGCTGCGAAGGATTTATCTCGGTATGGCGCTTGTTTCACGCCGTTGTTCAAGTTTATGCATGAACATTTAGGTAGTTGTGATAGGTCTTAGACTCCCACTTCTTATGTAGGTATCTATTCATAGATATTGTTATAATAGAAAACGGCTAAACTAACGTTGGATTATATTATCGTCATAGTATGCTTGACTACTTTTAAATCCATACCTACGGGGCTGTAAGTCAGGAGCTTCGTCATGCAACGTTTAGTGAAGCATGTTCCAGCTGGCATACTCCGATAATAATAAAGTTTTTGTCTTATTTTGTAACATTACGCCTCAGCTGCGTAGGGGTAGGCAGAGACTACATTCTTCCTTTTGCCAAGGCCCCTGCATACTTCCTTAGCTTCTTTTTTTTTTATTGACTACAAGTTGGTCCTTGACTGCTATCACACCTGATGTTAAGTGATGATGCAATCTAAGATGGAAGCAAGCTAACTTGTTAGGAGTAGGATGAAATCCACACCCCTATCAGTTTCTACACGACATCGTACCGGAACGCTAAATCGCTTGGCGGTACGTATTTGTGTAAACAGGCGAAAGCCTCCTGCAATCTGGAATCGAACCCAGGACCTCCGTCTTATAAATCCACCGCGCATACCACTGCGCCACGGAGGTCGTCAAACGTATTTTGTAACATTACGCCTCAGCTGCGTAGGGGTAGGCAGAGACTACATCTTCGCCGCTTCTTCCACTCTCATTAATCCTTTTATACAATTTGTCAGTTTAGGGTACTCTTGACGTGGCCATTTTTTAAAACGTCCTGCATTTTATAATGAATGAAGATGACATGTATCACCGACGGATGCGAAAACAGTGACATACAATTTTACTCATGCAAGTATTCACAAGAAGCCTCGATGAATGCCTATGTGACGAGTTCTAGGCTTGATTTAGTTAAGCGATGCGCATTGGATCAATGCTTGGATAGCTCTGCTGTCTGAAACAGCCCAAATCAGCACCAACTCATCTGGTTATAGTTTAGCTACCGATTGTAGATACTTAGGTACTGAGAAGAAAACTGCGGGCTTCATAAGAAGGCTCAGAGTCACTCAGCGGGCGATGGAAAGAGCAATCTCTGCGTGATCGAATTAGAAATGAGGAGATCCGCAGAAGAACCAAAGTAACCGACATAGCTCAGCGAGTCGCCGAACACAAGTGGCAATGGGCGGGGCACGTAGTTCGAACAGCTGATGGACGTTGGGGGCCCAAGGTGGAAACCAGGTGGACTGACGACATCAAACGTGTCGCAGGGAGCCGCTGGCAACAGGCGGCTCGGGATCGTTGTGTTTGGAAGTCCCTAAAAAGGCCTATGTCCAGCAGTGGACGTCTACAGGCTGGTAATGATGATGATGATGATGATGAGAAGAAAAAGTAAAATAATAAAGCTTCATATTTTTCGTAGTTATAAATATTGTGTTAGATCTAATGGATGCAATTATAAACACAATAATAAATTCAGATCTAAGTATGTCTGTCTCCATTTGGTAGATATATCTACTTAATGTATTCGTAATAGTTGCACAAATATCGATTTGCTTAGATGTTTGAAGGGTTTGCTTGCTTGGCTAGTTCACAATACCTACAATCTTAGGTTACCTTTCTACATTTTATCTGTCATATAGAACTAAGGAAATACTCCTGATTGTCAGTGTCTTCTACTACTTACTGTCAAATTGCCGGAATACAACATACGCTTTGGTTTGACTTTAGGCAACTTATACAACATCAATAATATTAACATTATTGTTTTTTGTGTGTGGTCAACCTATATAAAAAAATTATACGTTGTTCCAGACTTACAGCTTATTATAAAAATCTGCTTATCTGCTCCGGAGTAATAAAATGTGTAGATATCTAGGTTTCTAACTTTTGCCCTAAAATATGAATAGAACAATAAATTCAGATCTAGGTCTGCCGCCATTATAATGCATTTGTAATAGTTGTAGAAACGTCGATTTGTTGATAGCCGTTAGAAGGATTTGTGTTGGCTGGTAGCTGTTTCACAATACTGTCTTATTTATCTTATAAATGGAACTATTTGAATGATAGCTTTATTAGGTAACGATAACGATTAGGTACCTATCTAGTGGCAATTAAAATACTTCGGTTTAGTTTGTATAGTTCATGAGGTTTTGGGTTTGAGACCTAGGTTGGGCCTAGGTCGGCTAGTGGGAGGCTTTCGCCGTGGCTAGTTACCACCCTACCGACAAAGACGTACCGCCAAGCGATTTAGCGTTCCGGTACGATGTCGTGTAGAAACCGAAAGGGGTGTGGATTTGATCCAACTCCTAACAAGTTAGCCCGCTTCCATCTTAGATTGCATCATCACTTAACATCAGGTGTGATGCAGTCAAAGGCCATCTTGTAGTCGATAAAAAAAAAAATATTGAGCTTCTTCTCCATTAAGTTTTTCGTAACATCCCAAAGTTAGTTAGAGACCCTTTCCAACCTGGGAGAGTAAACTCCGTCCGTCAACCCACACTGAAGTAGCGTGGTAGGTTTTAGCTACATAGCATCTTGTATCTCGTCTTATACATATATGTAGAAAGGTCTTGCTCTGCACGCTGATAATGTTATAGGTACCTACACTAAACTGCATTGCCCTTAATTACGACGTTGTACTTACCCACTTATTGTCTTCTTACTACCTCTAAAAATATGTTTTAATTTTTTAAAACATAATTTTTAATTAGCCTTGGTTTGGTATCATATTAAATTATTGGCATAAAGTGGAATTGAATATCTAATATTTTTTAAATATTAAGTAGGTATGTGTCTATATCCATCAAAATATTATTTAAAAAAGAATACATTATCTTGTGTGAACAAATCAAAGAAAAAGTAGACCTTTGTAAGCATTTACTTATTATGTAGGTATTACTCCACATTACCTAACCCATTTTCACATAATCTGAAATCACATGCATTGGAAAATTTTTAACTATGACACCATACGGCATACGTGTTCAACGTTCCGCGTACGGCGTATGTCGCTCGATTCTATGCTGAGTTTCACGCTCTTGCGCATCGATGAACCAGCCAATCAGAGCGAGGCTTGGGAGGGAATGGGCGTGGTCTCAACATGCCCCTCCCCCGCCTCTTACCATGAGTGCCAGAGTGTTGGATTACAAACTCGATGTGGACCCGAGCGGTACTGGTACGTCTTTTGGTATGCATGAAAATAATTGTTAACAACTTTGTAAACTACTGAGAATTGATGAAGGGATTGAGGAAATTAATGTTAGGTACGAGTAACTTGGCGAACTTAAATTTCATTAGTTGGAGTTAAAGATATAGGTACCTACCTATTAGCAACGTTATTCTATATCTACATTTTATTAGGTTGAGTCCAAACAATAGAGTTGCTGTTCTTGTTTTTCTGAGAAAAATTGTCTTGATTTCTATCAAAATTTCAGCTCTAATTATTTTTGACCTGATTGTTCAAAATTTGGCGCTTTCAGCATAGGTAAGTAGATACCTCATTAAACATTTTGTAGGTACCGTCTATAGTTGCAGGTCAAAAGCCAGCCCGTTGGATTACAAGATTTTTGTACAGTTGGATTACATGAGAACTTCTAACGTAAACTAGTGTTAACACTTAGGAGATAAATTCCGACGGCTATCATTTAAAATGAGAAGCCTATAATATTTTGCAAGAAATAAATATGGTGGTAGATGAGCCGATGGACATACGTTCGTTATTTTAAAAAGAAAAGAAAAGGATCTGTTAATGTCAAGGTGCAAGGTGACAGCGACGATTCAGACCCTGTATCACCTAAGTTTTTATTTTTATTGTAAGTAGGTATTTTCATAAAATAAAACCTAAGTCCTCTCCAAGCTTCATGGCAACCGGACATTGATATCTCAATTTAGGCAAGTGCTTACGTTTCTATTTCCTACGAGGTTTAAGGATATCCAGCGACCCGTTGGTTAATATACTTATCTATTCGTCTCGCTATTATGTGAAGAGACAATTTAACATAATACAACTTTACCATAAAATAATTAAAAGGTAATAAAAAAAGTGGCTGGCTTGCTTTTTGTGCAAAGGATAAAAAAGAGTGTTAGTTCGCATTATTCTGTAGACTGTATTGCATATTCCTGAAGGTCAGCTGATATTAAGTAGGTACCTGAGTAGTGACAACCGCCTATTCTATCTGCCTTTGCATTTACGTTGGTCCAATGGACAGTCTTCCGGAAATTAGAAAAATTCTGAGTTTTTCTTTCTTCTTAGAAAGTTTCGCTAAAAATTCAATCCAATTGGTGGTGTCCAGACAATAATCAATTATTGTCATCAACATCTGTGCATGTGCATGATCAGCAAGTGATCATCAAAGAATCAAACATTATCACCCTAAGCCCACCAATCCGCAAAAGAGTATTGTGGCCTTTGAGGGATTTCTTTGATTTCTTTCTATCACAACTGCGTGTAAAGACCCTAAGTACTAGGAAGTACAACATAGCCAAATGTATCACCCCAAATAATTTTACTTAAACAAAAGTCCCATTAAACAAATGGAATCTATAAAAACAAATGGGACCAAAAGTCAAGGAATGTCGCGAACGCCCACACCGCGCGCTTATCGTTTATTTATCCCGTGGCCGCGTTCAACTGTAGCAAATGTTTAAATATTCATTTTATACGCGCGGCTTATCTCAACGCCGCGGCCTTTACGCGTTATCATATCAAAAGTGCGCGAATTAACGGTGACAATTGTGATTGCGAGCTTCGCTTACGAATGCTAAGTGTCATATGGGCAAAGAGTATCAAAATCAGATGCTCCACTACATAAATACCTTCTTACCTAACCCTGTAAGGATCTACAATCATTCTCTCTTAGAGAAACGTTTCTTCCACTCCATTCTTTTTGTCCTACAATTTGAATCTTGCAGAGCTTCTACGCCCGAATTAACGGTGATAGCTAAGATTACCATCTTTTCTTACGAATGCTAAGTATCATACGAGCAAAAAGTATCAAAATCAGACGTTCCCTGTCTTTGTAACAAAATATAATCGCTTAGTTTACAAGCAAGCGATTAAAACTGAACTCTGTGCTGTGCCATCTAGACTGTTACATTAATGGCACAGCACGCGCCCTATCGCACCGGCGCCACTAACTGCGTGTAGCAATAGTGCCACTGCGCCGCGATCAGATTTAAGCAAATTCTTATCCACATATTTTCCTTAGGATTCTGCCTAGCGAGTTTAATGTTTTTCCTTGGCATGTACTCTCTCTCTCCCTAATTCCTAGTTGACGGCTTGACAGGGTATTTACCTAACACGTTGTATAAATTGTAGCCGCTCTACATTATCGAATCTATGGCAGCGCACGCGCACTATCGTGTCGCGGCCAGTAACTGCGAGTCGCGATAGTGCACTAGATAGTGACCGCACACGACGGCTGAACACAACGTGCACTCGTGTACCTTGTACGTAATGATACTTGAAATGTATGTATAGTATAGTATGCGATGAACTTTGATTTTATTTAAATGGACCAAATGTTTCGAACTACTAAACATGATAGATTTTTAAACGTTCAGCACTTTGTAACATACCTTATAGAGCATAATTATTACGTATAGTTATTATTTTCAAAAGTAACAAACGTATTTAATTTATAGTGCCAAGTAGCGTTGACTCTGTTTGAATTTGACGGTATCACACTAGGCTTGACACTTAAGACCAAATTAGTTTACGAAAAAAATGTTAGCGTTTATTTTCCGTGCTTTCTTTTCTTTATTTAAGGCTTGAAAATGACCTCGCAGAAAGTGTCGAAACGTCGCCAAATTAAAAATTTAAAAAATGTCACCTCTATGAGTATTTTAATACATTTTCGTTCCGAATGGTCAAAATATTTAAAAGGTTTTCGATACTTTTTTCCATTAGGTTCAAATCTCAGTACGCCTAAAATTAACCGGTAAGCACAGTAGATACCAACCCAGGCCAAACCAATATCCAATTTAGAAGTACCGTACCGGGTTCAACGTGTGGCAGGAAAAAGCATTATAAAATGAAACTTGTGACACTGGTGTAACTTTAAGTCGCTCCAATACCTACTCAGCTTCTTAGTAAAATTTGGTATGATCCTACGATTTATAATTTTATGTAAATCGAGTCTAGCTAGTTGATCTCAAGACCTTTCGATTATAACTCCGCGAAATAATTTCGTACCTACATACGAATCAAATTTGAAACCTCCCCATTTCATTCGCAATATAAGAAGGTATTAGCAAAGGGCGCAAGGGACCGTGCTTAACATACGAAACAGCGCGAGCGCACGTTCAAGCGCATTGTCAAAACACCTTTATACAATTTCACGAGAGTCGGAAAAAAATGAAAAAAATTCACGCGTACTGTGTGTGGTCGCTGCGAATAAAAATATACTTTGTTTGTTTAGAAATGTCAATCTGTTTCCGTTAATACTCTCGTTTGTTCTGAGATTAGTAGATAAATGAGATCTTGGAAACAAATTCTGAGTCTGGCTCTTCTCTTGGTTTATAAGAAATTTACTTTTTCTTCCTAAGAAATTATAAGAAGCAGCTCCGAGTTTGAAAATAAGTGGTGTTATGCTTGATCAGTAAAATAAAAACCTTGCAAGATTGCAGAAGAAAAGGAACTATTAATATCATTCTATGCACATATTGTTGAAAAATACTTGTGTTACAATCCAGCTTTATTCTTTTCGGTCAGGCGATAGAAATACAGGTCTTAGGGATCATTAAGTCATCGGCGTTTGTAGCGTTATTCAGTATCGGAGATTTCTCAGAATAAAGTGAACTTCGAATTTGTCTCTATCTCTCTGTAGCTACTAATAAAAAGTTGATATAAAAATGATAACAAAAAGTTAATATAAAAAAGAGACTAAAAGTTATGAAATTATCAATACGTTAAAAAAGTCTAAGTCATGTCAGAAATTATTATTATACTGGGTCTAAGCTTTAAAATCCCCACTGACAAAGAAGAAAGTAAAATGTCCAAAAAAAATAGAACCATAGATTCTTTACAAAAAAATAGAGTACAAAATTCTCGCTTTATAAATTATTAACATAGTTGGAACATTCTAAACGACCAGACTATACCACTAAATTCGTGTAAAGCGCTCTCCAAACGTGGAGAGCAAATATTTTTCAAACAGCGCTCAACGCAAACAAATCCTTTGTGACAATCGATTGTAATTTTGGTGTCGATGACAATGCCGTGTTTGCGAAAAAAGCATCGCAAAGGTATACTTTGTTTAACACCGCGGGACCTCCGATTGCTATGTAATTTGTGCATAATTCTCGGCTATAAAGGCACTAAGGCGGTCCTCGGCTATTATTATGTTGTCATAGCCTTTTAAATGAAAGGTGTATGATTGTTGGATAAGCCCTCTCCTTTCGTTTTGTTGTTCTTTTTGTGTTTTATTCTGTCATTGATTTTTTATTGAACAACTTTGCTAGGTATTCCTTAAGTGATAACATAACTGTTTAACTCACTTGTGAAAAATTAAAATATGAAATGGTAGAGCAACTCAGTGACCAATATTTATGCCATCTTCGAGGAGCCATGGGCTTCCTTAAGCTGAAAGGCGGACGTAGTGTTCCCAGTGCACCTCGAAGGCGTTAAATAAAGCAACGTGTTACATCGGGCACCGCTGACTGGATTACTGTAATGTGCATTCGTAGCTCAGTTTATCAGCTGGCGAGTAGGAACATCTTGGGTTTTAGTCGGTTAGGAAAAAAGACAGATGGAGAGTCTCAGGATTTCCTATGATCCAAAGTCAGTACTACAACTGAACCGAATAGGGTTTACAATAAAATAACATTCTTCTAAAAGCGCTGATGGTCGTAGAACGCCATATGGGCGCGTACGAAATTTAAAAAAAAAGAACAACGTAAAAAAAGAAATCCTATCGCGGCAAATCCGTGACGAATCATGCGGTAGAATTTGAATTTGGAGTGCGATTCTTCAAACTGGCGGTTACATTCAAAAAAAGGACGCCATTTACACAAACAGTTAGAGAATTTTCTACCTTTTTAACACATCATCAATTTAAAAATCCTCTAGTTATAAAAAAAAATAACATGGGAGCCATTCGAAACTCGTTTTGTGTTTGGAGAAGAATCGAGCTTTATGTCATTTTGATACACTCCGAGCCTTTTGTGTGGTTTTACAACTACAAAAGAGTCTTTTCATTGTGCGTGGAATAAAACCGATGCTCTTACATCGATTTGGTGTTGAATTGAATCGATTTTTCAAGCTCGGTAGTCGTCCTTTGTTGCTAATAGCTAGAGAGAGGCTCAATTTTCTTTGACGTGTATAATATTACTTTCAAGTCTGCTATCCTAGCTATTATTATTTAGAAGGTTAGAAGGAATTTAAAGATATGTTTCATTGTAAACCAAAGACGTTGGTAGATATTATTCTGTAATACATATTTACCTACCTTCGTCTTGGACTCGCCTCGATGGTCTAATAGTTAGCCTGTTATTTTTTTTTCTCTCTTTATTAGTAAGTAAGTTAAGTAAGTTAGTTAATAGAATGTTAGTTTTTAGTGTATTCTCTTAATATTCGATTTATTTTCATAAAAGTTTAATAATATATTACTGTCGACGGCGCAGGGTGCGCGGAAAAACTTAATTAAGTTTATGTTCGCACATTTCATGTGATTGTTATGTTTTATGTTGTTTAAACAAATAAATAAATAAATAAATGTGGTTTCGATCACGAGGTCCTGGATTCTTTTCACGGAATAATTCTGAGTTTTTAATTCTTCTGTGACATTTTCTGTAGGTACCTACATTTCAAGCCCGGAGTCTAGAAGTTGGTGGTGTTACATCCCCGTGCCTCGGAAAGCACGTTAAGCCGTCGGTTCCAGTCACTATCCTAATCCTAAGCCCGCCAACCCCCATTGGAGCAGCGTAGTGGGTTTAAGCTCCATATCTCCTGTCTTTCAAGGAGGGAGGTCTGGCATTTTTGTGGGCTGAAAGCTAATAAGTAATGATTGAAAGACGTTGAAAATACACTAGCTAGGTATATTACATGTTTTACGACGGTACAATTTAATTTTATTAAAATTTCTTAAAAAAAATTACTGAATTCACTACCGAAAGAAAAACAGTTTATCGGGGCTATGGTGACCTCAAGTCTAAATCCGTACTTAGACCGTGTTATTAATTGATTAGAATACAAAAATGATAATTTAATTTGACCTACTGTACTATTAAAACCTTAACAACAGCCATTAAAAAGATTTAATGTACGGACACGAGATCTCTTCAATTTTATTATGGACGTACATGTATTGACACAGACTACTGGAAAACCGTAGACGGAATGCAGTGCGCCAGAATTAAAAGTTACGATAACTCATCCATATTACCTTGAAGTCGCCCGCGGTTTCGCCCGCGTAGCTCTCGTTCCTGTGGAAATTTCGGGAAAATGTGGCCTATGTTTTATTATGATATGTAAGCTATATTATTCTGAAGTTTCATCAAAATCAATTCAGTAGCTTTTGCGTGAAAGAGTAATAAACAACCATCCATCCATACATATAAACTTTCGTCGTTATAATATTAGTAAGCCATTTTATCCCCTCTCCTATATGGAGGGAGGCCTGGCCCTGTAGTGGGCCGTTAATAGGCAGATAATGATGAAGCCACTTTAAAGCTTATACGACAGCCATAGGTAATATGTATTTTGTAAACATTTTTACACCTGGCTCCTTTAAAGTAAAAAAATCGAGTATTTGTTATGAAATATTTGATTTTTTATGATGATGACTTTTAATCACGCAGTATTAGGAAGGTTTGAATTGGCTTTCACCTTCACACAGGAAGTAGAAATAAGTTGTAAGTTAATTATCATCAGCAGTGAGTTTTGAAGTAATAACTTCTTATAAGAACAGCACCAATCTGTCTGGCTTCTCTTTATCTCACGCATATGGCAGTGGTTGGCAGACTCCTGCAGTCTCACTTTTACTACAGCGCTAGCCGTATTCAAGTTATCACTTCTGTCGGGCATCCAGTGACGCATACTTTATTTCATTTTAAAAGAGTTTGTCGCCACCTTGGAACCTTTAGTAAAGTAATTTTAGTAAAGTAAGTTTAGAAATAAAACATAATGTCTATCAATTTCATTTATCTGTGATGCATAGCTATGAGTCCCAACAGACATTCCAAGTATTTCTTGCATACGATCATTAAAATAACAAAGCTACCATAAATATTTATCAAGTGTACCTTATCATAAATCATAGATGTCGTATTAATAAAGACATCATCGTACTAAACATGCACATAACTTGGGCTCACCACACGTACAGTTCAATACAGGACATGTTATTTTTAACCAAGTTAAAAAAAGGGGGTTTTGAATTCAACGCTTATTAAGCTATTGTATAGCTTCTATCGTGGGCCTTGAGCGTGGAGACCGAAAACAGAAATTATGTAACGAAAAAACCTAACACCCTCTGAATATCAAAAGCACGATTTCGGCAACGACGTCATCGGGGAACGTGGCCTAGCGGTAAGGTGCTCTAAGTGCCCGGATTGCCAGAGAGACGCGGGTTCGAATCGCGTCGGTACCGCTATTTTTTTTGCAAGCGTGATATTTTAACGTCATTTTTTTTTACAAGCGTGATATTTCAAAAAGTCATTAAAAGTAGGCCACGGTACCGATGAAGTCGTTAGGTAAAACATAAGTTGATAAAAGCTATATAGCTTTACCGCGGCAGTCTCCGAGTGCCACACGTCTTTTTTTTAATTAGTTACAAACTCTGTCTTTTCAGACACCATTCCAAAAATTCTCTTTTATTTGAAAGAGTCTAGGTACTTTTATAATTTACATAGAAATATGTTCAGTATGTGGTTAAGACAGACAGACAGACAGGTTCGATGGCAGCATCGTCAGCATTAAATATAGATCTAAGTAAATGAATTACGTATTTTTGCTTTCTGTGACTCATTTATTAGTGTGCTCATGGCATCTTTAATATCCGAATATTTAGAATTTTATATAGATATGATGATCCTTGTTTTTCTCTTTTCAGTTCATAACTTCTAAGTAGTTGGATTTTTTGCTTTTATAATAATAATTTTATTTGAGACTTTTTAGTTTTAATTTGTGGTATAGAAATGAGACGGTACACTTTTTGACATTTTTTGTTAAAAATGTAATATAAACATGATATAATATTTATATTTTTGAAGTGGTCTTTTTACGACCTTTCATTTGATACCCATATTGCTAAGATAAAAGAAAAAAATGCACACATCCCCCCTTTTTTCCCACATTTACAGCCGCCATTTGGAAAATTTATATAGCCTATGTCACTTCCACAATTTCGCAAAATTCAACGACACCTCACATGTCAAAATCAGCCGTCTAGGCTGTAGCGCGTGCCGAAAAAATGGGCATACATACATACATACATACACTCGAAAAACATTGCCCTCCTTCTGACGCAATCGAGCAATTAACTATAGGAAAGGAACCTTATATTTATTATAGACTTCTTAAAAGTAAAGTGACTCTGGGTCTGAGACATACTAAAGAGAGAGAAGCAGAAAGGTCTGAAAATTTTATTCACGTATATTTAACTTGTTATACTGTATTTTTCTTTTCTTAATTATCTATGTGTAATCTTATTTGGCCTTATTTTTCTACCTATTTGTAACTGTATGTATTTCTAACTGTACGCTGTTGATTACAATAAAATAAAAATAAAATAAAATAAAAAAAAATTAACCGATTTCAAAGTCAGTTTATACTCACAAGTACCTACACCGTTTGTGACTGATGGTTTGAAAGTGGTAGTGGTGGTTAAAATGTAATAGATCAACGAATAAATCAATGTAAGTCTTTGAATCTGAGACTTGGTCGCTAACTGCGGGCCTGACAAGGAGAGTCACTTAACGGGTGATGGAAAGAGCAATGCTCGTAGTATCTCTGCGTGATCGAATAAGAAATGAGGAGATCCGCAGACGAACCAAAGTAACCAATATAGCTCAGCATGTCGCAGAACTGAACTAGCAATAGGCAGAGCATATCGAAGAGCTGATGCATATTGGGGGCCCAAGGTACTAGAATGGTGACCCCGCGCCAGAAAGCCTAGTTTAGTAGGTTGACTCCCCCACTCGGTGGATTGTTGACATCAAACGTGTCGCAGGGAGTCGCTGGCCACAAGCGGTTCAGGATCGTTGTTTGGAAGTCCTTAAAGAAGGTGTATGCCCAGTTGTGGACGTCCATCAGCTGTAAATGTTTATGATGATGAAGTCAATATGCTATGTTAATAAGATAAGGTAATGAGAAAATGTGACAATCTATGTCATGCATCTATTTGCAAAATATAATATGGTCATCCTAAACAAACCATAATAGAAACTAACAGCGACATCTGTTAGATATGTCGATAACTTTGTCATACATTGCGCCATGTACCTATAAAAAGATTGCACTAATTATTTAGGATTTTTTCCTTATATCTTAATGTTTTACATAACATATTATTTTTTTATTATAAGTTATCCCATGACTGCGTTCACACCTTATGTTAAGTGATGGTGCTATCTACGATGGAAGAGGGCTAACTAGTTAGGAGTAGGATCCTTCACACATCTCACCCTTTTCGGTTTCTACACGACATTGTACTGGAACGCTAAATCGCTTGGCGGTACGCCTTAGTCGTTAGGGTGGTACGCCTTGTGTCTAGCCACGACCGAAGCCACCCACCAGCCAACTGATGGTAAATAGAAAAACATCTCTTAAAACAAATTATGCAGGATTTACGCTTGTTAGCCTCATGTGCCTGACACCAACAGCCATAACTTTCAGACTGAAACTCAGCAATGCTGTTTGGCAACAACTATGGCAGTAGGTAGCACTTCCCCCGACGAGATCTACTACTGCTACTAAAATGTTATCGCAGCAACATTGTTATTAAGTACACTAATATTTTCTGGATTTTCTCCAAAAAGACGCTTTTGATATGAGTTGGGGTCATAATATTGAAATTCATTTTTTAATCTTTCCTAGGTTCGTATACTAAGTCTGGCTTTTTTTAATGAAATAAGCTCGCGCTTGACCGTGACTTCACCTGATGGTAAATGTAGGTGTGGTCTAAGGTGGGACGCGCTTGCTTAGAAAATGCTTATTCAATCTTGTATTTATTGCCTATTCACCCAAGTTGCAGGAATAAATGAAAAACTAACTTCGAAAGGGCATTCCAGACCTTAACTATGCGTATAATAAAAGATGACGCATAACGCATTACACGAGTCCTGGGAACATCAACGATGAAAAATTCAGAATTTTTCCTTTATGAAAATGTCAGTGCTTATATCGTAGTTAAAATGAGTAGGGCCATCTTGAACCTGTTTATGGCCCTTGGGTCCTGGGCAGGTTACCGTGCCCCGAGCCATGGTAGCTTGTAACATTATTTTTGCAATTATAAATAAATTTGCTAGAACAAAAATAAACTTAACGCACACACGCACATACACACCCATACACGCATACGCTTAAATAATAATTCTGAACTTTTTCATTCTTCTATGAAATGTTCAGTACATTCCAAGGCCGTTGGCGGAAGTTGGCGGTGGTACACCCCCGTGCCTCGGAGAGCATGTTAAGCCGTCGGTCCCGGTCACTCATCAACATCTGATAGTGATCGTTAATAAATGAAACATTATCACCCTAAGCCCGCCAACCCGCATTGGAGCAGCGTGGTGGGTGTACGCTCCATATCCCCTCACCAATAAGGAGGGAGGCCTGACCCTGTAGTGGGCCGTTAATAGAGTGATAATGATGATGATGATGATGATAAATGAAAAACAAAGTAAAATTTCACATTTTTTAATTGTAATAATATAATAGTTTAAAAATATTTTGTACAACGGGCAATATATTCACAAAAGACAGTCTTCAGTCTTCACTGACGTTTAATAACTAGGCAAAGAAGACCTTAACACTAGGAAATACAGTAGGTATACACGAATGTACTCTATAATAATCTGGTTTTGTCTCCATAATATTACAAAATATATTTAGGAGGCAAAGTAAGTCATTGACCTCTGATTTTATTTTATTTGCTTCCATATTTGTATCACTTTTATACAAAAACTTCTATATCTTATAGATATACCTACTGGTATATCTCTCGTGGACTCCTTAGGTCAAAGGCTACCTAGATCCTGTATGATATTTTACTTTAGTGAACAAAAGAATACTAAAATTACAAATTCGTAAATTCAGCCTGACTGTCAGCCAAGTATCACATACATTGGTGATACTTGGCTATGGTTAAGTGATTAGTGGAAAAGTTTACATAATATAGAAGTCTTTGTCAAAAATCCTTAAAAGTAAGTACAACGGGACGGACTAATTGCAACTAAGCACCTTAATAAGGCAAATATAATTTATTATATACAATACAATTATTACATTAAAATGAGATCACAAATATACAACACGTTGACGAAGATAATACTTAAATATGAGGGAATCAAATTATTGCGAAATACCTACAACTAAAAACGAATTAAAGTAAAGAATGCACCGATGATATCACAAGTATAAAATATTATATCGAAATAAAAACATTGTTATTTACGAATTAATACAATTTTTCGAACAAAATTCAATTAAGAAATTAAAAACTACGAAATTGAAATCTTCAAATGTAATCTAGTCAAAGATAGAAGCAAGAAAAATGAGTGTCGCGCCACGCAAACTGTAGGGTTCCGTAGTTACGAGTCTCAAAAATTATGTAAGGTCTACTTTTGTTTTTTTACTTGAACATACAATCATGAAAAAAATAATAAAATAATATATATGGTAAATTATGGCATTGCTCTATCAAAATTATTGTTTTTGAATCAAGGGCAAACAGGTAACAAAACCTGCAGTTACACCAAATTCATCCAAATTGGTATATCTACAAGTCGTACAACGGAACTCTAAATAGTTGCAGGTATAATAACAAACACCTCACTTAAATAGACATTCGATATTTCCAATAAAAGGAACAAAGATGAGTGGTACATTATTTACACAAACCCGTTCTAAAAAACACTTAAAAAATACAAAGGCACTTGGATTTATTATTCAGTCTTTTTATTATATCCACACAACACCACGATCTAATTCTCGTCTTCAGTGTCTAAATTATCAATAGGAAAGTTTGGATTGAGTAAGGGGCTTTTACTGCCGGCACTATTGGGTGATGTTACGGAAGATATGCTTACGAGGTTGTGCGTTAAGCTATGACGTCGCAAGTCACAGTTACGTCTGAAGACCTTGCCGCATGAGGTACAATTGTATGGTTTAATATCTGTATGGGTTAACAGATGGGTCTTTAAATTCGATCGTTGGTTAAAACTTCTGCTGCAAACTGGGCACTTGTGTGGGGACTCTTCCATGTGAAGTATTTTGTGTACCGCTAGTGTTCGGGACTGGCAGAACCCTTTTCCGCATTCTAAGCACTTAAAGGGTTTCTCTTTTGAGTGTATGTATCTGTAACAAAGAAACAGGCATATTAGATATTTATGGTTTAACAAAAGCTTGCATGACCTCTTGTTCATGATGTTTAATCTTACATGAATATTAACCAGTTGCGTCAGTTACGCCATTAGTATAACTAAACTACTCTTGGCTTAGAGAAGGATTATAATCAGTAATATAACATGGACTATTTTTTATCTCAATATTCCTATAATTCCATTCCATTTTAAAACTATACCTCAATGCTGTACTAGCATTGAGGTATAGTTTTAAAATGATAATTTTTTATTATAATAAAAAATTTGAGAATGTCTGTAACAACTACATATGGCAAAATACTATCAACGCATGTTTTACTTTGATCCAAAGAACCGTCAAGAGAAAATAATTTATTATACATTGTGAAATATTTGTAGCGTTATTCACTGTAAATAAATCATCTTCAGTAGTGTTCATTAGGTAAGATTTATTTTTATCGGTAATAAGGTTGGTTTGTTCGGTATTTTATTTTTTTGGCTTGTTCGTCTTTGAAACATGAAACCTAGCAAGATCGATTAGTCTCTCACTAAACCATGCATACAGAATTTCATGAAAATCATTGGAGCCGTTCCGAAATACAAGAATTGCTCGGTAAATCTTTCAATATTAATATTTGCAGAGGTTTTTACTGTATTTTTGTTTAAAAAACTAAACAATCAATAATGAAAGAGGAATTAATATGGTCCAAAGAATCAAATCCGAATAGTTCCATCTCGCTGATATTTGGTATCTAGCAAGACATTTTTGTTTTATTTAAAGGGCTTATTAGTAATTTGAAAAAAAAACGATTAAAATTTAAATATTTAAGTTCTTCGTATAATAAGATTAGCGTGGCATTATGTTACTTTATAAACTTAAGTAACAATGTACTAGAAATAACTGACACTAAACGAAAATCGCTGCAAGCCTCTGTTTCACCACTCAACTTGTGAAGATTTATTGACAGACCATTTAGCGAAATCCTTTGTCGAAACCCAATAAAGATAACTTAACACCGTTTCCAACAAATACATTATTTGAATCCAATATTAATAAATACTTCATGCTTTAACGCTGCAGCATTGGGCATATGATAATACATTATATCACGAACAGTTCAACACCTTGTAGTATCCTTGTTACAAATAAGGGCCCCGGGATATGTGTAATAAATTGGCGTACCCTCTCATTTCTGTTGCCAATGCCATCAATTTACGTAACATGAGGCGTAAGCTGTTTTAAATCTTGTTGATATTCTGGTGAAATTTTGAGTTAACGGCAAAATTAGTTAGTCGAACACCTTGGGTTAATCAAAAGATTTCGATTTCATTTGTCGACTACTATGTGATGTTAAGTGTCTATCTTAGAATAGGGAGACTTTCTACCTTTATTTTTGACAGTTTTTGAGATTACATAGGAACCTCAACATACTTGGCAATACATTATACATACATCTTTACTAGTAGGGGAACTAGACACGGCTGGTAAATCAAGCCACATCCAATTTTGAAATAGAAATGTATAACAATACCTATATTCGATAGACGAAGCAAATTTAAAGGCTGCTTACGCGTTAACGGGACCTTCAAACCAAACATCCATCAGTCGAACCTGAGACCTTTCGCTTAGTAAGCGACGCAATCAAGTACGTGTGGTCGTCAAAAGTCATCGCTTGTTTTATGGCTCCCGTGTTCTCATCAATAAAATTAATACTCAAAAGAGACAATTTAATGGGCATTCAAAATTTTCTTAACATTCATGTTGTAAAGTTCTAATGTGATTTTTATTATGCACTTTAACGAGTCGAGATAACCTGAGGATATGATTTTTAACTGCTGAGACTTTGGTATGATACCACATTAATGTATAGCATTACTGGAAAGATAATGGTTAAATATTTAATTGTTATTTGTATTTATGACAAACAGAAACAAAATAAAAAATATATGAAATACAATTTCTTCCTTTTCTCGCCAATAAGGCACAAGCTAGGAGTTTGAGAAGAACCTCGAGTTGTGGTATAGTTACTAAAAAGCTAACTAAGCCTACATAAAACATACGATTTTGCTTTTTTTTAACGTGATAGCATTTAAAAAAAGATTTTCTACTTTATACAACTAAAATGCAGACTGGAGATCTTTGCACTTAGCATTTCTATGAACAAGCTACTAACAAATTTCACTATAAAAAAATTGTTAAATTAATATTAGTTTGTTCCGATTATTACCATCGATCATGCAGTAACTAACGGTAATTATGTTAACTACCCAATCCGCTACATTCAGGGCGCCCACATTTGGAATAATATCAGGACAGTCTGTCTGACCTGACGTCACAACGATTGTACAAGTACCTATCTACTTTTAACCTACCTATTTTATTTATGCCAATTTTTTTAACCGACGAAAAAAAACGAAGGAGGCTCTCAATTCGACACGTATATTTTTTATGTATATGTATGACCACGCATAACTTTTTACAGAGTTGTCCGATTTTGATAATTCTTTTTTATTAGAAAGGGCATACTTCTAAAGTGGTTCCATTGTCATCATGTTAGGATCTAATGATGATATCCTGGAAAAATTGAAGGAACCCTTCAAAGTTTATAGGTACACTTGCAGCGATTTCGGTATTAGTGTAAGTATCGGCAGCTTTTTGGCTATAAGTGCCGTGAAATATACTATACTATGACAGTATAGTACGAGTACGTTACGTGGCGATGAATCATTAAAAAGTAAGTAATAAAAATTTTTAACAAAAAATAGAACCAACTTAAAACGCATTAAAAAGTAAAAAATAACTGTGTCATTTAGTTGCTTTAATTTACTTAAGCATATCTAGGAGTCGGTGCCAGCCAAGGTTTCTACTTTAAGGACATTACCTAGAACCCACAAACTGCTTTACTACGGTAAATAAATGTTCCTTAAACTTGCTATTTCTATTTTTTGTCAAAAATTTTATTTATTTATGTTATTTGTCTAACCATCTTTTTTTATGGTGCATAGTAACGAAGTTTTTAGTCGTTTACTGAGCTAAAACGAATAAGACAGTTACTTCATGAGTAAAATCACAAAATTTGGAATACACAAAAGTAATAAAAACAGCCTGCAAAATGTTGCTCTTTAAAAAGTACCACAGCTCCCAGAAACCCTAGTCATTTTTAAATTTATTTATGCATCCTGGGCAAAACATGTTGAATTCTTTCTGTTATAGTTTATCAGCTTGTGCTTGGCTACACTCATGTAAATGGAAATCAAAGAGAGGCTTAGATTAGAGCATGCTTGCCAAAAATATGTCTTGCCTTGAAGATGCATCAAATTACCGGAATTACTGACACCGGGAGTTTAGTCTTAGCTGTCATAACTTGTCTTTGTAAAACATCAAAGCGAATCATTTACTCTGAGACGACTGGATCAAACACATAGAGATGCCAATATTTAGTGCATTTTGCTATTTATTAATTTTATTTAGCTATTTTTGAACGACGATATGATCGACGGATATACGGCATGGATAGGACGCGTGCTGAAGAAGTATTTCATAAAAAAAAATACAATCTCAGGTCATCAGAAACGGGACCAGCTCGGTAAAATTTGACGTGTGGCTACAGTGGCTACGGAACCGACCCGTTCCAAAATTAATTCAAAGCACATACACCTATAATTAACACTTACAAGCGTATAATCAGTAATAAGAAAGAGCGAGAAATACGATCCAATGACTGTTATTTGAATTATCCAATAATAAACAAATGTATAAGCATAGTTAAGGAGCTGGTGGATATTTCGGTATAGTCAAATTCAAAATCTCTCATTTCAAATAGTCGTAGTTTACAATCATTTTTGGAATGTCGAACTTAACTATTTATAGCGACTCGTACTATCTGCTCAAATATTTATAGCTCGGAATTAATAGGAAGGAAAATTGTTTTGTTATGTTCATTCAATAATTGTGTCACAGATACATTATGTATTAATATGTCACAAAGCTATCATGTATTTATTATTCGTCAGTAGATAACGTCAGCCTAATCTTGTTTTCCAAAGTGTAAAAAGCCTTACACTTTGGAAAACAAGATAAGACTTCATGACGACTTTTCCTCAAAACTTTTTCATTTTTTCAGCCCCTAATCAATCAACAGATTTTCCGTACACATTGTACCTTTATTTTTCAAAACAGAATTTCGAAAAAAATGTGTTTGATAATAGAAAAATAGCTTTTAAGGGTAATAGAATGTCAAAATTTAAGGCCTCGAGTTATGTAATTATTTACATTTAAATAAATATAAAAATTATACCTAAATTGTGTAATTTTTTAGTTTTGATTTCGAATAGGCGTCTTCAAGCGTCCCGTTAGAACTATGGAACTTGTATGCAGAGTTCCCTAGTGCGAACAATCAAAAAATGTCTGTCAGTAATGTTACTCTACCACCGGTTTGTCATCACCCATCACAGAATATATTATTTAACAGTAAAATTAATTGATAATAATGCTCTTTCATATTAGCACTTGTAAGTTTTGTAAATATGTACTAATAAATAAAAAGAAACTATAACAGATTAGCTAGATGAACTTATGTAATTTCAAAACAATCCAAATAACAAATATAAACACCTATTTGTTGCTGGAGTATCAAACTTAGAAAGAAAATGACGAACACGTCCGAGGTAACGTAATACGTGTAATAATCGCCGAGATAGCGATAACAGACGATTAAGAGGTACAAGATGATGAATGAAAAAATGATTTGGATGTAAAAGATGATGGGGCGATTAGGTGCGGCGCGCAGTCGACCGTGGCCCGACACCGGCGCGCGAGCACGCGAGAGTTAGGCCTAACGCCACGGCAATGTCGCTGATAAATTAAACCTGCTATCGATATTAAAGACGTTTTCAATTTTCGATGACAACTATAGCTTGATTGATTTTGGAACAAGTTTACTTGGTTGGTCTATGTCATTGAGTTTGTAGTTCCATCTTATAGTGCGTGTCGGTTAATAAGAACGCTATAGGTCAGCCATTCCGACAATTTCTTTTCTTTTTTTTTTAATATTTTATCATTGCCTCAGTGGTCTCGGCTATGGTTCTGGGTTCGAGTAGGTACGACCTTAGATCAGACTATCCATATTAATGAGTTTGTTTTTTTATTTTATGTTTCCCATTTTAAATAAGCATCATCACTAAGTAATCTAAGCCTACTTGAAATAAACGTATTTGACTTTGACTTTTAACTTTGTCGCTGATAAATTAAACCTGCTTTCGATATTAAAGATGTTTTAGGTTTCCGATGACAACTATGGCTTGATTTATTTTGGAACAAGTTTACTTGGCTGGTGGCTGGAGTTTGTAATTGAGTAATTATATACCTACTCTAACGTTTGCATCTCTTAATAAGGATTCCTATAGGTGTCTACCTATTAGATTATGATTCTGTATGACTGTTCTGTTTTTTATTTAAAATAATTATTTAAATATGGTGTATTCTTTTGTTAGTTTAGTGCTTAATATGGATAATAGATTATATTCTGGATTCGAGTAACGGGTCGAACTTTGTTAGTTTGCGACTTTGAGACTTAGGCCGAGTTATTAAAATTTTCTTTTTTTGCTAGGTAATTTGTTTCAATACGTACATGGTGTTACTTTTACAGCACATACAGCCAAGTAA
Organism: Mycalesis mineus; assembly: GCA_034621355.1. Lineage (NCBI taxonomy): Eukaryota > Metazoa > Arthropoda > Insecta > Lepidoptera > Nymphalidae > Mycalesis > Mycalesis mineus. The sequence continues at coordinate 9,257,256 of CM067899.1, read as the reverse complement.
TTGTACATTAATTTCTAAGTTCTATTATATGTTTATTTGTTTTGTGTACAATAATGTATATTTCTTCTTCTTCAAGTTAAAGTTTTAGTAACATTTGATAGCGATCGTTATTTACACAGTCAAACATAATAACGTAGTTTAAGCCTACCAAACTGTATTGAAGCAGCATGGTGAGTCTTAACTCCAAATCCTATTCTCTTGATAAATAACTATCATGTCTATTAAAAAAGGTTTTCTTACAATGTTTTTTTGTTTATGTTCAAACTTTAAAGTGACGTAATTCTAAACTTACAAATATGAGTATCAAACTGAAGGGATTTGATAAAATACTACGAAAAAAATCTTTCGTTATCCGTATTAGGTAATAATATAGGAAAATGAATCTCAAGTTAGGCGTGGAAAGTCCTGAGAATCAAAGTAGTATAAGCACATTGGCTTCAAGCATGATGAGTTATTTCATCAACATTATTGATAGGAGAGGGAATGTAGAGCTCAGACCCACCACGCTGCTTTAAGAAGACTAGATTCTTAGTGAAAAATAGATTGACTTCCTGTAATTCACATATTTGGATCAACATGTCTGAATATACAGACAACATATTTGGAATAATTCATAAAGTATAACTGTTATTATTTGATACTTTAGAAAAACAAACGCCAGCGGAACATTTTCATTTTACGTACGTAATTTATATCAAACTATAAAACAGATACGTAACATCTCCAATTACAAAACACTGTATTCAATTCGAACCGTTGCGTTCATAAAAAGAACACGATCCAATCTTAATTTTGTATGCGCAAGCGCAACATATTTACTGTGATTCTAATTTTTTGTGTTGACCGTATTAATCCTCACGTCAGGATCTCTCATGCTTTGTTAGCCTGTCGAATGGTTAAGTCCATTATAATGTATCGTGTCAACGGACATAAGGAGGAACATGGAGTTTTAAAAAGAGCGCTATAGCAATGTGGCCATTTTTTTAAAAAAATAAAGTATGTGCCCTCGTGGTTAGTCTTAGCTCTGTATATTGGACTTATTTTGAACGGCGTTGATGACTTTAAAGTTATGCTGTATTATCAGCAAAATTTATTAGCGATTGTAACATAGTCAAATATTTATATACTAGGCCCATAATCACCAAATTTAATTTTAAATTTACATCTTTTAAATTATTTTCATATCCATATTAATCCTAAGTCCAAGATTTCTCATGCTTTGTTAGCCTGTCGAATGGTCCAGTCCATTATAATGTATCGTGTCAACGGACATAAGGAACATCGAGTCGAGTTAACCCTCCGTCTCTACCAAATTTATTTTATTACCAAAGAGATACGGTGATTCAGTTCGAACTCCGAAATCATTGAGGGACAGGTGTTAAGAATTCAACACCTTTACTTCTTTTGGAACAAAGATAAGTGGAGGAATAGATAAATGTACCTTAAAACTTGTATGCCTGTCGATACAACGCGTGTAATGGCATTATTTATTGAGATCTCCGTCTGGAATTCGGTTTGTTTCCAACGAATTAACATTAAGAACTTCTTTGTTGAGATAAATATTGATAAATGAGATACGCTCAGGTTTCCATGGAATCCGAAGTTGGCGAACAAAATGAGAATTCAAAATTAAAACATTCGGCCGTTCCCAGATTAGTATGGTTCCGTAAAATATATGCGTGACGAACGTTTCGTCGATACCATCTGCCTTCGCGTAGGTACTTAACCCTTTTTGTTTTGAATATTTTTCTTCACCGTCATTATTCAAAAGTTCACAACGTTTCGCGTTTATATCCTCGGACAAAAATCTTTTATTGATATCAAAATATGTTCGTGATCCTTTCAAATGTTTCTCGACGTGGCCATAACGTTGTTTTATCTCATAAGTACGGACGGCCATCCGATACGATATTTTAGGATAGAATAAAACTGAAAGCGCCCATTGATTTAGCTATTTGTTTCGAGAAACCAGATAAGATACTGTCGTTAGTGAATAATTTATGTTTTCCGCATCCCGTGTTTATAATTACATGAAGTTTATTTAGTTAGGTATGGAAAATATCGTTACATTGACTTACATATGATACCAGTACTAATAAGTAAGCTAAGTTAAGCTGATAATTACTGATTACACCCACTGTTTAATCTAGTAATTGAAGAAGATTGTTGTCATTCAACGAATTGTCCTTCATTTATTCGATTAAATTCTTCAGCAACTCGTTCAAGATCAATAAAGTTAAAAATTAACTAAAGACAAATACAAAATAATAAATATAAATATCGATTTAGTTATTGACAGCTTTAACATTACCATAAAATGTGTACAAAATTATAAATATAGAAATCGAAATAATTATAGAAATAAAAAAAAATCATCTAAGCTCACTGAATTATTGTAGGAGTGTGCTCGACTATATAGTCTCGAACATGCAGGAACAAGTGCATGACTAAGAGCCCCATATGGTTTTCATACATAGCCCGATTATAATAATCCAGTGAGTCATAAAATATTATTGAAAATACAATAGATTATATTATAAAATTATAAGTCTTTTCGATGGAATCGAGATTTTTTAAGTTAAACATACTTACCAAATTACACAACATATTTTAAGAAAAATAATAATGCATGCACTAAGGTCATGACAAAAATCTGATGGATATACATAATATTATTAGTAAACAAAGGTTTATTTATCAGTGATCTTTACCTGTGATCTCTGAGATGATCTTGCCGTCGGAACGCTTTTCCACAAATGTCACACGAATACGGCCGCTCGTCGGTGTGCGTCCTTTCATGTATCAGCAGATTGTAGGATTTCGTAAACTGTCGGTTACAGAACTTGCAAATAAACTGCTTTTTCGTTCTCGGTCCGGTGCCCGTTGTTTTCTGCTTATTAGATATACAACTCCCTGTTGATGATGTTGAACTATTTGTACTCTTTGAGCTTGATGAATTCGATGGTTGTGGAGATAGAGGTGGCTGGGAAGGACTTCCATTCATTTGTTGCTGGTACATGGCATTCATTAGAAGACTTGGGTAACCGTTGTCTAAACTCTGCGATCCACTGTATCCATATACTTTTGATGTAGACTCTAGATGCTGTTCCAACGTGAATTCATCCTCATTATCTAACAATGCTAAGTCTTCTTCCACTTCTTCGGATAAATCAACATCTTCAGCCGCTATAGCATCAGATAAGGGGTACTCTTCAGGCGTTTTTGGGGATATCACTCTAGACGTACTTTCCGAAACGTCCGTTTCAGTAATCTTAGCACTTGCTGTCGCCAGCCTTAATATATCTTGTTTAGTCGAAGTATTACTTTCATTTGAGCTACATTGCGTATTGTTTACAGAGGACACAGAAGTCAGGCGTTGTAAAGTTAAGTAAGATTCTAAGGCTTGTAAGTTCAAGGCGGCAGCTGCCGCAGAATTCGATGGCAAAAGTGCAGCCTGTTGCAAAGAACTCATCATCGCATTTTGGAGGGATATCACAACGCCTTGCAATGATCTCTGAAGCATGTTTTCTTGTAACAACGCGGCAGATGCAATAGATAAGTTTAAGTTGGTTGTAGTCGAACTAGAGCTCTTACTTGTACTTTTAGTGTCCTCCGTAGGTGGCTCGATGCTCAACAGACCGGTCATGTCTGTGGATTTGGTGTCCTGTATTTGCAGGTTGTTCTTCAGCTTGATGATGGCGCTCTCCAGTGAGTTGAGTGTGGTTTTGTTGGTTCGGGACGAGCTTTGTTCTTGCATGTTGCGGTCAGGTTGTCATGGGCACGGGTGACGGGTGAGCACGTGTCGCCGCGGGGCGCGGGTGTCGCGTGCGCGTGCGCTGTCGCAGTCACGGTGCGCGGCGTGCGAGGCGACTGTGCGGCGCGGCGCGACTGAGCCGGCGGGCAGCCTGCGACCGCCCCGCCCCCTCGTCCCCCGCGCCCGTCTTCCCGCCTCACAAAAGCTCTCTATTTTAGGCAACTCTTTGTACAGTAATGGTCACCTCACGTTGCCCTAACGACAGACACGTCCATGAGAACAACGTTGCGCCAGATTTGTTGTGGCCCTTTCGAGTAATGAGATTCTGAATGGAATCGCTCGGACTATGGGAAAACAATTCAAACGATCGACCCGTTTGTTTTTGTTTGTAGGTCATATTACATTTACCTTCTATTTTCAATACAAAGATCTTTATTTAGGTTTACATAATGATTTTATAGACATTCATCTGTTGAGCGAATTGTTTGAACAAAAATGCAAAACAAATACTTAAATCATAAAAAATTATTGATTTTAGGTGTAGGTATTTTATTGGTCACTTTTGCGATAACCTTTTTTTTAATTTTACAAGCAAGCAGCGCTTGGCGCCTGGTGCTTAAAGCAAACTGGGAGACTAAGCGGAAACGAAAGTGGACATTGCCCAAATAAATAATAAATCATGACAAGTTCTTTATGCTTATTGACTTAAACTTTTTAGATGTTACTCGTAAGACTTTAAAAAAACTTTGTACTTTCGGATTTAAACTTTTCTTATTATACCATTTCTTTATATGTTTACATAGATACATATGGGCAAAGCATTCTTGCGTCAATCAGTTTTTGCTTCCCAATTAAATTATTGATGGCAATTAATTAGACCAACAGCTTTGCTCCCGTTGAAATCTAAACTATGCTAGTATGTGCAAAGAAACTTTCGTTGCTTGTTGCGATATGTACCTACCAATTTACAATTTCATTTGTGTGAAGCTTAAGTATTTAAGAACTGGCGAAGTATTATATTCAATTTGTTACCATAATAAGCTACCTGTTTACACATTTATTTTATTGCCAAATTAATCAAAATTTCAGATGATAGATAAACCTTTAGATTGAAAAACAGCAATGTTACTTGGTGGCATAAATAAGATTGTGATGACACAAGGTGACATTACTAGTAGTACTTTAATTTATTTAAAACTTTAAGCATTTGGGCGAGCACAGAAGCCCGCTTTTGTCAAGTTCTGGCAGAGGTCAGAAGAACGATAGCTAGTTAAAGAAGACAAGAGAGCTCAATGCCTCTCTAAAGGTGTCTTTTGAGCGACTTTAACCATTGTTTAGGAGGCCGTTTGGTTTGTCGGTTGAGTATATAAATCTAGAGCCAGACGCCATAATGATCTTGGTTGAAATTTCCGTTTTCCCGACTTCCTCCAGTCCAGTCTTCCAGGCCTAAAAAGACAATCACATCATCACCCAATAGCAGTCAAATAGAAAATATATCTCTTTCGTTTGTTGCGTTAAGGTGAAAGAGTAGATGATATTTTAAATTTTGCCGCTAGTGGGCAACGTTTTGTTCTCTCCACGAGATATCTCTTGCAGCGCATCCTAGTGGTCTTCGCCTGCGAAGATGTGTAGCATTAGGTACTTTGTGTTGCATAGAAAGCATTGTCAGTTGTTGTTCTGAGTTTATTCAGTCTCACGTAGCATAAGCAAAAGGAAATCCTGTGCACACATATGTTTATTAGGTTTGTTCAGTTAAAATTATACGCCCTGATATTTATCCACGTTTGTTTGAGACCTGCAAGTGCACAAGACAATGTGGATTTTGTGTTATTGACAATCACCTTTTATGATCAGCTTATTAGCGAAGGGAAGAAATATTTGCGATTTCGTATTTGTGTTTTTCCGGGTTGTTGGTATGTTGGGTTATTGGGCTTAGGTATGTAAATTAGTCGGTAAGTTGATTCCATTTTAAAAAATGTATTTTAGTCAAACAAACTATTTTGACTTGAACTTTTGCCTAAAAACTATCATCATCAATATCGGTTTCTTTTCAAAATCCAAAGATATTTATTATGAAAGAGAATGTATGGCGAAATCTAAAATCAATTTCGAAAAAAACAATAGTTAGCATTTTGTGTATTACTGAGAGTAACCTGCCAGCAAATTGTCTGATTAGCTGACAAAAATGACAATTATTCTATGATTATTCTGTCAAGAAAAGTCTTGATAGCATAGATTAAAGACAACTAGATAGAGCCCATAGCGTGTCCACTCGTGAGACAGCAAATCAGCCTTATTGACATGACATGTCAACATTTAAAGTACATCATACAACGTTATGTTTTAAAATATCGTAAAATACGAAATATTACTTTATATAAGATAGTTTAGTAAACGCATAATACATGAAATTTGCTAAAAAATAACATATCTAAGTTTTAAATCATCAAGCAATGAAGTTTATGCCTACTTACGTATGAAACCTAATTCCTTCGATTTTCTGTTCGCTGCGACTGTTGCAGCCGAAAATATTACAACCCACCATAGCACGATAACGTTTAAATTAATATCGTAACCGCAAAGTTATATTATTTATCAGCAAATTTAATAAAAAGCTAATAATTGCTCAGATATGTCCCTTGTTTGTCACAAACTCCACTCTTGACAAACAATAAAAACGAACACGCTGAAAGGGACAAAAAATAATCTTTTGTCACTTTCTAATAAAGGCCGAATTAAATAAGTCTGTCACGCTCTTGAACCTACAGCCGTGTTATGACTCCATCTAGTAGTCTTTAATCTATGCTTGATAGAGTAGAATCAGAATGAGAGGTTTAATTAGGCTTTAATTTTAAGTTTCCGATTTTAATTATCAATTACATATTGACGATTCAAAATAATCATACAATTTCACTGAATAAAGACTGACTGACTTTGATTTTGAGAGGCAATTACATTAGTCATAAAATATTTTAGCGTGCAAGATGTCCCTCTGTTAAATTACCAAGGCTTTCCACTTGACATAAGGTGAGCCAACTGCTTGTTCCATAAACTGTTACTAAAAAAACAGGCTACAAAATAAGCTACGATAAAAAAATATATTAAACAATTTACAAGGGGTGGTCGGCATAAAGGCTGCGCAATTACGATCTTACCAAATCCTGTGCATTTTCCCGTTTCTCATGTCAATTGTAGGCGCAATTACCACCACGCTCTATTGGAGCATGCGGCTTTTGTTTCTGGCCACTTACCGTGACATGCGCATTGTGAAATGCAGATTTACTTATTTAGTTAAGAATATACTAGTATGCCGATGGTTAAGGTTCCAAAGTGATGCAACTGCAACGGAAAACGCAGATATAGACGACCCTGCTACTAAGAGGATGGCTGATATCAAGTGGGTTGTACGACTTGCTGGTGAATTCTTTTTTATCCCTTACAATTTAACTCACTGCAATCACACCATCAGGTTAGTGATGGTGCAATAAAAAAAAAAAACTGCAACGGAAAACGCAGATATGGTCGACCCTGCTACTAAGAGGATGGCTGATATCAAGCGGGAATTTGTTTGGTTTTTTTTAGAAGTTGAGTCACTGCAATCAGGTAAGTGATGATGCAATCTAATTGGAACACACCCCTTTCGGTTTTTGTACGATATCGTACTGAAACTCTAAATCGCTATTCGGTATAGTGGTAACTAGCCACGGCCAAAACCAGCTAGATCTGGACCAATTTAGAAAAAAAATTCCAAAAATTTAAACTTAACTTTTCAATTTCAGAACGGATTACCATGATTATTAGCAAAATGTTATCTGTTTTATTTTTGAACAAAACTCCACCTATATCCTTCTATTACGGGTCATGTCAAAGTTGCAGAGGGAGAAACTTCTTCACAGTACGCGTCACCTCAAGTATTACCACATGTATCCCGGCCCTTGATCTAAAAGGCAATGGTCAGATCAGAGTGCCTAGTGTGAGCCTTCACAAAAACAACTCGAAAACTTCACATTCGCGTAAAGGCAAATTTTATATGGAATTGAAGCAGCGAGAAAACTCAAATGGGTGAGTGTCAGTTTCATATAAAAGAGCAATGGTCATTTGCCTAACAAATTTTTGTTGACGACTTTTTTTGCGTCTATGAATGAAAAAAATATAAAATTATAGAGAAATTATTTCTTAAGGTTTTATACTGTTTGAAGTATGGAATTAGAGATATTTATGTTTGAAGTTTTAGTCAAAAAAGCATCGATACTTTGGAGTATCGAGCACATTCGATACATTTAATCGATAGTTTTCAGGAAATGACTTAAATCGTAATTTTAATTATATCAAACATACTAATTTTGTACATTAAATTACTTACATCTAAAAACGCTTGTTCTTATCATGATTATCTTCCTTTCCTTCAAAATATAACCTACTGCGAACTTTTGATACTTGATATTATATTGGACTATTATTTGTTTATTTTCTTAGTAAAGTATTAAATGCCGCCAAGTAAGAGTGAATTTCGGCAGTGAACATTTGTCATGATTAGGAATTTAATGCAATACGCGTTTATAAATCAAAATATTTATTGACATTTCAAAATAAGTATTATTAGTTCGCCATTATTATTACTTTATAGGTTTTTACTACTGAAATTAAGCTGAAATCATTGAACACGAGTAGTTCGGCACACAAAAGAGTTAGTTTAACCAAAAAGAGTATCGATTTGGTTCGATACTACTACAGCACAGTATCGATACTTTTTTTCGATAATCTGTGCCAGTTGGCCAACAGATGTCATATTGAATCTTTCTTTGTGTTATTATTGTGTGGTTGCCATACTCAATTATGATAATATACTGACTGATTTTTCATTTTATTTAAAGGACTTATTCGGACCTTGCATACGGATTGAAAAAATAAAATAAATTATTTTACATAAATTGTAATAGTTTACATTTGTAGACGCTTACGAATTCCATCAACAAATATCAGACCATTGTTCTTTGCATTTACCGTTCTCGATATCGACGCGGTAAAATCTTACACTAGCCACACACAAGTGGAAGTTTCTTAAAGTCGAGGCTATCCCTAATAATTATTATTCAGGTTGTAGTAATTTTTTCCCAAAAGTTATTTATAAACGTGATGTAAAATACAATGTATGTAGTGGTTGTTATATACAGCCACTACCAAAATGTAACGGATCGGTTCATCGAACCGTATACAGATCGTTAAATATCTCGATCTGCCTACGCAAAAACCCGTGGAATATCTAGTGAAGCAAAAACCGTGAGCTTAGCAGGAAATACCCAAATAGAGTGGAAATATCATAGAAAGACATCATGCGTCTATGGAAGAAAATATTTAAAATCTTAATAGGTAATTATATTTATTTTTTGACTATTTGCTGTAGAGTATTTATGGTAGGCTCCTCAACAGAACTGCAGCAGTGTGGAAATTTTGCTGAATTAAAATCTTTTGAGAGAGAAAATCCAAGTATTTCCTAACGCAGCCCAAGTCCTCAAATTATTACTGCCTTCTATTCAGAATCTCATGATTCGTAATACATACGCTTACTGCTCCACTTAGAAGAATGATTATAAACTAAGATATTTTTTGGCTGGTGAGAGGCATGGACGTGGCTAGCTATAGCCAAGAGATTTAGCGTTCCGGTACGATGCTGGGTAAAAACCAAAAGGCGTTCTTCCTACTCCTAACAAGTTAGTCCGTTTCCATCTTTGACGGCCGAGTGGCGCAGTGGATAGTGACCCTGCTTCTGCGTCCTAGGCTGTGGGTTCGATTCCCACGTCTGGAAAATGTTTGGGTGATGAGCATGGATGTTTTCCAGTGTCTGGGTGTTTATCTATATATTATAAGTATTTACGTATAATATATATAAAATATTGATCAGTTATCATAGCACCCATAACACAAGCTACTTACGAGTACACTTACTTTGGGACTATATAGCGATGTGTGTAATTGTCCTACAATATATATTTATTTATTTATTTATCTTTGATTGCATCATCTGATATAAGATTGCAGTCAAGAGTTAACTTGTAATCGTTAAAAAGAAGAATCTTCTATTAAAGAAAATAGTTAATTACCCATCCAATTTAGCCAGCTAAAATAATTGTCGCTCGTTTCACTTCATGACAAGTGACGACATCGCATGCCCGCTTGGTTCCCACGGCGCGCCCGCCCGGAGGCAGCGCGCGCGCACGACTCAAGGGAGATATAAAATTAATTTATCTACAACTAATACGAGCACGGGAATTGATGGTTAAAGCCGATAGCACTATCAAAAGTGAATTTAAACGCTATTTATGGTGTTAGGCAGACCTGCTAAAGCAAAGGCTGTATTATTAAAGCCTGCAAAAATAGGATGGTACAAGTTTGTTGTGTGCATCTGTATAATATTTACCTATACGTCTGTAATTGAGTTCCTGTGTGTTTTAATAGGATCTTTACTTGTTACTAAGTACCACTACTTGTCTTTATGTCGGTGACAAATTTGTGATGAACGGTGGTAATTAGACAATTGAAATTTTACAGGTGATGTATTTCTGTTGCCACTATGTATATATTTAAGTAAGGCTCCTCTACAATAAACGAGATTTTTTTGCTATTTTTTAGTTTTATTGGTAATTAACCCTCTGACTCGCGTTTGGCCGGTTTTTTAATAATAATAACCACGACCCAAAATAGTATTTGTAGTGGTGCTTGTCGGCAGAAATATGAATGGAGGTAGTACTTCCCAGGACGAGCTTAGGCATATAAAGCTCTACTACCCTTGCTGTTCATGGTATGCATGCATTATAAAAGTGGATGAGATTTTAATAGAAACCTAAACTTAATAATGTTTTTCTCAGCCTCTGAAAAAAGAACGAACAAGATGATTTTAAGCTAAAAAGGCCTTTATTCTTTAAAGGAAATCTTTGCTATTTGTATATCTTGTTTATGCGTGTCTAAGTATCCATATGTTTGTATGTGACAACGTAGCTCCTATGATGATGACTGGATGGAAGATTATCAAATCACTATACAACCAACAGTCCAACGAATACGGTTAAGGTTTTGGCTCAAGCTATGGGCTACAGAAGAAATTATTATAAGTAGTAGAGATTATTACTAGAGATAATAGTAATAAATTGTGTAGTGGTATATTAAGTTCATACGATTATGCTCGGAACACAATCTCAGGCCCGTCACAATAACAATTTAAATGTGTGCGATTATGTAATAGCATGTAATGCGTGGCCGCGAATATTACGCCCACGTGCCCACGATGGGCATAGACATTATTCATGACAAACACAGGGCTGTGAAAATAATTCATGACTTTATTTTTTTTTAAACAGAAAACATATTCGCTTCCTTAGACTCTTTTATTTAGGAAACGATAAGTCTTTGATATTTAATGATTTTTCACAGAATTCGCATCTAATGTGTGGCCGCGAATATTACGCCCATTATGGGCATAGACATTATTCATGACAAACACTGAGATGTGAAATTAAAATTCATGACTTTATTTTATAGACATTATATCACAGTTAACAGTACATTATTATCTAGGAAAATCGCTATCGTGGTTGCTATCAAGTAGTGAAAGCTAACAATTAAATTAAAAAAAAAATATACTTAGATATTTGAAATCTTCTTCCTCCAATCCTCCCAAAGACTTTATAAGCTTCCAAAGACTTGACTTCTTTATATCACAGGGTTAGACCAATATGGGCAAGGGTCTCAGGCCCAACGCTTGGATAACAGGTAACTGAAAACGTCTGCGGCTGTTGCGTAGGATCTTACTCATTATGATGAGTTTTATTAAAAAAAAATTGGTTGTCTGTAAAGTCGGTTTACTGACGATAGTTGAACGTGACAACGTCTGAAGAAAATACTGATGGAATGGTAGCATTTAATTGGTTATTAAAATTTTTAATTTAAGTATATTTTTATAAATATTAATTTAAATTAATAAAATAATAGAATTTGATTTTAGAAATTTATATTTTAAATTTATAATAAATATATTAATTTATAAATGTATTAATTTTTAATTTTAAAATTAATATATTTAATAATTATATTTAATAGACGGATGTCGAACGCTGCCGAACGCAAAGGCCGATTGTGCTTCTTTGTCGCTCGTTCCGCGCTCTCGCTTTCACTTCAAGCCTTACTTGGAACGCCTCAAAGCGAGGTAACGCCGCATGAGTCATGTTTTTTCGTGCGTGCAGCCGGCTCTATCGAATTATAAGACGTTGTGTCGTCAAAATGTCTCCCTTTTTCATTCCAATGCAAATTAGATTAGTAGATAAGCTTAAAACTAATTAATATATTCAATATCTTTTAAATAAGATTTAATAAAAAACAAAACATAATTTTAAAATTATTAGACATTAAATGTGTTGCATTTTCTACCTTCATTTTTAATTTGTTTGTTGACAAGCATTCTCAATCGAGTTTGGTTTTAGTATAGTATAGTTGATGCATTCTTAGTAAAACGTCGTCGGTGACAACCATAGAGTTCTAATATCTGTAAATATTTCTAGTCAACGATACGCCAGACAGAATGAACTATGTAAATACATGTTATGTATTGTGTTTCAGTACTTTACTGTGTCAGCCACATAATTATGCGGTACTATAATTGGATTACGATACCTACTTACAACAATTGCAGTTCTGTTCTAGTTTAATCTGTTCGAAATTCTAATTCGTTTACGTCAAGTGAGATCGCTTTACAACTCTTTGGAGGCGGTTGTTATTTCAGTTTCGTTAGGTTCTATGATAATAATTTTAAGGTACGTTCTAGACCATGATATAATATCAGTGATTAGCCTATGTGGCTTCGATCTCGAGGTCCTGGGTTCCTATCGGGTTTTTCATTCTTTTTTTTTTTATCGACTACAAGTTGGCCCTTGACTACTATCATACTTGATGTTAAGTGATGATGCAATCTAAGATGAAAGCGGGCTAACTTGTTAGGAGTAGGATGAAATCCGAACCCCTATCGGTTTCTACACGACATCGTACCGGAACGCTATATCGCTTGGCGGTACGTCTTTGTCGGTAGGGTGGTAACTAGCCACGGCGAAAGCCTCCCACCAGCCAGACCAAGGCAAATTAAGAAAAATCTCAATCTGCCCCACCGGGAATCGAACCCAGGACCTCCGTCTTATAAATTCACTGCGCATACCATTGCGCCACGGAGGTCGTCAATGAAATTCTTCTATGAAGTTGTCAGAACATTCCAAGCCCGAAGTCGGGAAGTTGGTGGTGTTACACCCTCGTACCGTTCACTATCATCAAATTCTGATAGTGATCGTTAGAGTACGGAACATTACTCTAAGCTCGCTAACCAGCATTGGAGCAGCGTGGTCTACGCCCTACATCCCCTCGCCTACATGGAAGGAGACCTGACCTTGTAATAGGCCGTAAATAGGCTGATAATGATTGATACATACATACATAAACATCACGCCTTGTTCCCATAGGGGTAGGCAGAGACCACATCCCTCCATTTGCCACGGTCCTTGCATACTTCCTTAGCTTCTTCCACTCTCGTTAATCCTTTCATACAAGTTCGTCGGTTTAGGGTACTCTTGATCTGGCCATTATTTAAAATGTCCTGAATTTGGTCCAGAAACATTCGCCTAGGCCTTCCCCTTCCAACATTTCCATTCACCCTCGCCTTGTAAATCTCTTTTGTTAATCTTCTTTCATCCATTCTCTCTACATGTCCAAACCATCTAAGCATCCCTTTCTCAATTTTAGTCACTACATCCTCTTTTACACCACACTTTTCTCTTATCACACTATTTTTAACTTTTTTTTTTAAATGATTGATGATTGGTAATATTATGAGTTTTCAGATATATCCGAAAGGGATAGATTATTTTAATCGATGCGAAACAGAAGAGATGGTCGGTATTGGAAAACGTGGTGAATTTATGAAAAATTAAATTGACATTGATTAAATATTAAAAAAATAAATATCTTAATTAGTTTTAAACTGCGTCAATTAATTGTCTGAATTCTTACTGATCATTTAAACAAGTTTGCAAAATCCAGGCTTACTTAAATGATATTTGTTTGTTGACAAACATTCTCGAGTTTGGCTTTAATATAGAGACTACTATTTTATACTAAATACAAATATTTTATTCGTTAATTTTCATTTTATAATTTTTATCAAGTTTTGAAATTTTTAGAAGTTACAACTTCTTTTTTTTAATTTTGTTACTGAAATTCACTATTCTCATTTCGTTCATTACCTTATATTTAATTTATTATTTGTTTACTATTTAATAATTATTAGTTTTATGTATTTGATTTGAAAAGTAAACTACATAAACAAACAAACATTTATAAAACAACGAAGAGTCTATCTCAAAGGGTTTTAAGCAATTTCGTAACATGTTAAGTCATAACAATTTGTAACTGAGCTCAGTGCAGACAAGCTAATTTTTAAAATAAACAGAGTGCAAATACAGATTACGAGCATAAACATCTTATTTCAAAGCAATATTTCTGTTTTAGTTTCACCGTCCAAAGAGAGATGTTCACTTGACACCGAATAAGTGTATCCCATGTTTCATTTCAATCCTCAGAACATTAAGTACAACCGTCCAAACGAGTATCATATTTACACAAACTATTCACACGATAATTACTTCTGTTTCTCACAGAATAAGGTATATTTTCCCACGAGAATATTTGTTTAAGGTTTAGTAGTGAGAGTTTGTTCATCGTGCATTACTCTGATCTAAATAGGTGTGTCTAAAACGACAATTTCTCGCTTGTTCTCCTTGTAAACAGATATGGAATAGCAAGTATAATTTTGTACGGAGGGTTGGGATAAGTGATTGTCGGTTTTAGGTTTCTATAGCGGCTTTGTGTTTGTTTGTTTGTGAAAGTTATTGTGTTTTGTCAACATCTCTATTGGTGAAGTCTTTAGTTAACTAGGATGAGTTTTAAGTGCCCAACGAGCCTGGGTACTTGATAAGTTGCAAACTTGCTTAAAGTCAGTAATATAAACAGCTAAATTAAATCACAGGATATTCTCTCAATAATTATTCAAAGACTTTTATTTACTGCAAGCTTATAAAAAATTAGACTTTTATTTGACGACCTCCATGGCGCAGTGGTATGCGCGGTGGATTTATATCCTGGGATAATAAGACTGAGAATTTTATTAATTTGTCTTGGTCTGGCTGGTGGGAGGCTTTCGCTGTGGCTAGTTACCACCCTACCGACAAAGACGTATCGCCAAGCGATTTAGCGTTCCGGTACGATGTCGTGTAGAAACCGAAAGGGTTGTGGATTTTCGTCCCAATCCTAACAAGTTAGCCCGCTTCCATCTTAGACTGCATCAACACTTAACATCAGGTGTGATAGCAGTCAAGGGCCAACTTGTACTCGATAAAAAAAAAATAAAAAAATATATATGCAACTGCTTCGGTATACACAATTGTAATACAAAATGAGGTTGTTGTTGGTGTTCTTCTTGAACCGGGTGCATCAACAACATCATCATTGTCAGCCTATAGACGGCACACTACAGGGCCAGGCTTCCCTTCTCATAAGGCGCACGTGGAACCCTTTAAGTTATTATACTTACTCCTACATACAACAATTGTAAACAATTGTTACTTCTTGTGTTGTTGTTGTTGTTGTGTAACGATTAAAATAAACTTGTAGGCATTTATTCCATGGATTAAGTTAAAGTTTGAGAAGCTTTTAATGAGCTCTCCAAAACACGGGGGTATAACACCTCCAACTTGGGGACTCTTGGCTGAGAATACGGTAGGTACTATCACAAATAGCTAATGTACACTCATCTTAACTCAGTACGATCAGATGTTTTATAGCTTCTTCAGTGTTTTACGAGTGTCACATTTAATTATTTCATTGCCGGCAATTAAAGTTTGGTAGAAAACCGATTTTTTATGTTTTACAACCGCATTTAGGTAAATAAAACTCGGTATCACTCGGTTTGTTTTTTACCACACACGATTTCGAAATAGTGATGCGTCGTGAATTACTGCATACGTGTCGATGAATTTATGACGGAACACTATCTATGTGTATAATAAAAAGAAGGATCGATGGCTGTACATCGATTTAATGAAAGATAACCCTTTTATTGACATTGTAATATAGTGATGCCAAAAAACAGTGTCGTTTTCATTGACTCGTAAATCATTCCATTTATTATTATATTAAAGTTGAGTGTTTTTACCTAGAATATTTTTTTTTAGTTTCTGTACATTTACGAGAACTTAAATCCGAAAAGTGCCATATCTTTTTATTACAGTTAGCCATTCAAAAAGTTTTTAATTTTTTATCTATGAAATAAACGTTTATAAATATTCAATATCTTTTAATAATTGACTTATCTTTTAAAATTAAAATACATTGAATAAAATATTAATTAACATTTATTTTATTGAATATATACAATTAATTTATTATGAACACAGGTATTAATTTGTACGTATATATAGAATAACAGTAATAGAGCATAAGTAATTTAATAAAACACATTGACATTCATATTTTATACTCCATAAAAAACTCAAAAAATCGTGGGACCACCGGCCGGACACCTTTCAATAAGTAGTAATGCATAATCACTTGGGACGCGTATCAATTTTAACTACAGATAAAAAATACATAAAAAGCGTAATTTGATACCGAATATGAACATTTTAAGGTCAACGTGACTTTTGATTGACGCATAAAACACATATCGCACTTAGAACGAAGGTGACCTAATACAGAAATAACACCGAATATTTTAATAAAAACATATTGATAGATATTAAAAATTATTTATTTATTCATTATACTAGTAATAATTATTACTAGTATTTTTAATTATTAATTATAAAAAATACTTTAACAATAACTCTTTATAAGAAAACAATTTGAAATTAATGATTGCATGTTGCATTCATACCTATTTCAATCAATTTATAAAACAGTAAGAATGTAATGTCAGTTATCAATGAATGTGTCATTCATTGTTGAATATGATTGATTTACATTTTTTTATAAAATGTAAAGTATAATGAGTCGGGTAAATTAAAAACTCTAATATTGTAAACGCGAAAGTTTGTATGTAAGTATTAGTATGGTTTTTACTTCTTCACGCCGATTATTGACCTGATTTGACTGAAATTAGGAATAGATAAAATAGATCCAGAATTAAAGCATGCACTTTTTATTACGTTACTCCTACGGGAATGGGAACTATGCTGGTGAAACTGCTAGTTATATGTATATAAAAATACATAAGTACTACTACAATACGTAATATGTACAATAAAACCTACGTTTTAACTTGAATTTAAAATACATCGATATTACATTATGCACAACCCTAATTGCATCGTTGATCATTTTGTAAAATCGATGTCGCAAAACGGATTTATTGGCAATACAATTATAACGATTTACGAATATGATTTGAAGTTTAGCGTTTTAATTACGTATTTTATCGCGACCAAAAGCACCGTGGACTAATGACTTGGAAATTATAAAAAGGATTTTAAAGGGCATGTTATTACTGCTGTTTTAAGATGCCCATTAATCGACAGAAAAGGAATCTTTGGTGCGCTCTATATTTCAAATTCAAATTAGTTTATTTCAAGTATGTTTCCCCCTTTCTTTTTTTGTTTACGGGGGGGAAATCTTCTCAAAGATACCCAACAATTGAGGGAAAGGTCAGGTTATGTGGGAAAACCCCCTCGGTGGCCGTCTCAGTACAATTAGGGAGGCTCTGGGATCTCTATGAACCAACGAATACCTGTGCCTCCCTTGCACACTGCCCATAGAGGCTCAGCTCGGGGACAAATAGTACGCCCCCTGATCTAGCCCGTGGACGCTTTCAAGATGGTGATCAGGCTGCCAGAGCCCTCACTATAGCAGCTCGCGACCTAGTTGCCTCTACGCCTGAGACTATGCTTCCCCTACCAATAATTAAGAATGTCCCCTCTCATATAAGAGGCAGACCTGGTCGTGTAGTGACGTTACTAGGCTGATAATGATGATGATGAAGTAACCTTAGTTTACAGGCACTTTTGAACTTCAAGTATGACTGTTTTTGGTGACTCTACCAGTGCTTCGGAAGTCGAATTTTCTTGTCGCCTATAATAGCGATTTACGAGCAAACGGGTCACCTGATGCTAAGAGATTACTGTCAACATAAACTAATCGTAGACAAAACAACTGATCAAAACAATTTCACAGCCGATTGGTGTAATGTGTGTAGTGATTCTATTGTATCGATATCGGTGTCTATTGTTCAAATTAATTTTCATGTTGTGGAAACTTACTATAAAAGTTTTGTAATTATTGTGAGTAAATATTTTACGTCCTGTACTAGGGTTCAAATCAGTATCGGCTAGGACTCGGTAGTAGGCGGAAATTCGGAATTATATTGGAACAATTTATGAAAAATAGTCTAAACTGTGAAGTCAAGATTTACTCTTGACTCATTTTATCATCATCAGCCTATTAACGGCCCACTACAGGGCCAGGCCTCCCTTGTAGGAGAGGGGATATGGCGCGTAGACCCACCACGCTGCTCCAATGCGGGTTGGCGGGCTTTGGTTGATAATCTTTTATTTATTAACGATCACTATCAGATGCTGATGATAGTCACCAGGACCGACGGCTTAACGTGCTCTCCGAGGCACGGGGGTGTAACACCACCAACTTCCAAACTCCGGGCTTGGAATGTACTGAACATTTCAAAGAAGAATGAAAAAGCTCAGAATTACTCCGTGACCCGACCCAGAAAAAACCCAGGACCTCGAGGCATGCTTGACTCATTTATTCAAGAGAAAATCTTTTAACTTTGCGATCTAAATAGAACTATTTAATCGAATTCGGTACATTTTAAAATTATAGACATAGAATAAAATATATTTATGATGATGATCTCAGAAAAGAAGGAATACCCGCAAGATTAAGTGTTCGAACAAATAAGTAGGCAATATTCCTTAATTAGACATTACGAAATAACTCCGAACAATCCATTGGTTACCGATAAATCTATATAATTTATTGCTTGCATGATTAAAATCTTTACCAGATCTCTATATTATTAATGGGACATCTTCTCTCGGAGTAAGTATTTTACGATCGCGTAATCCGGTCTCGGAGTTTCAAGTTATGTCATCTGATTAAAGTATTAAAAGGATGAGCGAAGTTGCTCTATAGAATGTGATAGCCTAGCTCGATTTTTAAGCTCGATTATAAATGTTTTTACTGTGATATAAATATTTATTACAGGTTGGACCTTAACTGCAATCACAGATGATGGTAAGTTTTTTGACGACCTTCGTGGCGCAGTGGTATACGCGGTGGTTTATAAGACGGAGGTCCTGGGTTCGATTCCCGGCGGGGCAGATTGAGATTTTTCTTAATTTGTCTTGGTCTGGCTGGTAGGAGGCTTTCGCCGCGGCTACCGACAAAGACGTACCGCCAAGCGATTTAGCGTTCCGGTACGATGTCGTGTAGAAACTGATAGGGGTTTGGATTTCATCCTACTCCTAACAAGTTAGCCCGCTTTCATCTTAGATTGCATCATCACTTAACATCAGGTGTGATAGCAGTCAAGGGCCAACTTGTAGTCGATAACAAAAAAAAGTGAGTGAGTATGTGAACAAGTTAGCCTGCTTTCATCTTAGATAGAGACATGATGATACAATCTAAGAATGAAACAGGCTAGTACTATTAGTGGCTTTCTTTGATCGACTGCGACGTACCTACCGGATTTGACACTGTTCCGACGCAGGATTGCGGCGAACCCACGTTGCAGACCGCTTGAAACCACCTACTAAGTGACACCGCCCGTCAGCAGGATAGTGGTGACTCATATCACCATAATCCACGCCGGACCCTCCTGGACATGACACTCCCGGATTTTTCAAAAATTGGACACTTGGGAATATTTACCGGGGGAGACAAGTTCCCCTGCGCCCGACCCGGGCAATGAGGAAACTCAGGACCCGTACCCTTCAATGGTGCCTGAAGGAACCATGAAGACGATCCAGATCGACTGAGCGACGTAAAGGAAAAAGAGTAATGCGTTTGTCAGCTTATGTATTTGCTGCTCTTTTCTGCTCCATGAATTATTGATATTTTTTTGATCACAACCAAAGATCAATAAAAAAAATTGGTTGTCTGTAAAGTCGGTTAAGAAAATACTGATGGAATGGTAGCATTTAATTGGTTATGAAAATTTTTAATTTAAGTATATTTTTATAAATATTAATTTAAATTAATAAAATAATTGATTTTGATTTTATAAATTTATATTTTAAATTTATAATAAATATATTAATTTATAAATATATTAATTTTTAATTTAAAATTACATGGAACGCCTCAAAGCGAGGTAACGACGCATGACGTCATGTTTTTTCGTGCGTGCAGCCGGCTCTATCGAATTATAAGACGTTGTCACGTCAAAAATATTTTAAAAAATCCTACTCAAAATTATAACACAAATTAAAGCATCCGTATATTATAAAGCCGCATAGAAAAGCCTGTGCCAGAAAAGTCATACAAAATTTAAAATACACCATTAATATTTGATAGTATAATGTAGTGGTACAAAGATGGCGACCCAGGAGCGGTTCCTTATAATTGCTGCATCACAAAGTTCAAGTGAGACCAATCACGGATTTATGCTATATTGTACCTAGCGCATAAATTGCAACGCGATTTACAGTTTTGTATTTTAAATTTATATTTATATATCTTTGGAGTTGTTATTACCTAACAGATTTGTTGTGTTTCGTTTTGTGAAAGACCAATAAGCAAATTGCATAAAGAAAAGTAACGTACTGACTGTTGCTTAGTTGCAATGTTGATGACTAGATGGGTTTGGGACATCAAATGACAAAAATATATCTCTAATAACAATAGCACTATACCTAAGAAGGCAGGTTAGAACTGTGATTGGAATCTAAATAAGTTAGCCACATTGTTATCGGTCTTAAGTATATATTTCCATCTTTTCGCACCGTATACTTGACTAGGCTAAATAAAAATATATAGCAACTTTACAAAAAATAATGACAATTTAATATCTACTTCCAAAGATTTTTTGACAGAGTTCACCCGGGGAAGTATTAGCACCATACTTACTTTCTCCCCTAATCAGCATTGTGTTTCGATCAGCGCGATTGCCGATATAGCTTAATAACGATAATATATTAAACTAGGCCCAATGCACCTGCATAAGGCTGCTCTTTAGAGCATACGTTTCCTACTTCCTCTGCAAAGTATTTCCTTATTTATAGGCTCTGGTTATCTTTAATTGTATTGGCAAATTGTATTAAAAATAGGGGGTAACATCAACTCCATACCCATTCAAACGTGCCTGTAGCTCTATTATATGATAGATAAATAACGCGGTGCGTTAATCTAATTATTTAACGCAATGTCTTATTTGAAAGTTTTTGTTGCACAATTAAAGGCGCGTGTTAACAGCGAACGGTGCGCGCGCGGCTATTTGTTGCGGGCGAGTGTTTATTGGCTGCTATAATTATTGCCATTGATTTGTTGGTGTTTTCATTTGCTCTCACATCGATTTAGCTTAAAATATTATATTTACACTTGCAGACAGTTGTTCTGATATTTTTGTAATGCGCCATAAGGTCACTTTGTGTATTTGGAATATCTATTTCTTCTAATCTGTCTTATTCTTCCGTCTGTCTGTCTGTCTGTTCGCGATAAACTGAACAGATTTTGATGTGGTTTAGCATAATAGATAAATTCATTTCTGTGGAAGATATATTCAGGAGGTATATATAATTTGTTAAGGTTTTTTATGAATTGGCATAAATATGTCTATAATTGTAGTAAGGAGTCGCGCGAATTGGGATCTACGCGGGTTAAACCACAGGTCAGAATTAATATAGTGTTAGAAACCTCGATCAGAAGAGAATAAAACTAAAAACACACATGAAAAACAAAAGACGAACTTTAATCGGAACAATTTAATTACCAAGACATCAAATATTTTTTTTTTATCGACTACAAGTTAGCCCTTGACTGCTATCACACCTGATGTTAAGTGATGATGCAATCTAAGCTGGAAGCGGCCTAATTTGTTAGGAGTAGGATGAAATCCACACCCCTTTCGGTTTCTACACGACATCGTACCGGAACGCTAAATCGCTTGGCGGTACGTCTTTGTCGGTAAGGTGGTAACTAGCCACGGCGAAAGCCTCCCACCAGCCAGACCAAGGCAAATTAAGAAAAATCTTAATCTGCCCCGCCGGGAATCGAACCCAGAACCTCTGTCTTATAAATCTGATCAAAATGAAACATTCTTACGGTAATCACATAATTCACTTAACGAGCGCTTATTTACATTTTATAACACTTTAACTTTTAACAATATTAACTTGCAGCATAATTGCACACAAAGAAAACACACCAAAATAATGATCACTTCACCATTGGGGCTTCTTTTATATAGCCCGTAACCGCCATTTTTGCTACGGTCTGATTTATGCTTCTAAACAACATAGAAAAACGGCACCTCTATAGTATATGGTTCGCAAAGTATACAATGCTGCCAATAATAGAATAATTGTATACCTATAATATAAAGTTGTACAGCTATATATATATAAATATAAAGTGTATTTGTAAAAGCGTGATCCAATGAACGTTATAATATCTTCATTATTTTATAAATGCTTAAATTAATAACAAAAAAGAAAAAATATTATATTATCTAAAATTTTGAGCACAAACGCGTTTATTTATTAAACGTCTCCACGATAAAATACACACAAATTTTCATTATAAATTCAGCTTAACTGTTAAAGTCAGCGACGTCTTAATTATACAAAAAACTACCAAAAAATAAATTCCAAAATCGGTAATAAGATTGGTAGACGATAAAGCCGATAACAAAATCACTCATTAACTCGTACTCAACAGTGATTATAATTAAAGTCGATATCATTATTTGTGTAAGATTTTATCACGCGTCCCATAAATTCGAGGACCCTGCAAGTGACAAAACTTAAAATACAATATATTTTTTATTATTATTATAAGGAATAACTTAAATATATGTACAGATAAATAAAATAATTTAAAACTAACTAAAAAAGAAAATACTTAACGCTAACGTAACTTAAACTAAAAAAAATAAAACAAACTAAAAAAGAGTAAAAAACTTAGGCGTCATAGTATTCCTCTGAATCAGAGTCGAATGGTAAAGTGCCCCGAAGGCTGGCAGCATTGCCACGTAGAATGGCAATGCTGCCAGCCTAATCAGCTAATAATTAAACACAATATTAAATTATCATCATTTCATTTCATTTATTAATATAACATTCCAAATGTATTCGGCCATTTCTGGCGTACAACAATGATATTATAGACATTTATATAATAATTACATTTCATTGGAAAAAAAATGAATCATCATCTTCAACATCATCATTTGTTTGGTGGGAGGCTTCGGCCGTGGCTATTCAGCACCCTTCAAACAAAGACATACCGCCAATCGATATAGCGTTCCGCTACGATGTCGTGTAGAAACCGAATGTTGGTTGCAGCGGGATTTTAAATAATATTCTGATGTCTTCAAAATCGTTTTATTCTTTCGCATCGGAAAAACACTCCGTAACGAGAAAAGACGTGGCCAGAAAAACTCGACACATGCTCTTTTTAAATGATTTAAAAAACAACTCAATTATAATAACTAATATTACACTAAAATATGCGTACTTTGTAACCACCAAACGAACAGTACATTTTATTTTACGGCCTGGAATCTATACTAAAGCCAAACTCGATTGAGAATGCTTGTCAACGAACTTGTTGAAAATAAAGGTAGAAATCACTAGTCATTTTACACTTTATTTTTTTAGTTAACTTGTTAATGACGAATTCATAGCAATAAATTAGATTAGTAAGCTTAAAACTTATTAATATACTCAATTTCTATTAAATTAGATTTTATAAGAAAACAAAACATAATTTTAAATTTATTAGGAATAAAATGTGTTCCATTTTCTACCTTCATTTTAAATTTGCTTGTTTAAAAACATTGTCAATCGAGTTTGGCTTTAGTATAGTCCTCTGAAATCATCTCACGGTCGACAGACACAAGCTTACGTTACCATAGACAATATCGTACAGTATTGTCTATGGTAACAAATTGTAATATTTTAAAATGCTAACACGAAGGTGTGTGAATCTCACCCTACTCCTAACAAGTTATCCAGTCCATCTTAGGTTGCATCATCACTTACCATCAGCTGTGATTGCAGTTTAGGGCTACCTCGTAAGGAATAAAAAAATCCTATGCCAATTCAAAAGTCTTTCAGTCAGTCAGATTTAAATATCGATACTCTCAAGTGAACGAGGTCTATATACAGTTGAAGCCGCCGAGCACAGCTAGTTTTGTTAAGTTAGTAAGTTTACCGAGGAACCGGTTTGATACAGTGTTTTTCCATTCAAGCGTCGGGACAGCTTAAAATAAAAGGTCCCAGTAAAGATGCACGTATAATGACCGAGTCACAATTAGTTCGATTTACACGCTTCGATTGATCAAAACACGTCCTTGTACGACGCCCAATTGGTTCTTAAAACCTTTTAGACAGGCTAGAGAAGGCACGTCACACTATGTCGTTTAGATTTTTTAGTTTCAGTTTTCAATCCAGGTCTCCCTTCTTTTAGGAGAAGGGATATGGAGCGTAGACCCACCACGCTGCTTCAATACCTACGGGTTGGCGGGCTTAAAACACTATTAAAAATTAAAAAAAAATTCTAGTCCGCCTGCTGCGGGGCCCGAGGGGTCCAACCGGTGGTCAGGGCTCCAATACGCGCCGTTTCAAGAATTACTGCCTTCTGTATCCGACCCTTGATCCAACAACTAAGCGGAAGCTTTTTAAGATGTTAGTCAAAGCTTTTCGCTATAAAACCGATGACTGAAACGACTATAAGAATAATCATCGTTGAATCAACATTCACTTATTATTAGTAATCACTGTCGGATGTTGATGATAGTGACAGGGTCCGTTGGCTTAAATTGCTTACCGAGCACGGAGTGTAACACCACCAAAAATATATATCTAAAAACAATTATAGCACTATACCTCAGAAAGCAGGTTAGAACTGTAATTGGAATCTATATAAGTTAGGCACAGTGTTATCGGTCTTAAGTATATATTTCCATATTTTCCAAGTATACGGGCTCACACCGTGTACTAGACTAGACTAAATAAAAATATATAGTAACACCACCAACTTCCCGAATCCGGGCTTGAAATGAAAACCCCATAGAAGAATAAAAAAATCAGAATTATTTTGCGACCCAACACTTGTTTCGAACCCAGGACCTCGTGATCGAAGCCACAAATGATATCTATGCATACTTTAATAGTCCCTCCAAGGGTAATACTCATCAGCCTTTTGACGTGACAACTCGAAGGGTAATACTCATGCGGCGTTACCTCGCTTTGAGGCGTTCCATGTAAGGCTTGAAGCACAATCGGCCTTTGCGTTCGGCAGCGTTCGACATCCGTCTATTAAATATATTAATTTTAAATTAAAAATTAATATATTTATAAATTAATATATTTATTATAAATTAAAAATATAAATTTATAAAATCAAAATCAATTATTTTATTAATTTAAATTAATATTTATAAAAATATACTTAAATAAAAAATTTTAATAACCAATTAAATGCACGTTCAACTATCGTAAGTAAACCGACTTTACAGACAACCAATTTTTTAATGGCTCGCTACAGGTTGAGGCCATCCATTTAGGCGTAAGGATATGATGGTTAGTTTTACCAAGCAGCTTTAATGTTGGTTGGCGTCATTAGGATGAATTTGTAAAGATCACTATCAGATGTTCAGGCTTATCGTGATGAAACCATTGTAATTGTCGATGAAAAAGTCTATGAATGCAAGAAAAGTGCACCTATATTTCATAGTGTCTGTTTGGCGATGGTTTTTCAATTGCAGACTGACCATTACTAAAAAGAACTAAAACGAGGACCGAAATTAGCAATTAAATCGCAATTTTTTGTGGACTACAAGGCTTGCGGTAGATGTTCTAGATAAAGTGAAGTCCGTGACATCAACTATCATACTCTTATAAAACCTATGAGTTAATTGATCTTAAGTATTCTAGATTTTTTTTTATTGACTACAAGTTGACCCTTGACTGCTATCACACCTGATGTTAAGTGATAATGCAATCTAAGATGGAAGCGGACTAACTTAACTTAACGGAACGCTAAATCGCTTGGCGGTACGTCTTTGTCGGTAGGGTGGTAACTAGCCACAACGTAAAGCCTCCCAACAGCCAGACCAAGACAAATTAAGAAAAATCTCAATCTGCCCCGCCGAGAATCGAACTCGGGTCCTCCGTCTTATCAATCCACCGCGCATACCACTTATAAAACCTATGAGTTAGTTGATCTTAAGTATTCTAGATTTTTTTTTATTGACCACAAGTTGGCCCTTGACTGCTATCACACCTGATGTTAAGTGATAATGCAATCTAAGATGGAAGCGGACTTTGTTGTTGCGGTGTCTACACGACATCGTACCGAAACGCTAAATCGCTTGGCGGTACGTCTTTGTCGGTAGGGTGGTAACTAGCCACGGCGTGAAGCCTCCCAACAGCCAGACCAAGACAAATTAAGAAAAATCTCAATCTGCCCCGCCGGGAATCGAACCCGGGACCTCCGTCTTATCAATCCACCGCGCATACCACTGCGCCACGGTGTATAAATCAAAGTCCGTGGTGCTAACATTACCTTTCATATACTTGACTTAGTTGTTTTTGGTTTTTTAACGCACGGATATCTCAGAATATTCTCAATGATTCACCAAGGTTATAGAATAAACGAGATAAAAAGTTTAACTACCACTTATTGTATTGAGTTAAAAATAATACGACTTATTATTAGCCTGGCCTCGGTATTATTAATGGTGTTATTCAAAACCCTTTATTACATTAACTGTGGGAGCCCTACTGTGTAGACGCGAAATGTATTAACATAATATACAAGTAAGTTATTGAGTTTTATAAATATTTAGGTACGTGATAGCATGCGTCTATGCTTTTGTTTTAAAGTCCTTTAATGTTATTTATAATGTGACATGTTCTTTGTCTAAAGTAAGCATTGGAAGATGCGGACAGCTTTATTGTAAACAAGGAAAAGTCATTTCATTGATAAACATTTATTTTTTATGTATATTGTGATAACTTGTATTTTATATTATGAAAAAAAAAAACAATTGCATTATTTTTGGAATTCATTTTTCTATTTTCGTCAATTAACCGATTTTTGCTGTATTAAAATCCCTTTACATTTAAATCCTATCCCAGAAACCAAAATTTTAAAACGTTTGAGTTTTTAAGGTGTTTAATAAAAAAAACGAGCTCTGAACGAATGTAGAATTAGATACCCATAAATATACAATTTTAAAACAAGGTAAAGTATGGATGGTATTACTCTATCACCCAAAAACCACTAAAGACATTTTGATGAAACTTCACAATAATA
The DNA here is from genome assembly GCA_034621355.1 of Mycalesis mineus. Lineage (NCBI taxonomy): Eukaryota > Metazoa > Arthropoda > Insecta > Lepidoptera > Nymphalidae > Mycalesis > Mycalesis mineus. The sequence goes on along the minus strand of CM067899.1, from coordinate 9,229,922 downwards.
TAGCTTATCTACAAATCAAATTAACACATAGGCCACTTTTTATCCCAAAATTCGAAACTAGAACAATGCGGATGAAACCGCAGGCGTCCTCTAGTTTAAAATAAAATTTAAAAGCATAATAGATAATATTATACTTATAAATAAAGTTTATGATATTATAAACAACGCGGTAACTGTAATAATTAATTCCTACTGTTAACATTCATGTGCGTCGTGATAAATGTGACGCCAACGTCATAATAAACTGATAATAATTTTTATTAAGTGTAACTATCAATGGTTACCGCATACGGTGATGTCATGACATAAGCCAATAAACTTGAAATATCATGAGATCGTGACACGAATGCGTGACAGGAAATTTCGAAAAATATAAATATCGTTACACGGGATAGAAACAAAACAAGCCTATCTATCAAATTGATTATCCTACTTAACTAGTATTACTAACTTAAATATTTGTTGAACAGCCACGTTGTTCCTGTGATTTTGAGGTCCTTGTAGGTTTAAATCCTTGGTGGGTCTTACGTTTAGCAGTTCGATCAATGGTCCGATGCAGAGTAGGTAGTTATTTTTTAACCGACGAAAAAAAACGGAGGAGGTTCTCAATTCGACACGTATATTTTTTTTGTTTGTATTTATGTATGTATGATATGTTTTTAGTGTTGTATTTTGTAATTCTTTTTTTATTAGAAAGGGCATACATCCAAGGTGATCCCATTGTGCTTGTTAGGATCGTTGATGATATCCTGGGGAAATTGAAGGAAGTCTTTAAATTTTGGAGGCGGCTTAAGCGATTTCGGTTTTTGACTCGGTATCTGTGCTTTTTGGCTACTAGTGCTATATAATATACTATGACAGTATAGTACGAGTACGCTACGTGGCGATAAATCACTAAAAAGTAATAAATAAAAATTTTTAACAAAAAATAGAACCAAAAATGACTAAAAAGTAAAAAATAACTGTGTAATTTAGTTGCTTTAATTTACTTAAGCATAAACAAGTCGGTGCCAGCCAAGGTTTCTACTTTCAAGGGCGTTACCTAGAACCCACAAACTGCTTTACTACGTAAAATAAATGTTCCTTAAACTTGGCTGGCACCGACTTCATAGATATACTTCAGTAAATTAAAGCAACTAAATTACACAGTTATTTTTTACTTTTTAGTGCGTTTGGAGTCGGTTTTTTTGTTTTTTATAATAATAATTTTATTTCTTGTATACTACGCGATTATTCAGAGACTCCTGGACCGATTTGAAAAATTCTTTGTTTGTTAAAAGACATACTATATAGATAATGTTTAATTAAATTAAAGTAACTAAACAACGCTGTGATTTTTTGGAAGTCGATTGTATTTTTTGCTACAAATTATTTATTGTGGTAGATTGTTATTATTATTTTATGAGCATAGTTAAAAATGAAAAAATTAAAACTAGAAATAAAGCCTGGCTATATAAATACTCAATAACAAATCTATGACATAATAGCTAAACAATGACGATGAGTCACATAATTACGTCTAGGGGTCAAGGTAATTATTAAAGTTTATTGCACTCTGTCCCAGTGTATTATTTAATATTATATATATAATTACAATTATGAGTGAAGGTCATTTACAATTCCTTGAAGCACTAGATCACTGAATTAAACCTATAACGTATGCCAGAATGGGTATATTGGACATGGCTAATATTAACTAATTTAAAAAATTAAAGACATGGAAAGCCTATCTTTTCACGTCTTTAACTTTTTAAATTAGACGTAGATATATTTGTCTTGGCGGCAATTTAGGTATAACCATTACTGATTTTTAATACGACATAATATAATAAGTATTTATTTGTCGTTGTCGATTGTGTTAAAAATGAACGTCACAAAAAGCCGGAGTTTAAGGATTGAAGGACTTGACTCAATAAAAAATATTCCAGTTGACAGTAATCATATTACAACAATAATAAAACGGAGCTTACGGTCAACGCTTTACGATATCTGACACGATCGATTCCTTTTCATTTGTCAGGTGACTCAGCGTTGTCGTTGACGTGACGTTCTTAAAATGCAAATTTTCGAAAAATCGAACAATACAAATCTCGATCGGTCCGTCCCGATTTGACGGTATCGACTCATGTCTCTCCAAGCAATTGAATTCAGTCGATCACTAATCGATGTCTTGTCCGTGATAGGCGCAGTCGGGGGCCGCGGCAGCAGGGTGCCGACTTACCACACAATCCATCGTTAACTTCTTTCTTCCTTTCATTAAGATCATCTTTCTCATAATCAACTCTATCCTTACACTCAATAGAGTCCACAATACGTAATACCCTATTAAATATTGTACCTTTTTGTACTTAATTTTCTACCGTACTTTCGTCTGTAACTTTGTATCCTTTAATCGTATAAAACACTGTAATGCCCTTCACTAGACTCCATATTGCGTTGTTCTCGTTTCTAACTTGTATCTTTTGTTTTCTGAGCAAAGAATTTAACCTCATTACCTATCTTAATACAGGATTTGCCCTTTCGCGCCGGCTAATCACAAATGAGCATGTAAAGTCGGTAAATTATGTTGCATTGAGTTCGTATTACTTGTGTTATTTTAATCTTATTAGTTTGAGGTTGCTTATTCATAATTAACCCCCCTCGAAGTTTATTACTTCTGTATAAGTTAATGAATGTGCGCAGTTTGATGATTTGAATTGACTTCTACCTGCAATCAAACGTATGTTTTAAACATTTATTTCGGCATTTGGAATTTTTTATCAATATTATCATTTATCATAATGCATTGTATCGATATAACATCAAATTATTATCCAATTAATGCTATTCAATAGCATATAATTAGCTACCAAAATATGCATACTTGTAATAAATTTATATTTAAATTTTGTCTCTTATATCAAAATAAATCTAATTAACATAATATATTGTCTAACATTTAAAAATATATATCTGAATTAATAATTAAGATGGTAGTTTATTAAATTAAATCAAAAAGTGTGTAAAATCAGAGTAGGTGAAATAATAAATCGAGATGATATAATTTGTAACGGACATGGCGCAGAGGTACCCAATGTGTAAAGGCTACTATAAAATTTGCATCCAGATATCAGAACAGGATACTATCTTGTTAATTTCAGGCGAACAAAGTGTCGATGGCTGGGCTGATGACGAGCATATAGTAAAGTGCTCGTGCAACCCCCTACCGCTTCTCCCCAGGGGCCTTACCAGTCCGCCGAACTAAATCAAATAATGACTAATCGAATCCTCCTTATATTGCACAGTAGGTACACGTCAAATGTTATTCCCTTCAATTTTTAATACTTTTGTTTCTTCTGTTTGCATAAAATGTGATTCGTTATAGACTATGTGATTGATATATTTTATTAAAGCTTTGGCTTTTGATTGATGTTTATTATTTCGGTAGTCGGAGTTTTAGAATCATTAGACTAGCGACTGTCTTATGAAGAATAATGAATGTCTTGCGGTACTCAACTTAATTCATTTGATTTGTTATTTATGATTAGTTGGATGGATGTACCGACACTCTATTCATATTCGGAGATGTCTATAATTAAAGTTAATTCAATCAATTTTGTGTTTAGGAATTTCGTTTCCGTTTAAATCATAGGTTCTCAATTTTGATGCCTCTTAGTGGGCATTTGAAACTTTTAGCAGGCCTTTAGGTTTGATCTATTGCCACTTCTAACGCAGTCTATATTCTGACTAACTAGAAAATTCCCGCGGTTTTACCAGCGCGGTTCTCATTCCCGCGGGAATTTCGGGATAAAATGTGGCTAATGTGTTATTCTGATGTGTAAGCTAAATTATTGTTTCATCACAAACAGTTCTTTTTGCGTGACAGTGAAACTTTCGCTTTTAAAATATTAGTTAGGATTAAGGAAGGGAAATTTGGTAATATTTAGAAAATATGGCTGAAATTCTTAAAACGAGTGTGAAATTTTAATCAGAACAGAATATTTTTATACACAAAATGGATAATTTAAAAAAAATAAAATATGTTTGATAGTAATTACATATTATTAAAGGATTTAAAGTAATCAAAATAAGTTTGGGAAGCTATGATCTAAATAGTTAAATAGTTGTATGTCTGTTTTGTTTCTCGTTCCGTATCGATCGTTATGGCTAATGATAAAGAGATGCCTAACTGTGCCGTACACAACGTTGAGATAAATCTGAGCAATTATATCGAGGGCCATTCGTTTGGAATAAAGTATCTCACTCGATAGCTGTAACGCCTACGTCTATTGATTCGAAATACAATCGGAACAAATGCTCTTTTCGTTGGCCTGTTTGGTTACAATTTGTATATAACTCTTTTTATGTAACTAAGCTATTTGCCCAACATCATATATTCATCTATGAAAATAACTAAAGTGACTGTGAATTGAAATTTAAAAAAAGTATGTTACACTTACATAAAAAACAATTTATAAAATTTTTGTCTAATTATTTATTCATTTATTTATTTTTATTTAGGACAGCAAACATTTATATATTGGAATCTTAAATCTAAGATATATACACAAAGGGGGTTAAATATGTAAACAACAACACTATCCACAGAAAGATTATAACATCACAAAACATACAGACATAAATGAACAATAAACATAAATAGAAACAAAAATTAATAAAATAAGTAAGCAAGTAAACAAAAATTAGTAAAATAAGTAAAAGGAGTTGAATAAGTAAACGAGAAAAAACCCTAATTAGTTTTTTGTAATCGTTTCGAAATATTTTTTTCGAGGATTCGAAACCAGGACGTCGTGATCGTAGCCACACAGGCTTACTACTAGACCAACGAGACCGACAATAAGTCCGTTGGTAGGTATAGGTATTATCAAACCCGAACATGATTCCATTGGTCTTGATCGATCTTGTTTCTCTCTCTCTAATCTTTTACAGATTAAATAACTATTCATTTTTGTATCCATATTATCGGCATGTACCTATTCGATTAAATGTCAGATGAGTCGGACCATGACCTTCAGTTTCAAACTTATAAATCGTGACGAACTGTTTTGACATTCACTACGGATATTAAAATTTTTTGACGTCGGTTCCGCGGTGTGCGCAAAATTATGTGTCTAAAGTATAACTCAGACGCAAAGCGAAGCAATGCGTCACGTTCGTCAACTACAAGTTATAATAATCATCTCTATTTTCAAATCATTAAAGTTGTATTTTTCTAATAAGGAAAAATCTAAATAGAGCAACGCGCTTGCTTCCATTTTTGTATGATACAAGTTTGTATTTAGCGGACTATGTTTGGAGTCTGTCTGAAAGATAAAATCCATAATGAAAAACTCTAAATAGAACTGAAGTAGTTGACATAGCTCAAAGAATAAGCACATTGAAGTGTCAGTGGGCAGTCGCAGAAAAGACGGACGCTAAAACCAGCGTGTTCTGGAATGGAGACCACGTACCACCAATCGCAGTGTAGGGCACCTTCCAGCCCGATGGCCCGACGACCTCAAAAAGGTAGAGGGAGGTGCCTGGATGAGGAAGGCAGAGGATCGTGTGTGGTGACGCGGATAGCCTATGTCAAGCTGTGGATACAGGCCGATGATGATGATGAAGTTTGTATTTTAGTGATGGGAAAATAGAGATGAATATTCTATTGACAAAAAATATGACGCGTCGTTTCGCTGAAGCCATAAAACCCTGTCTCTACTGACTGAATTGATTTAATTTTCAAACTAAATTTAAAAAAATTAAATGTTATGTGAAAATTATGTTAAGTGCCTACATTACAACTGGAGAGATTATTACGATGTCTTAACTTCTCAGCGGTTGGGAATTAACAATTTTCAAAAAAAAAGCCGAATGTTTATAATTTTTAACTGCTTAGGTATGCAAGCAATGTCTGCCAAATTGATCGCAATGTAGTTAGAACATCGTGGTCTCTGGGTACGATACCAATGAATAAATTTGCTCTCCAATTAAACATACTTATGTATTCAGATAAATTCAAAGTAATTTGCACCATTTCTTAATAACTTTTAAGTTCAATTTTGATGAGCAAATATAGTGTTTTAGGCTCTTTCGTTCTTGAACTACGATGCGAATCAGTATGTTTGCAGCATGGACCGTACAGGAGTCGAGTTCAGGTGACAAATAGTCACGCCAGACAGGAAAGGTCGGGGGCGATACGAGACATCGATATTTTTATTTCTCCAAGTCGATGACTTAATAATAGTGATGGCTATGATTATGTAACTCGTTAAAATATGCTAGATTAACAACGTACAGCAAACAAACCAATAAAAATAATAATTTGAAACATACAATTGATGTATCATTGTTATATAAATAGAAGCCAGTTCTTTCGGACCGACCTAAGACTGACGTCTGGACTTCTCAAGTTTACGATAACAATACCATAAAATTAAAGGTGATGAAAGTAACTTAATGCTGCAGCCAGGATCGTATAAGGGCATGAAGCATTCTGGGATTCCAGATTCAGCATAATAACCGAAATATTAAAGTGCAGTAACACTTTGTAACACTTTAATTTTCTGCAGAAAAACAAAAAAAAAATTGATTTTGGTTATTATGTTGAATCCAGATCAAATCTATTGAATGCAGAAAATTGCATATTTATATTCCCATCCCAGTATCTTTTACTTATATAAATTTTGTTTGAAACTTTTTTTACGTTTAACAATTGCTAGAATAAAATCCTCTAATTATGACATATTTTATGACCCAATCTGTGCTAGAATAATGTCAAAACATCGATAAAACAACAATGCTCCGAAAGCACATCCCTGTTTTATAGATTCATATCTTTTAAATGTATGCAGTCAGCAGCACATAATTCAGGATTACAAATTATTTGTTTTAGGTGGAGACACAAAATGTATTGGCGCGATTTCAACTTAAAAGGGTGGCGATAAATATATAAAAAAATGTGATGAGCCATTGCGTTGTGGAAGGTCATTGGTTTTTTTTTATTGTGTAGTTTCACAGTGACATTTTTCTTGTTTGCTTGACAAAGGACCCAAAGTTTAAATATGTTTGTGAATACAGTCGTCGGATCTGTTTATTTAAGCCTTTTGTACAATCGTGTTTGCTTGGCAAATGAATGATTTAAACGCTGATTAACTCCTTATTTATGAGGTGGTTTTGTGTGTTGTGTTATGTTCGCGTTGAGTCTTTATTGAGTTTCGGTCTTAAAAAGTACTAAATAGATGGAGTCCTCTTCATGATTGACTTTTGAATAGTTACAGGGGTCAGCATAAAATAAAACCACAAGGCCAATGGGGCAGTATAATATCTCTAGGTAATATAATAAACAATGATTTGACTTTAGAATAAAAAGAATACCTCATCAACAGGTGGTGCCATCTGAACGAAATTTGGCTATTATGCGAAAAGCTTTTCAATTTTCTACACATCTCTATAACTGTGGGAAATTGAGTCCGGTCCACGCTCTTATGTCATCCAACCATTTCTGCCTTTGACGACCATGTGCTCTATTGCCCTCTAGCTTTCCTTCCAAGATTAACTTTGAAAAGCAAAAACGGGCTCCCCTCTGCAAGTGTCCAAAGAAACTTAGTTTTCTCTGCATGATGGTGGACATGAGTTTTTTTTTAACCGACGAAAAAAAACCGAGGAGGTTCTCAATTTGACACTATGACAGTATAGTACGAGTACGTTACGTGGCGATAAATCACTAAAAAGTAAGAAATAAAAATTTTTAACAAAAAATAGAACCTACTCAAAACGCACTAAAAAGTAAAAAATAACTGTGTCATTTAGTTGCTTTATGTTACTTATAACATGTAGCATAACAAGGAGTCGGTGCCAGCCAAGGTTTCTACTTTAAAGACGTTACCTAGAACCCACGAACTGCTTTACTACGTAAATTAAATGTTTCTTAAACTTGGCTGGCACTGACTTCATAGATCTGCTTAAGTAACTTAAAGCAACTAAGTGACAGTTATTTTTTACTTTTTAGTGCGTTTTGAGTCGGTTCTATTTTTTGTTAGAATTTTTTTCGTTCGTCGGTTCCAAAAACCTGATATTAGGTGTGAACGATGTAAAAATAATACCTATCTACTAAAATAACAATATTATGACTATACCAGTCCCTAACTACCTATACTTTCTGTTTCTAAAAAAATATAAATGATACACCGGTTCTAAAATCTTTTGAGATAAAAAAAACATCCAGCCAACACGCCATAAATATCGCTAGCGCATTTAAAATTTCATCATACTACTTTTAGATAACGCCCAATAAAATATATGGAAACACACAATACACTTATATAAATGTAGATAGTATTACGTCAAATATTATAATTTAAGACCGGTTGATTCTAAATGTGCGAAACCAACTATGAAACTTAATATTATCACTATCACTATCAATACATATTATGTATAAAACAAAGTCCTTTGCCACGTCTGTCTTCGCGGGTCACCTGATGTTAGGTGATTACCATCGCCCGTGAATATATGCGATACCAGAGAAGCCACTGATGCGTTGCCAGTTATTAAGGTATTTATTTATTTGCCCCTTGAACATCCCTAAATTATACGAATGAGAGATGGATGCTGACTAATAATATATAGTCTATTCTACTGATTAGATGTTCAGGTTTTAACTAATAGGGTGATTTCTGAGGAAGATTTTAGTATATAATTTGTTAAGGTTTTGTGTAAATTAGCTAAGATATGACGATAATTGTTGGAAGTGTCGCGCTGTCTGCAAGCTTTTTTTTTGACGACCTCCGTGGCGCAGTGGTATGCGCGGTGAATTTATAAGACGGAGGTCCTGGGTTCGATTCCCGGCGGGGCAAATTGAGATTTTTCTTAATTTGTCTTGGTCTGGCTGGTGGGAGGCTTTCGCCATGGCTAGTTACCACCCTACCAACAAAGACGTACCGCCAAGCGATTTAGCGTTCCGGTACGATGTTGTGTAGAAACCGAAAGGGGTGTGGATTTTCGTCCCCTCCTAACAAGTTAGCCCGCTTCCATCTTAGACTGCATCATCACTTAACATCAGGTGTGATAGCAGTCAAGGGCCAACTTGTAGTCGATAAAAAAAAAAAGCTTTCATTAAAAACGCTGCCTAATAACCCTTCAAGGTACCAAGCAATGTATGGGAGGATCCAATGACATAATTATATCTTGGATAGCTTGCCATACCTATTTTTGTTTTAAAAAAGGTTTACTTCCAAATGTTTGTGCTTTTCATGGATGGTTGCTATTCAATTACTTCCTCGAGGACAAAGTCACGGGCAAGTTATATTTTAATTAATGTTGAACACAAATTAATAAAAATATGGGCATGATAGGAGTAGGATGGAAATCCACACACCTTTCGGTTTGTACATCGTACCGGAACACTAAACTGCTTGGCAATACGTCTTTGCTGTGAGGGTAACTAGCCACGGCCGAAACGAGAGAGAGAGCATCTCCATCAGCCAGTTGGGAACCGAACCCAGGATCTCTGTCTTATAAATCCGCCGCGCAAGATATTTCAACTTTGCTCTCTTATTTATCTTTCCTTTGTTAATATTGTTTCTAAAATACATTTAATAGCTATATTTTTAAACAATAACAATAAAACAATTACAAATAGTTTGTGGTCAATTTAACACCAATAAAATCGTCTGTTTTACGAAAATATTAGAAAAATGAATTGATTGTTTATGATGCATAAATAACTGCGTAACTAATTTAAATATTTTTGTTTTGGTTTCGTTTGCTTTAATATAAAAGTGGTAGTAAAATTTTTTAGAAAACTTAATAATATAAATTTCTAGCAACATTAGAAAGAGGTAAATAAATTTGGTATTCACGGGCTCTCATGCCAAAGGAATGGCGGTAGGGTTTTTCGGCATGGCTCTCTTAATGATATAATAAAAAGGGCTCTTGCCTCCATAAACGTTCCTGCGCTAATCGAGCCGTCAGGAATAAGCCGGGATGATGGCAAGAGACCTGATGGATTGACGCTGGTTCCCTGGGAAATGCGACGGGCCCTCATGTGGGACGTTACTTGCGTTGATATATTGGCTCCGTGTCATATCAGGGAGACAGAATCAAGACCGGGAGCCGCAGCAGAAAAAGCTGAAACCGGTAAGTGGCACAAGTATGCCTCTCTGACAGAGAGTTACATATTTGTACCTTTTGCCGTGGAGACCCTTGGGCCATGGAGTCGCAGTGCCAAAAAATTCTTCCGTAACATTTCACCGCGTAATTACCTCAACTGGTGACCGAAGGGCTGGCCCATTTTTTGCGCAAAGGATTAGCCTGGCCATCCAACGCGGAAATGCAGCCAGTATTCTTGCCACCATTCCACGTGGGCATGATTTGTATAGTTATTAGGATAAGTTAGCTTAAGTTCCTTATTGTATTCTTTCTCAACAAAAAAAAGCAACATTTAAGTTCTAAAATGTTTGTGTTTGTTTGCATTTTTTTTAATTTTCATCCATTTCTGACTTTGTAAAAGTAAATTATGAAATTAAAAGAAAATATAGGTATTGTTGTATGCTACAAAATAACAAAGTTCCTGACTCCAATATATCAGATCCAAGACATTATGATTGAAGGCCAGGTCAAAAGTTCCCTAAACCGACGTACTTGTATGAGGGGTTTAATGAAATTGGAAGATGCGGGAGACATATGCAAGGATCGTGGCAAATGGTAGGACTCTGCCTACCCCTATGGCAATGAGGGGTGATGGTATGAATGTACGAAATAAAAACATCAAATACTTGACATATTTTCAGCGTTCAAAATACAGCCATTTTAGCAGGGTTCATTCGAGAAGAGCTGAGAAGAAATTGAGTAGTTGCTCTCTTAAAAATCAATGTTGAAAAAAACAATTTACAAAGGAGAATGCCCGACAATGTATAGGACTTTAATCCACTAATAAAAGCATATTGTACAACAACGTATTATTCATGATTTTATTGATTTTTTTTTACTATTTAATATAAATTACATTTAAAAGCTCTAGAACTCGGAGTATACGACACGAGCCTAACGTTGGTTATCGTCGATTTCCGTATTGTTGTTCCGTATAGTTGTCACACTGAAATGATAGTCACAAGAATCTTTGTCGATAATAAAGTCATCAAATAAAGTAACCAGTACTTAGTAAATAGATTTTAACGCATTTTTTGAACTTTCGTAAAGACAAGTCCAACACTTCCTTTGCAATGATATTATAAAATCGTATATTCAGTCCCACAGAAAATTTCTGTACTCTTTTCAAAAGCAGTATCGGGGAAACTAGTTTATGACATGTCTGGAAATTCGTTTGTTACTAACAATTTTTGTTTATGATGGCTGATGTTCTGTTTAACAAAAACTACATTATTATAGATGTATTGCGAAGCGACTGTGAGTACGCCTATTTGTTTATATTATGATATACTACCATGTATATTATGATAAACGAATCCACTGCAGTAAATGTATCTTCAATATCGATGTCTAAAACCGTCTACAGTACCTATTGATATAATACAGCGAAGTAACATGAATAAGCAAAAGTTAATAAAGTAATAATTCTTCCAGGCAACACGATGTGACACAGGCTCAGCCTGTACCGGTGTACGGCGGGGTCACTCGGGGTCAAACGCTCAACTTTGACCGGACGCCGCCGAAATCATCCGCTTTTCACCTTGAATTTCGTCGAGATATTCAATCGCTTCAAATATTATGTTACTCCTTGATACAGTATAGTGCAGCATTTGATTAAGTATAATAGGAAATTACAACGTGTTATTGATATTTATTCAAGAGTTATAAATATTAGAGTGCGTCTATACTAATATTATAAACAGGTAAAGTTTGTAAATAAAGATCCGTCGGGGCTAATCAACGGAACTACTGAACCGATTTTAAAAATTCTTTCGGCAGTAGAATGCTACGTTATCGGTGAGTGTTATAGGCTATATTTGTATTGTATTGTATATATTATCCGAGTCATCACGGTTTTTTTTGCGCGAGTCGGAACGTGAAATTTATTAAATTTATCTTTATGCGCGTACGCTGCCTTATATATTGGATATAGTTGAAAACATTGTATGAAAACTTAATGCATCTTAAAAAGTTCTAAAAAAAATTAAATTGAGAGGGGTAGCGGGGAAAGAGCAAACTTTATATGAAAGTCTTATTTTTAAAATTAAAAGGGTACCTAAGTGGTTTTCACGCGGGGGTCCTCCTTAAGGGGTCAAACGGGAGTTCAAGTCTACACCAAGTTTCACGCGGACGAAGTCGCGGGCGTCCGCTAGTAAATTTATAAAATGATAAAGTGAATGTTATAATAGAGACGCAAGAATGTTATAAACCAACTAGGTGATCTGCTATTTCATAGTCTACATTATCTGTTTTCATTATGAATGCAGAAAATAAAAGAGTTTTTAAAAACATTACTAGATTTATGAGGTCAATGAAAATATTAGAAGGGGAAGGCCTGGGCCAAATTCGTGACATTTTAATATATGGCCAGGTCAAAGAGTACCCTAAACTGGAGAACTTGTATGAAAGGATTAATGAGAGGGGAAGAAGTTAAGGAAGTATGCAACAACCGTGGCAAATGGAAGCATATAGTCTCTTGCCTACCCCTATGAAAATGAGGTGTGTATCTATGTATGTATGTGTTATGTATGTATTAAAAACAGTTTAAAAGGTATTTATTCATAATTTAATAATTTACTCATAAATTAAAAAAATATTTTTTTTATTTCATTACAATAAGGAAACTAATTAAATATTTAATTTTTTTTAAATAGTAAAACCAAAAAATGTTAGTTATTTATAATTATTGTTTTGATCGTGTATTACGAAAGTTCTGATTTGGTGAAAACAGAGCAAGAATAAGAACACTCTCGTAACAAAAATATTTAAAATAGTTTTTATATTTTCTACACCACATTTAACATGTAAGTTATTATTTGTTTACTCTGTATTTAAAACAGTGATTGGGCTTTACTATTATGACTGATTAAACTACCTGCCTCAATCAACCCATACCATTAAACGAAGTATAAATAATAATAATTGTTATAGTAATATTGCTTTCTAATAAAACCGAAAAATCTAATCAACATCAATCGATAAGCTATAAAATGTATAGATTTAGTAACAAAAATCATGGATTTCGTAAACATACTTAATATAAAAAGGACAAACAAGCGGGTTATTCAAATCAGTCGGTAATGAGGGGCGGCATGATCCCTGGAAATAGGTTCACCATGTTGTTTGCATTTCCTGATCCCTAGAAATAACATTTCTTAAGTTCAAATTCTGTATTCAGAATGTCTGATGAAGAATAAGGTATCTTATAAATCAGGTTCAGGCTGAAGTCAGAATAAGCACACAAGTGGGACAAATCATAAATTACTGGAGTGAAGCTCACGTACCAGCAAAATGGTCTTCTGTCTCGATGGACCATGAAGACGAGTACCTATCATAAGTGGTCACCGGAAAGGCCATGTACTACAGTGGTGATGATTTGGGTATAATTTTAACGGTCATTAACTAGTCTCATTGAAAAGCTCAGAGTCACTTTGCGGATGATTGAAAGAGCTGAAAAATACAGTGTCTGTATGTGAATAACAAATTATTATCAGTTTGCAGACACATGTGGAGATAAATGTTAAATACAAAGATTAATAATATTATTCAATTTGTAGAAACATAAGAGATCTTACATAAAGTTGAAATAAAAAAACAGGGTATCATCTAATCAGAACTGAGGAGATTTCAAATTCCGTAAAGCTATTAACATAGGTATTAAGCAAACCGTTAAGTTGGGGAATAACGAACCAAAAAGTATAGAACTCCTCCACGCACTAGGTCGGCCAATGATATCTAGTTAAAGGTAAAGCCACTAGGTTATGGTAGTTTGAAAATGCTGTTTGGAAATCCTACATTATCATTATCAGCTAAAAGATGTCCACTGTCGCTTAAGCTACAAGGACTTAATAACACCATGGTCTTCAGCCGTCAGTGTTCAGCGGTTTCTTTCAAACCGATTAATGTCATTGACCCACCTAGTGGAGAGTCGACGTACAGTACTGCGCTTTTCACTGCGGCGTTGCCAAATTGTTCATGGTCCTATGTCGGACCTGATCATAAAGTTACTGTAGTGTCTAATTCTATATCTTTCACATTTGCGACATTGATAAATATGTCTGTCGGTTTATTTCTATCAACAGAGTTTATGTTAATGTAAGATTCGGTCCTTGGTAAAAGCAACTCATGGCGACCGCGCGTGTAACTTATACACGTTATTTAGGTGCGCGACGGCAGCCGCGGGCGAGGACGCTAAATTAAAAACACGTCAAATGTTAAATTAGACCGAGACATCTATTAAGGAGTGTAAGGAACGCGCCATAATGTTCGATGCTTTTCTGACTTTTATACCTATTATATAAAATAAAAAAATATATTTTTATTTCATACGACCATAAATTGCATATGTGCTTTCTTGGCGCAGTGGTATTCGCTGGTGGATTAGACACAATTAATAAACGGAGGTTCCGGGTTCGATTCCCGGCGAGGCAGATTGTATATTTAACTTTTTAATTTGTCTTGGTTTGTTGATGTTGGGAGGCTTTCGCGGTGCTAGAAGGAATTACCATCCTACCGACAAAGAACGTACCGCCAACGTTTCAATTTTAGCTTTATTGGTACGATGTCGTGTAGAAACCGCAAGGGGTGTGGATTTTCGTCCCACTCCTAACAAGTTAGTCCGCTTATATCTTAGATTGCATTATCACTTAACATCAGGTGTAATAGCAGTCATAATATATGTATGTGTAACAAACATCAGCAATTTCTATTAAATTTTATGTTTATTATTTTATGTTTTGAACAATCATCCAAAATTTTAATTCATGGTAAAGTTTTTAAGTTTTTTTAGTTACTCTTTTAGCTTCCAAGGTTTAACCTATATACATGCAGGGCAAGATAATTAAAATATTGTAACCATAGGTATCATTCTGAAATAAAAAACATTACAAGCTGAGTAAGTATTTGATTCAACAACTCAAATACTTAAGGCCAGTATACCCGCGGCCTAAGCCCAACTAGGTATTAAGAAACAAGAGCTGGAAGGCTTTTACTTAATTCAGAAGCACAGCGGGTGTTCCCCAAACCATCGGACACCGTGAAATATGGTGCGTCGGCGTCCCCTCAGGGCGACTCCTGCGTGGCTCGAATTCCTCTTATACGATCGAGAACGGGGCGAAATTAGTTCGAGAATTTTTCGACTTTATTGCATACGTCTACTTTACGTCCTATGCATAATATACAATAAGCACATAAAGACAAACTCCTCATACACAATAATTTAGCGTACGTGGCTCTAGATCGCGTCGTCTTGGGTTCGAGTCCTGCATCAGTCTACGAAATACTGAACTTTCCTTTCTTTTTGGTAGTTTATGGAAAAATCAAATGGCCAATTCAACATTAAATAATTATTGTGCATATGTGTGTTCTTGTATCTAATTGTTTCGCATCTATGCTGTTTAGTTGTGTGCAATAAAGTATATTTTCATTTCATTTCATTCCATTTCACCTTTTCTAGTCTCTATTATTGACGTCTAACAAGCATATACATATTTTCTAATTTACCTGTTTAGTCAAATTTACTATAACCAACAAAACTATCAACTAAACAATGGATAGCTAACCATTCAATTTTTCAATGCCACGGTTACTAATCGACTAATTCGAAACCATTCGCAGATCTTTGTCGGCTCTATGTCATCCTAAACCATTCGCCAAAAACCACATTTATCACTCACCAAAGTGACGTCCAGAAGTATCCAAACAAATTGAGAGTCCTTCTGAGGCTCATTTAAAATTTATAACTCGTAAGAAAAAAGTTAATTAAGTTTTAATAGAATTTCGAAACAGGAGTGCGTTTGGTAGCCAAAAATAGGCGGGGTTGTTATAAAATTTAATTATTTTTTCCTTGTTAATGATTCGATTTTTTGTAATACGCTCCCGTGGGCAAACAATTGTTTAGAGTTTTAGACGAATATATTGTGTTGTGTTTGAAAACTTGTTTGTTTTATGTTTTGTGGGCATAATTGATTGATTAAGTAGAGAAGTTGCTTACAACAACGATGCTTGAATCTTCATGCTTTTAAAAAATGCACAAACAATATGGTTCAAAACACATTCTATAAATAATAATAATTCTTCTATAAATAATTATAATTTTTTTTCAGAATCAGAATCAGAATCATTTATTTGTTTGAAACATTATAGTACGATATACAAAGGTCTTGTTAAGTTAAAAAGATACAATGTCTCGCCGATAACAGGCATGCAAATGTTAAACTACATGAAATAATTAAAGCAATAAAAAAAAATTAATAAAATGTCAAAGAGAATTAAGGAATATAAAATATATATATATCTCAAATAAAAAAAAATATATATCAAATAAAAAATGTCAAGGATCATATCAAAACAATTATTGTCAAAGATAAAAAAATAAAATTAAAAAACATAATAAAAAAATACATGTTAGGTCAATGTCAAATCCTGTACCTATTTGCATATTCCTGAATGGTGTAATAAGCTTTATCTATCAAATGCTCCTGCAGCTTATGTTTAAAGGTACAACGTACGTATTTTACATCTATTTATCAAATATAATTGAAATATATACTCTCTGTATCTCTGTCACTAATTCCCTATTTCATAAAATAAGAAAGAATAATGTTCAATGATCTATTTGAATTCCTAATGATAATACTGACAAAGACGTAAGGCGAGTTCCGGTACAATGTCGTATAGAAATCAGAAGGGTAGTAGATTTCATCCTAATCTTAACAAGTTAGCCCGCTTCCACCTTGGATTGCATCATCACTTCCATTAAATGTGATTGCAATCAAGTACCTACTTGTAATTAATTTAAAACAGACACATTGAGAGTTATTTGATGTAGTATTAATTATATTCGTGTGCTATTTACTTATTTACAAAATTTTAGAATAAATTATACATCTCTATTTTTACCCGATTGTGTCAGAAGGAGGGTAATGTTTTTTTATAACTCATAGATGGGTGTGGACGGTTACTGAATAGTAGCGTAAGCTCAAAAAATTGACATCTCGTCCTAAATTCCGAAAGTTAGAAGCATTTGTATTATGTTTACACAGAAGGTGAAGGACAGCAATGCGACAATACTTCGTAAATCCTTAACAGGATTCTACTAGGGTTGTCAACAAATACTCGTATATGACACGTCAATGATATGCTATTTAACTAGAGGCTCTACATATGTCTAGTTGTATGTTTACGTACGTAAGTAAATTAAAAAATAAATATGTTTATATTACGAAATCAAACTTTACCTCATTCTGATCAAACTAAAACTACATGCTTTTGGATCTATGGATGGACATTTCTAACTCAATCATGCTATAATGGATTAATGTATGAGTTAAATTTTTGCACGCTTTAATTTAGAATAAAATATTTAAGTTCAGAACAAAATATATTTTTACATGAATGCGTATATATGGGTGTAAGCAAGTAGATATCATTGTATGTTTCCATAGTATAAGGTCCTCCTTTAAGCAGCACCAACGCACTCCTTTTTTTTAAAATGTTTGCAATATTTAGGTGACAACCCTAAACAAGACTCGACCGAGTTTATGACTCCATTCATACCCGACAAAACGTTATTCACCAAACATAACATTAACACTTAGCGAGGGCGAAAACCTCAAAACCAATGATTTAGTGGACATCGTAATTCTAACGTATGACCGCTGGGAAGGAAATTGTCAAAAATACTTTACGATAGCCGCTGCGATGTGAAGCGAATCGATTTTATTCTCATTTCGCATTTTAAATTGGTTCATTATAAGTTTTACAATAATTTGCACTGTAAATTAGTTATGAGCAAATAAATTATGCAGTTTAACTTAACAGCTTAAGCGGATTCTGGAGAATAATTAATTGTTGAGAATCACTTATACGACTTATTATAATATTTGTGTACTTACTCAGTATTGGTTTTTTTTTATAAAGGCACAGTGCCTCTACTTGGCCCATAAAAGCCAATACAACACAGTTACTATTTTATTCTAATTTTTGATTTTGAATTTTGAATTTTGAAATTTTTTTTCAATTATGACTGATGGAAAAATTTGGAATTTGTACAAGAGTGCTTGCCTTCAATATGATTAAATTGTATGTAGGTGGCAAGAAACAAATGCCAGAAACGCATTTCATATCTTAAACGTTAAGTGTGGCTAATTTAGGTAAACCAATTACATACTCATAGCTAATATGCAATCATAACATCCATGAGTCAACGTTGACGAGTTTGTGAAAAAACAATAGCACTACATCCTAAAACGCCTTGCCAAAAATTATGCGTATATGTACTTCAAAGTTGATTTAAGGTTATGCAAATACATTAATGGATCACATTTTAAAAAATTTTTAATTGAAAAATAGAATTAACTTAAAATAATAATAAGTAAAATATTGTGTCATTTAGTTGCAATAATGTACTTAAGCATATTTTTGTATCGGTATTAGCCAATTTAAGGAATATTTATTTTACGTTGTAAAGCATTTTGTGGATTCTAGGTTTTAATCATTAGAGTGAAACTTCTATCCTATAATTTTTACGAGGCCGTGAATTAAACCAATAAAGATTAGTCTTGTTTACTTATTACGATAAAAGATTTTTGTTAGTTATATTTTATCTTAAAAATTGTTATTTCTTTATTTTTAAAATTGATTTATTGCCATAATGTACTCGTACTATACTGTATACGTACCTTTTTTACGCATGCTAATAGTAAAAAGAGGACCGTGGACTAAAAACCTAAATCGCAAACTGCATTTTTAATTTAGGTAAACCATTCAAATTCATAGCTAATATCAATCACAACATGGATAAGATCACCTTGGACGTAGCCCTTTGTAAAAAAAAACAATAGCAAAATCGGAAAACACTGGCAAAAATTATAATGATGTGGTATACATAAAAGTTGAATCAGGTTATACAAATACGTGTTGAATTGAGAACCTCCTCCGTTTTTTTGTAAAAAACCTTTTCTACTGCAAAATATTTTCTTTAAATACTCTCAATAGCTCCACGTTCAAGTGGCCAGATTTACGTATTTAACAGGTTTCGATCCCCACTCGTTGAACTATTGTCGTACCACCACTTCAGATAGTCTTGAACAAGCGAGTTTATGACAAAGGACCCTGTTTGGGTTTGAAACTAGTAGGTTATACTCCGACCGTTATACCTATGATTTGATTATGTGGATAGTAGATGCATCAACATCGCCGACGCAACAGCGCAACGCGCAAATACAGAATAGCCCCATACTCGTAAGACATCTTGTCATCAATAATAAAACCGCGTAATTTTATCGTCGTACCCTCAATAGCAGTTTTAATTGTTCGTTATAAATCATTATCCCTTATTACCACTGGCTTGATTTACTTACTGTCTTGACATGTGCGTATATTTTAAATTGCTAACTCGGCGCGTTAAGATACCTTTTGTCATTTCACGGACGATGGAAGTTTATGAGTGTTTTAATGAGTTGTTCCAAATCGAAAAATAGGTACGCGGTTTTGCAGCGAATCATAAAATGAATCTTATTAAGTTATGATATTATTGTATGTATATTTTTATAGCTAAGTCTACTGTTTTATTGTTTTGTGATCTACAGGCTTATTGCCCGTGGAAATATTTTGTTTTAATTCGTAGTTTTGTTGTAATTTAGAGAGAAGATTTAACTTATGTAACAGTTAAGCCTCTACAATTAAGAGTAAAATAAATGAACATAAGTTAGGCAATGTAATTGTTTTCCGTTAATTATTATCACTAGAATTTATTAATAGGGCTAAAATCTCAATTCCAAATAGCCAATATAGGTGTAGACGTTATTTCTTAAAGAATAATTATAAATACAGCACTAAGTGTATCCACTATACTTTTTAAAGTTTTTTTGTTAAGAAAAGCATTGCTAGAATGACTGAAGAGCAGGTGTGTTGCATTTTATTTCATTTTCCGCGAATAATGAATGAAATAACTGTCACTTGGATTTGTCGTTTTTTCGGAAAATTGCATAAATATATTATTGAGTATTGTAGCTCGAATATTTGTTTTATTTCTATACAATCATTTTTATTATTTATTTTTAAAGTTTGTTTTTTTTATTTATTATTAAAGTTTTATTAAGAACAGATAATAAAATATCTAATAGTTGTTTCACCGCATTGAACTGTCTTTGTCGTGTCACTAGTTAGAAGCTTACGTGAGAGCTCATTAGCGGGCGGGGACAGGTCGTTTCTCACGTGTAGTTTGTCTCGCAATAACCTGTGTTTACTTCTCAATTTACTGCTGACACGCTGAGACAAAGAATTAATTGATGTTACTAATAGTACTTCTTAATGAATTGGTTTGCACAGAGTAGTTTTAACATAGAGCTTTTCAATTTTTCTCCTAGTAATACTTGTCACAGTCTAAAAGTTAGTCAAAAAAGAGCCAACTAGCTTTGTTGTGCTACTAATCAATTAAAAGCTTACGTGAGAGCTCATTAGCGCGCGGGAACAGGTCGTTTCTCACGTGTAGTTTGTCTCGCAATAACCTGTGTTTGCTTCTCAATTTACTGCTGACACACTGAGACAAAGAGTTAATTGATGTGACTAATAGTACTTGGTAATGAATTGGTTTGCACAGAGTACATCTGATATAGAGCTTTTCAGTTTTACTCCGAGTAATACTTGTCACAGTCAAAAAACAGTCAACTACCTTTGACGTGTTATTAATTAGAACCCTATGGAAGAGTTTATTGAGCAGGTGGGGACAGGTCGTTTCTCACGTGTAGTTTGTCTCGCAATAACCTGGGTTTGCTTCTCAATTTACTGCTGACACGCTGAGACAAAGAATTAATTGATGAATTGGTTTGCACAGAGTAGTTTTAACATAGAGCTTTTCAATTTCTCTCCAAGTAATACTTGTCACAGTCTAAATGTTCATCAAAACACAGTCGACTGTCTTTTTCGTGTTACTAATTAGCTTACGTGAGAGTCATTAGCGAGCGGGGTCAGGTCGTTTCGCACGTGTAGTTTGTCTCGCAATGATCTGTGTTTGCTTCTCAATTTACTGCTGACACGGTGAGACAAAGAAAGAATTGATGTTACTAATGGTACTTGTTAATGAATTGGTTTGCACAGAGTAGCTTGCACATAGAGCTTTTTAATTTTATTCTAACTATATATAATAAGTGTAATTGACTTGTTTGGTCCATTGATTAGCCTCTGAGGCTTCGGAATTTTAGATCTCGAGTTCTTCGGTTCGAATCCTGGGTCAAGATATAAAATATTAAGGTTTTTTAGAAAATTTCAGAAAGTCAGTGGTACACCTTCAAGGCTTGGAGCGGATAAACAAATATTTGTTAAACAAATCATACTAAACCGACTGGCCCACATGAAAATCACGTTCTAAGTTTAAGCTCCATATCCTCTGATAAAAGGGGGGAGACCTTTATGCTAAAAAAAACTACTTTTGAACTACACAAACGACATCACACAACTTTAGTTAACTATTGTTGTGTGATTAAAAACCTAGTTTTTAATAGATTTTATTTGTTGTTTTGTTTGTTATTTATTTTAATTGTTATTATTAAGGATAAAGTACATACCATACCATACCATACATACCATTAGACAGTTCATGTGAAATTCTGTAAGTAATTTTTGAATGTTAGAATTTAAACTATCACGATTAAATTCCATATTATTAACAATATATAAACGGCTGAAACTCACATCACTGTTGACGGATTTTGCCCGACTAGATCAGAAACCCATACGGCGTCCTTAGTCATAAGCTTGCTTTTCATGTAACGCGGCGTGAAGCAAATGAAACTGAAAAAAAGGTTTCGAAACTAGCCGGGCATATTCCGACAACAGTGACGTTAATACATTAATAATTAATTTAAAGTTTAAATAATAATTTTTATAGTTCTCTATGTTTGTATTACTCTGTGAGTGAAGTGAAGGTAAAGCGTTGCATCCATCAAAGCTCCCTCCGGGCGATATTCGTCTCTTTACTTGACTCCTGTGATTGCTCGTCATTTCGTGTTAAACATCTCATCAAAATTGGGTTTTGTATTCTGATATTGTGTATCATATTTCTATGTTATGCTCAGCACTATTTAAACATACTTTGTCCGATCATTTCAGGAACATTAAAGTTTAACGGTTAAGAGGATGAATTGAATAAAGATTCGATAAGCCAAACTTAATCAGTATTCTGTTATTATTTATGTTATAATGAGAGGCTTTTTTGACGTGCTATGGAGAGAGCTATGCTCGGAGTTTCTTTGAGGGATACAATCCGGAATGAAGTAATTCGCCTAAGAACTAAAGTAACCGACATAGCTATCAGGGTTAGTACTTTGAAGTGGCAGTGGGCTGGTCATGTCTATCGAGCGACCGATGGCCGTTGGAGTCGCAAGGTCCTTGAATGGAGACGACAAGCGGGGAGGTGGAGCGACGATCTCCGGAGAGTGGCTGGCTTTGATTGGAGACAAAAAGCCAATAATAGAGAAGGCTGGCGCTACTTAAAAGAGGCCCATGTCCAACAGTGGACGCATGATGGCTGATGATGATGATGATGATGAGAGGCTTTTTGACAAACAATTCGTTATTCTATAGTTATATGAAATGAAATGAAATTTATTGTTTTAGTAAGTTGTTTTAACACTTGTGCTGGGGATAATGAAGTAAGTTTTAAAAATCTGTATCTCAGTATTTGTATTATTTCAACAATTTCTTATTATGATAAATTTTTTTAACAAAAAATAGAACCGACTCAAAGCGCACTAAAAAGTAAAAAATAACTGTGTCATTTAGTTGCTTTAATTTACTTAAGCATATCTATGAAGTCGGTGCCAGCAAGTTTAAGGAACATTTATTTTACGTAGTAAAGAAGTTTGTGGGTTCTAGGTAACGTCCTTGAAAGTAGAAACCTTGGCTGGCACCGACTCCTAGATATGCTTAAGTAAATTAAAGCAACTAAATGACACAGTTATTTTTAACCGACGAAAAAAAACGGAGGAGGTTCTCAATTCGACACGTATATTTGTTTTTTTTTTATGTATGACCACGCATAACTTTTTACAGTGTTGTCCGATTTTGATAATTCTTTTTTTTTATTAGAAAGGGCATACATCCAAGGTGGTCCCATTGTCCTCATGTTAGGATCTGATGATGATATCCTGGGGAAATTGAAGGAACTCTTCAAATTTTGGAGGCACGCTTACAGCGATTTCGGTTTTTGACTCGGTATCGGTAGCTTTTTGGCTACTAGTGCCGAATAATATACTATGACAGTATAGTACGAGTATGTGATGTGGCAATAAATCACTAAAAAGTAAGAAATAAAAATTTTTAACAAAAAATAGAACCGACTCAATACGCACTAAAAAGTAAAAAATAACTGTGTCATTTAGTTGCTTTAATTTTCTTAAGCATATCTAGGAGTCGGTGCCAGCCAAGGTTTCTACTTTCAAGGACGTTACCTAGATACGTAAAATAAATGTTCCTTAAACTTGGCTGGCAAATTTATTTTTTACTTTTTAGTGGGTATTGAGTCGGTTCTATTTTTTGTTAAAAATTTTTTTTACTTTTTAGTGCGCTTTGAGTCGGATCTATTTTTTGTTAAAAAATTTTATTTCTTACTTTTTAGTAATTTATCGCCACGTAACGTACTCGTGCTATACTGTCATAGTATATTATACACACTAGTAGCCAAAAAGCTACCGATACCGAGACAAAAACCGAAATCGCTGTAACGTGCTCAAAATTTGAAGAGTTCCTTCAATTTCCCCAGGAATCGTCATCAGATCCTAACATGCGGACAATGGGACCACCTTGGATGTATGCCCTTTCTAATAAAAAAAGAATTATCAAAATCGGACAACACTGTAAAAAGTTACATAAAAAAAAAAAAAAAAAAATATACGTGTCGAATTGAGAACCTCCTCCGTTTTTTTTCGTCGGTTAAAAAGTGGAACAAACTAAAAAAATAATTACCCTAAAATGGATAAAAACAAGTAAATTCAAGTCTGTTACTCTCTAAGGGTTATCTAGATATTAGGTTTTAACTTTGATTTAATCTATACTTAACATTATAAATGCGAAAGTAACTCTGTCTGTTCGTTACTCAATAAAGCTTAAACTGAACCACTTTAAATGAAATTTGGTACAAAGATAGTCTGGAGCCTAAGAAAGGACATAGGCTTCGTTTTGTTGAACTATCACAAAACAAAATTTCGAATTCGTCTCTATGTCTCGTCTTTCTAACACTATAGTTTTTTTTTTTATCGACTACAAGTTGGCCCTTGACTGCTATCACACCTGATGTTAAGCGATGATGCAGTCAAAGATGGAAGCGGGCTAACTTGTTAGGAGTTGGACGAAAATCCACACCAATTTCGGTTTTTACACCGTACCGTAACACTAAATCGCTTGGCGATACGTCTTTGTCGTTAGGGTGGTAACTAGCCGCGGCGAAACCAGCCAGTCAAATTAAGAAAAACCTCAATCTGCCCCGCTGGAAATCGAACCCAGGACCTCCGTCTTATAAATCCACCGCGCATTCCACTGTGCCACGGAAGTCGTCAAAAGGTGTAGTATAGATAAAAAGAGATAGAGACAAATTCGGCAGTCACAATGTCAATAAAAACACAGTTACAGAATAGTGCAAGGGTCTTGTAGCAAGTCACAGGACCCTTGCACTTACCACAGATGTCTGCAACGAGATATGAACATCATCGCAAAATTAAACAGCAAGTAATTTGTATATAAACAAGCACACAAATTATATTTGCTTTTAATTACCTGACACTAAACATCAGTCGGAGAGAACCGTAAGACAAATAGTCTGCTAGCGCGTGGGAAGTGATTTACAGAAAGCTATGACATAATTTGTTCCATTTACGAAAGGAGCGATAAATTGCGTTTACAACAACGATTACAATTATGATGCTCTAGTTCTTGGTAACAGATAGAACAAAGCTATTTATACGGTAATTGCAAAGCTATACAAAAGTTTTACACTAAGCTATAGTCAAGTTAACTTAGAGTCCTAGAAAAAATTGAAATTCGTATTTGAGATCTTTTAATAAAAAAATTTTAACAAAAAATAGAACCGACTCAAAACGCACTAAAAAGGTTGCA
Organism: Mycalesis mineus; assembly: GCA_034621355.1. NCBI lineage: Eukaryota > Metazoa > Arthropoda > Insecta > Lepidoptera > Nymphalidae > Mycalesis > Mycalesis mineus. The sequence continues at coordinate 9,204,683 of CM067899.1, read as the reverse complement.
GGTTTAAAGGTAGAGTTTTCAAAAAAATGCCTTAAAACTTTCTTTGTGTAACTTTGCCTTTAAATAGCATTGTCTTATTTGTAACTAATAAAATAAACGTCATAATTATAATATCATAGGTGTTTAAAGTATGCATTTATTTATTTTTTAACCGACGAAAAAAAAACGGAGGAAGTGCCGTATAATATACTATGACAGTATAGTACGAGTATGTTCCGTGGCGATAAATCACTAAAAAGTAAGAAATAAAAATTTTAACAAAAAAGTAAAAAATAACTGTGTCATTTAGTTGCTTTAATTTACTGAAGCATACCTATCTATGAAGTCGGTGCCAGCAAGTTTAAGGAACATTTATTTAACGTAGTAAAGCAGTTTGTGGGTTCTAGGTAACGTCCTTAAAGTAGAACCTTGGCTGGCACCGACTCCTAGATATGCTTAAGTAAATTAAAGCAACTAAATGACACAGTTATTTTTGACTTTTTAGTGCGTTTTGAGTCGGTTCTATTTTTTGTTAAAATTTTTATTTCTTACTATTTAGTGATTTATCGCCACGGAACGTACTCGTACTATACTGTCATAGTATATTATACGCCATTTCCTCCGTTTTTTTTCGTCGGTTAAAAAAATAAATATATAGATACATACTTTAAACACCTATGATATTATAATTATGACGTTTATTCCATTAGTTAGAAACAGGACAATGGCATTTAAAGGCAAAGTTACACAAAGAAAGTTTTAAGGTTTTGAAAACTCTGCCCTTAAACCTGCAATATAAAACCTACAATATATACACACATACAGACAGAAGAAAGTGAAAAATTGTTGTATTTAAAAAAATTCAAACAGAGCGAGAGATTTTTGATTTTTATTCTGAATTTTCAGTTATGTCTTATCGTATTAAATACTCGTATACCTTCATTCATATAATACAACGTAACCTAATAGAAATATTTCTATTTTTATTGATGCATTGCCGTTCTAACAAATGTTCATTTAAGATATATCTATGACTAATAAACATCCTTGTCTCTACATTTTAGTACGTGTTTAAGAAACGACGTTTTAGAAATAGTTAATGAAAACTACATCACAGACTTTGTCATGTCAGAAGTATATCATATGTATTTCTTATCAGATATCATCTGCCATGACTAAATTAATTAGATTAATTGAGCGTACAAAAAACTAATATTATAATAAAGAGGTACTAGATATTTAGGAGTTTGTAAGTTTATGTATTAGTGATTCCTATTCTTAAAACTACGGATCTGTTTAAAAACAATCTTAAAGCACATTGCCAAAATTTGCCCCAGGCTGTCCAAACTTATGCTCATATTTAACTGTTTTATTTAAATACACGATGAATTTTAAACAACTACCCATGTTTCATACCAATCACTTAACACTTTAATGACATATATATCATTACTGGGCAGCCTGGGGTACATTTCCATACAATTTTTGACAATTTCCTTTGTAGAATTCTTGATTATCGAGTAATATCATAAGCTATTATTGTATATGTATCATGTAGGTATATTGGCCGAGCTATCACATTTTGCATGCGCTGCCTAAAGTACGTTATCTTAATTTTTTCAATGCCCCATATGTAGACCTTTTAGTTAATAAAGACTAGATATTAATTAAATATTAATTTATAATTTTAAATTAACTTGGTGCCTGGTGGTATTGGCCTACACCTAGCGCCATCTAGCGGTAAAAGTTTTCAAACGCGATATAACAAAGCGACCGAATTATTCCACACGAGCTTGGTATAATTTTTCAATGTCAACACCGCGTAGGTAGTCAAACTATGAAATAGTGCAGAATGACTTGGGGGCATTTGTCTAATAGTTTCCTAACCTGCCCCCTTTTCTGCTGAGGGTTTAGATCGTATGACAATGGAAATAAGGGTCATATCTTAATGAGGTGTAAAGTGGAACAGGTCAAGTCGTGCCACGGCTATTTAGTCCTCCGGTAGAGAACAGCGGGGAGTACCTCCTTAATTGGAAGGGCAATATGTTACATCTTCGGCGCTGGTGTACCGGAGCTTCGTATAATTGGTCCGGTGTGCGGTGAATTTTAATCCTTTTTTATGGAATTTTATGAATGTTTTCAATAATTAGATGCGCGCGACAGATGTGTGATATATTTTATGATTCTTTTTGTGGCTTTTTGCGAAATCTAAATTAAACGATTAAAACTATAGGTAGGTAAAAAAGTCACCTTTTTTGAGAATTACTACCACCCATGATCTTTATTTACGAAAAACAACAGAGAAAACAAATAAATCAATAGTATTTCACGATTCTTATTGAGAAAGTATATCTACTGAAATCTGCAGAGAACTGATAGAAATCATTAATAATTTTTTAACCCACTGCAACGCCAGGCATTTGCTCCTAATAGAACATAGGATTTGAATCTTAGATCTGGTATGTTGACTTATGTCGGTCGACAAAAACTAAACGGTCGAGGTAATGGTTATAATCTCTCTCTGTCCGAGGTAAGAGGATATAGCATCTTATTCTTAAACTCCGGGCTAAGCCTTAGATTTTCTCGGATGAATCAATCAATCAATCAATCGCGATATTTCATGAATACAGTTTTCTAATCAATTAATATTACAGCCCAAACATTATATACGGTTTACAATCACATAGTAAATGCACGTGCATAATGCAATTAACGTGCACTCCAGCATGTCGGTTCTGTAATGAAACTCGACAGTGCGCGTCTCGAATTAGTCTATATATTTCTCTAGTTATATTATTGTGTTAGACAGAGAGACATAGAGACGACGTCGAGATTCGCACTGTCGAATTGTGTTATAGAATCGACAAGCAAATCACGGAAGTATATTTAGCACTATTTACTTCTCAAGTCTGAGCTGTTACTCCTAGCTCCTGCTAAATATTGGAACGAAGTTCCTTATCGCGCGTTGTGAATGGGGGCTAGACGGAAAAAATTCGTACGAAAAGTTGTCACGACACTTTTTGATCAAAGGATCTTGCCGCCGCCTTTGATGTGTGTGCGCGTGAGCAGCGGGGGCTTATTATTACTTAAAAAAAATAAAATTTTTTTTTAAAGAAAGGAAGTCCCGATATTTTATACGTGCACTCGAACCCAAAACTTTTTGATCTGCTAGGCGGCTAGGTACTGTACCAACGAGGCGCTCATTGTTGTCTAATCAAAAATTACAGTCCAAACATTATATACGGGTTACACCCACATCTGTCGGCAGGGTCGGAGGTCGCATCTGCACGAATACGCCACGACACTAATGTTATGTATCTCTATTCAATCACAGACAGGCCGCGTGTTCAAATCAATCATCAATTTTGAATACATTGATAACGTATCGGTGTGGAACTGGATTTATAAAAAAAGAGTACCTACTTGACACGTGGCTTAAGTGCGGTGTAATTTTTACTTAAGATACATATTTTAATCTTTAAAGCGGTAGAATAACATGAATTATAATTGAGATAATGACGTCATTTAGTGTTACCAATTAATTTTTCAATAGTAATGCATATCCTATAATAATAGTATCATATAAATAGTAATTGACGGCGGAGTGGTGCAGTAGGTAGTGACCCTGCTTCTGCGTCCTAGGCTGTGGGTTCGATTCCCACATCTGGAAAAATGTTTGTGTGATGAGCATGGATGTTTTCCAGTGTCTGGGTGTTATATCTATACATTATAAGTATTTATGTATAATATTTATAAAAATATTAATCAGTTATCATAGCACCCATAACACAAGCTACGAGTACGCTTGCTTTGGGGCTATATAGCTGTGTAATTGTCCTATAATATTTATTTATTTATTTATATCCTACTTACACTTTACTAGAGGACGCCCGCTGTTTCATCCGTGTAGTTCGTATTCCCACGGGAATTTCGGGATAAAATGTAACCTATGTATTATGCTGATATGTAAGCTATATTATTGTGAAGTTTCATCAAAATCCGTTCAGTAGTGTTAGCATGAAAGAAAAACAAACATCCATCCATACATACATACATACATACATACATACATACATATATACATACATACATACATACATACATACATACATACATACATACATATATACATACATACATGCATACATACATACATACATACATACATACATATATACATACATACATGCATACATACATACATACATACATACATACAAACTTTCGCTTTAATATTATTAGTAAGGATTATGTTTTTGCATGCCCTGTTACACGGTTTTGGTCTATTTATTGGCAATGGATTTTTACTTACCCAGATTGCCCAGATGATAAGCTGGGCAATCTGCTGTATCATCAAAAATCATCTACTAAATTAAAAAACGATTAATACTAAAAACACCTAAAAATAAACAACAAAAAAAATGTTATGCGCTTATGCATCAAGCAGTGCACTTCACATGTAGAAATGATGACCATAAACTATTTCATTTCTATAAAATCCCAATATTATAGAACGTTTAATTTTATTTATGTAAAGGCCTCCCGTTCAAAAAGATCTCATAACGATCACGATTTTTTGTCGCTTATACAAAGCTATCGCCGCCAAAAGGTGGTAATTAGTGACAGGTGCTTGAATTTCATATAAATTCTACATTTTATTTTAATTTTTTCGCTCCCACTTCAAAAGCGAAAAAAAGGGACTTTTGTACGCGTCGAGTTTATAGTAACACCCTTTGTCAATGTCGGATTCGCTACTATTTTTGAGTCAATTTTGAGTCAAACACAATGGAACGGTGACATGTGAGAAAACGCGCAGTCACGATGACCTTGACGAATTTTTGGGATGGATTTTTCGAAAATACATTTTGTTTCTGCTTCTTTTACATAATAGCTATAGTTTTTTTGCATGGAAGGTTTTGTCTGGCGACTTTTCGTCTGCGAGGTCTCACGGACTTTTTGTATGAAAAGCATTTTTTATTAATTTGAAAAAGTTTAGAATTCAATGTGTTTCGTTCACGGATAATTTGGTTTTCAATGAAAATCGATCTTTTTAAAAGCCTTTAGCGGAATTACTGTTCCCAATATAAGATACACCTGTGCTTACTTTTGAATCAATAAACTTCCCCACTAATTACACACAAAGTTTATGATAAGTAATTTTGTAAAGTGATGTACTTATCACATTGTGAAAACAAAAGCTACTTTTGTAAATATTTTACTTTGTAAAAAATTAAAGTTGTGTTCATTTAAAAATTTTACTAAAGCCTGCAATAAAACAAATCACGACTAATTTTTACTTTTTACAGTGTTTTAATATTTTACTTTGTAAAAAAATATAGTTATGTAGATTTAAAAATTTTACTTAAGCCTACAATAAAACAAATAACGACTAATTTTGCTATAATCTTGTCACCCTGTTATGGTTAAAATAAAGATATTTATTTATTTTTCATTATATTTCTTGTAATAATGATATACCTCAATCAAGGATATAGTTAGAAAATAAAGACATTATTATGTAATAGTAGGTTAAAGTAACACTAAATAAGATTTTTACTAAAGCTAAAACAGGCACACACTTAACCATCGGAAATCTACTTAAGAAAGATTTCAACGCGGATAAAGTCGCCTACAGAGGCCCAACGTTATTACAATATTATGTAGACGTATTAAAAAAAGAACATGTAATAGATTTCTTTCAATAACGTTTCAGATAAGAAAGCTCACGTAGGCGATTATAATAAGCGTGTTTTGATATCATAATAGACCCATAACAATATTTTATTTCGTTCAGTTTCAACCCACGTATCCTATTTATCTGACAATTGTATAGATGCACGAGTAGTTGGGCTTCAATTAATACAGCCCTAGTTTTATGGTATTCTAATTTTAACCCAAATTATGATATCAATTATGACGTTTTGAAGATGTGGCTAATATACATAAAGCATTAGTTGTATAGTATGAGTGGGGTAAAACTGAGTCTCAGAATTAAGAATAGTGTGATAAAAGAGCAGTGGTATAAAAGAAGATGTAGTGCCTAAAATCGAAAACGGGATGCTAAGATGGTTTGGTCATATAAAGAGAATAAATGATAGGAGACTTACGAAAGAGATTTATAAGGCGAGAGTGAATGGGACTGTGGCAAGTAGAAGGATGTGGTCTCTGCCTACTTCTATGAAAATGAGGCGTAATAGTGTGCATGTAAGTATGTATTGTTTGTCTATTTATTGTTCTAGTACATTTGATTGCCTCGTTGGTCTAGTGATTAGCCTATGTGGCTTCGATCACGAGGTCCTGGGTGCGATTCTTGGGTCGGGTCATGGAATAATTCTGAGCTATTTTATTCTTCTATGAAATTACATTCCAAGTCCGCAGTTTGGAAGTTGGTGGTGTTACATCCCCGTGCCTCGGAGAGCACGTTAAGCCGTCGGTCCCGGTCACTATCATCAACATCTGATAGTGATCGTTAATAAATGAAACATTATCACACTAAGCCCGCCAACCCGCATTGGAGCAGCGTGGTGGGTGTACGCTCCATATCCCCTCTCTTATAAGGCGGAAGGCCTGGCCCTGTAGTGGGCCGTTAATAGGCTGATAATGATGATGATGATGACATTTGATTAAACTTACTCGTAGCTTACGTCTGATACGTCTTAAGCTGGAGTTGAAAGTTGAGCTTGATATTTTCAATTCAATTTGAGCTTGATATTTTCAATTCATATTAAGCTATATTATGATTGACGTGTCGATTTATCACGAGATTTTTAAAACTTCACAGTCAATTGACTTGAAACTTAGCATTTTTATCAACTACAAGATGGCCCTTGAGCTTTACTGCTATCACGCCTGATGTTAAGTGATGATGCAGTCTAAGATGGAAGCGAGCTTACTTGTTAGGAGTGGGATGAAACCGACACCCCTATCGGTTTCTACACGACATCATACCGGAACGCTAAATCGCTTGGCGGTACGTCTTTGTCGGTAGGGTGGTAACTAGCCACGACGAAAGCCTCCCACCAGCCAGACCAAGACAAATTAAGAAAAATTTCAATCTGCCCCGCCGGGAATCGAACCCAGGACCTCCGTCTTATAAATCTGCCGCGCATACCACTGCGCCACGGAGGTCGTCAAAAAGTTATTAAAAGTTATTAAGTCATTAGTCGATTTGAGATGAAGAATGGATTTCACACTACTAGACCAGGATCTACGCGGGTGAAATCGTTGTGCACAGCTAGTACTCTTAAAATTAAAATCAAAATTAAAAAAAAAAAAAAAATTACGTTACTCAAGTGTAGATACCTAATGCCTTCCGAACTAGAATGATAATAATCTTTCCTAATAAATAAAACTCACTTTTCACAACGAAGCAAAAAACACATTTATTACATTTTTGTATCTAGCACCAATAGATAACTAAATCATTTTAATTTGCATATTTAAAATAACATAAGATATTATCAAAAGACTTATATAAAAAACTTGGTCACACTATTCAGTAATTTCCAATAAAAACGCCGTATGGATTTGGGGCATGACGCTTTGTATAGTCCATGTTAATGTTCTCAGTCTTGTTTTGTTGATTTCTATAAAATATTATAAATGAGACGGCTACCACTAAGAGAATGACCAAATATTGTGTTTTGGGTGGTTCAATACGAAAGTTTTACAACGATTCTTTATAATAATACTTTAAGTAATTTTTGACGGTTTTTCAAATGAAGAATATTAATAAAAATTTTAGCACCATGACCAACATTCCCCTGCTCTTGTAATGACTTAGAAAAACACTTTACCAAGTAGGTAGTTTAGGGTATTGTTTGTACTGTAGCTTGCCGGGATTGAACACATGACGTCATGGTGCTATTTAATATTGGAGTTATAAAAGCCACAGAATACCAACCCGTATAACGATGCTTTATGAATATGAAATTGTACCCATTTTAAGATACCGTGATTTTATATTTGATATTATCGTTACTTTTGATACGTATTTACTACGAATAAGCACTATTTAAGTCCTCGAAAGAAGAATGACTCTAATATCTCATAATAAAGGAAGTATTACGAATAAAAATTGTAATCATATATGTACTTATATCTACTATTTAATAGCTTTTACTTAAAAAAATCATCTACTACTTACTTGGAAATCTTGGAAGTTTAATTAAAATAACTTATCTTCTATGACAATGTAATATTGCGGTAATTAGGTGCTAGTTTGATATAGAATTTCTAAATGAAATAAAATAAAATCATCGGATTTGAGTTCACTATTATCTTGGCCATTATATTAGTGCGCTAATTAGATTACTGTATAAACGCTTGCATAAAAATATTTTAAATAATTAATTTTGTATCACATTACTGTATGCATGTATACTTTCTATAATGTAAGCTATAAAGGATCATTCAAATATGCAACTTTTGGACCAAAGTTTCAACAGTTTGGACAAAACTTTCTCGGTGCCCCGCCACGTTACGCAATATGAAATCCAGAAAAATGGAATATTCTTTATAGTTTATTCACGGCTGGGGCTCAACAGGTAAGCATGTATAAATTCTGTGTTCGATGACAAAGCGGCGCGCAGTCGGAGCGCGTTTTTCATAAAGTGTCGGCCTGTTAAACATTTTTTATTTGACCATTTGCTACCAACTGCGTTATATGAAAAATGGATCGTAACGTTGTACCCTTTTTCTTGCCCGTGTGTGTGTATTTTTTTTTCCATCTAAATAAATCATGTCATTAAATTTTAATAGTCACTATGGCATGGGTTAGTTAGGTCCTTTGTTGCGCTCGGATTTCGACGATCTTTTGACTCGATTGTTACTATTTAAAACCCATTGTGATCTTTTGATGGTTATAAGTAAATGCCGGCTTAATTTCATTAATCGACTACATTGTACGAATTAAGATTTAATTGAGTCAAGCTGGCTTTTTAGGCATTGTTGTTCAAATGCCTTTTCATATAATAATGCGTGGAATTCGAATTATTCACAAAGGTGTCTTAATGATGAACACATGTTTTTTGATCGCGTGCTTCATGTCTTATCTTTTTTATGGTTTTATTTGTACGAGTGTGGAATATTTCAAAGTCATGATTGTGATACTGTAGTTTTATCACTGCGTGGTGTTCACATTGTGTTGTCGGTCTGTCGGTGGACTCTTGGACTATTGCCGTGGACCTTTAGGTACTTGAGACTGGCTCTATAACTATAGAGTTATTGCGGCTTTGAATTATATTGTAGTTATCATTAACGGCCTATTTTAGCCATAATGGGCCCCTATTTTTAGAGGAGGGCATATGAAGCTTAAAGCCCCCCACGTCTCAATGCAGGTTTGCGAGCCTAAGATTTTTTTTTTATAAACTACAAGTTTGCCCTTGACTGCTATCACACCTGATGTTAAGTGATGATGCAATCTAAGATGAAAGCGGGCTAACTTGTTAGGAGTAGGACGAAATCCACACCCCTTTCGGTTTCTACACGACATCGTACCGGAACGCTAAATCGCTTTTAAGTCTTTGTCGGTAGGGTGGTAACTAGCCACGGCGAAAGCCTCCCACCAGCCAGACCAAGACAAATTAAGAAAAATCTCAATCTGCCCCGCCGGGAATCGAACCCAGGACCTCCGTCTTATAAAACCACCGCGCATATCACTGCGCCACGGAGGTCGTGAAAAGATAAATAGGTAATAATAATGATTCGTGCTCTGATAACGGTCAGTTGCTAATGACAATGACCAGGATCGACATCTTAACATATTTTCTGAAGCACGGGAATGTGCTTCGACGACCTCCGTGGCGCAGTGATATGCGCGGTGGTTTTATAAGACGGAGGTCCTGGGTTCGATTCCCGGCGGGGCAGATTGAGATTTTTCTTAATTTGTCTTGGTCTGGCTGGTGGGAGGCTTTCGCCGTGGCTAGTTACCACCCTACCGACAAAGACGTATCGTCAAGCAATTTAGCGTTCCGTTACGATGTCGTGTAGAAACCGAAAGCGGTGTGGATTTTCGTCCCACTCCTAACAAGTTAGCCCGCTTCCATCTTGGACTGCATCATCACTTAACACCAGGTGTGATAGCAGTCAAGGGCTAACTTGTAGTCGATAAAAAAAAATGTAACACTAAGTATCCACATCCCAATTTTAGTGACAAAATATTGGAATAGAGATTAGCTCAATGTTTCGTAGACTCGAACACAGGACTTTATACTTTATAATCACTGAACTAACCAGGCAGCTAATAGATTGTGTTAGTAATATTTATGACTGTAGATATATTCGTCCAACTACCTTTTGTACCTTTGGCGCAAAGTTCAAAATTCTAAGCCTGGTGCTGGAAGGTGCCTTTATATTTCTTATTTGATAATACGGTGATAGTAAGAATTTGTTTTACTTCTTTGTTTGTTACGGTTTAAAAAGACTGGACAGATTGTCATGGAATTTGATGGATGACTATAGTTCATGTTCCAGGTCAACGTATTTTATTAGGAATGTGTTAGACGTTTGAGGTCAACTCATATGGTGTTAGATGGGGTCTTCCGTTTAGAAAAGGTCAAGGTATCAACGGTAGTTTTTTATTTTCTTTTTAATCATTAGAAGTTAGCAATCTCACATGAAGGTAAGTGGTGATGCAATTTAAAATGGAAACGGACTAAATTGTAAGGAGTAGGATGACAATCCAAACCCCTTTCGGTTTCTATACCGGAACAATAAATCGCTTGGCAGTAGGTAAATCTTTGTTGGTAGGGTGGTAACTAGCCACACCCGAAGGCTCCCACCACCCAGTCCTGGACCAATTTAGAAAATCTTCGGATCGGAAATCGAACCAAGGACCTCCGTCTTATAAATCCACTGCCTATACCCACCACTGCGCTAAGATGGCCGTCAAAATCTTTACCTATATAGCTGTATTTGAATTTTGAAATTAGCAGATTAATTGACTATCGATTTCTTCATTAAATTCAAGATTTATACTTCCACATGACTATCGAGTTATAGTATAAAATCTGTATTCGATTTGTGAATGTAGAAGATTTCGACCCGGTATCGATTTTTTCGTTAAAGCAAAAAGGCTCGGGGCGGGGACGCCTCGAGCGAGGCATGTGTGGATGCGCGGCCGAAGGGCAGAGGTCACGCGAGCCGCAGTGATGTATGGCGTTTTTATCGATACATTATGTACTAGCAGATGTCTACGACTCTGTCCGCGTGGAATTTCTAAAGCTGATAACATCTTTTGTTAATGGTAAGCAACGGAAATAAATGCGATATTCAATCCGGACTATTTGTCGAGTAATTATAACGACGTTATACGAACAGATCTATATATAATTTTTAATCTTGTATTAACAATTACAAGGATATTGACAGATAGAATAAGATAAAGACAACAAATTAATATTATTTTTCAGACATCAGACCAGAAAAACGAGTATGCTAAGTAGACCTAGGTACACGTTTTTGTAAAAATTCGTGTTATTTATGTAATTTATTGTGTATTAGTATTTAATTATTTGAATGTATGTATCTTATTAAATTACACCATCTGCAGTTTAGTACTGATGTTTGCCTGGAAGAAATCGCTATTAAGCGATAAGGCCGCCTTTTGTACCTCTACTTCCTTCATAATATTGTTTCTGTATTTTTTATGTTGTCTAATATGGTGTACAAATAAAGAAAAAATAAATAAATAATTAAATAAAAATATTACCTTTGATCTTTAGTCTGTCTAGTTAACCACAATGACTTAGAGGATAAAAATTTGTATTCAAATCCTACAGCTCTTGGAAATTATTCACTTAGATGGAAAAAGAAAACTTGTGACATTAAGTAGTAAATATGTATTTTAATCAATGTAAATGTAAAAACTGATTTGAATATTTTGTCAAAAAAAGTCTAACAGTCATAGAATAACCATAATTTATATATTTTTAATACTATCAACTTCTTAATTTTATTGTTAGTTAAAATATAATTAAATTAGTTTCAAGTCGATAATCAATAAAAGTTGTCGATAAAAATGTACACAACACCATAGACCACACCTTGCATCAGCTATCACGTCATGGCGAAAATGTAATTTAAATCTACCAGTCATCTACCTACATACTCGTACCTACACTAAATGTCGGACTTATAAAAAATACATACCTACCTACATTTTTAATGTAACAAAAGATTTTACTACCGACTATACCTACTTGAGTCTGCCTAATTGGCTCAGTGGGTTGAACTGCATGACAACGGACTTGGGATCGATTTCTGAATTGGGTTTTGATGTTCTATATTACTACGTTTTTCTTAGTAGCAGCCCGAAGTTACTCGTAGTTATTACATCTTTCGGAGATCGTGAAAAACGGTCCCGGGCATCATTATCATCTCTCGGAAACGGCTCAAACTATTTTCATGATAAAGAGGGGTTTCGGGGGCGAAAAAACAAGTTATTTTTCATTTTTAGTAAACCTATTATTTTCAAAAACGAATACCGAGCAAAGCTCGGTCAACCGGGTATTGAGACAAATGAGCTGATATCTAATGATGATAATAAATATACACACAGTAAATTGATTTGCTGTTTATCTTACGCGGTGGTCTACGTCCTGCTTTTTGAGACGTTCTTGCAATTCTCTGCTCAAATCTTCAAATCACGAATCATCTCGTGATACTAAAACATATTTAGACTAAGCACTGCACCAAAAATGCAGTTTCACATACTTTTATAATTAATTTGCATTTGTTAATTCTTTTTTGTCATATTTTAGGCATTTTTTAGGCTAGCCTGTTTCATTTTAGGCCACATCTACAGAATTATCATCTGGTGAGATCTTAGTCATATATATATATATATATATATATATATATATATATACACACAAATAGTTGGTAAATAACAACTAATATTATTATGGTATAATATAGGACCTACAACGTTGCACCTCATTAATTCACGCCTCGAATTCAATACATCACTTAGTAATAAAAAGTCGATCCAATCTCGATAGCGACTCGATCGCCCGGTGCAACTTGAAGCTGTATGCAAATGGTGCTGAGGAAACAATGAGATTTCCTGTCTCGATAATCTTTTGGCTGCTTTGCATCTAATATACATAAGTATGGTTAATAATCTTTTAATCTCGATCGAAGTTCCGGCCTGAAACTTTGTTGGTACTTTTCAAGTTGATGAATTTGTTTTCCTTGAAAAGACCTGTTAAATGACTGATGAAACAGAGGTAGAGTCACTTGTTCTCATGTCGTCAGTCCCTGTTGGTACTTCCAAAGTTGATGAATTGTTTGATGAATTTGTTTTCCTTGAAAAGACTTGTTGAATAATTTCTCGCCTCTTTTGGGTTAAAATCTACCTTACGGAACGGAGGTAGAGTCACTTCTTCGCATGTCGTCAGTCCCCGCAACAGGTGGACTGACGACATTAAGACATTAAACGTGTCGCACGGAGCCACTGGCTACAGACGGCTTAGAATCGTTGCGTTTGGAACTCCCTTAAACGGGCTATGACCAGTAGTGAACGTACATTGGCTGATGAGATAAAGACGGCTTTGGGCTCATAATGTTAATATTTGGTAATTTTGGTTAATGATAATGGTCAGGACCAACGGGTTAACGCACCTACTTTCAGGAACAGAGTAACATCACCACTTCCCAACTCCGGGCTTCAAATTTATTGAAACATCCTAAGAAGAAAGGAAATCTCATATTCCATAGGCAATAGGAATCAAACCTGATCTAAATCCACCAGACTAATGAGGTGCAAATCAATAAAATAAATATTATAGGACAATATACACATCGCTATCTAGCACTAAAGTAAGCGTAGGTAGCTTGTTTTGTGGGTACTATGATAACTGATCAATATTTTTATAAATATTATACATAAATACTTATGATATATAGACAAACACCCAGACACTGGAAAACATCCAGGCTCTTCACACAAACATTTTTGCTGAATTGGGAAATCGAACCCTCAGCATAGGACGCAGAGGCAGGGTCACTAGCCACTGCGCCACTCGACCATCAAAGTAGGAATACCAATGAATGTTACATACCTACTCCAATTGCAACTTTAAAACGAAATGAAAAGTGTTCAAGTACCTACAAGCAGTACGCTCGTGCGGAATTCCCGAGTGCAGAGTTCAAGCCGCCATTGTGCGCGTCCGTGGCCGCGCCGCTACAGCCGAGCGATAAATTCCAATCAGCCGCGCAAGGGCACTGGGTCTATAGTCTGGAATGTTAAGGGATAGCACTTTTACTTTTAAATAAGTTAACAGCAAATAAAAAATATGTAATACGACAATTCTTTGTTTCTTCTTTTCAGCAGGGCTCATATATGATTAGATACAATCCGATTGGCAGTTCTAGAGATAAGCTTGTTTTAACAAATAACTACGAAATAGAGCCGGGAATTTGATGGTGTTACACCCTCGTGTCTCGGAGAGCACGTTAGCCGTCGGTTTCGGTCACTATCATCAACATCTGATAGTGATCGTTAATAAATGAAACATTATCACCCTAAGCCCGCCAACCCGCAATGGAACAGCGTGGTGGATCTACACTCCGTATCCCTATATGGAGGAAGGCTTGGTCTTGTAGAGGGGCCGTTATTAGCTTGATATTGATTATGATAATGTTAGTCTATGTCTCTCCTTATCAGTTAAGATTACTATCCGATTGGCAGTTATAGAGATAAGCCTGTTCTAACAAACATGCAAACTCTTCCGTTTTATTAGGAATATAAATTAGAGGGACTATTTCTTTATAATACATATATAGAAAAGATCTCTTTGTGGAGAGACTAATTCTTTAGCATAGATTAAACTTATATTACTTAATATTGAGTTCTCTTTTTCCTAAGGAATGCTCAACCCGAAAGGAAGTTACATACTTACACCTCTTACCTCGGAGAGCACGTTTCGGTCACTATCAAAAACATCTGAGAGAACGTTAATCGTCGATCTAAGAAATCACCCTAAAACTTTTCTTTGGTGTATCTAAGATCTATATTCCCTCTCCTAATGAAGTTTGTATGTATGGATGGATGGATGTTTAATGACTTCACAATAATATAGCTTACATATCAGAATAACACATAGGCCAAATGTTTCTAGAAATTCCCACGGGAACGAGAAACCGCGGGTGTCCTCTAGTCTTTAGTAATGGACAAGTCGACTCTTGACTATGACCTCAGCTGATGGTAAGTGACAATGCAGTCTAAGATAGTAGTGGCCTTGGGAGGTGTACGCTTTTCAAACCATACCTTCAAATGTAATACAACGTACTAGAACGCTAGATCGCTTAGCTGTACGTTTTTGTCGGTAGGACCTAAGCCTATACAGAAATTATAAAATTCCAAACTAACCCTTGCTTTGAATCGAATCCACAATCTTTTTTAACCGACGAAAAAAAACGGAGGAGGTTCTCAATTCGACACGTATATATTTTTTTTTTTTTTTTTTTATATGTATGACCACGCATAACTTTTTACAGAGTTGTCCGATTTTGATAATTCTTTTTTTATTAGAAAGGGCATACTTCCAAGGTGGTCCCATTGTCACCATGTTAGGATCTGATGCTGATATCCTGGGGAAATTGAAGGAACTCTTCAAATTTTGGAGGCACGCTTACAGCGATTTCGGTTTTTGTCTCGGTATCGGTAGCTTTTGGCTACTAGTGCCGTAGAATATACTATCACAGTATAGTACGAGTACGTTACGTGTCGATAAATCACTAAAAAGTAAGAAATAAAATTTTTTAACAAAAAATAGAACCGACTCAAATCGCACTAAAAAGTAAAAAATAACTGTGTCATTTAGTTGCTTTAATTTACTTAAGCATATCTATGAAGTCGGTGCCAGCAAGTTTAAAGAACATTTATTTTACATAGTAAAGTAGTTTGTGGGTTCTAGGTAACGTCCTTAAAGTAGAAACCTTGGCTGGCACCGACTCCTAGATATGCTTAAGTAAATTAAAGCAACTAAATGACACAGTTATTTTTTACTTTTTAGTGCGATTTGAGTCGGTTCTATTTTTTGTTAAAAAATTTTATATTGTCAACCAAGGCCAACTGCAACAAGGAGGTTGTCAAATTTCTTAAAAATGAACGTTTTACAACCATGGGACAAAAACATGTTATATGAAAGATAAAAGATGTGATCACCATACGAAATAAAAATTAAAATTGGATAACAAGATTGGTACATTCATTTAGTATTTTTACTTGGAAAGTTTTCCGGGAGTTTCGAAAATTGGTAATTTTATAGTTTTTGATATGCTCTTTCCAAATTTCAATTTTGAATTATTGATTTTAGGAATGAAAAGGTTATGACATAAATTGTAGGAAATTTTTTCTACTTTTATTTTGAATAGATAGGTTTTTCCTGTAAAATGCGCCGGAAAGGAGTTATTATTAAAAACTGCTTTTGCGCGCCATTTTTTCAATATGGCGGTGCGAGCGGCAAACATACGAGTTGGCAAAGTTAAAATTTGGAAAGAGCATATCAAACTTTATAAAATTGCCAATTTTCAAAACTCCCGGAAAACTTTCCAAGTAACCTCTATTTTTTCGACCAAATGACTGTACTAGATAGATTAGTTTGGCATTGACAACATACTTTTACTTATAACGTAATGTTTAAAACCAATATGGATGTATTGAATTGAACTATGGGGAAGTCCCAGCAACTCTAACATATATATCCTGCAAAGGGCATTATTAAACTTAATTTTAAGAATAATTTGATATTACGAGCACCTGAAAGTCATAACTGTTAAGTAACTACCACTCTATGGAAAGGAACCAAGAAGGTCATGTCCTAACTGGAGAATACACTCGATATGCGACAGTACATGGAGTGTATCTGCTTATAGTTCTAGATATTAAGAAAAAGTTAGCATAAATAAAACAAAGTACATCCCCTTAAGCGTTTAAAAGCAAACTTTATACTATGGAGCGTGAATTCTTGCTACACGTGTTTTGTCGCAAGAACGTGTTGCTACATTTTGGTCTGTATAACTTCGAAACTGCTTCTTTCGTTCAGTGGTTAATCTATGCGGCTTGGTAAGAACCTGGGTTTGAAACCTGGTTCATTCTTTTTAAAAATTTCTTACTTATGGGTAGTTCTGAATAGCATTCAGGAGTTAGGGAGATCATGTTTTATCAAATTCATGCTATTGAGCATTTTAGTATATTAGTATTGGTTACATTGTACATTCTGGATTTGTATCATTCGATTAAATTATTTTATTTATCACCCTACGCCCGCCAACCCGCAGCGTGGTGGGTGTACGCTCCATATCCCCTCTCCCATAAGGACGGAGGCCTTCTATTTCGACCGTCAGATATTATAAAATTCACATATTGTCCTAATTCTCGCGAGTAGTGTTCTTTTATAATGAATAATTTAAAAAAACATGTGTCGAGTTTTTCATGTACCTAACTACGTTTCCTGCGATGGTAGTAATAAATATAATAAGCAATATTGAAGGCATCTGTGAATATTATTTTAAAACCCAAGTCCAACACAATTAAATTGTGTTGTAATTAGAAGCCTAGACCTACCATGCATGCATGCATTGATGGCAATAACTATTTAATCACAAAGACAAGAATCAAAGGCTTAATACCTTTTACGAGGTAAAGACTTCCGCACTCCAGGTTGATTTTGATAATTTATTAGCAATAATACAATTATGAAGTATATATATTTCACAGCACAATCTAAGCTCGAACTTAGAACCTTATGATCGGTAGTAACACTAGACCAACGCTGAGACCGCAACCGATGGGAGTGTACCATTATAAACGCGGAGAAACGTGAAAACACACACCCACCAGCGCGTGCGCCGCGTGCCCACGAAAAAAGAACCACTTACAGGATCCATCGCAGTTGTTATTACCACTCATACCTGATTTATTTTATATTTAACTTATCTCAGTCGGCTAGCATGTCGGTTTTAATCAGTTTTTGATTTTTGAGTGAAATCTTATCGGGTATAGTAACATGTTTATTACACGCTTTATATTAGCTTCACTTGTATGTCAGTATGTAACTTGTATGTGTGTTCGCGCATAACTTCGTCGTTTATTTTTAGATATGTATGAACCCTATGTTACTCCTCAGTGTATGTACCGTATATAATGACTGGGGAAATAGATTCTTCGCATTTTTTAAGAAAATACAAAACTTATTATCATAAAGTTTATTTATATTTAGTTAAAGTATGTAGGTACCATTTTGTTTGATAACTTTTTGCCATTTCATATGCATGTAGTAAAAACGGTTATTTCAATATTACAAACAGACACTCCAATTTTATTTATGTGTAGGTCTACATAACGGATTACTCATAACAGTAAAGTAATCCGTCTTGTAAACTTGTTTTTGCTATGGACCCATGTTGCTTTTGGTCTCCGCTGCCTTTTTTGCCTATCAAAAACTAATCATTTACCTTTATCAAAACTAAAAGAATTTTCAAGTCGAGCTTATTTATTCTAAATTTATTTGTTGCTGAGACTTGTGCGTATAACTAAACAAACAAACTGTAGTGTTAAAATATTACTAGCCATTCTCTGCTTTCAGTTGTATATTGCAAGGGTCATGAATTTGACTTATATGTGTTTATAATGCAAGAATTTTGGAACAAAGTTCCTTATCGCGCGTTGTGAAAGGGGTCTAGGCGAAAAAAATCTCACGAAAAGTTGTAACGACAGTTTTTGCTATAGTAAGCTATTGTATCGCTTGGGAAAAAATCCACCTGCGTTGCGCTGCTGCTCTGTGCTGTCGTCATCTCGACAGCACTCCAAAACATACACCGCGGGAAGACAAACAACAAACACGTACGTCTCCCCGAACACGACCGAAATATATAAATACAACAAATCCAATAATAATAAAGGAGAGATAGAGATGAGATGGATCATAATATCATTTTAACTAAAAACGGCGTTGCAACATCGCATTCGCTGCGTAACTACGTTTTATTCGGGTGTCCTTTGACACCTCGCAACTTTTTTTTAATGTAACTAGTAGTTCTTGAAATAAGCGCGTTTTTAAAAACACAAAGTAGATATGCTTTATAATATTAATTTTAATTCATCCATTTATACATCTAATCTAGATGTATAAATGGATGAATTTGTGACTTCAAATAATAATTTGTAGATTTTGTTTATTTTAGAACTTTATTTATTGACAGCTCTATATAGATATCGCTGGTAATGATCCACCGAACATAATCGACATACTACAACAAGAATGTGGCTCGAAGAACTTATTTGACTTTTTGAAATTTGACTGCGAATTTTTTTCCCACGACAATCAAGGCCCTTCATTCCGTACCTAATGTAAAAGGGAAAGGGGAACTTTTGGATCAAGTCGATCTTTTCACTTGAATAATTTGACAAATTCGGGGAGGGATGTGTTTTTTGTGCCTCTTTTGGTATAACCAAAATTTAGTAGAACGTTTTGTGATAGAGCTTGTCCGGAGAAGTACTACTACCTACTATGCTTATTTATGTACAAAAACATTGTTGTTGTATAGTAGTACCGCCTAAAGAAGACTGACACAGGGCGGCACTTTCTATGTATACCTTGCTATATGACGCCCGCGGTTTCACCCGCGTAGTTTAGTGTACCGAAACCCTAAATCGCTTGGCGGTCTTTGTAGGTCCCATCAGCCAGGCCTGGGCCAATTTAGACAATCTTAAAAGGCCCTGCCAATCGAACCCGAGACCTCCGTCTTATGAATCTATGCCCACCACTGCACCACGGAGAAAATGAATAATTTTTATATTTTGCTACTCTATGTAAAAAAAAGTAACTATTTAATGTTTTAATAAATAGCCGACATCTTTTGTGGATGCTTCCGTTTCAAAGTGAAATACTGACGGTTTGTAACTGGTCTGAAAAATAAATCAATTATTCATAGGTTAAATTGTACACACTTCTACCAAACACCTTTTATTATATACGCTGTTACTAAGTATTGATAATAATTAAACGGCACATGATATGGCCTGGCGTACCAGACGGGATATGAAGTTTAAACCCATAACACTGTCTCAAATCAGTTTGGCGGGCTAAGAAATTCTTACGCATAATAGTTCGAAAAGAAACAATAACCATTAATGACAGTGTAGGTACAGTGGGAAGGAAAAATCGATTGTACCATAATCGGTGAGCATTAAAATAGTTTAGCTTATTGATGTTCTCATGGAACTGTGAGAAGGTTGGTGGGATCCATGTGAATGGGCTGATAACGTTACGGGACTTGTATGGGAAAGGTTGTGAGTGTCACATTAGGGCGTACTTTTAAGGTGTTTACGATAAGTACGTACGTATACATAGCCATTGAGCTTAATGCAGATTTATTTAATAATTATATTAAATTCAAATATAAAATTTATTTTATTGCTAATTTGATTATTTACATTAAGATATTACAAAAAAATATTAAATTTGATATTCCGCCAAATTCTGCCTTACAGCATGCAAATATGTATATAGTTTAAATGATATTCAATATATTGTTTGTTAATTAACACAATAAAACCATTTAGATTAAAAATTGTTAACAATAGCAATGTCAAATTGTAAACAATTGTAAAATAAAATAAAACTGGTAAAACAGTGAAATGAATAATAGAGAATTAAAGAAATAATAATTAATTTAATTAATTAATTTAATTTTAGTTCAATTCTTATTTCTAGATAACCGTAAACAGAGTAATACGACCTTAATAAGAAACTTCTTTAGTTTTTTCTTACACTTGGGCAATTTATTCGTTTATATCAATCAGGCTTAGTTTAAAGATCTTTTAGGTTAACTATTACTCTACCTGCTACCAGTTCGGAAAGCAAAACATTGCTAAAAATTTGATCCGCTAATTAAGGAGAAGATTGTGAAGAAGAGAAGAAAACTGTAATTGATTCGATCTTCGCAGTTATACTATTCCGAAGATATCCGAAGATTTCTTAATTCTTCGGTAATTGATAAAATTAATTTTAACACAAAGGTGGCCTATGTGGGGAATCCCACTTTTTAACCTTATGTATGACCACGCATAACTTTTTACAGATTTGTCTGATTTTGATAATTCTTTTTTTATTAGAAAGGGCATACTTCCAAGGTGGTCCCATAGTCATGCTAGGATCTGATGATGATATCCTGGGGAAATTGAAGGAACTCTTTAAAATTTGGAAGCACGCTCACAGCGATTTCGGTTTTTGTCTAGGTATCGGTAGCTTTTTGGCTACTAGGGCCGTATAATATACTATGAGAGTATAGTACGAGTACAAAACGTGGCGTTAAATCACTAAAAAGTAAGAAATAACCGTGTCATTTAGTTGCTTTAATTTACTTAAGCATATCTAGGAGTCGGTGCCAGCCAAGGTTTCTATTTTAAGGACGTTACCTATCCATAAATTGCTTTACTACGTAAACTAAACGTTCCTTAAACTTGGCTGGCACCAACTTCATTTCATGCTTAAGTAAATTAAAGCAACTAAATGACACAGTTATTTTTTACTTTTTAGTGCGTTTTGAGTCGGTTCTATTTTTATTTAAAAATTTTTATATATCTATAAGATCTAAAGGTCGAATTATAGATTATTGTATATTAAAATATTATCTTGATGTTAATTTTATATATCGCAAAGAAAATTATCACTGGCAAATAATGGCAAGTACATTACGCCTCAATAAAAACTGCAAAATAACACATAATACCAACAATCAATTCAATATGTCACGGCTAATGTGTTCGGTACGTGTTCTTAAACCGCCTTAGGTGAAAATTTACTCTTTATTAATAAAAAAAACACATTGCGTGCAAACACAAGTAGCTTCTTAACACGCAATATCTAAGTGAGGAATGATTTAAATGCCACATTCAATGACTAATAACGATTATAATGGCCATCAATTTGTTGAATACGATTGAGACGTCCTTTAAGTAAAAGGTAGCGGTTATAAAGTGAATGGGATCACGCGATCTCACCTTTTTAAGTACTGTTTTAAATTTAATTTTCGCATCCATAATTTATGTGCGAAATTTGTTTACGTTGCCCTACCGTTTAATTGGATTTTGTATGTTCAATTGTTTTAAAATTGATTGTAAATTGATATTATAAAGAACGCAGGATCGTTTATTTGGCTTACGTGGAAACCATTACTATAAGTTTTTTTATATATAGGTATTTTTATTATTTTACAAATTAGCTTGATGAAAATTGGTAGGTCTGACTACATTCGTAAAGCAAAACTAATGATTTGGCAAATTTTCGTATATTTAGTTGAATCCCCAAAAAGGTTAAGGAGAGAAAGATCTTGGGTTTACTTCTCGATGTTTGATTTAAAAATTGTCTATGTTATTTTTAAAGAAATATTTGACTACAATTTATTTTGCAAAGCCATGCAAATGTTTTTTTGATTATACTTGAAATGGCTTGTACAAAGTAGTCAACAAATTAAATTAGGTACATATATATATATATATATTGTTCAAAAACTTACAAAGTTGTTTTATTATAAGTTAGACGGCCTCCGTGACGGAGGTCCTGGGTTCGATTTCCGGCTGAGCTCATTGATTTTTTTCTAATTGGTCCAGGTTTGGCTGGTGAGAGGCTTAGATTTGTCTTGACGTCATTTAGCGTTCCAGTACGATGTCGTGTAAAAACCTAAGGTGGCGTGAATGACATCCAGCTCCAAACATTGCTATTATCTAGATTGCAACATTACCTTACAGCAGGTGAGAAAGCAGTCAAGGGCTTACTTGTAGTAGTACTGCGTGATACAAAATGGGATATTTAATACTTGCATGTTGGTATCGACCTACGAGGTTAAATGTCATACCACATATTACCATAGAGCATAGAGCCTTCGCTATATTTTTATCTACGCAACTAGTTCGCGTGAGCCTGCAACTAGCAATTTGAATTTAGAATGCGAGCCCGCCTATTCCGTCACGCCCCCTGGCTGCAATCAGATCGTGATTATGTAAGGCCTTAGATATGCGTTTTCTGTACCGACTGTACTTTGATGACGTTCGGTAGATATGCAAAATAGTTTTTAGTTTAGTGCAAGTAGGTAGTTGCATTAAGTATATATTAAAAAAATGGCTAGTTTTTTACCCGAATGCGTCAGAAGGAGGGTTATGTTTTTCGAGCGTATGGATGTATGTATGTATGTATGTCCATTTCTTCGGCATGCGCTACAGCCTTAACGACTGAACGGATTTTGACATGTGAGGTGTCGTTGAATTTGTAAAAATTGTGGTAGTGACATAGGCTATATAAATTTTCAAAACGGCGGCTGTAAATGGGGGAAAAAAGGGGGGATGTGTGTATATCTTTCTTTTACCTTAGCAATATGGGTATCAAATGGAAGGTTGTAAAAAGACCATTTCAAAAATATAAATATCATATCATGTTTATAATGCCGTTTTAACAAAAAATGGCATAAAGTGTACCGAGTCATTTTTATACCATAAACTAAAACAAAAAAGTCTGAAATAAAATTATTATTATAAAAACAAAAAACCCGACTGCATAGAAGTTAGTTCAGTTCATAACTTCTATGCAGTCGGGTTTTTTGTTTTTATAATAATAATTTTATTGTTTTACCTTTCCAACTAGGTCGGCTTTGGCTTATTTGTTTTATTGGGTAGGTAAGTTTAGTCAGTCTAGCCTGGTATGAGGTCCAGGGTTCGATTCCTTGCTGGGCTGATTAAGATTTACTAAATTGGTGCAGGTCTGGCTAGTAGGAGGCTTCGGCCGTGGCTAGTTACCCTACCGACAAAGACATACCGCCAAGCGATTTAGTACTCCGATACGATGTCTAGAAATAGAAGGAGTGTGAATATTATCCTACTCCTACCAAGATAGCGCATTTCCATCTTTGATTGCTTCATCACTTAACATCAGGTGTGATTGAAGTTAAGGTGCTTATTATGAATAAAAAATTGGTTGTCTGTAAAGTCGGTTTACTGACGACAGTTGAACGTGACAACGTCTGATGAAAATACTGATGGAATGGTAGCATTTAATTGGTTATTAAAATTTTTAATTTAAATATATTTTTATAAATATTAATTTAAATTAGTAAAGTAATTGATTCTGATTTTATAAATTTATATTTTAAATTTGTAATAAATATATTAATTTTTAATTTAAAATTAATATATTTATTAATTATATTTAATAGACGGATGTCGAACGCTGCCGAACGCAAAGGCCGATTGTGCTTCTTTGTCGCTCGTTCCGCGCTCTCGCTTGCACTTCAAGCCTTACATGGAACGCCTCAAAGCGAGGTAACGACGCATGAGTCATGTTTTTTCGTGCGTGCAGCCGGCTCTATCGAATTATAAGACGTTGTCACGTCAAAAACATCCACTGATTGGTTTACCATGGGATCTCTATAACTATACACGTCTTGATTGACTTAAAATAAATCATCATATTCCGATGTAGACGAGCACTTAGAACTGATTTCTCGATATTCCATAGGAATAAACCTAACCTCTGCCTCGTTGGTCTAGTGGTTAGCCTATGTGGCTTCGATCACGAGGTCCTGGGTTCGATTCCTGGGTCGGGTCATGGAATAATTCTGAGCTTTTTCATTCTTCTATGAAATGTTCAGTACATTCCGAGCTCGGAGTCTGGAAGTTGGTGGTGTTACACACCCGTGCCTCGGAGAGCATGTTAAGCGGTCGGTCCCGGTCACTATCATCAACATCTGATAGTGATCGTTAATAAATAAAACATTATCACCCTAAGCCCGCCAACCCGCATTGGAGCAGCGAGGTGGGTGTACGCTCCATATCCCCTCTCCTGTAAGAGAGGGCTGGCCCTGCAGTGGGCCGTTAATAGGCTGATAATGATGATGATGACGAAACCTATCCACTGAGCACACAGTCTAATTAACCGTCTAACATAATTACGAATAGATACTGATTTCACTTTTGTTTCTAATTTCGCCCATCAGTGTTGGGTAACAGAATTAGCATGCACGCATATTATGCTCCCCATTGTCTGTCACCGTAGTGTGCGGATCATACAGTTGGTGAAGAAATTAACAAGCACAGGGGGTTTTTTTTTTATTGACCACAAGTTGGCCCCTGACTGCTATCACACCTGATGTTAAGTGATGATGCAATCTAAGATGAAAGCGGGCCAACTTGTTAGATGTAGGATGAAATCCACACCCCTATCGGTTTCTACACGACATCGTACCGGAACGCTAAATCGCTTGGCGGTACGTCTTTGTCGGTAGGGTGGTAACTAGCCATGGCGAAAGCCTCCCACCAGCCAGACAAACAATTTAAGAAAAATCTCAATCTGCCCCGCCGGGAATCGAACCCAGGATGCACCATGGAGGTCGTCAAAGGTGATTGTCTTCCAATAAAATCCTTCTCATTAATTCATTCAGCTTGGCTAATATAATTAAGTAATGTTATAATGTTATGATTTTCTGAATGACTCTTAATAATAAATACACTGTTTTCGAAGTATGCCTGACTAGTATCTAAGTCATCCTTAGTCATGAGCTCGCTTGTTCATGCAACGCGACGTGAAGCAAACTGAAGTTTGCTACTTACAACGTAAAACAAACTGTGGGGCAAGTGTGAGTTTTTCACCGAGCGACTGCGTAAAAACGTACTCACTCGTAACGTCAAATTATATAGAAAAAGAAGCGTTTCCTCTCACTATAACTAGATGGCGCTACTCCAATTCCATATAAAATATACGTTTACTGTTTTCGATATCGACGCAGTAAAATCTTACACTAGGCACACTGAAGTTTGCTTGAAACTAGTCGAGCATGATCCGACAACAGTGACGTAAGTTTCGGCCGTTGTTATTTTAATAAGTAACAAGTAGTCAACAACTTACTTTTTACGTAATGCCGCCCAAAGTAGAGTAGCACATAGCTGTTATAGTGACACTACGTACTGACAGACTTTACTTTCATAATAGACTAGTTGAAAATTAATGAATTGGAATTGAAGCCCTTATGTTTCAACATTTCTTAGACGTTCGAACTTTCGTTATTCTAACTCGATACCCATCTACTTTCTGGCGTCAATTTTTTTTAATTGACTACAAGTTGCCCCTTGGCTGCTATCACACCCGATGTTAAGTGATGATGCAATCCAAGATGGAAGCAGGCTAACTTGTTAGGAGTAGGATTAAATCCACAACCCCTTTTCGTTTCTACACGATATCGCACCAGAACGCTAAATCGCTTGGCGGTACGTCTTTGTCGGTAGGGTGGTAACTAGCCACTGCGATAAGCCTCCCACCGGCCATACCAAGACAAATTAAGAAAAATCTCAATCTGCCCCGCCGGGAATCGAACCCAGGACCTCCGTCTTATAAATCCACCGCGCATACCACTGCGCCACGGAGGATGTCATTACTGTTGGAGCCTATAGCAATTTCCCATTTAGGATTCTACAAGGAATACTATCCCGTGCCTCGGAGAGCACGTTAATCTGTCGGTCCCTGTCACTATCATCAACATCTGATAGTGGTCATTGTTAAATGAAACATTATCACCCTACATCCACCGCACTGAAGAAGCGTGGTGAGTTTATGCTCCATATCTCCTCTCTTACATGGAGGGAGACCTGGCACTGGTGTAGGCCGTTAATAGGCTGATGAAAGTCACGTTGATAGGAATTGCCCAAAAGCATGATTGCCAAACTGAAACACCTGAGTGATACGTCTTATTATTGTCAAATTGGCCACGTATGGTCGCCGGCTTGTAATTTACTTGCGCCCTCTCGACCTCCGCGTTCCCATGGGCACTGTGCACTGAACGATTAAATTGACATTGGTTTTGTGACACACACGTTTCGTTTCAGAGTATTGACATTTTGTGTAACTCCAACAACATATAAGCACACAATGCGCCTGTCTGTAACGCACACAACTGTAACACATTCGTTATAAGTATGTCTCAATATTGTCAAATTGGTCGCCGGTTTCAATCAAAGTGCGAAAACATCGTGCGAAGGCCTTCATTAGTATACTGAGTAAAAGATGAAACTTGTGAAAACAGTGCGTGTTGCTATGATCTACGGATCTGGGACTTGGTTGCTAACTATTTTTAACCGACGAACAAAAACGGAGGAGGTTCTCAATTCAACACGTATATTTTTTTTATGTATGACCACGTATAACTTTCTACAGACTTGTTCGATTTTGATAATTCTTTTTTTATTAGAAAGGGTACACTTCCAAGGTAGTCTCATTGTCATCATGTTAGGATCTGATGATGATATCCTGGGAAAATTGAAGAAACTCTTCAAATTGTATAGGCACACTTGCAGCGATTTCGGTTTTTGTGTAAGTATCGGTAGCTCTTTGGCTACTAGTGCCGTATAATACTATGACAGTATAGTACGAGTACGTTTCGTGGCAATAAATCACTAAAGAGTAATAAATAAAAATTTTTAACATAAAATAGAACCGACTCAAGATGCACTAAAAATTGCTTTATTTTACTTAGGAATATCTTGAAGTAGGTGCCATCTTTGCAGGTAGAGAAGTAACCACGATTAACTTTTTATGAACAGGATGAAATCCACACCACTTTCGATTTCGTACCAGATCGCTTAATCGCTTGGCGGTACTTTTTGTCGGAAGAGTTGTAACTAGTCACCGCCAAAGCCCCCCCACTTGCAATACCTGGAGCAGTTAAAAAAATCTTAATTGACCCAGTCAGGAATCGAACTCCGTCCTACAAATTCCACTGAGGCCGTTAAAACCTAGCTAATGTGCTCTGCTACATGACGTACCTACGGAATGCATCGGTTTATAATATAAAAAAGAAATGAACTTCTTATTACGGTAGATAGGCTAAAGTAGAAAATTAATTACCGTTTTAATTCTATATACGTTTATACATAAAGTAAGCACGGAACCGTATCTAATAACTGCCGGGAAGGTGGGCGGGGTACACTGAAATGTGGCTTTCCCTCCGTTACTGCGCTCTGCAGTTTATGCACCGTGAATTTTAAATAGGTACGTATATAGGTACAAGTAGCTGTTAACGATCTAACAGGGACGGTTACTTGCTTTGCCTTTATATCTTTTTTTTATCGACTGCAAGTTGGCCCTTGACTGCTATCACACCTGATGTTAAGTGATGATGCTATCTAAGATGAAAGCGGGCTAACTTGTTAGGAGTAGGATGAAATCCATAGCCCTATCGGTTTCTACATGACATCTTACCGGAACGCTAAATAGCTTGGCGGTATGTCTTTGTCGGTAGGATTTTAACTAGCCAAGGCGAAAGCCTCTCGCCAGCCAGACCAAGACAAATTAAGAAAAATTTCAATCTGCCCCGCCGGAAATCGAACCCAGGACCGCCGTCTTATAAATCCACCGCGCATACCACTGCGCCACGGAGGTCGTCGTCTTTACGTTCATGGTCTTGATTCTGATTGTTATAGCGACAATAATATAAAATTTAACTCACCCACCTACCCACATTGCACCAGCGTAGTGGTTCTAAATTCTAAATCTACTCTAAAAAGAAAAGAAAGGTCTGACACTTAGTAGGCGATTTAAATAGACTGATAGCTAATGAGGTAGGTAGTTAATTTTTTTACACAACAAGTTGGTCCTTGACTGCAATTCTACCTGGTGGCAAATGATGATACGATTTAAGATGTAAGCTGGGTAACTTGTTAAGGTTAGGGTGAAACACAAACGACTTTCAGCATACCTTCCATCAACTATAATAGCGACTCAACTGTAGATCTAAACTGAATTGCAGTTTAGGTTATTATAACGTAATAACTTCAGCTGAGTGCCTAGTGTGAGCTTTCACCAAAACAAGAAAACTTTACATTCGCGTAAAGGCAAATTTTATATGGAATTGAAGTGTCAGTGTCATATAAAATTTGCGTTTACCGCTCTCGATATCGACGCGGTAAAATCTTACACTAGCCACAGTGGTCGGTTTTGGTCTACTATTATAGTTGATGGTAGGTATCCTGATTATACATGGCATTATAAATGACGGCCGAGTGGCGCAGTGGGTAGTGACCCTGCTTCTGCGTCCTAGGCTGTGGGCTCGATTTCCACATCTGGAAAATGTTTGTGTGATGAGCATGGATATTTTCCAGTGTCTGGGTGTTTATCTATATATTATAAGTATTTATGTATGTATATAAAAATATTCATCAGTTGTCATAGCACCCATAACACAAGCTACTTACTTTGGGGCTATATAGCGATGTGTGTGATTGTCTATCAAATCAAATATTTATTTATTATACCGGAGCGCTAAATCACTTAAACACCTATTAGCCAGACTTCGACCAATTAAAAAAATCTCGACGGTCCAGCTGGGAATTGGACCCAAAACTTATAAATATACCAAGCATAATGCGCCGCGGAGGACGTCAAATTCATAATTTTTATCTTTTGTCTAAAACTATTATTACAATTATATTACGAGAAACATGAGCGATACTAGTATGTCGGTATTCAGTTCGCCCGCCATCACTCACCCGTCCACTGCGGGCAGGTAATTTAAAATTACTCACAGATTATTGACAACTCATTTAAAATAGCTAAACAGGCTAGCCTCGGGCGCTGCCGGCATTTCTCGGCTAAGATCGTGTGATCCTCGTTCATCAGGCTTGTAACGACCTTATGCAAAACACTGGAGTGGCTTTCGTCTCACAATTTATATTACTGTTACTTACAACTCAAACGTAGGCTCTATGTCAAAGGTTGCACTATGTCATAGATATTTTGAGGCCAGGTCTCAAAGTTCATGATGAGACTTCCATTTTATTAATAGGTAACTTCTTGATGTGACTACTATTATTCATGAATATGTCACTCATTGTTTGGCTCCCCTGTCATAAAAAGGTTATTGATAGATATTTTAAAAGTGTCGTCATATTATGTCGCATTAATATCGTTTCATGATATAGTTCACTATTTAAAATGATGTGACTGAATCACTTCACGATTAATTCTAATATTATAGACAACTTATTTAAAATAGCTAAACAGGCTAGCTTTGGGCGCTGCCGGCATTTCTCGGCTAAGATCGTGTGATCCTCGTTCATCAGGCTTGTAACGACCTTATGCAAAACACTGGAGTGGCTTTCGTCTCACAATTTATATTACTATTACTTACAACTCAAACGTAGACTCTATGTCAAAGGTTGCTCTATGTCATAGATATTTTGAGGCCAGGTCTCAAAGTTCATGATGAGACTTCCATTTTATTAATAAGTCACTTTATGATATGACTCCCATCTCATTAATAGGTCACTTCATGATGTGACTACCATTATTCATGAATATGTCACTCATTGTTTGGCTCCCCTGTCATAAAAAGGTTGTGTAATAATTGATGAATATTTTAGTGTCGTCATATTTTATCGAAGGTTGTGCGATAATTGGGCTAGACGATTGATATTCCAAGGACTGATCTTAGAATTTATCACTTTATAATACAAGTTCCATTTCATGAAAATGTCACTTCATTTCTCTTTCATGAAAAGCTATTGCGATTATTGAAAGATATGTTGCCTTAGAATGGATATTTTCATTACTTCCAACATAAAATGTAGTGTCAATATTTTAGAATTGAGCACTTTAAATCGAAGTCGAAATACCACTGGGTGATCTTTTGATGAAAACAGGGATTGACTTGCGGAAACAACCAGCAAACAAAAAGGAAAAACATTCTTTCTTAACAGTGGAGACGAGCCCTTACAAACATTATGTTAAAATAATGCGTGTTAAGATAACGTACTGTAAACTCGAATACATAAATACTCGGTGTCGGAAAGGACATAGCACCATTAACCTTATTTGACCGCATTTCACTGTCAATGTATGAGGTAGGTTCTGTAATAGATAGCTTAGTACTATTCTTACATAAAGAGTGACTGGTTAACTCACTGATTAATTAACTGTTACATAATATTTTGGTTTAGTATTCTGTCTCTGATCATTATTAAAAAGTAAAATTTACTAATATCTCAAAGACCAAGACCAGTCTGAATTAAATAAGTATCATATGTGATTGAGTTAATGATGTATTATTAAGGAAAACTTGAGCCAAATTATACATTATTTACCTACTTACTTACGTTGATGAAGTGAAAAAGCTAAATTGAATAAATTACCGTTAAATGAACCTAGGAAATAACTTTGCCATGTAATATTGTTATAATAGGTAATTTCATTAATTTATTTTTTTACACCTTTTTCACAAGAATATAATGTGTATTAACCCCCTTGTACAGATAAAATGCAACTCATATTTATGAATTATCCAGTCAGTTAGGTATAGAAAGCTTTTCAAATTACACCAATACCTTAGTTAATATAGTAGGTAGGCTTACTAAGTATTTCCTACAAAAAATTCCATCATGTGCCACCAGTAGAATTTGATCACTAATCATCTAGAGGCCAAATCAGTATACCCTGTAATAATATAAGAGTCCGCCTTATTGCTCAAACAATCCTCCACCGTGAGAAAATGACCGTCGGCTCACAGTGACCCCGCTCTCATGATATATTGCCCTAAACGTAGCATTTAGCGCGTACAGATCCATTCCTAAGTATAGTGGGGCAAAATGAGGAAAAAATGTAAGCACAACATTGTACGAATTCAATAATTAGATTAACTTTATAATGAGGGGGTAGGACGGCGCGACGGCGCGGCGCTCGCCCGAACCCTCCCCGTGGCGCCTCGGGCGGTTTCTTTTTGACCCTATTTGTTTTAATTACCGATTGGTCTTTAGGACAGCGGTAACTTTGTGCTAGCCGAAAATTAACCCTAATTGGCAGTAGGCTGAACGAATCGTATAGTCGGCAGGGCGGTGTAAGGAACGTTAATCGCTTGGATAGACTTGGTTTTGAAGTTTAGCGGTAGTTTTGTCAGATGATTCACTGCTCGTTTAGTGGACTACGCGGATAACTCTACTATGCTAAATTATCTGCTTCGTAAGTAGATTTTATCTTAAATAATAAGCCAGTGATTACAAAACCAAGAAGGTTCGAATCCTGAATTTGACTAGAACTTATGAAAACCTACTATTGGGATTTAATTTAATAAGTTGTTTCAAAAATTTCGCAGTATTAAGCCAAAGTTTATAAGTACTTAAACACAACCATTTACCAGTATTTGAATTATATTAATTCAGTTAAATATTATTAAAGTTAAATAATATTAAATATCTTAATCCCGCAAATCCACATTGATGGTAGAACTAAGCTTGAAATCTTTAGACAGGAGGCACTCAAAAGATACGACCAACTATTTTTCAAAAAATCATCTGACCTGTCTACCAAAACTACGATGAGTCACCGGTATTTAAATAAACCAATTACCCTTTGGAATTCACATTATAAGGACTGGCATTAAAATGCCTGACGTAAAGAGTATATTTACGTCAAGAATTTTTTAAAAGCAGATTTCGATACAGTAAACATTAACATGAAAGTATTCCGTTCACATTTTTTAACATTAACTCATTTAAGCAAATCTGTATTTCCCGTGACTTTGTTTACATTCGAAGGCCTTTCTATTCTATATGACTGTTTTGTTAACGGAATTTGCATGTATGTAATAAATAAAATATCTTCTTTTGTGAGTAAACACGACAAACCCAAACACTGCTGACGAATTTTCACACGATTTTTCACCTAACTGAAGCATATTCTTAGAGTTTTCCCTGACGATGTCACCAATTTGAGGGGTAGAGCCTTATGTGCCAGTTTTTCCCCGCAACCATGCTGTCTAGCCCGGAACATAGCAATGTCGTTGGGCACAAATGAAAATCACCGTGGATGAGCTCTTTCACAAAAAGCTTTAGTATAAGTAAAATTTTAGAATCTATTGTTACTAACATCGTAAGATCGCAATAAATAATACTTTTGATTTGTACTCCACTGCTCGTCCATACAGACAGACAGCTTTTCAGTAATATTTTGATGTAGAGGAGTAAAATGCCTTATATTACAGTGAGCGATCCATTACCGAATAATCCGGTAAATGCTTGTAATCACCTGTGGCTTTGCATCGTAATTGCCAGCTATTACGACCCCATTTTACTGCCTTCCAGACGGGAATTCTCGAGAAATATTTCCCTACGACCAATTGTATGCCTCTACTGGGTCGAAATAAAAATAAAACGTGTAATGCGCAAGTTTTATTCGTTGTCCGATTTATTCGTTTATGGTTATGAATAATGAGTACAAAATGATTTTTGCTTATTTGTTTTTTTTTTATTAATATTTTCTGATACAATTTTAATGGTTTCGTTTAAAGTTTAATGTATTGTTTAAATGTTAAGATAATTATGAATAATAGTTGGTAATACCTTAATGGTAAAAACGTTTCCGTTGTTATTGTTATGTTAAAACATGCTCGTTCTTATTGAAATAATACGAGAGTGGGATGAAAATGAAGACAATTATCAAAGAAAATTAATATTAATAATTATAATTAAATAATTACTAATAAATACAATTATACACTTATAATTATTATATATAATTATAAGTATCATTAGTGACTGCATGTTACTAATTAGTGGTAACAACATCAAATACAGTTAGATAAAGTTACGTATTCTATCGAACGTTGAGGTGTACCACCCCAAACTTAACAACTCCAGGCTTATACTGAAAATATCTTGGAAGAAAGGAAAGTTCAAACCAGGATTAGAATCTAGGACCTAATGATATAAAGCCACATATGCTAACCACTGAATCGAGATAGTTATGATATTAAGCAGCGTATTATTATATCCGTTTCAAAGACTAATTAACTAAAGCTAATAATTATGTTTAAAAAAACAACGGTTGCAATATATCTCGAAAGTAAATCAGACTAATAATAATGTAGGTACATACTACTAAGTTTCACTTATCACAAAAAATCAACTGACCAAAATCCCACGGTTAAAAAGTCGAAGGTGAGAACCGAGGTCTCTAGCCTGGAGCAAACGGTAGATCCTCTGAAGCAGCAAGAGCGACCGTACGTGATCGTACAGACTACCCAAAACTATACATCAACGATGCTACAGATAAAGAAAATGAGTATAACAAAAGTTATGATACTGTGGATACTACAGCGGAGTATAATGAAGAAAAATTTGTTTAGGTTGATGTTGGTAATGAAGTGGTATCAGTATTAGTCCAGGATCCGGACAACATCCCGTGTGGGGTTGCTAGTCACCCATCGGGCGCGTCCCCGGGTGGTGGATAGGGGAACGCCTTCCAGAAATGGTAGGTATCGGAGAAACCCGACGTGAACCAAAACTAGCACGGGGTGGGGCGTTGCTGTGCGCTGCTACTGACGGTCGCCGTTTGCATATTCCTGGTACTTCTCTGCTTATCAGAGTTTACTGTGTGAGCATTCAAATGGCAACGTAAGGGGGAAACCCAGTGTCACATTGGGTTCTGGAGGCTTTCGGGTCGTGAGGAAGAAAACCTCGCAAAAAAAATCACACATCTGGGCGGTAACGCCCCGCGCGGCGGGTACACTGGTCTTCGGACTGGTGAGCACTGGCTTCGGCCACCGTCGGGCAACCCGTAATCCACATTGAGCGGAACCGGGGGCCTTGCGCACGGAGCGTGAGGCCGCGAGGAAGACAACCTCTATAAAAAATTACCCCAATCTCAAGGTTCGTCGCCTGCCGATGGGATGAATGGCTGATGGGAAATCAGTCACGAGGGCGACAAAAATAAAAACCAAAATAAAAATGTTAACGCGATCAGGCAAAAAATCTACCCGGGAGGGTCCCGAGCGCGGGGAATCCCTTGGTGTATCGGACAGCCGGTGCATCGGCCCTATCGTATACGGGGGGGCCACCTATCGCAACGGAGAGGAGAAGATTGAGGGGGAGGGAAAAGCTGGAAATGTGCATGGGGGAGATAATATAGTTGAGATGGAGTTAGGATTAAATACAGGAGAAACAAGAGTGATAGAGAAAGATAAAGAACAAGAGAAAGATAACGCTGAGATGGTGGTAGAGTCTGACTGCAGCCTCAGAATGATAGAAGTAAACAGGCCCAGATCGGGCTCTGATTCTTCAGCTGTGTCTCACTCTAGCCGCTTCTGGCAGAGTATTAAAAGACCCCGACTTCAGGATGGTGACGGGCCGGCGTCATCTGACGACGAAAGGCCAGGAACACCTACGCCTGCTACGAGGAGAGGTCGCCAGCCCACATTACTTAGTTACGGCTGGACGAAGAGTAAAGAAGCCCTTAAAGAGAAAAGAGCTCAATCAAAGAAAAATGCGGAAGAAGAGCTTTTAAGGGCATCAATCGTAGCTAATTTTAGGCGCGACCAACAGAGAAAGGCCATGTCTGAGGACGGTGTGCTACCTAAAAACCGACCGGCAGCACAAATAAAAAACCAAGTATTGGAAGATGTGGCAATGATTGAGAGGATTGCCAAAACGTCCTCTAACCTAAAAGGTACGTTTGTGCGCGACTTGAGAGAAGCCGCTGCCTCCATTAAAGAGTCTGTAGAGGTACTCAGTTCGCGCACTATTTCGGAAGAGACAAAGCAACTGCAGGCGGACAATGCCCGCCTGCAAGACAAAATGGGCAATTTACGTACAGAGCTAGCCCAATTAAGGGAAGATCTAGAGAAGATGCGGAGACAACATCCCGTTCCTTCTCCAATGGATACGAAAGAGGAGCAACATTCTGTACAGCAGCCTCCTCGTCCAAAGGAGAAAGCTCGACGAAGTACGCCCAATGCGGTGCAGAATACGACGGAGGACATTTGTCGTACTGTGATGGTTCAGGTTGGAGAAATGCTGAATGCCCGCCTAGCCTCTTTAGAAGATAGACTCCTGCCGGAGAAACGTGTTCGGCCCCCGTTGGCAGCGGACAAAAATAAATCGAAAGCGCAATCTTCTACAGCAGACAACACAATGACTGAGCAAGCAGAAGCTGCGGGCCGTAGTCAGCCTACAGATACAGATGCGCGTTCGTCTAAACCACGTTCGGCACCTGAGGAGGGACAGTGGAAAAAGGTTAACGGACGCAAAAAGAAAGGGAAAACGAAAACGAGTAAATCGCAAAAAGATGCACCGTCAGTGCAGGCACAAGCTAAACCACAGACGCAGTCCAATCAACAGACGCAGCCAGCAAAACGGGCTCGCAAGATCCGCCCTCCTCGCTCAGCAGCTGTGGTTATCACTCTACAGCCTGCAGCAGAGGAACAAGGGGCTACTTACGCTGCGGTCCTAGCCGAGGCAAAGAAAAGGATTTCTCTTTCAGACCTCGGCATAACTGCTTTGCGTTTTAAGAAAGCAGCTACGGGAGGACGCATTCTAGAGCTTCCTGGAGCCTCAAATGCTCAGATTGCGGATTCTTTAGCAAATAAGCTGAGAGAAATTATGAGCGAGGAGATCATCCGAGTTACCAGGCCGATAAAATGCATTGATATGCGCATTTCAGGCCTAGATGACTCGGTAACTAGTTCAGATGTGATAGCTGCTATTGCACAACAAGGTGGCTGTCCAGCTGAACATATAAAAACTGGTGAAGTGAAAAGAGGCTTTTCGGGATTAGGCACATTGTGGCTGCGCTGTCCAGTCGCAGCCGCAAAGAAGGTGGCGGAGGGCGGTAGGCTCTTAGTGGGATGGGTTTCGGCCCAAGTAAAAATATTAAAAGAGCGGCCTCAGCGGTGCTACCGATGTCTAGAAATAGGACACGTTAAGGCACAATGCTCCACAATGGTTGACCGTAGCGACACTTGCTACTGCTGCGGTCAAACCGGCCACAAGGCAAGAGGGTGTACTGCCGCACCGCATTGCAATGTGTGTGCCGATGCTGGTAAACCCGCTGATCATCGTTGGGGTAGCAACACGTGCAATCAGCATTGTGGAGCAAATAAAAAGAGCAGAAGAAAGGCTGACGATGGCCCCCGGGTCTCCTCGCAGTCTTCTCGCCCGTCGGCAAGCTCTGCAGATCGGGCCGGAGAAATACCGATGTCAGTTGGATAATCATATGGCTCTCAAATTTCTCCAGGCGAATATCAAACACTGCGCCAGAGCTCAGGATCTTTTGTTCCAGAGTATGGCGGAGTGGTCGATACATGTGGCGGTAGTTGCTGAGCCGTATTTCGTCCCATCGGGCGTTGATTGGGTGGGCGATCGGGATGGCTTAGTTGCCATTATTACCCGGTCCGCTGCAGGCTCTGCGCCATTTGAGAGAGTAGTAAAAGGCCGAGGATATGTTTCGGCACTTGTGGGAGACGTTTTAGTGGTTGGGGCATACTTTTCGCCTAATCGGACCCTGGCTGAGTTCGAACAGTTTCTACTTGAGGTCGCAGCAACAATTCGCAGTAATCGTTCAGCACGTTTGCTCGTCGCCGGAGATTTTAATGCTAAATCATTGGCATGGGGATCTCCGGCGACTGATGCGCGTGGTGAAGTGCTCGAAGAATGGGCCATATTGTTAGGCCTGGAGGTACTTAATCGAGGAACGGCACATACATGCGTAAGACAACAAGGCGGCTCCATTGTGGACGTTTCGTTTGCCAACACTTATCTGGCGCAGTATGTCCGGGAATGGAAGGTTCTGGAAGACGAGGAAACACTTTCAGATCATCGTTACATAAAATTTGAGGTCTCCTCCCTCCAGACCTCAATTAGAAGTCTGAATCGCCCTCTACCGAGAGATGGCCCTCGGTGGTCAATTAAACGTCTTGACCGTGACGTCTTACTAGAAGCAGCAATAGTACAGGCTTGGCAGTTGACACCCGGAATCCTAGGTTCAGTAGAAGAGGGAGCTGAGCGGATTAGTCTCGCAATGTTGCAAGTTTGCAACGCGGCCATGCCACGTGTTGGCTCTCTTCCGCCGAGAAATGCTGTGTACTGGTGGTCACAGGAGATAGCGCAGATACGCAGGTCCTGCGTAGCTGCCAGACGTAGGTATACTCGGTATCGACGAAGACGAACCCGGGATCGAATAGAGGAAGAACGACTCTACGCTCTATACCGGGAGGATATTAAATCGCTTCATGCGGCTATTCAAACAGCTAAAGAGCTGTCGAAGAAGGAAATGCTGGAAGGCCTCAACTCGGACCCATGGGGTAGGCCCTACAAAATGGTAAGACGCAAGCTCCGCCCTAGGGCGCCTCCATTGACTGTAAGTCTTTGTCCTCAACAGCTGGACACTGTAGTGGAAACATTGTTCCCAAACAGAGCCGATATAGAACCACCGCAAATGGCATTATCCACAAATGAAGACAACACATCTGCTCCGGCGGTCACTGAAGGCGAGCTAGAAGCAGCAGTGCGCCGGCTTCGAGCAAAAAATACTGCCCCAGGTCCAGATGGTATACCCGGCAAGGCATGGGTCCACGCTTTAGGTCCCTTGGCGCCTTTCGTAAGAGCGCTCTTTAGCGCATGTCTGGAACAGAGCCAGTTTCCGTGCACCTGGAAGACGGGAAAATTGGTCTTATTGCGAAAAGAAGGACGCCCCGCTGACTCGCCGTCAGCGTATAGACCGATAGTCTTGTTAAACGAGGTGAGCAAGCTTTTCGAGCGTGTGATTGCAGCTCGCCTTGTCAGGCATTTAGAAGAAGTGGGGCCGGACCTTAGCGTGAACCAGTTTGGATTTCGTCGGGGAAGGTCCACTATCGACGCCATCGCTCAGGTGAGAGAACTGGCTGAGAACACAGTTTCACAAGGAGGCGTAATCTTGGCTGTGTCTCTTGACATCGCCAATGCTTTTAACACCTTACCGTGGAGTTGTATCAGAGAAGCGCTAAGGTTCCATGCGATGCCAGGTTACTTACGGCGTATTGTAGATGCCTACCTATCTGATAGAGCAGTGTGTTACCCGACTACTAATGAATCAAGGCGCAGGGAGATGTCATGCGGTGTTCCACAGGGATCGATTCTCGGACCGCTTCTGTGGAACATCGGATATGACTGGGTGTTACGAGGTACCAATTTGCAGGGTGTTGACGTAATATGTTACGCAGATGATACTCTTGTTACTGCTCGTGGCACCACATTTCGAGAGGCACAAGTGTTGGCGACCGCTGCTGTAGCTCAGGTTGTAGCTCGGATCAGGCGTCTGGGATTGGAGGTGGCCCTTAATAAATCTGAGGCCTTGTGCTTTCATGGACCAAGAAGAGCACCACCAGTTGGTTCAGATCTTGTAGTTGGAGGAGTTTCCATAGCTATCAAGTCTACTATGAAATACTTGGGTCTCGTCCTTGATAGCCGTTGGAAATTCGAGGAACATTTTAAAAATTTAGCTTCAAAGTTGATGGGTGCCGCTGGGGCGCTGAGCAGACTTCTTCCTAACATCGGGGGGCCTAATACGGGTTGCCGCCGCCTTTACACCGGAGTGGTACGGTCGATGGCCTTATACGGAGCACCTATTTGGGTATACTCTCTGACCGCCCGTAATCGGATGCTGCTGCGAAGACCGCAGCGCGTCATGGCAGCCAGAGTAGTAAGGGCGTACCGTACTATCTCTTGCGAGGTAGCTTGCGTCTTAGCCGGCACCCCTCCTTGGGACCTAGACGCGGAGGTGATGGCATCCATGCACCAGCGAAGGGTGGATGCCCGTTTACAAGGGGAATACCCTTCCTTGGACAGGATCGCGGCGTGGCGACGCTTAGCCCAAGCCGAACTCCTCCGCCAATGGCGGGAAAGGCTTGAGTTACCTAGTGCAGGTTTTCGCACCATAGAAGCGGTCCGGCCCATGCTCCAGCAATGGGTTCATAGAAGGCATGGGACTGTCACCTTCCACCTTACGCAGATACTTTCGGGGCATGGTTGCTTCGGAAGATATCTGTGGAGGGTGGCAGGCAGAGAACTGACTGAGGCATGCCATGAGTGCGGTGGCACTTCAGACACAGCAGAACATACTCTGGCCGAATGCGCGAGTTGGAATGAGCCACGAGAGATACTAAGAGCAGCAGTGGGTCGAGATCTGACTCTATCGACCGTAGTCAGAGCTATGTTAAATAGCGAGAGGGCCTGGGAAGCAGTTGTTTCATTCTGCACAACTGTAATG
This sequence comes from Mycalesis mineus, assembly GCA_034621355.1. Taxonomy (NCBI): domain Eukaryota; kingdom Metazoa; phylum Arthropoda; class Insecta; order Lepidoptera; family Nymphalidae; genus Mycalesis; species Mycalesis mineus. The sequence continues at coordinate 9,164,646 of CM067899.1, read as the reverse complement.
ACCCAAAAAGAGGCAGCGGAGCGAATAAGAGAGACCGACGTACATTGTGATCCGATCCGCCGCAGAAGAGTTGGGCGCAGGCGACTCGCCGAAGACCGCCTACCTCCTTGACAAGGTGCTCCGGGCGATAGATACGGGGAATCTATCGCCCTTAGGAGATACGTCCTCGAGCTGGAAGGCGCACATAGTGTTTCCAGTGCGCCTTTAAGGCAATAAATAAAACAGTGACGAGCCAGCTACATCGGGCATCGCTGACTGAATTACGGTAGAGTGCATTCGTTCCCGTAGCTCAGTTTATCAGGCGGCGTGTAGGAACACCGTGGGGTTTTAGTCGGTAAGAGTCCGACATAACCCTCTCGCTCCTCCAACTTGGCGAGAGAGTATCCATGAGGATTTCCCCACGAAAAAAAAAAAAAAAAAAAAAAAAAAGGATCCGGACAACATTTCTCCAACAGTTGCGGTACTATCAAGCTATATACAATTTTCCATGTGGATTTACGTCTTGATTAGGTACAATTTTTTATTTACAGAAGTTATGGATTATCAAAGCTAAAGGGGACATCAAGAAATTGAAATTAATGAGCATAGAACGGAGGTTTTGTACCACGCCATTCCTAACTAACTGCATTTAGCGATTCCGATTGATATCGTCTGTCCACCTAGTGCGAGGTCGTTAAACTATTTCGGTAAGTAAGTAAGGTTTTTCTATAGAACCATTTCGGACTATTCAGAGATACTCCTAACATTAAGCCTTAAAAAAAGCCCTCAGTTAGCAAGCATTTTTAGAAATGCAAAAATTAGCTTGATTGTAATCAGTTGTAAAAATGTTCCCCGGATCCTGGACTACGTGTGCAGGTTCGGTTGGTATAAGGTCGCACGCAATCCGAGCATTCGGAGCACGTGGGAAAGACTCTGAGGCGGGTAGCCCGGGGCAAGCTGCCACAGTTGACGATCACCGCGATAAATATATTCGACATTAGTGGCCACAGAGCAGCCATCGAGTTTGAATTTATGTGAGACTGCGCTGGATGGACTCGAGGTGTAAAATTACCTTTGAACATTTTCACTTTGCATAGTTTAGTGATTTTCATTGACAGGGAAACGTTTACCTCACTGATGTATTGGAGCTATATAGTTTTAGTTGCAGGGATCTAGAAGTTAGTAATGAAATATTTATGATGTATTTTATTCTAACAGAAAGTTATTTTAGAAAAGACAATAACGTATTAACTGATTTTGTAACGCCGACTATGTACATAGCTACTATAATTACATTTATTTTAACATTTTCATGAACATAAAGTATTCTGTTTCTATAACAGTTGAAAAAGATACTTTTGTTGTTTAAAATTTGATTTCTATTACTTTCTAAATCGCTTGACTTATGTCAAATCTACTCTGTGGACTTTCCAAAACCTCGGATGAAGACAGCCAGAGGGCGAATTCCCTAAAAAACACGGGGTCAAATGTCGAACAATTTATTGGCTCCACAGTGAGGTTCAACCGTTTGGCTTTCGGCGTTCTTTGGGAATATCCGCAAACCTCTAATTAGGAGGATTATGAAAATATTCATACAGGTGCGTGGCACATCCCTAATAAGCATCTTGGCTTGGGGCAAGTCGTGAGCCTTCGCTTAATGTTTTGGGTGTAACTATTGCAGGTTCGGTTAGATTTTTTTGGTCTCCAAGTTAATCTAGGATCGCTTCTTGTTCGTTCGTTTTTGTTTTAAGTGGGTAACTCTGTTTTGTTTACCTATAGAAGACAATTTTGAGTACTTTTAATAAAAATATATTTATAATTCGAGTTATTGCAAAGAAACCTATCCATAAGTATGGATGGAGTACGCATTTGCTTCACTTACTTCTTTTTACCTTCGTTTGTTAAACAAATATTTAAAAAAATAACCGCGCCAAAATACTTGCAAAAATTTTAATAATCCTATTTTAAGGAAATTTCAGAAACATTTTCACAATCCACAGTTTTCATATATGTTACAATTGTTTATATTAAATTAAACAAAAAGCTTTCAACATTAAGAAATCTTCTTTTAAAGATAAAAATCATCCCATCCTAAGCACGTGTTATACATTATAACGTTATCTTCTCAAGAATTACCCTAAACGGTAGTAAAGAGCACCTATGTCTTATATCTCAGCTATTTATCTATTATAGTAAATTCATGTGTTGAATGTGTTACTACAAATGTTAATACTTGCTTGTTATTGTAAAATCGTGAGAAAATAATCTCTTTAATCCCTTGAGCGGATTATTTTGTTTGGGTTTACCTAAATTTTACCCCGGTTTCTTAAAAATACTTTCTTTATCTTTAGAATATTAAGTTAATCCAGATTTGTGATAAATAAGACTATTCAACGTCATCAGAAGCTATTTTATAATCTAAATCGCATTTGCCCCCGTATTATTTTTAATCAACTTTAAAATAAGAGGATATTTTGTTCTTCGTATGCATAGCGGTTTCTTTAGCATTAATTCAAAGATTAAGAATTTGTATTCCTTTCATAGGACAGAGTTACCAGGTTAACGTCACGAATTAATCTTTCTGATTATTTAAATCACAAATCAAACTCAATAAAAAAACTGATTTTTTGATTAGTTGCTCCTCTTCTTTTATTAGAAGCTTTGACTTTATAATATTACTACACAAAAAATACCTATAACAGTGCCCTACCTTACTAACCTATTACACTTACCTATTACAGGTACACCTTTTTAATATTATAGGCAGGTATATGATACAGTTCAATTCACGCCAGTAAAGTGCCTGGGAAAACAATAAGATAAAAAAGAACCAATGAAATATAAAATTAGTGAGTCTACTCTCAACGCCCGTATCATTTCATCAATAACTTTTTGCCGCATAAAATACAATGAAATCAAAATTTTGCAACCGTAACCATTAAGGCCCATTCATAAAATAGTGCAAAAACTAAAAAGGTTGCTCTTGTTATAATGATAGGTGGTCGAAATGAAACCGGCAAATAAAGGTTGCCATAATTTTTGACATGTCGACCGTAAACACCTTGTATTTTTACTAAAGAATAAGAAACACAGAACTGCCAAAAATTTCAAATTCATGTTTTAGCTGGTACCTACCTTGATTATTTTACATATTCTATATTATGTAAAATTTAGAGTATGTCTCAATTATACCTTTTTATACATACTTGCAATAATACTTAATAGAATGAAATAAAACATTTAAAATGTTAGGAAAAATGAATTTTTTAACAATCTTTCCGGCATAAATAAAATCTTCTTACAGTTTCGTAAGAAGAATTGATTTATTTAAGTACCTGTCAGTATTTTACAAGTTCATTCAGAGCATTTTAGAGCTTGTGAGATCAATGCCAGGAACATCAGCAACAATGTAGATGTTGTGTTAAGTAGCACAAAGTTTAAGTTCTTCAAGCACTTTATAGACAAGCAATCCGTATACTTTATCACTTTCCCCATATCAGATTTCATAGAGCAAAGCATAGGTATTTAATAAAAAAGGTTGTTTTAATCTTTGGCGGTACTTTTACTCATTTTCCTCTAAATTCGTTTCTGGGGATGACGACGTAATGACCGGGTGTTTGATTAGTTTGCGGTTGACCATCGTACCGGCTCATATCGGTGGCGCCAATAAATTGTTACCTATTGTTTGGACATTAATATCTGATTATTCTTTAATGGTTTCAACTTAAATATTAATAGATAGTTTTTGCTTATTATATAACAAATTCTTTCTAGGGATTTTTTATAAAATATTTTTTTTAATTATTCTTGTACTTTGACACTAATAAATTTTTCAATTAATAAATATAGATTTGAAAAAATTTTGACCGTTGATTAAACTAAGCAAAGATAGCACGTCTAGGTTCGACCTCTTCCTAATACCTTTAATAACAACATTCATTGTTTGTAGTAAGCTAAACCACCGTTCAGCTGCTTTCATTTTACTTAGACCTTTAATATTATTAATACTTTGTCCTTGCAAAGTACCTACTCTTTTATACCCTGTCTATATATTTATTTTTTATTCCCTGGAGGCCTCAACTCCTCCTCGCTACGTTGCTGTCACTAGCTGTCTTAGTCATAGTTCCACAACACTTTGTTTGTTTTACTATTTAAGATTTAAAACAGTAAAAATTGTCTTTATTCATAACCATTTCATAGAATGAAATACTCTCAAAACCAAATAGGTAAGGAATTTCATTCAAATAATATGTGAACTTCTTCCATGATAAAGCCATAAATCTTAACATCAAACTGTCAACTACCATCTATTTATTATATTTTTTAACATTATTAAAAATTCCATTAAGATTACCACAAACTGCTTATATTTCAAAGGAAGGCACGTCGACTGCAAAAGCCGCTCTTGTAACTGCAAATTTTGGTTATAAAGTCACAACAAAATTACAATTATCTGATCCCGTATCATTTTAACCGAATCCAGGGACCATTATAACCGCATTTGATCCAAATTTAATAACTGACAGAAACCGCAGAGTCCAAGCTTTTGATCCTTTGTAATTATACACCTATTTCGGGAACGGTTTACCTGGCTTTACTCAGAAGGCAACGGCAGTCACGATTGAGAGATAGGTAACCCCTTCATATCGTAGATATATTTAATTGTTAGTTGTAAAAATTTCCTGGCAATTACAAATTAAAAACACGTGTTCACTATAATTATACGCACGCAATCCTAAACACGGTTTGATCGTGGTCAGAGCAAAAAATATTTCAAAACTCAACAACGGTTGAAACTTTTAAAATAGCAGAACAAATTGCTCAGAACTATGTATACATCATTTTTATTAATTTTTTTATTATTTTACCTAGATTGATTTCAACGTCAAAAGGGATTACGACTACATTTGATATCAGAATATTGTATATCAATTCTTCAAAAAAGGCACCGACTTCATAGATATGCTTTAGTAAATTAAAGCAACTAAATGACACAGATATTTTTTTACTTTTTAGTGCGTTTTGAGTCGGTTCTATTTTTTGTTAAAAAAAAAATTGGTTGTCTGTAAAGTCGGTTTACTGACGATAGTCACAATGTCTTAAGAAAATACTGATGGAATGGTAGCATATAAATGGTAATAGTTATTCAAATTTTTAATTTAAGTATATTTTTATAAATATTTATTTAAATAAATAAAATAATTGATTTTGATTTTATAAATTTATATTTTAAATTTATAATAAATATATTAATTTATAAATTAATTAATTTTTAATTTAAAATTAATATATTTAATAATTATATTTAATAGACGGATGTCGAACGCTGCCGAACGCAAAGGCCGAGTGCTTCTTTGTCGCTCGTTCCGCGCTCTCGCTTGCACTTCAAGCCTTACATGGAACGCCTCAAAGCGAGGTAACGACGCATGACGTCATGTTTTTTCGTGCGTGCAGCCGGCTCTATCGAATTATAAGACGTCACGTCAAAAAATTTTACCATACCAAAATGACAGCCGCACTGAAGGTGGGATAATCGACGAGAAGTAAGCGAGATGTTCATACGATGTATTCATTTCAAGAATTGACATACTGTTTGTATTACGTCTGAATACTCTTGCTGTCCTTTGGTAAAATTATAAATTCATGAGAATCCTTACACAATTATATCTTTATCTCATTATTAGAAAATATTTAAGACTTTGGTTAAATATATAATTATTTATAAATATTCATTTTCCACAGACAGAGTTGCTCATGCTCCTTGTGACCTTGCTCTTTTTATTAGATTCGCTGGAGACACTTCAATCTGATGAAAATGATCTTTAATAAGGCATTTCGAAGCTGCAATGTAAGTGGCTGGCGATATTATGCTTTACCTTACTATATTTTTCGTAATTTTCTTTTCATATCAAACCTTACCTTCCTATAAGCCCAATGTTTAAAAAAATCTAGGCTGCTTGGTGGCCTCCGTGGCAGCAGTGGTGTGCGAGGTGAATTAAGCTTAGACGGAGGTCTTCGGTTTCATTCCCGTCTGGGGCAATTAAGATTTTCTAATTTTTTTGGCCAGAGGGAGGCTTTGGCTATTTACCACTTAACCGGCAGAGATGTATCACCAACCAATTTAGCGTTCCGGTACGTACGATGTCGTGCACAAACTGAAAGGGGTGCGGATTTCAATCTGACTCCCAACAAGTAAGCCCACTTCTGTCTTAAAAAAGCATCATCACTTGCCACAAGATGAGATTGCAGTCAAAGACTAACTTACAGTAAAAAGGTTATGCCTATAACAATAATAATGAATAAATAAAATCGAATTCAAAAGTAATTGTAAGCCATCGGTCACGACAATTTCCTGTCAGATATATCTCCTACTTCAGTTACAAAACTAAAACCATTCATATTTCAAAACCCCAATATCAATATTGTATTGTAACGTGTCATCGCTTGCGGTGGGTGCGCCCTGCACCTAATTGGCCGAAATGAAACCCATTACACCGTATCATGTTGATTGACAGCTGCCAATCAATGGGTGTTGCGTGTTTGGCCCGCCAGGTGGAGCGGTAGGATGGGTGAGTATCATTTTGACGGATTTTTACGGTTATTGGAGGATGTTACCTACTGAACATGGTTTGTTATTAAAATTTATTTTACTGATAGTTATCTACTAATATCCGTCTTTCCTCGTTTTCAAAGTGTAAACCTTGTTCGAACGTAAACATCAAACACGTAAACACAAGGTACAGACGTCGGCTCGAGTTGGTTGGTCTTATAGAAAATCCTACAGCTTTAGATTTATTATCAAAATTATTTCTCCTTAAAAGGTAACAGGATTGTTTAAATTTTGGTAATAATTCTGAGATTGAAAATGTAACCATCACATCGAAACCTTCTTGTATTGCTGATTTTATCTACTTTTTTATTGTCAACCAGACCATAAAAGAAGGGATTGAATCCATTGAATCTTGACATTTGTATTCGCACATTGAGAGTTATAGAACATTTTTAATATTGAAAAGGACACTAGCACAGCCCGTCTGCACTCCAGAGGCACATCAAGCTAATTGCTGAAAGGAACTTTTACTGTCTTTAAAAATAACCATTTTTATTCTACAAAGCTTTTCGTAGCATACTTTATAAAAACTCTACCATAATAATCAAACCTAGCCTTTCTACATACTTTATCGTCCTTAATAAACAATGCCGAATCTGATTCGAACTAAGTTTCACTTAAAAGAGCTAACTGTTAAGTTTCTTGCCGGCTCTTCTCAGCAAAACCTGCCTTACGAACCGGTGGTACTGTCACTACAGATAGTCTAACATAACTGTTTGGTTTCAAAAGTGCTTATAGGTAAACTAAGCCCACTTGAAGTTAATGCATTTTGAATTATGAAATTTTCATACCCACCTACCCAAGAGTTTTCAAAAGATCAATAAAATATGAGATATATTTTAAAAAATATAGGATTGAACAAAGCCACTTTTAATTAAAACAACCAAAACATCAAAACTCTTGTAAAAACACACATTTACCATAATTTTTCATATTTTTTTATAGGTTAACCATCGCTCGGAGCTAACATAAATCGTTCCCAAACATGAGTATCAAGTACAATTATAGCTAAAGGGTAATAAATCTCAAAATAATGCCCCTAAGATTTACTTGTGCTACTTCAGGTGATCGTTACGTTCAATCTGCTCCAGGGCATGCAATCTTCATTAAGTAATTTTATTGTATTCACCTATTGTTCTTACGTCGGTAGGTATCATTTGTTGTATGAACTTTATGATCAAATCGGTATTGCTATGAAAGTTACAACACGCAATCCTAGATTTCATTGCTTGTTTATTTTTTTTGTCAAGACATTCCCGAATTGAAGCTACGCTACGTTGCCGTAGTGTAAGTGTAGGTAGGTACAAAGATTTTTGCATTTGAAATCTGTACAGTATATACAATAAAGTTCTCTGTGGTAGAGTTGTTCGGGAATGCATTAAGGCCTGTGTGCACCAAGATTTCGATTATCATAACCAACGGTTAACATAAGTTAACAAAAAAACATAACATAATTAACATAAGTTAAAAAGTTAATAATAACAAAATTTACTGTTCACGGCAACCCGTACGCCGGTTAAGGAGGTAAACCGGGCGGTTATCTTAACCGAGCTTACGTCCTTAACCGGCGTACAGAGGTTGTCGTGAACGTAAATTTTATAGTTAGCTTATGTTAACCGTTGGTTATGATAACCGAAATCTTGGTGCACACAGACCTAAGTTGTTTATTTGTACTAGCAAAAAAGCATTTTCGCGCTCCAGTGGTACCTGCCAGTTTTAAATTTAATACCTAATAGTTCTCATTAACCTTCTCAAATTAACATTATAAAAGTAACGCTACCTAATAATTAACAAGTATTGATATCCCTATAATTGAATAGAACTGCCCGAATTAGCGTCAATAAATCAATGAGCTGCTTTCATAAATCATCAAGAACGTCAGTCAGTCTGCGCGCGCGCATGTCGGACGAAATCACTTGAAATATAGCGCATAAGGGCTCTAGCACAAGCCATTCTTTCGTTTTTTAGAAAAACAATGAATTGATTCAAATAATTTAGACTGATATCCTTTCCATCCAACTTGACGTACTGGGTTAGGATTAGTCAATTCCAGAAGGAGGGGACCGCACCCATGTCATCTCGGTTTTATCATATATATTATATACCACTTGCTTCGTGGTATCGAGAGATAATTTAATAAAAAATGTTCTTATTATCCATTTATGCTGTAAGAGGAAAATAGTATCATAATGATGTGATAGAAAACTATTATATTCTATAGTTTATTAAAAAAAATAATCATATAGATTTTCCTAATTAAAAAACCTGACTCTGCATCCAGTTTTGCAAATAATATTAATCAAAATGAGGAGGTTAGAACAAGAAATTGAAGTCTTATCTAATTAATTATAATTATACCTACCTATTAGATAATTAATCATCGCATCTCATTAGTGATTAATCACTGAGATTTCTTTTTTTATATTTTTTTCATGTATTTGTCAACCATATTTTATTGGCAATAGTGAGTGAGTGATGCAGTCACCATCTTTATCAGCTGATTTTATAGACCTCGGCCAGACCTCCTTCTCTCTTTTGAGGATAGACTATATGGCTCAAATCAGCGGCTTACTGGGTCTTGTTTGATTTTGTAATCAAAAAGTAGCTAATAATAATGGCCGCGACCGACGGCTTAAATTTTTAATTAACGGCTTAATCAGCACCGACAAAAGCGGGAAACACCACCAACTATCCAACTACAAGCTAAGGTTTTGCTTAGCAGGCTTGACATTTTACTAGACAATATTTTGGAAGAAAGAAATGCTCATACAGGTAACCGTGATGAGAAGAGTAGGGTGCAAATCATTCGCAGTCACAAAGCTTCAACCATAAGGATTGCAATCATACGTGTGTAGTATGTCAGAGCCCTAAGTTGGCCAAATTCAACTTTAATCCCCTCTGAATTGCTTTTAATTGAGAGGAGTGGAAACAACATTCGAACGATTATCGAAATCGATTTTGGGAATCGGAATAGTCATGAGAAAGTCTGGTCTCGATTAGCCCTCAATCAGGGAGATTTGCGCAATTTCCATTGACTGGCAAATTGCGAATGAGGCCAGACACCATCTGTCAATGTTTTAGTTCGTCAATCGTTGGCCCTAATCTAAGGTATTCGCTAATTTTCCTAAATAGAGCTGAAGTGTTTTGTTTTTTTCTTATTTGATAATCTATAGATTTATTATAAGGTATCTGTAAAACAAAAAAAAATCTAATTTAATTAATTTCAGATACTTAATTAAAGGATTACACTCCATATATTACAAAATTAACTAACTAACTAACTCTTAACTTACCTAACTCATAAATTTCACTTGTCAGTAATCAAATCATTTAATTAAAATAATTATTACAAATTAATCAAATTAATTAATTTTGTCTATAAAAATGCAGCAGTACAACTGTGCGTTATGCGTAACGGATTAAAATGACTCCTAGCGACATCGCATTGTAACAAACGACATTTCTCAGTTCGATAGATTGCAACTAGATGGCGCTGTGTGACATAAACGACAAATCAGCCGCGGCGTCACTCCTACTGTACAAAATCTACTACGTTACCTAATTATAATTCTAATGAGATTTTATTTGGCACGTTTACTATAAATAATTTTAATGTTTTCTATAAACATAACTATTTACTTATATGTACGTTAAAGCCTATATTTACAGTGGATTTATTAAAAATATACAGGTAAGTATAGTAAGCCTGAAATACAAATATCTGAATTACCCTTTTAGCTTTCATTTTTCCTACCACCAACATTGTGGATTTGTTTAAGTACCGACTTAATTCTTTAAAAAACCGCAATAAGCTGTAAAAGGAAGTACTTATTGGTATTTGCTTATCATCAGATTTTAGGTAACAACAGACAAGCTCTAGTTTATCTATTAAGTGCTTTACTACATAAATCTAAGTGAAGCAAGGTTATAAATGTTAATTCACAAAGATAATACCTAATGATATTTTCCTAACGTTACATTCACTTTCGTACTACCACCTAACGTATAATTAATTTTGTGGGTTAGGTATGTTACATTAACTCCATAATTATGGTTGTAGCTAACTGGTATAGCACGGATGAGATCAAACACGCATGGCCATTCTCTTATAATAATAATAATTGAACATCTCGAATTATTTTCAGACATTTTCTAGAACACGGCAGCAACAGCGTTAAATTTGTGTTCATTGTAGCTAATTGCTAAAATTGCGTAAGCAATTTGTTCTATCTGATACTAAGTAGGTATTTCGTTTACTGATTGAGTATTATATACATAAAAAAGAAATAATGTTTAGATATCTAATAAAATAAAACTTTGTTGTTTCAGCTAAAATATAAAAGGAAACTTTATAATGGCATAATGGCCTAAACAAAAAGGAACTGTATTATTTTTATAGCTTTAATCAGTCTTTAATTAAGCAAGTTACTTGTTTTTGAGTATTTTGGTATATCTCAGTAAGACAGTATGTATAAAATGGTAAGGTGAACATCATAAGTGATATATATAACTAGATAAGTAGTAACATGGGAGCAGTAAATGATTCTTGATCAAATTATTCGTTAGGTGCTTTAAATGCTCTTTAGTTCTCTAATAGGGTTTCAAAATATTATATTATATACCTAGGTACATACTAATAAACATAAAATAAAACGACAATTATATGTTTGGAAGATTTTTCATTATATTTTTCTTCACCAATAGCCTCTGATTTCTTATACTAAATTTGAACTTAAATAGAATATTTACAAGAAACTGTATTTACATTTGAAATTACACTTAACTATAAGTAAATACAATATAATTAGATAATATTACTAAATCTATTAATAAAATTAAGAAGGTACATTAAATTACTTTGAACATGATTTGAGATATCATAGCCACTAATTTTGGATTCAAACAACCCATAAAAGGTAATACTTTTGGTAACTTTAGTTAACCATTAACCTAAGTTTATTTGAGAAGCTATCACAATAAATAAATCTCTAGAAACATAACAATAATAAAACAATTTCAGTCTTTAGCTAAAGAAAATCGAGTCGAATTCTTCAAAATACAAAAGCATTACAGTATAATACAGCTCATTAATGGTAGAATTTCAATAAAAGATTTTAACAATCATTTCTTTTAGTATCAATGCTGAGAGATGAAACACTTGAACAATCGAACGATTGAGATACATCTTTGGTTAAATTTAAAGAATAGGTACCAAATATTACATGCTAATGCGATGCGGCAGTAATTAAACCAAGATCAAGTGGAATAACATTGAAGATTTATCTAAAAACAAGTTTCATAACTCGGTTTTAAAGCTCGCATCGTACTCAAACTTGCCCTGCAAAGCGGGTCAACTCGTTTCGATCAAAACCTACTAAGATATAAGATATATAGTTAGCGTTTCATAATATCTTCTATTGAAAATCCTAGCGGTCTCTTTGGAACCTCGACGGGGGATTCCTGGTGCTTATTTTGATAGTTTTGAGCAGGTGGCGGAGACGGCTTGTGTGAAAGATCTAGTAGAGGGCTTTCAGCGGCTTGGCTCGTGGACGATACTTCTTGGCAACCTTCTAAATGTTCTAAATGATGTTTGTTTGCCTCACTGTGAGTCAATAAGTGTGTCTTCAGATTTGATCTTTGGTTGAAACTCTTGTTGCATACTGGGCATTTGTGAGGAGATTCTTCCATATGTAGGATTTTGTGTACAGCTAAAGTCCTCGACTGGCAAAAGCCTTTCCCACACTCGGTGCACTTAAACGGCTTCTCCTTAGAGTGGATATACCTGTAAAACAAAAAATAAAGATTAGCTAATGTCCAACTTTCACTGTAAAGGTGAGAAAATCGAGACAAGGCGAGTAAACATCGAAACGAGACTTTATGGCTCAATGTGTCGATGAATAGGCGTTTCAAATGGGAACGAGGTAATTCCATATTAGACGCATTAGCCGCTTAATATACACGGGGTATAATTTGGGAGAAAAATTGTCTCGTAAAGGTAAAGAAATATAACGTGTAATTTGTTCGACGGCGGAGCAAGACAGATATGGTGATCGTAAAGAACTTAAACCGGTTGTGGGAAGAGCGCGTGCGGCCGCCTCGCGACCTCACAAAAAGGTTTTACACTTTTAATTTTGTTTCTTTTTCTGTTATCGCCAACAAAGCCTCGGTGAAACAAGTCTTAAATCACGTTGTTGGTATTAGAAAGGAAACATTAAATTAAATCTGAAGTTCTCGTGATAGTAATTGATTAGTAACATTGGTAAAAGATTTATGTGAGGCACGCCACGATGCTTATCAGCTCCAATGCATTAATTATCTATTTTATCTATAAATAAACACTAATCAATACACAAAAGATAAACACTTACCGATGGTCTCTGAGATGGTCTTGTCTTCTGAAGGCCTTTCCACAGATGTCACAGGAGTAAGGTCTTTCATCCGTGTGAGTCCTCTCGTGGATGAGCAGGTTGTAGGATTTGGTAAATTGGCGATTGCAGTATTTGCAAATAAACTGTTTTTTCGGTCTCGTTCCAGGGACGCCCGGTGCTCTCATGGGTGGAGGATTTCTTCCGGGCATTCTCTGCGCCATCGATGGGTATCTCAATGAATGGTGGTACAAAGCGGCGTTCCTTATCCATTGATTGACTAACATCGCGTGGTAAGGTGCCGACGGTGGGAGATTTGCGACTTGCGGTTGGACGTAGGGCACTCCGGGATATGTGTAATTAGGAACTTGTTTGTCGTAAGGGTATGGGGTTTGCATGGTGCGAGGTGCGGAGTATTGTGGGGTCCAGGCGGCTTGGTGACGCGATACAATGATCGCTGGCGGCGTGTCGTCGGTCGGTGTGTGTGGAGGCGTCGGAAGGGGCGGCGACGGACGCTCTAACTTCACTAATGCTTCTATTGGGAAGTCTGGTGGATAACCTGTATAATAACAAAATCCTAGTTTAGACTATGCACTATTTAACACTTTTTCCATGAATTAATCGCTAAAAATATAAACAGAAGACTTTGATAAAGTTTTTCAATCTAGTTCTTTAAATTACAGTTTTTTTTAACATTTTAAAGATAAAGTCAATATATTATTGAAATAAAAAAATTAAAGGAACTAAATGAAATATCTAAGAAACAAATCTATGCAAATAATCCTATCAACTGCAAATAAACTAAACCAGCACACTTACTATGACTCTCTTCAATGTGTTCGTCTTCCTCCTCCTCGATGTTGATATCGTCGGAACTGTCAACACTGTACGGCTTATCTTCCATTTCCAAAATAGTACAATCCATTGAAACAAACACACTGGCACAAACACTGGTCACTGTCACAGCTAAACCGGTTTGCGACTGACAACCGGCTAGCGAGAGCGCGCAGAGGGATATGAGCTTGTGTGCGTTTGTTATCGAGGCCTGCGCTCGCGTGGCCGCGGGAGGGGATAGATCAAAGGGACCGCGTCTACCGGCGCCTGTGTCGGCTCCCGAAGCAGCTCCGCGCCTCCCCATGGGCGGGGCCTACCCAGCTCTGCCTTCGGAATCGATCGGTTATCATCGCGAATCGCTCCAACGTTCTGCCGAGTCCGTGCGACGGAGTTCTATCACTGAAACTCACTGTAGTTTTATAGTACTTTGTCATATTAAAGCTATTGGAGATTAGGTCGTTTTCGAAGTAAAGTCTGCAATGCAAATTTTTGGTGACACCGTGTCCCTAGTTAAAGCTATTAGGTGAGTGAATTGCCTTCGTAATTGCGTTTCGTAGGCAAGTTCTGTAGAAGTAGTATGGCTTTGTTTGGCCTCTCTTTGTTATTTATATCAAGTGCAAATAGCCATTTAGATTTGCAATCTATGTAATGGTATGTAAATGGTATTAAATACTGACTAAAGTAGGTAAGGTATAAATGTATGGAAAATATCACACAGCATTAGTACCTATTATCTTCCCCATGTCTACTAATTATTTTGTATCTACCTAGTTTCATTTTTTTATTTTGTGCCTGTTTATGTTATTAAGTAGGTAGGTATAAATCTTTAAATAGATACCTACTTATTTAATTAATATAACTAAAACATGGACTCAAAGTGAAATACCTAAATGTTGCAAATTTTTTTTGTAGGTATTTACTTATTACTTTTGTCTAGATAATGTTCCAAATAGGTAGATATTCTTTGTTTTTCGGCTTCAATGTTTTTGTTATAGATACATATTTTATTAATCACTTTTTACTTTTTATATACCTACCTAGATACATACTTATTTTAGGTAGATATGTATCAAGGTTTTTAGTTATAGTCCGGACCTGTAGTAGAGTCGCTACAAATAGTCTAACTTGACGTTTCAAAGTGCTTATAAAATTACCTAAAAAGGTACTTAGTTTGAATTTGAATTATATTTTGATAATTTGATACCTATGGTGATTATGGGTAGGGTGCCTGGGTAGGTAGGTATATATCTACCTATATTATACCTACTCTGTAATGGACCTGTCTACATAGATACATGGTAGTTCCATGCATGTAAGCAGTAAGTATTTTTAGCTAGGCGAAGTAATAATTAAAATAAGCAATACTTAAGTGCCATTCAGTAGATAGAGGACGCATAGAACCTACCTATGTAAACGCCATGTTATACAAAATAACATGTACCTATGTTAGTAGGTAGGTATCTAGGTAGATACTTAATAATGGGCAGGTACGTAAAGATTTGCCAAAGGAAGATTCGTTAAATCAAAGTCTCGTTTGATTGTTTAAACCTGGATATAAGTAATTTTTCAATGCCTCGATTGCTTGACGTTTAAGGTGCCGGACTCCAACCGAAAGGTTTGTTATGAGAATGCAGCAGTTAATCTGTTATTACCTAAACCCTAGAATAGGGTCCAAGCGTTGATCACCAACGGCTGGGCTTGCTTACCCTATTGTAGTGGAAATGGATAGATACTAGATAGGTAGGTATGGTCATGTTTTAGAACAATCCTACCTAGCGAACAATCAGGTATTTTTGTCATTTTAAAGCAATGAAAATAGGAATCAATCGTGTTTAGGTAAATACGTGCCTAACATCCTTACTAATATAATATTATTAAGGCAAAAGTTTGTATGTAAAAATAGATGGATCTTTGTTACTCTTTCAAGCAAAAACTACTGAATGGATTTTGATGAAACTTCACAACAATGTCGCATACATATCAGAATAACACATAGGCCACATTTTATCCCGAAATTCCCACGGGCACGAGAACTACGCGGGTAAAGCTGCGGGCGTCCGGAGTTCGTAATAAAAATACATAAATAAGTAAGTAGCTATAGGTAGGAGATATCCTCATAGCTACCACGATTTTATTTAATTCCAAAGACTTGGTTAGTAATGCACAAATATCGACTTATAAGTAGATTATAATCTCTGTGAAAGGGATGATCTAGTATCGACTTACATTTATATCTACTTAATCTCATTAATATAGGTATACCTACCTAAGCGCAGGCTTATTGGATTTGATGTGAGCCAATTCCATATTACACACACAGACTAAAATTATAATATTGTTTGTATCTACCTATTATCTTGTTAAAGATACTAGGTACCTATGTATTAACTTACAGCGATCGTACCTACACTAATTAACGAAAAAAATCTTTCTGTTTATTTCATAATTCCTTTTTGCAGATGATTTAATTTTTGCTGTTAAAGGAATAATTCGTTCATTGATAACCATACTTACTTAATCAAAATTCCAAACAATCTTCTTAGATAAGTACCTATAGTCTGACAAGCTTTTGGTTTTTATAACCAGAACGAAACTCTGACAATTGCTGACTCTGAACCTATTAAGTAAGAAAACTAGCGTTTTCTATTAGGCTGTTTATATATTTGGGTCTATTCAGTTGTAATGGCATAGATAAATACCTACTTAGGTAGGTATCTACCTACGGATGTCAAAGAGAAATGTTCTTTAAATTTTTTGATGAAACTGTAGATTTAAATTACGGCTGCTTTTGTTCTATTTTCGTTATTGAAATACTTAGTTACGACACTAAAATTATGTCTGAAATCAAACTGTAGGATAAAATTTTGCATTTTGGATGTAAAATAAACTAAAATATCCCAGGAATACCGGATAACTGAAAAAAAACTAAAATGTGTTTTTAGCAATTATTTCAAATAAATTAGACAAAAAAGTTTGAAGTAGGTACCTACCTATAGTTCAAAATTTTACACACAAAGGTTCTCTTTTTTCCTCCCTCTAAAATTTATTGAATTAGAAAGGTTTGAATGTTAACGCATCTTGTATGAATTACTTCTATGGATTATCGAAGTAGGTGCCTATTCATGACGACAGCATGAATTTATCCAAATGGCGACTAAATAAGCCCAGACAAATGTATTTATTCATCCATTAAATACTATAATTTAAAGCCTAACTCAATTGTTTTTTAATATAGAAATAAAAGTAGATTTCCATAAAAAATATGAAGCTCAACAATTTTTCATTTTTTCTTACAATTTTGATAATTCTTTTTTTATTACAAAGGGCATTCATCCAAGGTGCTCCCATTGTCATCATGTTAGGATCTGATGATGATATCCTGGGGAAATTGGAGGAACTCTTCAAATTTTGGAGGCACGCTTACAGCGATTTCGGTTTTTGTCTCGGTATCGGTAGTTTTTTTGGCTACTAGTGCCGTATGATATACTATGACAGTATAGTACGAGTTCGTTACGTGGCCATAAATCACTAAAAAGTAGGAAATAAAAATTTTTAACAAAAAATAGAACCGACATCGACTCCTAGATATGCTTAAGTAAATTAAAGCCACTAAATTACACAGTTATTTTTTACTTTTTAGTGCGTTTTGAGTCGGTTCTATTTTTTGTTAAAAATTTTTTAGTTTGCGGCAACTAAAACCATTACAATTTGTTTTAGTTTCTATACGACTAAATTATATCCTCTACTATTATTCAAAATGCAGTGTTATCTAAAATTTTGATTTTAGATACAACTTTGCATTTTTTAACTGACCTGTCGTAAGAACACTTTAACGTAAACACAAGTCGGCAGTTTATACAAACTGTAAACATCAAACACGCACCTATCAAAGCCTGTCCATTTTATTGTACACATCAAGTTTCTAAGTCATCTCATTACAACCGTGAAATCCTTTACGCAATCCGATACCCTCAAATCAGCGCTATTAAAATACTTATATACACGCAACGCAACCTTTCAACACTCTATTAAAAATTCAATGCCACAACAATCGTCTCTTAACCATCATAACGAGCTGACTTCTAGACTCAACAAGGTGTCTAGTGTAAAAGCAGCCGGCTACACATACTTATCTAAAACATCATAAGAGTCCATGTTACCACATAGCAATTTAGGCCTTTAGTATTAAATAATAGAGGTTATAATTCCGTGTGAATAAATTAGTTGAAGTTCTGTTTTGTATGTATCGCTGCATGTTTGCGTCGGTGCCTTTGATCGGCGTACAAAGAGCGCCGCGCGTGGCGTTGGACGGTATAGATCACCTGAGCGATGTTTGCCGGGTAACCACACTAGTGACATATGGGTATGTCCATTTGGATTTAGTAACAAAGGGAGGTATTAGCGATTCGAAAGGCCTTGATACAGTTTGATACATTTGCTTTTCATATGTCTTAACTAAGTTTTTTAATCTAAAATAAATTTTAGTAAATAAGCTTGGAAATGTGGTTTTATAAACCAAAAAGAGACCATAGGTTATAGGGACGAAATAAAATTATTAGTTAGTAAGTATGTATACCTAGTATCTACATTACTTACTTAAAACATCAGCCTAATTTGGTAAGGTTTGAGTACTTAAAAAGTTTATTTCAAGTAAGCTTTAGTTTGCAAGCAATTTTGAAATGTTAAATATATGTAGGTATGTTTGTAGACTATACTGTCTACAGTACTGTGTAAAACTGCTCTTTTAAATAATTAATAATACATTAATTTAGATTTAATTAGGTATGTTTCTTAATTTTTTTTTGTGTTAAGGTGAAAGCTTGAAGGTATGTCATCATCATCATTAGTAGCCGGTGGACGTTTACTGCTGCATAGGCCTTTTTAGGGACTTCCAAACACAACGATCCTGAATTGTTAGTTCATAATGGTACCTATTAGCAATTAGGCATTTTTGTCACTAACCCATCCTAAATCAAATCATCATAAATCTTATGCAGATCAAAATGACCGAACTAGGTATTCTATTAAACTGAATGTTTAATAATGAAAAAAAAATATTTAAATATAATTTTAAACCTACCTAGGTATTTCATGCGACACGTATTATGTACTTAAAGGAAGGTACATGGGTACCTACCTAGTAGGTACGTACCTATCTCATATCTGAACTATATTTTACCTCTCCATTAAAATACAGTTGGACACAAATCAAAATATCTTGCAATACATTAAACAAATCCCTCCATAAATTGTGGATAGATGGGCAGGTATCACCCATCAAGGGGACATTTCCAACACATACGTACGAAGTACTTAAGAGCACAATAAAAGATGATAAAACGCTGTAAAGTTTTCAACAAGTTTGACAAGGTCTTTGGTTCTAGTGATTACATTTTGCGCATTGCTTATTTAAACTGCATACCTACTTATATAACGCAGTAACTCAATATATTGGCAGGTAGATATAGATACATAACATATGTTGGTAGGTAAATATTCAGTAAATTTTAAATTCTACGCTGTAGGTAAGATATAGCTTAACGCTTGCCTTTGTTCACATTTGATAGTAAGTAAGCATCGATCCAGCCTATGTGATGCCGTAACTAAGGCAGTGCCTGCGCAGAAATGACGTAGTCAATTTTTTTAACTATTACAAGTTAGCCCTTAATTACAATTACACGTGATGGTAAGTGATGCAAGCAACCTAAGATGGAGCGGGCTAACTTGTCGTACCGAAACGCTAACTCGCTTTGCGATTCGTATTTGTCGGTTGGGTGGTAACTAACACCGATCGAAGCTTTCGACTCAAAACCGAAAGGTTTATTTTTTTTTTATCGACTACAAGTTGGCCCTTGACTGCTAACACACCTGATGTTAAGTGATGATGCAATCTAAGATGGAAGTGAGCTAACTTGTTAGGGGTAGGATGAAATCCACACCCCTTTCGGTTTCTACACGACATCGTACCGGAACGCTAAATCGCTTGGCGGTACGTCTTTGTCGGTAGGGTGGTAACTAGCCACGGCGAAAGCCTCCCACCAGCCAGACCAAGACAAATTAAGAAAAATCTCAATCTGCCCCGCCGGGAATCGAACTCAGGACCTCCGTTTTATAAATCCACCGCGCATACCACTGCGTCGCGGAGGTCGTCAAATATATGGATTATATCCTACTCCTAACAATTTAGCCCACTTCTATCTTACATTCCATCATCACTTACTACTTATCTACTTGTGATGAAAAAAAATTTTTTTTTATACAAGAACCTATAAAACATCATTTTATTTATTAAACCAATACGCAACAAAATCTTTACTGTATAGGTACAGTTACATAAGTACATATATTAATAATACATTGAGTTGAGAAAGAAAAGAAAAATTATATTATCTTTCTCAAAAATATACAAATTATAAAATAATATTCAATAAATGTAATCTGTAAGTTTGCAACAACTTTAATAAGGTTTTGGTCACATTTTGCGCATCAAAGGAACGCTCCAAATTACTCATTTGAATAGTCGATTACATTAATACAATTCTTTGAAAGGGCTTTTTAAAATGTTTAGACTTTTAGAGGGTGTTTCTAAGTTGAGTCGCGGATTATTTAATTTTTACTTGCCTATGTCAATGAGAGATAAAAGTCTCGTCTAAATCTAATTTCTATTTTAGTTTTTGCGAAAAAAGTATCCTATTTAAAAAAGTAAACTACCTACCGCACAATATGAATTAAAATCGTGCCAAGTTTCATTTGAATTCATTCAGTAGTTTCGGCGTTAATCGCGGTCGACAAAAATAAGGAGAGACAAACAGACAAAAATTAAAAATGTTACATTTTTGGGTTCAGTATCGATTATTTAGAATTCTTCCTCCAATAAAAATTTCAAAAATATTTTCAACGTACATAATTTGACCTGTTACAGTTTTATTAAAAGTAGATAGGTAGGTAGATATAGATGTTTTCTTATAAATCATCTGAAATATAAATATAATAGGTTAAAAAAATGAGACATCATCATATACCTATTTGTATGTCAAATATAGAGACTAATTAATTAGTAGTTATAAAAAATTATTAAGGTATGTAATTCAACAAATGAAATAATAATTTTATTAATAAAAAATTGAGTATCTAATGAGGCTATAAAATTACTTATAAATTTTGTAATTGTAATTAATAAAATCAACAATGCTAATTAACATTGATAATACAATTAATTAAATTATTAATCAAACATTAATTGCACATAGCATTAATTCTATATAAATAATTATGAAAGGCTTATCAAAACCTGCTAATTAAAATGGACATAGGTATGATAAAAGAGCTAGCATCGCCATATTTTAATTCTGCCACCCACGCTACCTAAACCATAAACCATACCATATTTATCTCTTAGATCAGAAACTCTGTAGATAATCAATCGTCGTCTACACCAGAGCACCATCATCGGTATCACTTTATCAGCCTCATAACAGAGGGGATGTGGAGCTCAGATTCGCCATGCTGCTCCAACGCAGGTAGGTGCATACAGCATCATACTGTACCGTACTATAATGTAGTAATATGCATAGTATATATTTGTTATACTTACTTGTATAATGCTATCCGTTAATCTGTAATTTTGGATATACTTACTTCAGATCTGACACTTGTTAAACCTGACGCTTGGGAAAAAAAAAACATGGAGGTAGTACTTCCCGGACATGATCTACTAATAATAAATTACTATTGATTAATTTTTCTGTCATTTATTTTTATTTACATATTTTTTTTAAATTTTCAACAATGTTATAGGTATATATTACAAAAATATATAAAAAAAACACTATTAAAAATTTATAAAAAAAAAAATCCATTTGCGGGGCCTTTGCGGGCCCAAGCAATCCGCGAACCTCCTCACAGTACGCGCCGTTTCAAGGACTACTGCCTTCTGTATCCGACCTTTGATCCAACAATCACTATTGCTTATAGAGATTTAGATGGTAAATCGTATAGGTAACTAAAATAAGAATAAGTATATTTAATACAGACATATTTATTTAGTTATACCATTCGCCAGCACCTATCTAAGTAATTCTCATCTTCTTTGTCATTTAGTATAAGGCTTGTCTTTTGATACCTCCTAAAGCCACCATGATCCTAACTTTATGTCTATATGTCTGCTCTACCATACATAGACACCTAAGTATGTATAGTTGAAATATGGGCTAGCTTTCAGATTGACACCAAAGATTTTAGACAAAATAAAATGCCTATCCTGAAATAATTTCACAAGAGTTAATACTAAGTTTAACCAGTATATACGTAGATATTATGACGTAATACTAATATTTGTACAACCTTAAAAAATCTCCATTAAGCAGGTAACTTGAGTTAGTCATCGTGGCCATTTCAAACAGGAAACATATCGATACTTTCGTACTGCAAAACTCTTTTAAAACACCGCCTTATAAAAACAATGTAAAATGAACCGACGGAGGTTGTAAACTAACCAAATAATTGTTTACAATAGAAATAATGGTATTAAAGCGCCTAAGTTGCCACTGTTCCTTTTGAGATGCCGACTCCGCCTTATCAAGAAGCAAATACTAAACAATAGGTACATTCAGTGTACACTTTGGGCCTTCTTAAAACCCATTGATAAAGTACGAGGTTAACTTTAAACACTCTGACCTTTTCTTAGAATGTATCTAAGAAATGCCATGTTTTCTATACCTACTGCCATTGCTAAAACAAAAGCGTTTGTTTTGAAAGCTTTATAGGTTAAAGTACATTTTGGCGTTCAATGCGAATTCGAGATAAGAATGTATTCTTATATTTCTGTTATTGCACATTTCGTTTTAGTTAAAATAATGGCTTAGCAAAAATTGTAACAAGTAAGCAGAACACTTTTCAATGGATAACAAGGCTATGTACCTATTCCAAAAGTAAAAAACTACAAACCAACAAACCTATACTTAAGCCAAACTGGATTGAGAATGCTTGCCAACAAACAAATTAAAAAAGAAAGGTAGAAATCACTAGTCATTTTACACCTAATTTTTTTAATTAACTTGTTAATGACGATTTCATGACAATAAATTAGATTAGTAAGCTTAAAACTAATTAATATATTCAATATCTTTTAAATAAGATTTTATAAAAAAAACAAAAAATAAAATGTGTTGCATTTTCTACCTTCATTTTAAATTTGTTTGTTGACAAGCATTCTCAATCGAGTTTGGCTTTAGTATAGTGTTTTTGGAGTAAATAATTAAAAATACCGAACTATCATTTCGCACCTTTTTATAAAGCAAATATGTACACCGAGGTATAACTTTGCCAAATACCTACCCACATCTATAGATCGCGTATATTTTTTTTTATAATCTGAAAGCGATATATACACGTTGCGAATAATGTTTTCGTGGGCTAGACATTTTCGCGCAGCACTAATGTAAAGGCACCTTTTATGAAGCAAAATATAAATACCGTGCTATCACTTGGCCAGCTAAAACCATCAATTCGTACCTAATTCCACGTAACTATGATAACACTACAAATCGATTATCGTGACACATCCTCCATTATTGTTGAAACGTAACAATTCACAGGTAGTCGTAGATAATATAGCAAAGTATCTGATAACCGATGAAAGAGGCCGACGCTGATAGCTGTAGATCAGAAACGCCGACAACGTTACAGTAGCCGATAGAGGAGTCGTATTTTTACGGCGGGCCCTTTGATCTCGCCGCTGTCCATCTATGTGTGATGCGAAATCAAAAATCGATACTTAATATCTATTTATAGCTTATTAGGTTTCGCCCGAGAATTATCATGAAATAAGTAGATATGTATAATGTACAGACACGGCGTAGTATTTAAATATTTATGCGCTAGGCACACGTTCTATAATAGACAGTTTTTGCAGATTTGACATATGTATACTTACTATGTATACATATGTCAAATCTGCCTACTCAGAAAAAGTGAAGTAACAAAGAAGCCCTCCCTTCTCTACTCTTTCTGATTTAGAGTCTCAAGTCTGTATTTTAGAATGAAGTACTTAATGAGAAAACCTTATTAGTTTTAAAATAAATTATTTTGTTTATTATTTGTTTATTAAGCTGCTTTTTTTGCTTACTAAGTATAATTATTGTGTTCGTATAGAAAAAGAACGATTAATACCTGCAGCATATACGAAGAACAAACACACGAGGTTTCACATACCAAATTGATGAGTATTGGGCACCTTTGCCCTGCGTGTTCTTTGCGGATTCCGCGAACTATTGCTGAGGTTTAGGCTTCACGCACCTAGACTATACTCTCTTAATTCGTGTGGGTTCGAGGCGTATTCCGTCTCAAGTTCCATCAGACAACTAAAGTATAAGTACGGAATTTAAGCACTCCGTACATGCAGTAACACGAGATTTGCCGTGCCGGAATTGTATGGAATGCATTTATTAGGTAGCTAGGTACTACCAGTCCTTTTAAAACACTTTGACCTATATTTCACGCAGTGTTTTATCCTTTATGGAATTATCATGTAAAGACAGCAATAAAACCAACAGCCTGTCAGCGCTATTGTGACAGTCATTATCAAAGCAAGCGCGTATCTACAGCATTTGGATATGTTCCACAATATAAGCGAACGCGTTTTTTTAAACACGCTAGCCTTGTCATCACCATCCTACTAGTTTATTAATGACCCATTGCAGAACCATGCCTCTCTCATTATCTGGTAATAGGAAAGAGGTTGTGGAGCTTACACCCTACCCTATATTGAAGTAATGAATGAGGCTGATAATTTTGGATAGCACCGAGCAATAATTATTAGGATTTTACTTCTAAGAAATTATCAGAATCAACCCGGTGTTGGGAATTCGATGGTTTTACGCCTCCGTTTCTAAGAGAATACATGAACTCGTCGATCTCGGTCATGATACCTTCTATGATAAAGAATAATTTAAAATTAATATAACTGCCTCCTTATTCCAGAGGTTAGCATACTAGGTCCTAACTTCGTTCGGACTACGTAATATCGAGCTTATTCTTCTTTCAAAAGTTCTCAGTAGGCCCGCACTTAGAAAGTCAATGGTGTTAGGCAAGTACACCCAATGCTTCGAAGAACACGTCAAGCCATCGCTCCCATTAGGTACTATGAATGCTACCGACGGGTTCTAATGTTCATTAACAGTTCATAGTAATGTTTACGAAATCAATCATATTGATCACCATACATACACACTCTCAAGCCCAAAGTCGGGAGGACGAAGTTAATGATGATATACTCGCCAATCTATTAAAAATAGGGTAATGATGATGATGCTAGTAGAATTGTCTGAAGAGCATTGATGGGTTTTAGTCAAGGTGTGTTTAACTTGTATACCTAATGAAAACATCCACCTATAACTTGCACCGCCGAGCGTATAGTGCCGCTAATGGTTACACGTAATGTAATGGAGCCGGCAATCGTTGCTCGTTAGCCACAAGTGCTTTCAGTTGCTATCTACTGTAAGCTTTTCATGTCACACTCATTGCCTATCCTGAAAACATTATCGACTTTCCTTGTTAATGTCATCCACGTCAATTGGAAAAACTTCCATAATTGCCGTAGGTCTACTTATATGTATCTACTGTGCTCTCAACCTATAAAAAATATCTTAATTTTGATAATGATTTAATTTTAGTTCTTTAAATAATAACGTAAGCATATGAATTAAATGATTTTTTAAAACACAAAAAGTTATATATCTGCCAAAATATAAAAGATAGATATATGCTATTTCTAACTTTTTTGTAGAACTTTTTAAGATGCATAAAGTTTTCATACAATCTTTTCAATTATATCCAATAGCTAAGGCAGCGCACGCGATTTACGCCGATTTAATAAATTTCACGGTCCGACTCGCGCGACAAAAACTGTGATAACTCGGGTAATATATACAATACAAATATAAAATATAGCCTATGACACTCACCGATAACGATTCTACTGGTGAAAGAATTTTTAAAATCCTAATAAGAAGATTAGCCCCGGCAGAACTTTATTTGCAAACTTACAAACTTTTCCTCTTTATAACATAAGTATAGATTTATCCTCGTACTACTGTTGTTGCAATTTACCTTCTAGTAGGTAGTTATGATTTCAGCGAAATGTGAAAATATCAACAAACTAACCTATATTTATTCACAATATCGTTTTTTTTCTCTTTTCTTGGTATTGGTTAATAGTAACTCAAGTCCGGTCGTGCATGGAATATTGCAGTCACCTTTTTGATGGATCTGCTAAATACCAGCTGGCTGCTTTGGATGCTGTGGACCGCCGAGCCAGAGGACTTATTAGCTCTGAACCACTTCTGGTAAATCTCCACAGCCTTAATCATCGACGATTAGTTGCTAGTTTGGCGGTATTTTACAGGATATATTTCGGAGAGTGCTCTCAGGAGTTGTTTGACCTCATTCCTCCTTCACCCTTTTATCATCGCACTGCAAGACACCGGCTGGGTTTTCATCCCTATGTCGTTGATGTTCCCAGAACCCGTACAAAGCGTTTTGCGTCATCATTTATTATACGCATTGCAAAGGTTTGGAATGCCCTTCCGATATCAGTTTTTCCTAATTCATATAATCTGGGTATCTTTAAAACAAGAGTGAATAGGCATTTTCTAAGCAAGCGCGCCCCACCTTAGACCGCATCTACACTTACCATCAGGTGAGATCGTGGTCAAGCGCGAGCTTATTGCAGATAAAAAAAAAAAAAAAAAAATAGGCGGGTATATCTGCTTACTTCCCTAAAAGGTTTTTTCATCAAATAAAAAAAACTTTCTTTTAATAGGTATCAATCAAAATCACTGTTACATTATCAATTTGATTCTGTCACAGTTGTAGTTTTTAATTTGTTTTTTAAAGTAGGTATTTTTACTTTTTCATAAATAGGTGTTACAAGGGTTGGTTTAAAGACAAAATATTGTATTAAATCTGCTATTATTTCACAGATCCTGGCCCCTCAAAACAAACTATAAGATAATCCTTCCCAAAATGAAAAAAATAACATCTTGGGTGGTCTTGAGTGGCGTCAGTGTATGCCAAATCTCGTTTTTACACTCTCACTTCTAAAACTATTTATCAATGGAAAATAAACTCTATTATTTTCTAAAATAAAGTTGAAATTTCAATTGAAAGGACGAAATTTTTGTTATGAATCTAAACCAAATATTTACTTACGACTCAGTTTATGAATGAAATTTCCAAACCGCAAATTTTTGAACATACGTATTGTTGAATGATACCATTATTTTAGGTGCTAAATGTTTACAGAAATAATAAACAAGAAGAAGTTTTGCTAAAATTAAGTCACGAGAATTTATATAGGTCTATTGTATGAGCATCTTAATATAAGTATCTCATATGTATCTATTAATGAAAATGATGATATCATCATCATCATTATCAGCCTATTAACGGCACACTAAGGGCCTGGCTCCTTATAGTATAAGGGATATGAAGTGTAGACCCACCACGCTGCTCCGATGTGGGTTGGCGGGCTAGTGTGTTTTAATTGTCTATTTGAACATGTGTAAAATAAATAAATAGATTTTAACTTGGGCTAAAATACACGTGGTTATAGTCCAAGTTGACTTACATTTTACGCGAGGTTTCGGCGTAAGAGCTGATCCAGAAAGGGCGAATTCGTCGCGAAACGGTCACGCGTGATACGAGAGAATTGCGGCAAATCCGCTCCTTCTAGACAACGCGACGAATGCGATCCAAAACAAAACAACGGCATTCCTTACTTGCGGCCTATGCAGCAGTGTTACGCTGTACCTACTTGTGGCGTTTGTCGTTTACTCAGAGCACCCCGTTAGATTGCATCATCACTTACCATCAGATGTGATTGCAGTTAACGGCTAACTTGTGGTACTTAACTGAAAATAACATTGCTATAATACAGGAGATACCTACGATCCACGCGGCTAAAGTCGCGCACAAAAGCTAGTAGGTACTTATAATAAAAAAAAACTACGATTGTCAATTATTATAATTGTCACTATCTGAATGTCAATCAATTGCAAAATGATGCAAACATTTCAAACCAAAGGACCGTTAAAAATGGCAGCGGACTAATCCCAAACCGAACGCGCTTTCAAGAAGCATTGACAGTTACATCGATAGCACTTTTGTCACTGCACTTTTAGTGAGACGATTGTCACTTCACTCGAATTCACACTTACGCCGGTGAATAAGGATAATGTGATGCAATTTCATGCATTTTGACTCCAATTGAAGTGCATGCTACTCATGTACGCAGACCACACATCTTAACATTTTTTTGTAACAATTGTTACAATTTGTCGCTTTTAATTTGTTACACATTACATACACTAGTATGCCAATGTAAAATCGATCTTGTCTACTATAATATTAAGAGCAATTCTTGCATGAGTGTGTTAATCTGAAGTGCGATTTTTTTTTAACTCACGGATTTGTAATGTCAATTGATGTTGTGGATTT
Source organism: Mycalesis mineus (assembly GCA_034621355.1). Lineage (NCBI taxonomy): Eukaryota > Metazoa > Arthropoda > Insecta > Lepidoptera > Nymphalidae > Mycalesis > Mycalesis mineus. The sequence continues at coordinate 9,136,362 of CM067899.1, read as the reverse complement.
ACACTTTTTATATTACATTTTGGTGTGATTCTAGTTACTACCACAGATAGTCCTGAATGATCTTTACTAGATCTACAAATACTTTTTAACAACCTTCATAACACCTCTCTGTGAGACAAACGTCTAGATGTTTATCTCACAGGATAAGCCCTTATAGACATGCCGTGCTAAACTTCAAGCTCTGGCAAAGTTTCGTCGACAGTCATGCAGTATCTGCAATGTCAGGGACAGATTCTGCATTTTGCAGGGTTTTTAAGGACAAGGAATAACAGAGAAAAAAAACCTTAAACACAAATAAAATAATCCACACGGATCAAGCTGCAAGTCATTAGATTGTAGCTATAATTATATTAATATGTAAGAAATACGTTTTCAGGCTAACTCATAAGATAAATTTTTGATATGGTCTACCCTACTTTTAGCTATTTTTAGCTTCCCTGAGTGTGCAGAAACTTTTTAAAATTTTTTTTTGTATTTAAAGGAACAAATGTTAGATAGGTAGCATACAAATACGCCGTTAATTTCTTTTCTCGTAACAAAACGGCATTTTTGCGAAGGTCATTTCACATTTACTGTTATTGCACCTCATCGGCACAATAAAAGAAAGCTTCGCAAATATAGTTCAAACTATACAGTTATTGTACACTTGCCCTCCACACAAAGGGCTGTAAGTAAACGGTAACTTTGTCGGCGTTCAATAACTATAACTGGAGTAACGGAAAGAAAGTAGCTGGTTATAAACATTTAGAACTGTTGCACCATAAACCTCTTTAGAATATTCCGTTCGTTTACTGTATTGTAGCACCCGGAATATAAATAAACATTTTGAAAACACGTGGAAACGGTTCCAAATATACCTAACTCTTTTTTGTTCGATCGACTTAACGTAGAAACAATTTATTTATTTTTTAATTTATTCACTAAACTTTCTGTAGCGTGATACTTAGGTGTAAACCAGATATACATATTTTTTCTGTAGATAGGTATTTTAAAAGTTACTGATATTTTGCTAGTTGGAAGGTATACCTACCTATCTATTTTCCTAATTTTGTTTTCTGTTTAAATAGTGGTAGTGAAGCCCACGAATTCACTTATGGGAATATTAAAATTACATAATTGATTTAAGGATGAATTTAAGTACTCTTCGGCCTTACTTTCTCACCTCCCTGTTTGCCATGGAATTGTAAGAAATGCATTTCAAGGCAACTCTAGGTAGGTAGGTACTAATAGTTCCAAAGGAAAATTATAAAATACGTAGAGAGGACTCAAGGTAAACATTTCTTAACAAGTATCACGATAGTTCAAAACGGAAAAAGATACCTTCTCTATAAGGCCTGGCCCTGTAGTGGAGCTTTGAAATATACTATTTCGATTATATAACGATATTATTCAATTAGATAAATTATAAATAAATTAAGCAATCCTCTATTCTAGTGCTTTATTTAAGCTAATGAAGTAAGTAGGTACTTTATTTAAGCCAGTTGATAGAGTAAGTAACTAGAGTAAGTATTAAAAACCGACGAACTTTGAATGAAAGGATTAATGATAGTGGAAGAAGCGAAGGACGTATGTAAGGATCGTGGCAAATGGAAGGATGTAGTATTTGCCCTACCTCTATGGAAACGAGGTGTGATCTTAGGTGAGTCGAAGTATGTTAAGGTATGAGAAATCGTCCCAAACATTAACGCACTGAAGCTTTTCGAAAAAATGTGTTTTCAAAAGCTGCAAGCAATCGTTATGTTAACAACTTTTACAAGCGCTGCATGTGCCAAAGTAGCAACTTTTTGTACACTTATCTCCTTTTTTAAGTAAGTATTATTTTTTAAAGTGCTAATGCGAACTCCTATCTCTAAACGTAAACGTGTCAAACATGTGAGTACTTATTTCAAGTGGTAAGTAGATAACACACAACTGGAGGAATTAACGACGTACAAAAACCTAAAACTATTTTTGCAGACATTCGGGCGGTGTTGATGGTTGTTATGAAAATGTGTTCTTCGTTGAATAATATTGAATTAATTTCTATATTTTTCGGTATAGATACCTAAAAATATAGGTTCTAAATGAATATTCTAACGTGCATGGAAAGTACAAGGCACAAGTATAAAGTACAAGTGCGTACAAAACGAGTGCCTAGGTCCTCATATATTATGTTTACTTTTTTATGTAGTTTATTTATTTATATTTATAAATATTATATTTATAATAAATTTAAGAAATTTCTTCTCGTTGCACCACCCCGCTTACGATACTCAAATGTCCTTTCAATAGATTGCCTGTAAGAGATTGCTTCTAGCAATAAGGCCGCCTTTGCATGTTTATTTTAATCCTTTTTTTTTCATGTATCTGTTATATCTATTTTTATGTGCAATAAAGTCTTTCTTCTTCTTCTTCTTCTTCCTCTGAAAATCTGAACCTACACTTTGTCAACCTATGTTGTGCGTATAAAGGACACGTACTTTAGGTAAATTGTAGGACCATGAATAAAATGATAAAGCTTACTTTAACTTGTTCAAATCTACATTCTACATTAATTATTATATATTTCAGAACGACTAAACAATTCAAAACTGTAACAAAAAGTTTACAAAAAATACTCTATATAGGTCATTTAGATCTTTAGTTAGTTTTAGTGAGCTTTCTCCAAAACTACATTAGTACAGGAATATATTCGCTCTACATTTTATTGCGTAACATAAAATTTTTGTTGCACTTTTTCAATTACAATTTCTCCTACCTTTTTGTGAGCAGTAAACATTTCTAAAACTTTCTTATTTCACTTCGCAAAGCAAAGTTACCTACCAAATTTATGTTTTATGTATGTTTTTACGCAATTTTAGCGCTTGCAAAAACATCAAAGACTTCAAAAATGTGTCTCTGTAAAGACGCCGCTAATGTTTAGAACAACATTCCTTTACAATTCGGAAGTTTACAACTCGCATTGGAACAGTAGGAACGAATGACTTTATTGCAGCAAGAATGACCGTTTATGACCTCTCATTGTCGATGTATAGATAATGCTATTCTTGCATATTGTTTTAAAAGTTGCCGATAGAATGGGTGCACGTTCGCTTTGTTTCGTTTTTGCTTACACGCGCTATTTAGGTAGGCAAGGTATGTACTTAGCTACCTCTCTTCTTATACATAATTATATAGAACAAGATAAGAATATGTTATTTACTAACGTTTGCGACTTTAGCCTTATAGTAAAAACGTATTGTAACCTTCCAACAACACTAAAAAATTAATAATAGGAACGTGATCATTTATTAAAAATAATTATATAGTAATTTTTCCTTAAAAATATTGGATATGTTTTGGCGCTCAGGCGCTTTTCCGAGTTGGGTATACACTAGGTAACCTATATCATAATAAACAGAAACTGTATAGTGCTCTTTCTCTAGGTTTCAGTTGGGTTGTATAATAACATAAATATCAAGTAAATTCTGAAGATGTAATTAGTCATAGATTACGGCGTAATTATATGCTAGTATTCGTATCTAAGTAGAGGACTTAAAGCGTGAATCCCTTCAATATTAATATTATCCCTTCAATATCAAGAGCTAGTAAGTCTGTCTGTATATTAATTTATTGATAAACGGATGTTCTATAGTGACTTAAAAATAACATAAAAGGCAGATTTTAGAAGAAATAACTTCGTTCCCTTAAGCTCGTGTAGTGATTAAATATTTAATTCTCATACGAGCCTAATTCCTAGTGGCCTTATAACGGCACTTCCTCCCTTTACAAGCGTATAATGTAACTAATTTGTTGTTCAAACAGGGGATCCTCAATGCACAAACACCATGCTTGCGTTAATTCAACCAACTCTTAAATGCATCCAATTATAAACATCAGATCCTTATCAGAAAACACAAAGGTTCAAAATCGAATAAACAATTCTTTTCATCTCTATCAATGTTTGGTATTGTTACAAAACAAATAAAGTCGTTCATGAACTTGACATAACTTTTATTAGTATTGGGTTAGAAATTATTTTTGTACAACTGTTCTGTTGTCAGCTGCATTTAGTGTTAGTATAGTAGGAAACTGCAGGACATTTATTTGACACGTACCGATAGCAATTGTCACTCGACAAAAACCTATAAACTAGTGCTAACAACAATGGAGTCGTGCTTTTCGCTTCGTGTACAGGATATATTTTAATGGTCAATAATGGATACGTTCAATATTAGCCCTTATTAATTGCCTACTCTGAAATATTTGCGCTATGCCACCTTCAAAGGAATTATAAATTCTGACTACTTATATAGAGTCAATTTCAAAGAATGCTTTCAATCTCATGGTATCAATTATCATGATATCGTTATTGCAATAGTCTAAAATCTTATTAGTTGTAATAGAGCTTTTTGTGACATAGCTTTTGAAGAAAAGTGTATATTACCGGCATGCTTGATTCTTTGCACGTAACCCTTGCAAACCTTTCCTGCAAAGTGTTTCTCAGTTTATAGTTATCAATATATCCATATGGTTTTCCACTTACTATCAGGTGGGCCATCGGCTTATTTCATCAATTATGATTGCTACAAAAAGATTACTTGACAGAATTATTAGGTATTCTTAAGTAGTTCTACGAGAATTTCTGTTTTGTGATAACTACTCAAAAAGTAGCCTACGTCCTCTCTCAGGCTCTGGGCTGTCTTTGTACCAAATTTCATCTAAATTCGTTCAAAAGTTTCGGTGTGACTGCGTAACACACGGAGTTAATTTTGCATGTATAATATTAACATAGATAATAACGTTTAAAGAAACACTATCTAACATTAAAATACATAGTTCATGTAGGTATTTGTTTAAAGACTATTTTGTTAAATATATGTAATATTATTAATATATATAATAAATATATGTATTGTATAATTTTTATTTATGTATATATATTATAATATGTATACCGTATTAGATGTATGTATATTGTAATTTTACTTTCTTTTCTTTTGTATGTGCAATTTCCCGTCTCACAGAATATTTAGAATCAATACAGAAGGTTGCTTGGAAGAGATCACTCTTAGTGATAAGGCCGCCTTTTGCCAATTGATAATCCTCTGTTCTTTATGCTATGTTACTTTTATTAAATGCAATAATGTATTAAAATAAATAATAAATAAAATAGATTTCTTGAATACCTATTCATCACTACACATTTTAATAGAATATTGCAGACAATGTCTTTCCTTTGAGGGGGTATCCTAGATATATATATTACCTATGAATAATAGTGGGCATTCAGCATAAAAGCAGGTCTAATTTGCCCACTTAATCAGCTATAAAAAGGTACATTTAGGTAACAATATATTCAAGTCCATTTTACAACGAAGCGCAGTTACTTGTTTTACTACGGTACTTTAAAAAAAAAAGCAAACTGTAAAACATTAACAACCCTTTATTGCCAAAAATACAAAGTGCAAACATTGTGCATTTCTAAAAACTGCAATTTAACAGAACTTATTTTATAGCAACCCTTTTAGCAAACCCCTTCGCTAATTGCCTCAACAAAAATAACTATAAAATAACAAAAAAGTAACTGTTCTAACGCAATTTGTTAACGGTTTATATTGCAAAAGGGTTTTCTGCGTTTCGAACATAAAAAATGCAGTAATGAAAAAAATGTGTTTGCTAGTAATTGCAATGGTATATTTTTGAAGGCCGTACAAAAATTGCGGTACATTTTCGAAATAAATGTACCTAAAGCTTCGCACAGAAATATATTGAGCCGCGTGCACATTTCGTATACCTTGATGATTCGTTAATTACACATTTTTTCCTCATAAAGAATTAATGGGAGAATAGGAATATGTCAAGTTCATATTCTGTTTACAAAAACATTATGAAAATACTAACTGTACAGTATGACTGTACTACTACATATAACAATAAATCAGATCAAGTTCATTGCAACTTAAGAATAATCAATCATGTTATATAAATCCTAAGTACGTAAAATATAAAAACTAATCATTGAAACATAAACTTAAGTAGGTATACGATATTATCAGTAAGCTGAGCTAAGTCAACAATGATATATTCGGCAGGATTTCTATTAATATATCATTATTTAATATTTTTTAAAAAGCATTAAACTGCTTTTTTTGCCATATCACTGTACCTGCATATAATATAAGCATACTTCCAAGTATTAGTATCGAACAGTCTCGAATTAAAATATCCCCGATCTTATAACGCAACGCAACAATACCGTTCAATCTTGTCCTTAACCGAACCATTTGTCAATGTGCGCAAACCTTTAAAACTCAAAAGATTTCGGGAAGTACCAAAAACAATGTTTACCCTTTCACGTACCGTAACTACGGACCGTTTAGTTCCACAATTGCAACGGTTAAAAGGGACCGCTAAATTGAGAAAGAGTTGCATTTATTGGGTACAGTTTGTTTGACAAAAGACAAAGTGACAATGTTGTGTCTCTTTGCGCGAATAGAGATCATAAATCGTCAACAAAGGGTAGTCAGAGAAAGGGTAATTAGGATGTAAAAGTGAAATTCTGTTTGTATTCATGATTCGCGACGCCTATTAGTGTTATAGTTGGTACTTTCACTGCACTATTTTCTGTTCAGGTCGATTTATTGTCTCACACGTTTGTATCGATAAATAATAGGTTTTACTTTCTTGGGATTACATGATTAATTGCTGTCAGACTTTAGAACAAAAATATATAATACTGCTCATGAATGTATCAATATTATGTCTTACTATTTTTGTTCGTGAAATTTTTGGCATAAAAAGTACCAACGTAAGTTATTATGTCTGTGTATTTTATGGCGGATATATATTTTTTTATCTCCAAGCAACATTATTTTTCTAAATAAAAGGTTGTTCTTCTTCCATACGCAATCCATAATCCATACGCAAATTAGCAACCATTAGAGCTTCCTATACATGACCATTGCATTATTTATGTTACTGACTACAAATTAAATTTATTCAAAATTTATAAGATTATTTCTTTCGCTTTCTGGCTAGTTTTCTAGGTGTAAACCTGCTATCAGAGTGGTACTTCAAAGTATAGTAATTAAAATAACATTCGTTAATAATGTACTACGCTTAGTTAAAGTTTACCTATCCAATTTTTTGTATTTACTAACTGCTTATAGCCAAAAATTCCAACAATTAAATAAAGAGCTTTATCCTGCGCATTTATACATTTAAAAAGTTTCTTTGTAAATTTTACACTATCCAAATTTTAATTTTTAAGACGAAGTAAGGCACCCACGTGTCGCGTGTCTCTAAAAAACGTAACAAAGCAAACATGACCTATGAAATCGAAATTTTTACGACAACATTAAAAAACGGCAGTCCTTACCAGTGTTACAATAAAACAATTCGTTGAAAGTAAGAACAGTTATCAACTACCATAGAAGTCTGCTCCAATAAACTGGGCCATTTCGAAAATATTTATTGGTTCCCATAAATTTTGTGCGACAAAAAATAACGCTGAAACTATGACTAACTGTCGGATTGTATAACGGACCTTGAATTAGACATGACGAGAAACAAACGCGAGATGTTCCAGGAATAAGAAACCGAAATTTTGACGTTGTGCGGTGACGGACGCGCCATTGTGAGCGGAATGGAACGGGCTTTGTGATGTCGCGTGGGGTGTAAGCGTGCCTGTTTTGACCATTTCAATAAGTCGCATAAAGAACTCATCACCAATGTAATTATGTAAGCAATGGTGCCGTAACTGTAGCCTGGCGGGGTATCATGGAACAATAAATTTTCACGCATCGACTCTTAATTTCTAACGTTGTCCTAACAATCATCACAATGTTTGGGACAACATAAGCCGCTTTTCTTTGTTTCGTAACGGGAAACTATTACTTTTTAAATTAAAAAAAAAACTGTAATTTAAAATGTTTAATGGTTTACAAGTATGATATTTAAAGCTTTAATAATCGCTCTTTTCTTATTTTATTCAAGTCACACCATAGATAAAACAGTTACTATTTATTTAAACAATTTAGATTAATCTTTTTTTCTTATATACTTATATACTTTCTAGATGGTTCGTACTCAACGAAAAATCAGGAAAATTTCAGAAAAATATAGCGAGTGTTTTATGAATGACTAATGAATCCCGCGGTGTCACCTGTGTAGTTCTCGTTCCCGTGGGAATTTCGGAATAAAATGACGACCTCCGTGGCGCAGTGGTATGCGCGGTGGATGTATAAGGTGGAGGTCCTGGGTTCGATTCCCGGCGGGGCAGATTGAGATTTTTCTTAATTTGTCTTGGTCTGGCTGGTGGGAGGCTTTCGTCATGGCTAGTTACCACCCTACCGACAAAGACGTACCGCCAAGCGGTTTAGCGTTCCGGTACGATGTCGTGTAGAAACCGATAGGAGTGTGGATTTTCAACCTACTCCTAACAAGTTAGCCCGCTTCTATCTTAGATTGCATCATCACTTAACATCAGGTGTGATAGTAGTCAAGGGCCAACTTGTAGTTATTAAAAAAAATGTGGCCTATGTGTTATTCTGATTTGCTTCTAAGAGTAACAAATATCCATCCACCCATACTTACAAACTTTCGCCTCATTTCGCCTTATAATAATGTTCCCTCATGAATGACATCAACACGGGTGAAACCGTAGGTCTAATATCAGCAGCTAATCTAATAATGACAGAAATCAACAAAAAACACAAACACATGTGACAGGTTGAATGTGAGCCGACCCGTGTGACTTCTCTCTGTTTGTCCGTCGTTCGGTAGCTCTGATATATCGGCGACAGGCGTCAACTTCACCGAAATGTCACCGTAACTTCACCGAAGATTATCCCGCAGTGTAAATAGCACGTGAAATTGGGCGTCACAAAAAATTGGACTTTCTTATAAAAGTTCAGATTACTAATGAGTATAGTTTATGGGAACTACTAGGAAATAGTAACGTTTTTCAAAATAATATAAGATTGATACGAAGAATGTTCCTAAATCTATTGGTTTATGATTAAAATATAAACTTCAATATTTGGGACACGCATGCGCCATGATAAATATCGGATCTTGCAGCGTAACATTCACGGCAAGATCCAAGGAAGCTGAAGAACTGACAGACGACGCACCTCCAGGCTCAAAAATCTCCGCGAGTAGTACGAAATGAGCACAAGATCGTTGTTTCGGTCTGCCGCCGAATGATCGCCAACCTGCTTAGAGAAGATGACACTTGAAAAAGAAGAAAATAGTAAAATAAAGACAGCAGCTAACACTTGAATCATGGATATAGGGATGTTAAAACTGTTGTAAACAGTAGATATGCAATCATTAATATGAAATATGATCGGTGGGCGAAATGCATCTGGCTCTACCATAACATTTTATTTTAGATAACCAGTATGACTGATGCTTAAAGTAATTTTTATCTAATTTATTTCTAAGTTACTGAAGCAGTAAGACCTGTATTAACATGTATAATTTCATAAATAAACATGAAGAACCAATTTCACATACACAAGTATACAATTTGACAGCAATCAAGAAAAACCAAGAATTTTCTTAAAATGCCTTCAAAAAATACGAAGAATATAAAAATTTAATTTTTTTAATCCATTCCCGTATATACCGTGCTAACATCTAAAAATATTTTTTTTTTATTTTTTGCTATCTGTCTATCTTTCTGATCGTTTTGCCTAATATCTGAAACTACCAATCGTATTGTAATTTTTTTTTGTATATGAAAGCCCGACTCATGAATTACAAAGGTGTTGTATCTTGATATTCCCACATTAACGGGAACTACGTATATGAAACTGCGGGCATTCGCTTGTCTATAATTTAATAATTTTTTGAAGTGAAACTTCTTTATCGGGGTTGGAAAAAATTTAGGTTAACATTTTTTCGTTACGCGTCACATTTTTCCGTTACGCGCCATCTTTGACTTATGGAAGTGGCGTGATAAATATATATATATAATTGAAGTGATCAACAAAATCAAAGGGTTTATTTTATTCCGAAACTATTCCATAACATTGATCAAGAATAGTTTTACTGTTCGATAGCATAGCAGTAATCAAAACAGTAATGATGTAACATGATCGGTGGGTGGACGGCATCTGGCTCCCTTATCAGCTGACACCCGACGCTGTTGTATCACTGATGATGGGAAACCCACTGCGTGACTGTCCAAATTATTACACAGATAAAGCATATCGTAAGGGTCTTATCATAGTGTATATGCGTCAGTATTTCAACAGATCTTCGTGGTTAAGCGGTTAGCGCGGTAGATTTATAAAACGGACGAATATGAGATAATATTATGCCTTCCGAATTACAGCCGGCCCGTAAGTAAGCACACAACCGTTAAGCACGTAGTTACCATTTCAAGAAAAGAGTTTGCTCTTTCCCTAATTGAGTCTTTGGCGCTAGAAATTGATATTTTTATTTATTTTATTGATCTTTGGTTGACAGGTTTCTTCATTTCATTTTTTTGTGTAGGTATATGAACGGCGTATTTTTTACTAAACTGAATGTTTTTGTTTTCCTATCTTAGGTCCAGCGTCAATTTTGTTTCAATCATTTATTTGATTGGACTTTGACTCAAATAAAATAAAATAAATTGCAAAAGTTATTAAAGAAAATTAAAGACATTTTGTCTTATTCTACAAACTCCTAAGTCATTGTCTTATCTTCAAAATATTTTAAGCGTTTCAAACTAGAACTATCGTAAAATAAAGTGTCAGAAATGAGTTTTCGAAATGAACACCTACCCTGTGAACATTTTCACCCCTTATCACAATATTTTAAGTGAGCATAGTGAAGTGGCTTTGAACTTGCTAGCTAAAAGCGCTTGCTACGCATCGACGGACTCTTATTTTTTATAAGTACAATTCTACTATAAATTTAAGGATTTTTGTGAAAAAATAACAAATAGTAATAAGTAACAACAATGGCTATTTTAATTTTTATCGTTCAAACAACGAAAGGTTAAAAAAATACATGAACCAATTGTAAATAATTAACAAATCCCATGCCCAAGAGTTGCCATTTCACGAATTCCTTGTATTTAATTTAACAAATTGCTTTGTTAAATTAAATAATAATAAATTCTGATTAAAACTTGCAGCGTCGGAATCATCATCATCATCATCGTCATTACCAGCCTGTAGACGTCCACTGTTGGACATAGGCCTTTTTTAGGGACTTCCAAACACAACGATCCCGAGCCGCATGAGCCCAGCGGCTCCCTGCGATACGTTTGATGTCGTCAGTCCACCTGGTTGGGGGTCGACCAACGCTGCGCTTTCCAGCGCAGGTCGCCAGTCTACCACCTTGGGCCCCTAACGTCCATCAGCTGTTCGAACTACGTGCCCCGCCCATTGCCACTTCAGTTCTGCGACTCGCTGAGCTATGTCGGTTACTTTGGTTCTTCTGCGGATCTCCTCATTTCTGATTCGATCACGCAGAGATACTCCGAGCATTGCTGTTTCCATCGCCCGCTGAGTGACTCTGAGCCTTCTTATGAAGCCCGTAGTCAGCGACCAAAACTCGGATCCGGAGGTCATCACTGGCAACACGCACTGTTCGATTTCACGGTCGGAATATTTCCATCAAATTAAAACTTAGCCTTTGACAGCCATCCAATCAATTCGAAAACTTATACTGTTGAAAGTTCTTAAAATCATACATTTGTTTAAACTGAAGCGCTTTCATAGCTTAAAGGTTCGGGTGTAAGGGTATAAGGGTGTTTTTACAGACATAAGCGCGTAAGTGCGGTATCTCGAAATTTTATTGTAAATCGACTTGAGATAGCATGAAACGACATGTGTTTCGCGTTCTGAAAAATTTTAAGTAGTTCGTCGATAATGATTAGGCTGTCAAGCTACTTAAAAAGGGGCTGCGTTTTATGGTTGTTTTAAAATATGAGTTGAAGTCGTGGTCTCGTGGTAAATGTTTCTACCTACTTGAAACTACCTTGTAAACAGAATCTATGTTTAGAATATTGGTATTAATACTAAATATAACTGCGCTGTGGAAGACATATCAAGATGAAGTAAATATAATTTTCGTAATACCTAACTGAAGCTAAAAACTACTGTTTGCTATAGCGTCATAATATTTGATAAGTTAGTTTTTATTTGTATTTGTTGGTAGTTGGTACAGTATTAAGATTTTTCTAATCGAATAAAAATAATCTTTTCTATCCTTAACCTGTCAATTTCGACCTATAGGTACTTGTCAGGTTTTGTGGCTTAAGAGTCCTTAGTCAATTTTGTCACTGTTAAAAGGAAACATAGACCTTAAATATCAAACATATCCACCATGACCAAAATGTTCTATTTACACAGTAATAAAATATATAATGAGAATAATAATTGTAAATAGATTTGTATTTTACATATATTTTTTATAACTAGTAGATAACTGTTATAATACACTTTTAAAACTAATACATAGTTATATGTTTTACAATAATTACAAAATTTCCGAGATATTTTTTTACTGGTTTATTAGCACGGACAAGACCAGCTACATTAGTTAAGTAGATATAAATAAACATCTCTTCTAAAATAAAGTTTTGACTTAAAACTACCAGATTTACTAAGAAATCCACTAAGTTGGTAACACTGGAGCTGTTGTCTTGTACTACCTTCTACCAGAGAAACGTTCTGGTTACTGCAAACGACTAGTTTTCAGTCAATTATAATTATTTTTTTTTCTTGTGATTCCCATTTTTAACAAATCCCATTTTTTTATACTAGTATGATATAAAGTTGCAGTTTTAATTAACACAATCTCGTATCTGAACGATGCTATAAAATTATAAGGCCACTCTCGCCAATCTCCTTTTAAGGCGGCGATGATTATGATATTATATGTTAATATAATATCATAATGCTCAAATGTAATCAGTGTAAATACAAAAATAATACAAAGAACCATTTCCTTTTAAAAATCTGTTCAATTAGCAGCAGGTGATGTTCTTACCTATATCCTTCAAAAATCTCACGGCACATTCTTACAGAATGTCATTCTATTAAACGCAACTTAAAGGGTTTACGACAAAAACAACCGTTCCGCGAATTGTGAAACTATAAATTTTATTACGGAGTCACCGTAAAATGTCAATCACTGAAACGCTTTAAGAAAAATTTTACTATTTAAAGCATGCATTTTAAAAATTCTTGTTGTTATACAAATAAGGTTTAAATTTGTTTAAAATTAACGCAAAACTTGGTGGTGCAACACGGGAGTAGCGTGGTGACAAAACTCAAAGTAAATCACACCATAAACTTTTTTGGAATTTCCTTCAGAAAAACTTTGAAAAGTAATTCTTTAGGGGTATAAAATCCACGATCTCAAATGGATTTTATTTACGATAAACAACTTGAAGGGGTGGCGTGGTCATAAAAACGGTAGGTTACATTTCGGAGTTATAAATTAACCACAACTTTGGAATCAGGGGATTGGTAATTGATAAGTTATTATTATGAATGTTATCATTACATAGTATAAAACGTCGCTTTTTATGTTTGTCCGGATGTATGTTTTAATCGTTAAAACTACGAAACCGATTTTCATGCGGTTTTTTTTATCTGATAAAGTCATGCAACGGGAAGGTTTATGTGTGTAATATATGCATAATATAGTAGAGAAACACTGAAAATTTTAGAGGTTTCTGATATGATGTCGTAAATTAAAGCATTTTTGCGTTTACATTGCAAACGCTGGCTAGACCCTACGAGATATATCAAAATAATGTACAACAGTATTTTTAAGATTAAAAAGGTCAACAAAAAAGTCCGCGATGGCATGTGTCTATCTCTTAGGGATAAATAACAAACAATAACCATTTCTTATCTTTTACTTTCATCCAAAATTAATGGATTATTTACGAAACGATTTTAAGCAACACTGCATTAATCCTTACCCATTTAAGTATCTTAAATACTTTGTGCATTTAATATAGATTGCTATTGCCCTTTACAGCATGTAATTTAAGTAAATATTTTCCAAGATATACAAGATTAAAAATGCAGGGACATAGCGAGCGTTTAGGTGTCGCGCGGGCGAGCTTTTTTAATATATCTACTTTAGTACCAGCATTGCAGCCGTGCGAAGCCGGGGCGGGTTGCTAGTAGTAGATAAATAAATTAATTAATTGAGAAACCGAAAGCTAACCATCGTTGACTGCCCGGTTGGTCTATGTGGCTTCGATCACGAGGTCCTGGGTTCGAATCCTGGGTCGGGTAACGGCATAATTCTGACATTAGCATTCTTCACTTTGATCTATATCTGATCATCATCTTCATCAACATCATTACCAGCCGGTAGTCGTCTTCTGTTGGACCTAGGCCTTTTTTAGGGACTTCCAAACACAACGATCCCGAGCCGCCTGCTGCCAGCGGCTCCCTGTGACACGTTTAATGTCGTCAGTCCACCTGGTTGGGGGTTGACCAACGCTGCGCTTTCCGGTGCGGAGTCGCCAGTCTACCACCTTGGGCCCCCAACGTCGATCAGCTGTTCAAACTACTTGCCCCGCCCATTGCCACTTCAGTTCTGCGACTCGCTGAGCTATGTCGGTTACTTTGGTTCTTCTGCAGATCTCCTCATTTCTGATTCGATCACGCAGAGATACTCCGAGCATTGCTCTTTCCATCGCCCGCTGAGTGACTCTGAGCCTTCTTATGAAGCCCGCAGCCAGCGACCAAGACTCGGATCCGTAGATCATCACTGGCAACACGCACAAGACTCTCGTCTTCTAGTGTCATCTGTCATCTGATAGTGATGGTTAATGAAGGACACATTATCTCCCGCCGACCCGCATTGAAGCAGCATGGTTGGTCACTGCTCCATATTCCCTTAGGCAGGCCTGGCCCAGTTGTGGGTCGTTAGTAGATAATGATGTAGTAGATAATGATGTAACTATAAAATGTGTATAAGTGGTGTGTGGCATGCTCTAAGGTCATCCCCATGTCAATGTTCCTGTTATTAATTTGTTACAAAGCTAATTGCATTCTCTTTTAAACGCGCGACTAGAATTTCTCGTGACTCGTTTGAAGTCTATTTTTTTATTGGATTACCTTTGAAACGAGAGCTTTTTCTCAATGAACTTATGAATAAAATGAATAAGTCAAAACTAAAATAGCTTTATTGCAGCTTTTAGCAAGCAAGTTATCTCTTCAGCTTTTAAGTTACGTTTAGATATGATCATACAACAAGGTAAAAATATTTATTTACGTTATAAATTACTTTTGCATGATAACTGCATGATGGTAAATGTTAGGAGTAGGATGAAATCCACACCCCTTTGGTTTCTAAACGATTTTGTAGCTAGCCACGGCCGAAGCCTGCCACCAGCTAGACCTGCACCAATTTAGAAAATCTTAATCGGACCAGCCGGGAATCGAACCTAGGACCTTTGTCTTATAAATCCACTGCGTATAGATACGACTGCGTCACAAAGCTTGTTTAAACATTCAGCTGTGTGAGTACTACTAAAAAACATCATCCTTGTTTTCTGTCGGTTAAAAAAGCGTCAACCATTACCGATACACAAAACGAAACGTAACAAATCGCAGATTCTATGTAATTATAAAAAGGTTGTTTCTACGGGCATGGTCGATAATTTTTAATGGTTTTCCGTTTCAAACAATGATCGCTCATTCGACGTATTGTGTCGTTCGTGCGACGCATTGTGTCGTCTATTCGACGTATTGTTTCGCTAGTGTTTGTTTTGTTCGTGTTAATGTCGTTTGTGTTAATGCATTTGACGCGCGTTAGTGATGTTTGCAGGGATTCGTTTGCCGAATGCACCCCGCTGTCCGAATTATTGTATTTGTTAGTTATAGGTTTATACGTTACAGGTTGGGTGAGTTTTGCATTAATGCCTTGTTTGTCCAGTGGTTTAGTTATGTGGCTTCGGAGCACGAAGCCCTGGATTTGATTCCTGCGTTCAATTATTGAGTTTATCTTTCTTCTAAGGAAGTCTCAGTGAATTTCCCAGGCTGCAGTTCGGAGTTGTGTAACAAACCAATCGAAGAGCATGTTTAGCTGTCGGTCATTATAATTAACTTCTGATAGTGATCGTTAGGAAAATCAAATATTACCCTATGCACAAAAACCTGCATTGGAGTAACGTGGTGGGTTTTAGCTTCTTATATCCCTTTTCCTAGACGGTAGAAGGCCTAGTCCTTTAGTAGGTCGTTAAAGAATTTAAAATTCAGAATTATTTCTTGACCCAATCCAGGACTCCATGATCGAAGCCACATAGGCTAACTACTAGATCTTCGAGGCAGGCGAACTATTAACTATTAACGATTAGCTCGAAATCAGCCTCATTTTTTGGTATAGGTACACTCATCCATCGTTCAATAGACACGAAGCAAAAAAAAAATTTAAAAAAAACATCCCAGCCACGTGTCTCCAAAAAACATTTTTAAAAACGAAAGTTTTTAATTTTTCTACCAGGAATCAAAAACCTGTTGGCGAAGTTTTTGCAATATTTTTACATTGTGCAAACTCGTATTGTCTGCCAATATTGCTAAAATAATAAGTGTACTGTCTCATTGTTTGGTTAATGGTGGTTATTGAATACCGCGTGTCTAAAGAATATGTATAGAAAAACATTTTTTTTCCAAAAGTTCTTATTTCTATATAACTTTGCTAACTAGGTGAAAAAATAAATATTTCAAATCAAATAAATTATAATGTGTTTGTGACATAAAAAGGTAGGTTTACACCAAACTTCGTGAAAACAAAAATTTATTTGGAAAAATAAAAAACAAAAAAGTAGGTTTTCGAATTTTTTGCATAAATTTTGAGGTTATGTGAAAAAAGTGTAAGAACAAAAGTTTTAGATCTTTTTATTACCTACCTACAACTTTGCCAATCAACTCTTTTCCGTAGGACTTTTAGTTTGGCCGGAAATCGAGAAAATCCGTTTTTTACCCCTAAAGATCGCCCGTAATTTATTTTTCCTTTCATTTTTATGATATTCTCTCTCTTTTACAATGAGTTTCATCCTTCTGCGATTTTCTTTTACTTTTTATTATTTTTATGGCTATCTGCACTGGCCTAAACAAGGACTTTGAATTAATAAAAAATACAACACCTAATATTATGACCTACCTAATAACAGTCTGCTACTAAGTACTAGGTAACAAGAATTCGTGGCAGTTCAGTACTTCCTGAAAGATACCTACTAAACTGTTATAACTTTAAGAGAAAAGGCAAACTTTCTGGTTCTAAAAATGCGAATAAGAGTAAAATCGAGCGATTGAATTACTTGCCTATTAGAGTCTAGGTAATATTTAACTTTTTTTTATAAATTTGGTAATTTTTATTGTTTAAATATTTGGGATATAATATTTTACGAGAGAATTTCGGGATAAAATGTTACCTACGTTTTATTCTGATATTATTGTGAAGTTTCATTAAAATCAATTCAGTAGTTTTTGTCTGAAAGTGTAGCAAACTTCTATCCATCCAAACATACAAACTTTCGCCTTTATAATATTAGTTAGGATAAGTATCCAATATAGTGTAAATACGGTAGGTATATTTTAATAATCTTCGCATTTGATTTCTGTCAAGTGGCAACATCACTTTTAAATATTTAACAAAAACAAAATTTTTGTACACGCAAAAAGTGACGCAATAAACATTGATTTAAAAAGCCCATAGAAGGTTGTCGTTTAGTGCGACCTTCCGAAAATGTTGTCCCTCTGTTATGATCCGTAAAGAATTCTCATATTTTGTATTAGTTATTTTTCTTTTGTACAAATAAATGGTTTTATAGCCCTGGCGCGTGGTCGGAGCGCGCCAAGAGTCCTGGGCCAACAAAAACTTAACATTAACTTATTTCAAAGATAACAAAAATACCAAAAAATATATTACTTAGCAGTTGGCACTGTTATTTTTTATTTTGAATAACAAAATGTATTACAAACAGTTTGATGAAATCATGTGTATGACACGCCCATAATTTTTAGGGGTTTTCCAATAGCAAGTTTATAAAAAAATAATTAAAAAATTTTGTAAGTAAAATTGAAATCTATAGGAGTCATCATTTAGTGTGTCAAAAGTGCTAATAAATTACGCCTATAAAATTAATAAAAAATAATTTCAATTTGAAACATCGCCCGCTCCACTCAGAGAGAATTATCATTATCTAGAAGTAAACGACAATGAAAAAAAATTGGCCAACTTTCCAAGCAATATCAGAAAGTATATAATAGTAACAATATTGTGAAAACAAAAAACATTCTCCAAGTTAGGAATAGGTACCTAATGAATTCATGATAAAAAATGGTTCAAAAGCCTAGTACCAAAACGCGTAAAGCCAATTATTGAAAAAAATTACATGACAAAAATTAGTCTAAACAGACGATATATTTTTTTATCTAGGTAATTTCTCACGATCGCTTATCTACAACTGCGTAGGTCAATAGTGGATTATAGTAATTTTAATGATAAAGACGGTAGGTACTTTGTGAGTTAATAATTTGCGCATCTACTCTGATAACGTCTTGAGTTATCGCATGACGTCATTTCTGAAGGTCCATTGCACTTAAACATGCTTGAAAGGTACCGCTATGTAGGACTAAGAAAATTAAGTACAATATATTTTTCCTTACTATAAACTAGTACAGGCACTTGCTGCTTCCTGTTGTCTGCAGAAGATATTCGGCTATTTTCGAATAGGTAGTTTTACCTGAAAAAATCCACAGATTTCAGAGTCATATTTGACAATCGTTTACGTGTAGACTAATAAATTAATGCTAAGATTAGCATTAAAATTATTAGTAGGATTGAATTAAAAAAAATAGCACCGTACAGTCCACATATTTTTATTATTGTTACGCGTATTAAAGTTGAAAAGGCAAAATTTGATCCCAACCAAATGAACCAAACAATTACGCTCCATAGTAGCCCATTTTATGGAAGTGGCGCTTGGACTATTATAATATTAAAACAATTTTAACAATACGTAAACAATGCCAACTTAGTTATAAGGATAACATTTTTACTAACACACTAACAATCTATGGATCAATGATCTGAAATAAATTATTATATATTTATTATTACTATGTTTGATATAACATTTTTATTATTTCATTCCAGTAGTTCAATAACCGCGGCGAGTGCTACCGCGTCTGATCATGGGAACCGTGTGATCATCCGCTATCAGTCAAGTGGCTTGTGACAACCGACGAAAAGTGATCGAGATCTCGCTTACTTGCACTTTTTATATTTAAATTCAAGTGTTAACTTCTAAGTACCTATTTCTAAAGATTATTATTAATGATTTTTATTATTTAGGGGTAGATTTGGGTACAAAGCACTAGTAGAAGCTAAAGGAGGTTTTTACCATAAAGCACATAGGGATTCCTATGTAGTTTTATTAGATATTTACCTAAGAATAAACTGTACAAGTAGTCAATTCATTTCATAAATTATTTTATTAAAAGTTATATCATTTGTACACAACAATATGAGTAGGTAGATATATTTACTTTTATTCTTTTTAGGGCGTAATTTTTCAGTAGTTAGGCGGCTTTATGAACTTAATCCTGCATGTATCATACATACCATCACGCTTTATTACCATACTCTCACCACTACTCTCACCTCACGCTTCCGCTTTCATGAAACCTTTCATACAAGTAGGTACGTTGGTTTAGGTTTCTTTTGACCTGGCCTTTAATCAAAATTTCTTGGATTTGGTCCAGGAACGTTTTTCCTTCCAGTATTCTCATTCGCTCTCGCTTTAAAAATCCCCTTTGTAAGTCTCCTTTAATTAATTATCTCTACATGCCCAAACCATCTCAGCATACCTTTCTCGATTTTAGTCACTATATCTTTTTAACCGACGAAATAAACGGGGGAGGTTCTCAATTTGACACGTATATTTTTTTTATGTTTGACCACGCATAACTTTTTACAGAGTTGTCCGATTGTGATAATTCTTTTTTTATTAGAAAGGGCATACTTCCAAGGTGGTTCCATTGTCATCATGTTAGAATTTGATGATGATATCCCGGAAAAATTGAAGGAACTCTTAAAACTTTATAGGCACACTTGCAACGATTTCGGTTTTAGTGTAAGTATCGGTAGCTATTTGGCTACAAGTGTCGTATAATATACTATGGCAGTATAGTACGAGTACGTTACGTGGCGATAAATCACTAAAAAGCAAGAAATAAAAATTGCAAAAAAGTAAAAATTAACTGTGTCATTTAGTTGCTTTAATTTACTTAAGCATATCTATGAAGTCGGTGCCAGCCAAGGTTTCTACTTTAAGGACATTACCTAAGACCCACAAACTGCTTTACTACGTTAAATAAAATATGTTCCTTAAACTTGGCTGGCACCGACTTCATAGATATGCTTAAGTAAATTAAAGCAACTAAATGACACAGTTAATTTTTACTTTTTAGTGCGTTTTGAGTCGGTTCTATTTTTGTTAAAAAAATTTTATACCATACAGCTTTCTTATCACACTATTCTTAATTCTATCACTTTCACTTATTTTTTCCTGGATAAATGTATTACAACATTCGAGTAACTATATCAATCTAAGTAATCATACTTACGTTTTAAGTGTCAAATTAATCATCAGCAGATTATATATTCACTATTCATAGAAGAACTATCAATAAAAATTTTAAACACATTAAGTCACTCAGTTTTTTTGGCTTATTGCAGATATATTTCGAAGGGTTTTAAAATATGATGACATATAATGATCTAGCTTGAATAAAGCGATCTAATTCACGTAATAACCATATCGGTGTAAATACTATCTGATCTCGTCTACTCGAACTATCTATAATAATAAACATCACACATATATCACATTTCGTCTCTATCCATCCTGTAATTTGTAGAACCTGCTTCTATCATACTAGGTTTCAATTTTGAATTATTCAAGGGATAAGCAATCCCAAAAACCCGGCCAAGCATTGGCGTCACTTCTGGGTTTTTAAAAATTAGAAGTGACAACAGAACCTAATCGAATAATATCAGAATACTATAATAGATTATTTAACTCTTGGACTCGAATCTGTGTGGCTAGTGTGAGATTTTACTGCGTCGATAAAGAAAACAGTAAACGCATATGGAATAGGAGTAGCGCCATCTAGTTATAGTGAGAGTAAACGCTTTTTTTCTTGAGTAAATTTTTACGCAGTCGCTGGGTGAGAACTCGCACTTGCCCCACAGGATTATCTTCTACACTCGCATATTCCGGTAACCCTTTTCAAGTCTAATAGAAATGCCTTCAGCAACTAGGTAAGCAGTCAGACAAAAAATGACTGGACAAAGTTATTGCCATTGTTCAATATTACAATTTCCGGAACAATAAATCATACGTACCTATATCGTAATATTATCTTAAGATTAAGTAGTAATCCGAACTACTGCTGACGATGCGTAGCTGTTATATGGAAATCGTTTTCCTCATTCGCTATTGATCACTATGACTCAAAATATCTATATCTGGATAAGCAGATTATATTATAAATATTTTTTAGCTCATCGATAAGTTATTTACGGTATCACGTGATTTTGTACGATAGTGCTGCAGATGGTATCGAGATAGCTCGTACTTCTATTGACTAGATACTGTTATTTGCAGTAGGTATCATTTGTGATTTTGTACGATAGGTACAAGACAGCTTAAGATGGTATCGATTTAATTTGGGACTACTGACTAGCCACTGTATCTATATACTATACTAGTCACTGTATGTACTGTACCTAAGATCGCTTTAACAACTATTCCATTAGGTACTAAGTACTAATTGCTACTTATTTAAACCAATTCATTGGTTAAATACTAGTAGACAACCCATTTGAGATTATCGTCTTCATCAAAACGGGGTTCGCACTAAAGGCCAGGAGGTTCCGAAGAACGGACCATTTGTATTTCCAAAAAATAGTGCCAGGAAAGAAGTCAAAATGATTTATTTTCTAAAAGGCCCCCAAATTCTTGTATTCTCGGTGACACTTATATAGTTTAAGGTTTTGACGACCCTTCGTCGTCTATACTTTATGTATGTTCTTGCTACTTCAGCTTTGAGACTCGTTGAGCTATACTTAGCGATTACTTTAATTCTCCTGCATATCTCCTGTTTTCTAATTTGGCCACGCAGAAATACCTGAGTATAGTCTGTTCTATTATCCGCTGAGCAATTCTGAGCCGTTGCATAATGTCGTAAGTGACCAGGCGACTCTTAATCAATCATTCAATTACAGACTTGCAGAATATTTATTATTATATTAACATGATAAGATAAGGGGCGTGCGAAAGTGTGGTGGCGTCTGCTTGGCCTATTACAATTTCTCTTAATCAATATCTATTGGCACATTTTGATTAATAAGCGACGTGATCTGTGGGAACGTTCTGTGATGTGTAAATAAACAAATATTTACTTTATTTTGACGTTTTCGACAGCTACTACTTGAGCAGTAACACGGTGACTTATCTCTTTTGCTCTGCCGCTTGTTGACTTGTGATTATTATTTATTATACCTTATAAGGTGTTGGTGATATCATAGGAAAATTTTTCTTCGTTTTACATTGCCTTGTCATCATTACTAGAAGAGACTAATTATAGTAACTTTAGTCTCATAATGATGATGTGGCATACTCAAACAAAAAATTGGGGGCCCCCTAATTTTAAGTGATAACCAGAGCGTCACTTCGCAAAAATTAAGAAAAATTATTCGTATAAATCCTAAGATTCATTGCCCTATGCCCTTTAACCCGAATCTAGGCAATAGATAAATAGTATTCTAACAGAAACAACAATGCTGCTTAGCAAAAGTTATTAGGTAGGTAAGCATGGTGGTACATCGAGTTATAGTGCTACAAACTTATCTGTCACGATGGGGATGTCGCTGTGGTAGAAACAGCGACAACAGTTCTTTCTGGAGAAAAATATCTAAAAATAATACTACTAGTGCCGTATATGACAATATAGTACGAATACGTTACGTGGCGATAAATCACTAAAAAATAAGAAATAAAAATTTTTAACAAAAAATAGAACCGACTCAAAACATACTAAAAAGTTAAAAAGAACTGTGTCATTTAGTTGCTTTAAGCATATCTATGAAGTCGGTGTCTAATAAAAAAAGAATTATCAAAATCGTATAACTCTGTAAAAAGTTATGCGTGGTCATACATAAAAATAAATATAGGTACGTGTCGAATGGAGAACCTCCTCCGTTTTATTCGTCAAAATTCTTATGTTAATAAAATAAGTATCCTACTAATAATATACCTACCAAACTTTAAATGGTTATAGATCCTAAATGGTTAATTCAAATAAAAAATAGTGAAAGAAACCATGTTATACACCCCAGTGTTTTAATATTTTTTACGATACCCCCTTGAAATAGTTCATTTTATTAATGCTTTTTCTTTTTCCAAAATGTCTTGTTGACTGAATTTTGATTAGCAACTGTCGTATTGTCTACGCGCAGCTAAAACGAATTGACGTAAAAATTAACAAAATCGGCCCACGCGTTCCCGGTGTTGGGTCTCTAAAACGTCACAAACATTAATCGTACTGGTGCATAAACACAACCCCTCGCAAAGTTGAGTAAATAGGTAAAATCCTTACACTTATCATGAATTGTGATTGCCGATCATTTTACACTACGATGTGCGATAAGCTATCGTTTGTCGGCACCGCATCTGGCTTCATGGGAGAAAAGACGGTGTTTCATATAGGCACTTACTTATTATCACTTTTAGTATAACTGTACACGTAGATCGTTAGCCATGGAGTACCTAACTAGTACTAAAGGTTTTTTATTATTTCTAGTACCTCCTGTACCTACACTAAACCTACTATACTAAGAGATAGAATGCCTCTGGAGAAGTAGGTAACTACCTTCTAACGCTTTTCTTATTTCATCCGCCTTGCAATTTTGCAGTAGGTAATCTAATTTGAAGGAAATTGTAGCCGATAAAAATTTTCAACAAAAAATAGAACCGACTCAAAACGCACTAAAAAGTAAAAAATAACTGTGTCATTTAGTTGCTTTAATTTACTTAAGCATATCTACGAAGTTGGTGCCAGCAAGTTTAAGGAACATTTATTTAACGCAGTAAAGCAGTTTGTGGGTTCTAGGTAATGTCTTTAAAGTAGGAATCTTGGCTGGCACCGACGGCACTTATAGCAAAAGGCTTCCGATACTTACACTAAAACCGAAATCACTGCCAGTGTGCCTATAAAATTTGAAGAGTTCATTCAATTTTCCCAGGATATCATTATCAGATTCTAACATGATGTCAACGGGACCACCTTGGAAGTGTGCTCTTTCTAATAAAAAAGAATTATCAAAATCGGACAACACTGTAAAAAGTTATGCGTGGTCAGACATAAAAAAAATATATACGTGTCGAATCGAGAACCTCCTCCGTTTTTTGACGTGAAAACGTCTTGTAATTCGATAGAGCCGGCTGCACACACGAAAAAACATGACTCATGCCGCGTTACCTCGCTTTGAGGCGTTCCATGTAAGGCTTGAAGTGCAAGCGAGAGCGCGAAACGAGCGACAAAGAAGCACAATCGGCCTTTGCGTTCGGCAGCGTTCGACATCCGTCTATTAAATATAATTATTAAATATATTAATTTTAAATTAAAAATTAATATATTTATTATAAATTTAAAATATAAATTTATAAAATCAAAATCAATTATTTTATTAATTTAAATTAATATTTATAAAAATGTACTTAAATTAAAAATTTTAATAACCAATTAATTGCTACCATTCCATCAGTATTTTCTTGAGACGTTGTCACGTTCAACTATCGTCAGTAAACCGACTTTACAGACAACCAATTTTTTTTTTCGTCGGTTAAAAATTACAGGCACACGATTCTTAATACTTACCTGTACCTGCCAGTAAAGGCAAGGTTCAGCTAGCCAATTCAGTCCTGCGCATCACAGCCTGCAGGGGACCAGACCTAGACAGGTTTAGGATACCCTTGATCTGGCTCCAATTTAAAATGTCCTATATTTGATCAAGGAGCATTCGGATAGGCCTTCCTCTTCCAACATTCACCCTCGCCTCATAAATTTATTTAGATAGATAATCTTCTTTCCTCCATTCTCTCTACATATCTACCCAAGCCATCTAAGCATCCCTTTCTCAATCTATTATTAATTTAATTAATAGTAATGTAGTGCAAATAGTAGTACCTAATACATTTTTTTATTCTACCCATATAACTCATATCGCATCCTTAGATCTAAAGGGAACTAACTCAAAATTCTTAATTTTTGAGTTATGAACACCTTTGAATTTGTCATTTCAATACCTATCGACCAATAAATCAGATTCAAAACTATTACCAATATTCGCCGCTAGATGTTTTTGTATACCTATATTGTTGAACGAGCGACCCCAAACCAAAACAGCTACAACGCCAGTTGGGACCAAATTTACAAGTGGAATGCACGTACCGGGCTTAAACAAATTGGAGTTATTTTGGGTTACACCCATATTGTTGAAATTATGATAGTTAGTGTTGAGGTTATTAATGAAACATTTTGAGTTGAACCAGTATTACTGGCAAGGTGAATACAAAAGAGGGCCAACTTAAAACGAAAATCACCAAAATGGGTTCAACTCAAAATAATACAAAAATATATACACAAATTGATAAGCTATAAGGAAGCATCTATCAAAATGCATTATTAAGACCCAGCCCTTTATTAAAACCCAAGATTCTTAATATTTATCACATTCAGCTGTAAAGTCCATACTTCTGCAATGCACAGGGACTCGGCAATCAGTTTTTTGCCTCACCTGTAAAATGAGCTTTTTTGAGTTAGTACCTGTTTAGATATAGAGGTGCGATATGGGTTTAGTTGGTAGACATGACCACCAGTTCTTCCTTATCCTTCCAAAAATACAAGGCCTTTTCTCAAATCTTGTATTTTTTTTTACTCTGGGAAATGCATTAACGCATCTCGGTCGGAGTCTGCGTAGAGCCTTCTCAAGCCTGGGCTAAGTAAAAGTTAGTTGAGTATAATACTCCATAAGTTTTTGGTCACCCTATAAGGTAAAGCTTAAGTTAGGGTTTATCAAGACAAAAACGTATAGGTTTTTAAGTTCAAATAGGAAGAAGTCGCGGGATTTCGCTAGTGTTTTAAAGCTGTAGCGAAAGATGGCTGACGGCTACCAAAAACTCATTCACCGGTACAAAATCGAGTTAAGTAAACCACCCCTCAGCGCAGCCACTCGCCTGCCAAATAAACTGATCTATATTCCTGCAGAACGTTCAATAACTACGTAACTCCCAACTGATGTATCCTAACTTGAGTCTTATCCCCTTAATATAAAGTCAGATTTTGTTTATCAATGATTCTCATTATAGAGAAGTCTACCCAACAAATAAATATCAACTTTAGGGTTATATACACAAGGTTCAAAATAGTTTGAAAGCTCTGTTGTGACCTCAATAAGCTACTCGGAAAGTTATCAACGGTTACCTTTGAAGTGGCGCTTCTGCATGCAAATTTAGGGGTGGCGGGTAGGAGGAAATTGACAATTTGCCAAGCGGCGGTACGGAAAATTGTATTGCAGTAGGTTTGGGACTATGTGCTATTTTGTATAAATAGGAAATTTAAATAAAGTTTTACGGTTATAGCTTCATAGCTATGCAGATCTACATCATAATTATATTTTTTTTATCTAGTTGGCCCTTGATTGCTGTCACACCTGATGTTAAGTAAAGATGCAATCTTAGATGGACGCGGGCTAACTTGTTAGGAATAGGATGAAATATCCACACATCTTTCGGTTTCTACATAACATCGTACCAGAACGCTAAATCGCTTGGCGGTACGTTTTTGTTGGTAAGGTAACTAACGTAAAGTAACTAGCCACGGCGAAAGTCTCCCGCCAGTCAGACCAAGACAAATTAAGAAAAGTCTCAATCTGCCCCGCCGAACATCGAATCTAGGACCTCGGTCTAAAAATCCATCGCGCATACCAATGCGCCACGGAGGCCGTCGGACTATGTTATATCTACGTAATATATTGATAAAATTCAATTATATTGTATCAATGTTAAAATATTTATTTACAAAATTACCTAAATACTTAGACGTTATGTGAAATAACGTATCTAGGTACCTATGGAGAATAGATAGAAGGGATTCTTTTGTTAGGTAAAAGCGCTAAAAAGAGAAAGAAGCTGCTAGATATAGGGATCTTGATATCATGGTATTTGAAGCAGTAGCGAAACCAGTGTTTTATGCGTCCTATGCCAGTTGTGATAACTGTGCCCTTAAGACTTCTAACTGACTCTAAATAAGGTATTTTTTGTAATTTCTGCGTTCCTCCAGGGACTTTGTCCTGCGCCTCGGCACCGTGGCATTGCCCTAGTTTGACACTGATTTGAAGTGTTTAGCTGTTGAAGTTCTCAACTGCTGCACATAGATTCTGTTACAAAATTCGACAGTGCGAGATCGACGTCGTCTCAAGTTTCTGTCTAATACGATACGATAGTTACCTACTGTAGATTGAGAGATCCTTAGTCGAGACTCGCAGGATCAACACAGTGATCATGACACTGACGTCTTAGATAGTGGAATTAAGGAGTAGTTGATTTATAGGGTAGTAAGTTTGTTTTCTTTGATCAGCACTTTTCACAAAGAAGTAGGTTAGGTATTAATTTCTATTATTGAGAAGGCTTAAATAATTTAAAATCATAATGTTTTGTTTAATACTGAAAATATTAGTGTAAAGGTTCAACAATAATTCAATTTATCATAGCAGATTTAATAATAAATTCCTACTAGCCACACTTCGCATAAAAGCGCCCTCTATTTTTGTATCGCCGTATCGCTAAGAAACAACCATTGATTTCATCATGTTTTTCACCGCACCTACAACAGATGGCGCTTTACCGTAACACTTTACTAGAAGAGTATGTCTATATTACGAAAATAACTGATTTAACATAATATAACATTTAATATTGATATTCAATTTATTTAAATACTTAAAAAACTATATTTTTAACTTTTGTCTTAAAAAAACCTGTTTTAAGCGCCATCTATATGAAAAGTCCTAAACCAAGTAATGAACCACGATTGATCGATTGGATCGTAGTATTTATGATCCTCATTAGATGGCGCTAAATTTATTCATTAATACAAGACTTCTACTAATTATTTTTTTGGTATTTAAATGTAATTAACGTGACATTATTAATTAAATACACAGAATATAACATTATTTCTAAGTAATATCCTATCAGTTATTAAAATAGATTAAAATATCATCTAGGCAGGTGCAAGACAGTTTTCTCTGTACGTATATAGAAAAAAACTGTGCGTAAGTTTAGATTGAGCAGCGTGGTGGATCTAAGCTCCATCTCCCCTCTAAGGCCTGGTTCAATACATACCTACCTAACCTAGATATCTATCTACCAAAATACCGTACGAGGTAAACTTCGAGTCCGCTGTGAACACAAGGCGTATGCTTGTCCACTGTACAAATTGATTTTGCACTTCAAAATAGTTCTTGGCGCGGTTTTGAAACTGCGCAGTTCGGCATGTTGCAAGTAGGGAGGAAAATGAAGTTTGGCGCGGACTGTAGCTACTTAGTACCTACCTAATTAGTACGTACCAGAAGTAATAGGTAGTGACTCTACCATAGTTTCGCATGTAGATCCTATTGAGAGGTATCGGCAAGAAACTCATCAACATTTACAGCATATATTATAGCTCTATATAGGACGAACACAAAACACAAAAGTAATAAGTCATGTCCTCCACAATGTACGACGATTCGGTGCAAAATGGCATCGTGGAGTTTACGACATTCGGTAATGAAACCCGGCCGCCGCCGCCGCCGCCGCGTAAACACATAAACTGCGCCGAATTGCTTCGATTAATGTGTCGGACACCGAATTAGTTGCTCCACCCTTCGGTATAAACTGATGTGTTATGAAGAGCGAGTTTGATTTGCTGAAATCGTAACCATAGAATGTTACTGCTGCCAGTGTTTTGTTGCTATCCCTACCAGAAAGAAAAAAATATCTAATCGGTTTGACGGCGTCCGTGGCGCAGTGGATTTATAAAATGTAGGACCAGGGATCAATTCCCGGCTGCGTCCCGTTTTTTTATCGGCCCTAGACTGCTGTCACACCTGATATTAATTGATGATACAGTCTAAGATGCTAGAGGCTGCGGCCATGGCTAGTTACCACCTACAATGTCATAATGCCAAGCGATTTAGCGTTCCGGTACGTTATCGTGTAGAAACCGAAACGCGAATGGATTTCTTTCTACTCCTAACAAGTTCGCTTCAACTTTAGATTGCATCATTACTTACCATTAAGCAGTCAAGGGCTTACTAGCGCTATATAAAATATTTTAACCATAGCTCTGGTAATCGGTTTCAATTTCTTCACGGTATAACTACATGACAACACTTTGATTCCATAAAAAATTTTAACAGAAAATAGAACCGACTCAAAACGCACTGAAAAGTAAAAAATAACTGTGTCATTTAGTTGCTTTAATTTACTTAAGCATATCTATGAAGTCGGTGCCAGCAAGTTCAAGGAACATTTATTTAGCATAGTAAAGCAGTTTGTGGGTTCTAGGTAATGTTATTAAAGTAGAAACCTTGGCAGGCACCGACTCCTAGAGTAGAGTAGAATTTGAAGAGTTCCTTCAATTTCCCCAGGGTATCATCATCAGATCCTAACATGATGACAAGGGGACCACCTTGGAAGTATGCCCTTTCTAATAAAAAAAGAATTATCAAAATCGGACAACTCTGTAAAAAGTTATGCGTGGTCATACATAAAAAAAAATATACGTGTCGAATTGAGAACCTCCTCCGTTTTTTTCGTCGGTTAAAAATCAGTCAATGTTACACCTGTATACTTAAAGCAAATACGAACAGGTTTACAAAATTCCATAAATTCCATCCGAAAATCAACTCAATCGGGTAACGCAAGTAATGACACGAATCGATTTCCACCCAACGCGCGACATATTGCACAAACAGCCCTGTGTGTGGCTATTACCGTTTCTAATGAAACTGATTGAGTAGCATCGACCCTAAATGAGCTGGTGTTTGCCGAAATTATGTTGTGGAATCAATTGACGATGGTAAACATGGACATATTTAGGTACGCGGTAATGAAGGAATTTTCTTCCTTTTGATTCGTCGACAGAAAATGTAAATAAATAGTATTTGCGGCTTCAGATTACGAGGTTGGGTTTGAGTCCGAGTTTGGCCTCCGTAGCGTAGTGGTATGCGCGGTGGATTTATAAGACGGAGGTCCCGGGATCGATTCCCGGCGGGGCAGATTGAGATTTTTCTTAATTTGTCTTGGTCTGGCTGGTGGGAGGCTTCTCGCCGTGGCTAGTTACCACCCTTACGACAAAGACGTACCGCCAATCGATTTAGCGTTCCGATACGATGTCGTGTAGAAACCGCAAGGGGTGTGGATTTCCATCCTACTCCTAAGAAGTTAGTCCGCTTCCATATTAGATTGCACTATCACTTAACATCAGATGTGATAGCAGTCAAAGGCCAACTTGTAGTCAATTAAAAAATAAGAATCCTGGGTTGGGCTATGAAATAATACTGAGTTTTTCTTTCATCTAAAAAATTTGGCGACAGTCTGTCTGCTTTTCCTTTCTCTCACGCATACGGCAGCGGTAGGAGGCTTCTTATCTCTCACTTAACGCTAACAGTATCATTTTTTTCACACTTTTTATTTACTAAAAAAGTAGGCTCTAGTTGTTGTCTTGTCATATTAAAATCTTGTTAGTTAATTGACTATACAGATTGGAGAACTATAATCTAAATATGTAGGAACCTAATAGTACGCGTTAGGTAACCTAATGAACACAAAATTACAGTTACGCTTGCGCCTTGTTGAATAACATTATCGCCAATTAGTTAGTTAGGTATTGATTTGCAACCACATACGCGGTATATTACTTTAGTGGCATACAAACATACATTTAGCATATTGTAACATATAGTCAAAACATTTTTTAACAAAAAATAGAACCGACTCAAAACGCACTAAAAAGAAAAAATAACGGTGTCATTTAGTTGCTTTAGTTTACTTAAGCATATCTACGAAGTCGGTGCCAGCAAGTTTAAGGAACATTTATTGAACGTAGTAAAGCAGTTTGTGGATTTTAGGTAATGTTCTTAAAGTAGAAACCTTGGCTGGCACCGACTCCTAGATATGCTTAAGTAAATTAAAGCAACTAAATGACACAGTTATTTTTTACTTTTCAGTGCGTTTTTAGTCGGTTCTATTTTTTGTGAAAAAATTTCATTTCTTACTTTTTAATGATTTATCGCCACGTAACGTACTCGTACTATACTGTCATACTATATTTTACAGCACTTAAAAAGCTACTGATACTTACACTAAAACCGAAATCGCTGCAAATGTGCCTATAAAATTTTAAGAGTTCCTTCAATTTTCCCAGGATATCATCATTAGATCCTAACATGATGACAATGGGACCACCTTTAAAAGGAACCCTTTCTAATAAAAAAAATTATCAAAATCGGACAACTCTGTAAAAAGTTATGCGTGGTCATACATAAAAAAAAATATACGTGTCGAATTGAGAACCTCCTCTGTTTTTTTTCGTCGGTTAAAAACTAAATCCTGGTTAAATTGCGTACCGGAAGGTTAAGGAAATACATTGTAGACTGTACGGTCCACTGTTAATCACTGTTATAACATATTATTAGCTTATAGATGCATTTAGACAGGCAACAATCTGCAGATATAACGATTTTCACTTTCGCAAAATATCTTCGTTGGTAAGTATCTACTTACCAAAGTAGATAGATACCTAATGTAGAAGTAAAATCTTTGTAATAGATATTATGTAAAGTACCATCTAAATCGTTCTCCCCTGCGATCAGAATCAACGCTTACACAGTGAGGGGGTCATCCCTTATCTCTGACCCCTACCCTCTCATTTCACCCCCCGGGAGGGGCGTGGCCGCAGCAGGAGACGCGCATGCTCTGTAATCAAAGATGGCCCGAGATTTGTGAAGATAAGATCAAAAAATTGTTTGATAATGGGTGTAACCTTCATGTTAAATTATTTTTATCTCGAATCATTTTTCGTTAATGCTGATAAAAAAACTATTTTTTCATGTTTTTTTAGTTAAAGAAGCTTTTAGTTAAATGGCGGTGTTTGTTTTTGTCTATGCAACAAGTTTTTTCATCACTTTCTAATTCAAATTATTTATAAAAAAATCAAGTTTATTTTAATTTGACAATAAATCATATTTTCTTTTAAGTTCCTACTGCAAAATTTTGGCGAGACAAACTTAAAATTAAAGCTACAATTACGTACGCACGCATGTTTACGCGCGCCCAGTCAGAGAAAATGCCAAAAGCAGCCAAATAGCTTTGAAAAATTAGATGATATTCCGCGGCGCTATGACTTACGACAAGCGCGCAAATTTAATTTACAACTACAGGGATCAAACCTCAAAATACATAGTACCGACTCTAATTTAATGTGTGCAAAGCTATATAATAAAATCCCACAAAGAATAAAAAAAATTGAAAACGATGAAGCATTATTACAACTGCCAAAGACTACTTGCTAAATAAAGCACTCAGATGGCAAATTCCTAAATGATACCATGGCGCCGTCTCCCTTCTAAGCCATTTGCTGTGCCCCTGACGGGGATCCAATTCGGCATACTATTTATAATACTAATTTGACATATGTATAAATTGGAATGCAAATAAATGAATAAAATGCCTACAGCAGATTCAATAAACTTAACTTACATTTGGTTTTATATATTTTCAGACTATTAAATAGGACTTTGTCTCTGGCGCAGAGTAATCATGAAGCTATTGGTATTATATGTCTTACGTTGATTTCTCATAATTTCCCGAACGATGAAAAATTAGAGCCTGTAAGGCTGAGACTCAAAGGATTTTGAAACTTGCTAGCTCCCAAACCATACTCCTACCTTCCTACGATGATCCAAACTTTATAGTTTTTTTTATCGACTTCAGGTTGGTCCTTGACTGCTATCACACCTGATGTTAAGTAATGATGCAGTCTAAGATGGAAGCGGGCTAACTTGTTAAGAGTGGGACGAAAATCCACACCCCTTTCGGTTTCTACACGACAACGTACCGGAACGCTAAATCGCTTGGCGATACGTCTTTGTCGGTAGGGTGGTAACTAGCCACGGTGAAAGTCTCCCACCAGCCAGACCAAGACAAATTAAGAAAAATCTCAATCTGCCCCGCCGGGAGTCGAACCCAGGACCTCCGTCATATAAATCCACCGCGCATACCACTGCGCCACGGAGGTCGTAGTTAGCAATTACCGTATTTGTCTGAAAAAGTATGAACTGACAAAGTTAATAAACTAAGGCAAACGTTCCTTTACCAAACCCAGGACATTATGATTAAAGGTCAGGTCAAAAGTATCCTAAACCGACGTGACATATGAAAGGTTTATTGAAAATGGAAGACGTGAGAGATATATGCAAGGGTCGTGGCTAGCGGAAGGACGTGGTCTCTGCCTACCCCTATGAGGCAAAATGGTAAGTATATTTGTACGTCTGACAAAGTTTTACTTCTATGAAATGACGTAGGGTTTTCCCTAACACAAGCTCTAAGACAATCAAAGTGTGTGACTATCCCAGGATGTTAGAGAAACCCCAAGCGAATATCTTTCTGGACATTTGATAGGAATTGTGATAGATAATTGCTAGAAGGAATACTTAAGAGCTTCCATGATAGATATATTTGCCCGGATAGAAAGATAGATAATAGTCGATAGCCGTTACCGTAGCCTAGATTCCAGGCTAAGCTAAATGCCATCGACTCCAATACAAGTTGACCGGCCGGCCATCGGTTGACAAAAAAAGTAACTTTCTTTGTGACCGTCACGCGACGGAGTGACTTACCGGGCGTTTGTTTTTTTAGGCTGCCTCGTGCTCGATAAAATATTTTTTGTCGCGGTAGCGGGATACTGCTGTGTCTGTGTCGATATTCACTTATCGATAGATTTGTTTGAATGAGTAGTGAAATATCATCCATTTTTTTTTTAATTTAAATCAGTTACGTAGGTATCGATCTATTTTTTAAAAACAAATATACAAAATAAGATAAAATAACACACCACTCTCATGAAGAAATGAAGTAAAGACCAATTTTGCTTATAACTGCTACAATTTGGATTGGCAGGCTAATGCATAATTATTAGTCATTCCAAAAAAGACCTTAATTATAATAAACAGAAGCGATACTAAAAATAAGTCTCTTAAAATTACTGTCAGGTCAGCATCAATGCCACGGACTTAGTCAACGTGCTCTTTAAGATACTTGTGTTGCCACCAATTGCCTATATATGATAATAATTTTTGCTGAGAATTTCCTGGGAGAAAGAAAAGCTGTTATTAAAAATGAAAATTGATGAAAATTATGTTGATGATATGATGCTGTGACCTCGTGATGCAAAGCCAAGGAATGGGAAAATGTGAAAATAATACTAAAATATTATTTAATCTTTCAAATATTTAAATCTCATAACAAATAACTAATGTTTGCTAATATTTTCTTTGATGTAGACAGACGTATGTAACCAGGTGGTTTAATTTGAGTTTCTATAAATCTATTTAATCAACATTTTATAAACACTAATGTGTCACAATAGATCTATTTCGTCGTCTAGTTAACCAAGAAAAATTAAGTTTTAATTTATATATGTTTATATAACTCAACAGTTTTATTAAGTTAAGTTTATCTGACTGATTAAATATATTTTTAGGAGTATCTAGTTTTATTTAGCTAGAATTGAAGAATTTATCGATATTTCATAAACTGTTTTATCTTTCAAGCACTATGATTGTCTTTTACTTTTTATGGTAGATGATATGCCATTGTTTGCTGACAGAGACAGATATGGGCATTATACTAAAGTTAAAATGAGATAGAGATACAAGTACGTCTCAAAGGAAGTAAATGGAGTTCCCTTTTCATTTTAATAATATCCTACAGGATTTAAATTTTCTAAAAATATTCTTGCTATTTCTCAAACGATATTTTTATGCAAATTATCGTTCGAGAAATCTAAAAGTAGTATTTTTTATCACAAATATGTTAACTTGATCCAGAGATTATTTTCAGAACATAAGGTTCTGGTATTGAGTCCTGGGTCAGATATGAATAATTAAGTTTTCCTTAATTTCAAGAAATCTTCAGTGAAAATTTCGAAAAAAATTTTTGAGTTAAGAAGCTTGTGGTTTCACAACCCAGTTCTCAGAGAGCAAGTAAGCCTTGGGTCCCGGTCATTATAATCAATCTGATAGAGTACTATGCATGCCAATTTACTTATTAGCGTGCTGGGCTGCTGGGTTTACGCTCCATATCCCCTCTCCTAAAAGGAGGTTGGTAGGCCTGGCCCTGTAGTGGGATGTTAAATAATGATAACGATGGTATCTTTAAATCATTAGGTAAAACCCTAGACCTCTCAGAGTTGAGCCCCTTAGCTATTGAGACCGTAAAAAGGTTTATACCTTGGAATATATACATAGTTAATGTACTAAAGTACCTATATTCTGCATAGAACGGACAAACGTGCTTCGTAGATTCGTTGCTGCAGGCTAATCAAGTTTGCGTGCTGCAGCGATTAGTCACTGATGGTACTAAGGAATATGTTTTTATATTAAACTCTTCAAGCTGATATTATGCAGAATATTCCTCCAGCTAGATTAGAAGCTTGAACTTGAGTCTTCATAAGCCTGGAATATCCTAAGTCCGCCAACTGCCTTGGTCGTTGGTCTAGTGATTAGCCTTTGTGGCTTTGATCACGAGATCCTGGATTCCAGTATTCGGTCGGGTCACGGAATAATTCTGGCTTTTTTATTCCTATGACATTTTCAGTAGGTACATTCCAAGCCTGGAGTTACAACCTCGTGCATCGGAGAGCACGTTAAGGCTTAGTTCATGGTCACTACCATCAAAATATGATAATGATGGGTAATAAATGAAACATTAGCCAACCTCATTGGAGCAGCGTGGTGGGTCTACGCTCCATATCCCCTCTCCTATAAGGAGGGAGGTCCGACCCTGTAGTGGGCCGTTAATAGGCTGATAATGATGACGAGGTACAAAATGCACAATATTTATTTATAATGGCAATTCTAAACATTCCAAATAAACTAAATTAAGCTTGAACGAATACTTTTAGTTAACTTTAACATCAAATTGAACAAATGGATTATAGACAAATGCTATTATGATATAAAAGAGTATTTGACGTAAAACATTTGACAAATTATTATTATTATTTTATATTTAGACTTTAATATTTATCTAATTTATTTGTAATTTTACTGTAATTGGTTCTATGTATTAATATTAGTTTCTTAAGTTTATATAATATTAGCAACGCCCTGACAGAAAGTATGCTAAATAAATGTATTGGAATTTGATCTGGGTGTTTTTTTTGCGATAATCTGTCGCCCACCGGAGATAAGTCCTCAAGTAGATAGACACTTTCTGTGTTCCCATGGCGATTTTAATTAGTTAGGGTTCCATTTGCCCTAGAAAAGTGCCTGCTTTTGTGGGAGTCGCTGACTGGGTTACGGTAGTAGTCCGTAACGTTCCCGTGGTGCAGTCCCAGGTGACGAGTTGGAACACCGTGGGGTTTTAGTCGGTACAAGTCCAACATAATCTTCTTGCCTCCCCATGGCGAGAAGGCATCCGTGAAGATTTCCTCACGTTAAAAAAGGGTGTTTGATTTGCGATGAAATAGACACAGCAATCATGCAATTTTGATCGAAACACAGCAATTCTGTTTGGTGGCGGAAATAAGCATAGTGGTAGCACTACCCCAGACGATGTCTGTCCAAAAAAACCGTTACAACTCTTAAATTTTTTCCATGAGTATGATGGGCTTAGCATAAAAACATGATATTAACATTGCGTGCCGCGAACCTGTAAACTATAAGAACAAAAATACTTATAAGTTATTTGGTTTTTAATTACACTCGTTATAAAAGAGAGCTCAAGAAAATAGCTTTGATTCATTATTCTAGCTCGTACGAGAGTAAATCTAAGCTAGGGTGACCATGCTGTTATGGGGATCAACACAATTCTGTCGCGATCCTAAACAAATTAAAAGGTAAGCTGTGGTTTCAACTTCTCGCACGCTTATAAATATAGTGACCTAATTAAAAAAATCGTGTTTTAGACTTTTATTACTAAAACGACCCTGATTCAACAATTGCATCAATTCATTAGAATTAATCTCTACCTAACTATTATAATCGCAATACAAAATATGTATACAACATCTCAACTCGCATGAACTGTACCCACTTGTATAAGGAATCCCGACAAGTGTCCCTTTTATAGAAGTACATGAATAATACATGTACTTCAGGCAATACATGTACTACATAACATAGAGAAGGAAGTTATTTAATTTTCAATGATTAGTTATTCATGTTAGTTTCACTTAAAATCCAACATTATAAGTTAGTATTTTATAAGTTAGTTTAGGTTCGGAATTTTTCGGATATCTTAAGCAAACACGAGTATGATAGGAGTTTTGATGTAATAGTACAGGATCCGTGGCCTATTTTTTCACTTGATTACTATCAAGCTAATTTTCCGTGAGTAGCTTCATTTTGATAAGACGCCCAACAATTTCCTGTGCGAAAATTTTTGATTGTGGTAGCTAACAGAGGTAGCAATGATAAAATATGTCGATTTGATGATTCTTCAATATTTATTACTAACTGAATTGTTTTTATTAAATCTTAAGATAATTATCTAAATTATTTGAAAAAATATTTGTCCTACAAAATCTATGGTTTCATCAAAGAGTCCTCCCCCTCCAACATGTATTGATAACGAGATCACCAAAAATGATTACTAACCAGCTGATTTTTTTTTTATTACTTAGTTAATATATATATAATTTAACAGCCATATTGTCCTACAAATTTCGTGGTATGTTATCCCGGTCCTACGCTCAGAAATTGTTAATACCATAAGACCATTTTTCTCATTACTAACTGTAGGACAAAAATATTACATAATAGGTTAGTGTGTTCAGTGCCCAAATAAAACAATGTCCTACAAAAAAACAGGTATGTATCACTAGTCCGACAAGAATTGTAATTTTTTCGTTTTCCTATTTCTAACATAAGATACAGTGAAAAAATCTTTTTTAAAATTTAAATAAGTTTATTTTTTAGGAAAATTAGGTACAAAAATTGGTGTATTGGTGTATTTATAGATTAAAAAAAAATTAATCTTCATCATATTCATCTGATGAATCGTCATAATCTTCGCTACTAACATCGCTGTCATCGTCATTTATTTCACTTTCCTCACTCGTGATATCTGACTCTGTAATAACATGAAAAAATTTAGTAAATTATATAATAATGAATAATCAATCAATAAATAACAATAGTATAAATAGGGTACCTTGTATTTCAGAAGATAATTCTTCAAAAGATGGACTTTGGGGACCATCAAACCAATAATATTCATATTTGCCATAAATTATTGTCCATCCAAAATTTTCCGGCAATTTTTCCGTGGGGCACCGCATATGTGCGTTACACCATACATTGCAGATAAATGCAGTTCTTTTAATTTGTTGTAACAATTCTTCTTTTGTTGGTGGCAAACTGGAAGGATCATATCCTACGATTTTTTGTTTTAAAATTTCTTCATTTTCATTTTTTGATTTATATCCTTTTTCAAATAACTCGTACCGTCCTTTGTTGATATCATTTTTTGTTTTTAATGAATACACTCTGCATACATACTCTTCAATAATTTGAAATACCTCATTCGATGTTGTTAATGCTGTATTTTCAATCCGTAGGAGTTGAATAAAAGCCTCTTGAAATATTTTATTTTTCTTTAAAATACTAAAAGGTCTCTTTTTTCCTTTACGAAAGAAAGCGGGATTATAATCATTTCCTGTAAAAATATGGCATATAGCGAGTGAACAAGATAATTGATCCCCAAGTTTTTCATACATTTCATTTATGTTTAAGTACATTTTTTTTTACTCGTGCTTAAATTAATTATTATTTGAATTTCATCTTTTAAATACTTAAAATTTGCCAGCATTATTATTGGTATATCAGAATCCGTACAATGTATCTGCACACGATAGTTAGTATTAAATTGACAAATGTGGTATACAATTTTGGTAAAAATGCTCTGCGCACGCGTAACGGCGTGACTCAGCTGTTGTAGAAAAATACAGAAACCCAAGCGGCACAAAGTTTTCTTTGTTATTGTTTTGTTTAATTTCAGTTGACGTTCAGTAATTTTTTAACTTATTGTTGAGTGAAATCTACCAAAAAGTCAACATTTTTTTTTCGCACGCTTGAGAAATAAATTGATTTTTAATTTCATGACTTTCCAATATATATTCAATTGGAGCACCGCAATAGCGTACCACGCTATTTTTACATCAAGGATCTGTACTACTACTTTTGACCGTAGGACCGGGACAACGTACCACGGAATTTGTAGGACAATATAACCGTTACATTATATAAATATTAACTAAGTAAAAAAAAAAAATCAGCTGGTTAGTAATCATTTTTGGTGATCTCCTTATCGATACATGTTGGAGGGGGAGGACTTTTTGATCAAACCATAGATTTTGTAGGACAAATATTTTTTCAAATAATTTAGATAATTATCTTAAGATTTAATGAAAAACAATCCAGTTAGTAATTAATATTTGAGAATCATCAAATCGACATATTTTATTATTGCTACCTCTGTTAGCTACCACTATCGAGAATTTTCGCACAGGAAATTGTTGGGCGTCTCATTAAAACGATGCTATTCACGAAGATTCAGCTTGATAGTAATTATTTTTACATCAATGATCTGTACTACTACTTTTAAGCGTAGGAACCGGGATAACATACCACGAAATTTGTAGGACAATATGGCTGTTAAATTATATATATATTAACTAAGTAATAAAAAAAAAAATCAGCTGGTTAGTAATCATTTTTGGTGATCTCGTTATCAATACATGTTGGAGGGGGAGGACTCTTTGATGAAACCATAGATTTTGTAGGACAAATATTTTTTCAAATAATTTAGATAATTATCTTAAGATTTAATAAAAACAATTCAGTTAGTAATAAATATTGAAGAATCATCAAATCGACATATTTTATCATTGCTACCTCTGTTAGCTACCACAATCAAAAATTTTCGCACAGGAAATTGTTGGGCGTCTTATTAAAATGAAGCTACTCACGGAAAATTAGCTTGATAGTAATCAAGTGAAAAAATAGGCCACGGATCCTGTACTATAATATTTAGTGTAGGTAATCACAACATATGCAAATCGAAGTTAATCTTATTCAAATTGAAAGTACGTGACATAATAGAATTATATTTATATAAAGAATAGGTAAGGTATTGTCAGATTAAATATATACGATAAAAATATTTTTAATTGTAGTATTAAATGAAG
Organism: Mycalesis mineus; assembly: GCA_034621355.1. Classification (NCBI taxonomy): domain Eukaryota; kingdom Metazoa; phylum Arthropoda; class Insecta; order Lepidoptera; family Nymphalidae; genus Mycalesis; species Mycalesis mineus. The sequence continues at coordinate 9,095,839 of CM067899.1, read as the reverse complement.
AACCGAGTAGATGACTCTCGCTGGCTCTATAATAAATCATTGCTATTAATTAGAGCAAAACTTCTCAGAGCATAGAAGCCTATTCATACTCATTCATGGTGATTTTAAGAGCAATGTTTTTCAGATCGATAAATAACAATGAGCATAGCGGTAGTTTTACCCCGACCGAACTCTGCCATGTAGAGTTGTACTAATAAATTGAAAAGTAAACTTTACTGTGAATAGAGAGTAATTGACGACCTCCGTGGCGCAGTGGTATGTGCGGTGGATTTATAAGACGGAGGTCTTAGGTTCGATTCCCGGTGGGGCAGATTGAGATTTTTCTTAATTTGTCTTGGTCTGGATAGTGGGAGGTGATTTAATGATACCATCGTTATCGTCGTGGCTTGTTACCACCCTACCGACAAAGACGTACCGCCAAGCGATCGCGTTCCGGTACGATGTCGTGTAGAAACCGATAGGGGTGTGGATTTTATCCTACTCCTAACAAGTTAACCCGCTTCCATCTTAGATTGCATCATCACTTAACATCAGGTGTTAATATATTTTACAGATATCTTCTTCTTCTTCTCGACCCCCTCTAAGGAGGTTGGCGATCATTTCTGCTGTCTGGAATTTAGAGGCGGCAGCTCGGCACAACGATCTTGTGATCATGCCGTACCACTCACGGAAATTTGGCTTCCTTGGATCTTGTCTTGAATCCAATACTTGTCATGTTTTACAGATACTGAAGTTTCCATATCATTGCTCACAATTACCATTTAAATGGGATAAAAAATATAATTAAATACAGTCTGAGCACTTGGTCACCCTACGCAAGCTGCAGCGCAGGCGGTCCGCACTATAAAGGGAACGGAACTGGTTTGTGAGGCAGAGACGCCTATCGAGAGTTTACACCGAGTGCAACCAAAAGCCGCTACACAGAAATGGCCTATCAAAAAGATTATAAACATTCTTATAAGGATTTTACATACATTTTAACGAGAGGTATACCAGCAAAATCTCGCTATAACCTTGGCCTGACTAAACCTGCAGTAAGCTCTATTCTAGAACGAGTGCCGCTGTTTTAACAGAATCCTACCAGATTTGGCTAGGCCGGGAGAGAGATTCGAGCAGAGAAGGCGAGCGTCGATTAATCATAAAAAAATTGGTTGTCTGTAAAGTCGGTTTACTGACGATAGTTGAACGTGACAATGTCTTAAGAAAATACTGATGGAATGGTAGCATTTAATTGGTTATTAAAACTTTTAATTTAAGTATATTTTTATAAATATTAATTTAAATTAATAAAATAATTGATTTTAATTTTATAAATTTATATTTTAAATTTATAATAAATATATTAATTTTTAATTTAAAATTAATATATTTAATAATTATATTTAATAGACGGATGTCGAACGCTGCCGAACGCAAAGGCCGATTGTACTTCTTTGTCGCTCGTTCCACGCTCTCGCTTGCACTTCAAGCCTTACATGGAACGCCTCAAAGCGAGGTAACGACGCATGACGTCATGTTTTTTCGTGCGTGCAGCCGGCTCTATCGAATTATAAGACGTTGTCACGTCATAAGTACCTACTCTTAAGTCTGCAACCGTGTCGCAAGTACGGTGTTTTTTCTCTCTACCAAACGATGGACCTACTTAATAGTTTTTAGTTAGTTCCTGGAGTCGATTCTCGACTGGGCCTGGATTTTCCATATTTGCCCACGTTTGGTAGGCTTGAGCCGTAGCTTTTTTTTTTAATGATTTACAAATTGGCCCTTGACTGCTATCACATCTGATGTTAAGTGATGATGCAATCTAAGATGGAAGCGGGCTAACTTGTTAGGAGTAGGATGAAAATCCACACTCCTATCGGTTTCTACACGACACCGTACCGGAACGCTAAATCGCTTGGCGGTACGTCTTTGTCGGTAGGGTGGTAACTAACCACGGCGAAAGCCTCCCACCAGCCAGACCAAGACAAATTAAGAAAAATTTCAATCTGCCCCGCCGGGAATCGAACCCAGGACCTCCGCCTTACAAATCCACCGCGCATACCACTGCGCCACGGAGGTCGTCAGACTCAGACTCAGAGTCAGCTAGTTTAGACCCTACCGCCAAAGACGTACTACTAAGCGACTTTACAGTCTGGTAGATACGATGACGTGTACTTAGGAACAGAAAGGGGTGTGAATTTCATGCTACCCCTTTTTTTTGTTTCCGGAGGGGAAATATCCTAGAGATACTCAACCTCTTGTTGGGAGATGTCGGGTTATGTGGGATTTTTACCCACTAAAACCCCCTCGGTGGCCATCCTCAGTGCATATTCAGAGACCCCTGGCTCTGGTGAGAAATATCGATGTCTCCCTTACATTCTACCATTACGGCTCATCTCAGCTTGTGTCTCTTGTTTCGTCCCTATATGGTACCTCTAATAAGTTAGCCCGCTCCCATCTTTAATTGCACTAATCTTCCAATTTTTCGACGATTAAAAAGTTTCTTAAAAGAATTTGAATAGAAAACATTTATGAAAATTTTTCATTTTCAACAGTAAGTACGAGATGATACACACATAAACATTCGCTTTTATAATATTAGTGTAATGGTTTAATTTGATTCACCAATAAAAAGTAGCCATTGCAATATATAAATGAACTTTAGAAAGTCAACACTATAGTTTAAGAGTTCAATATCTTGCCCAATTAGGTGCTTTATTCCAACTTAGCTAGTCATTAGTACATTTATTTTATTTTTCCTTGATCCAAATCATTTAGACCTTTCGCCATTAAAGTTCTTTAGCATTTTATCGCATCGAAGAGTAATTAAATTTTATATATTGGCTACATATTGTAAATCAGATTAAGATAAGAAACGAACTTAAAGCTTTCTATAATAACTCTTTAAGGTTTTCGAAAATATTTTATGGACCTACTTAAAAAAAAATTATGTAATTGACAACACTTTATTAACTTTTATCATCATCATCATCATCATCATTATCAGCCTATTAACGGCCCGCTACAGGGCCAGGCCTCCCTCCTTATAGGAGAGGGGATATGAAGCGTACACCCACCACGCTGCTCCAATGGGGGTTAGCGGGCTTAGGGTGATGATGTTTAATTTATAAACGATCACTATCAGATGTTGATGACAGTGACCGGGACCGACGGCTTAACGCGCTCTCCGAGGCACGGGGGTGTAACATCAACTTCCAGACTCCGAGCTTGGAATGTACCGAACATTTCATAGAAGAATGAAAACGCTCAGAATTATTTCGTGACCCGACTTAGGAATCGAACCGAGGACCTCGTGATCGAAGCCAGATAGGCTAACCACTAGACCAACGAGGCAGTTGTTAACCTTACTACAATTAACATCGAGGGCAAAATCTCATTTACATTTCTAGTTCAATACTGCATGTTTCTTCATCAATATTATAAGCCTATTGAGCTTAAATCCACCACGCCGTTCCCATGTAGGTTGACGGGATTAGTATAATGTTGTCTCTTGTAACTCTGTTACGAATTATTACTCGAATATAAATAAGACGCAGACCTCAAACCAATTACTTCGTGATCAGAAACACTGGAACGACGAGGTAATTAAAATTTAAAACAATTGAAGTTTACACATTTATTTATGACTAGCAGTCGCCCGCGACTTCGTCCGCGTGAAAACCTCTTAGGTACCCTTCTAATTTTAAAGACAGACTTTCATACAAAATGTGTAAAGGCACAAATAGTGTGCTCATTCCCCGCTCCCCCTCTCAATTTAATTTTTTTATAGTTTCCCTTGAAGAAATATTCTCCGTCCCGTCCCGTGTACTAAAGGTCTACATTTTTGCTAAAAATTGTATGACATTTCAGTACTTTAACATTAAAAATATATATTTATGGCAAGCTGATGGGAATAAATTGATATTAAATAGTATATTTCACTCTTGAGTCTAGCCTTCAGAATAAACAAAAATAATTTTACAATCCGACACGCAGATAGAGATTAGCCCGTTTAAACAAACGAACAAACTCTTTCGTGTACTAAATAGATATTTGAACAAAGATCGAATTCTTAATTCATCATCGTATATATAACATAGATCTAAACTCCCCTCCCGCACGCGCGCCCCCGCCTTGGTGACGCTCACTTCGCAACGCAGAAATAGTAATATTTTAATTTCGCCATAACTTCAAAACCAAACGTCCAATTTTAATCTTTTAAATACCAAATATTATCTACATAAACTGTACTTAGTGATGAAATAATTTATTATGATAAGGCTTAATAGCATGAGTAAAATAAATGCGTTTAAATGTAGTCCAAACAAAAATTAAGATTTTTAAATAAAAAAAATGGTTGTTGTGCCTCACTCGACATAGATAGGTATAGTGTGTCGCGGACTTTTTTGTAGATATTTATAAGATCTCCAATTAATTAGAACATTTTATGGTTCTATCTCTTATAGTTCTCGCAGCGTACGCAAAATAAGTAACTTTTCTGGTTGATTTTTTACACCTTGTTGCCGAAAAACCCAAACATTTTACGGAACCCTAATTTTTTCCAAAATAAAATTTAGCCTATGTTACTCGTGGATAATGTAGCTTTCGAATGGTGAAAGAATTTTTAAAAACGGTCCAGTAGTTTTTGAGCCTATTCATTACAACCAAACAAACAAACAAACAAACAAACAAACAAACAAACAAACAAAGTTTTCCTCTTTATAATATTAGTATAGATCTTCAAAAGAACTGAGTTCATGAAATGCTTTGTACTTTTTACAAACCGAAAAATTTTGCAGTATATACAGACAGATAATTTATTTATTTAATCGCACTAGCTTTAATAGCATTAAGAACTAAATAAACTCTACCAAATTATCGCGTTAAACATATGAAAAATCAACCGTTACATTTAAATTATGTACCTATCTATTAAAAATTATGAAAATGCTCCATCAAAGCTCAAACCTATCAATATTTAAAACGGTTCCATTATAACACAATCAATTAACAACGATTTCAACACGAGCACATCTGTTGCCGAAATATTTCGTATAAAAATTGCAGCATCGCCTCTCGTGAGATTTATGTCGGACGCCGAAGTTTGCCGAAAAGAGCCGACCGCTCGCGTGTCTCTTTGCAGTAACTACGAGTATAATATCTTCGGAGCCGATAAAAGGGTCCCCTGAACCGTTTTAATTAGGCGGTAGTATCGAAAGGCTGACAACAGGGCTGCCACTGAAATCTTTATTTCAGAATTTTGAACCTTTACAAAATATGTAGTAGTAATTTGAGGACCTCCGTGGCGCAGTGGTATGCGCGGTGGATTTATAAGACGGAGGTCCTGGGTTCGATTCCCGGCGGGGCAGATTGAGATTTTTCTTAATTTGTCTTCGTCTTGCTGGTGGGAGGTTTTCGGCGTGGCTAGTTACCACCCTACCGACAAAGACGTATCGCCGAACGATTTAGCGTTCCGGTACGATGTTGTGTAGAAACCGAAAGGGGTGTGGATTTTCATCCTACTCCTAACAAGTTAGATCGCATCTTAGATCTAAGAATGCATCATCACTTAACATCAAGTGTGATAGCACTCAAGGGCCAACTTGTAGTTGATAAAAAAATGATGTTGAACGTATATAGTAAGTACACTGTAAGCCATAAAATGCTTTATTTATTGCCTCATTCAAATCGCACCTGAAGTTGCTATTTAAAATAATTTTACAAATATGTTTTATTATTTAACCAACTGACAACCCTATCTTACAATACCGCTTACGATCTGCTGTCCAGTGCATTCGAGATAATGCCTATAATAATGATTTACCAACTTTGACTCTTAACGCAATACAAATAGAGGTTGAAATCGAATACCTATCTATATGTATTGAACATTCCCGTTCACATAATAGGCTTGATGCCTGATGCCGCACTTTTCGATATTTCTTATGGTTCACATAACAATTAACATAGGGTTGAAAATACATTGTATAAACTCGTTGGTTCAGTGATTATTTGTGGTTTCAGATCACGGGCTGGTCAAGCTATTTTGAGTTTTGCTTTCTTATAAGAAATTGTCAAATAAGAGCTTAGTCCGGTGTTGGGAAATAGTAGTGTGGTGTTACAGCACGATGCTTCGGAGCGCACATTAAGCCATTTGTCCCCAATATCAATAACAGCCAAACAGCAGCCTCGTAGACCGAGCGACGATTCAGTTCAGTTTTTTAAATACGAGTAATGTACAAGCACTATATGTGTATGACTGGAGGTGCTAAGAAAAATGATCAAGATTTATTAGTAAATGTAAAATAATTAAAATAGAAATAAGAGCAGTATGAGTAGAGTAAGACTGAGTTTTGGATTTAAGAACACTGTGATAGGAGAGCAGTGTGATAAGAGAGCAGTGTGATAAGAGAGTAGTGTAATATAAAAGAGGATATTTTAGTGACTTAAATCCTGAAAGGTATGCTGAGATGGTTTGGTCATGTACAGAGAATATATGTAAGGAGATTTACGAACGGGATTTGTAAGGGAGACTTAATCGAAATGTTGGGAGGGGGAGACCAAGCCCAATGTTCCCTGGATCAAATCCAGGACATTTTGATTAAAAGCCGGGTCAAAAGTACCATTAACCGACGTACTTGTATGAAAGGTTTAAAGAAATTGGAAGAAGCGAGAGAGATAATTATGCAAGGATCGCGGCAAGGGTAAGGACGTAGTCTCTGCCTATTCCTATGGGGATGATGCTATGTATGTGTGTGTATATGCATATTAGTAGTTTTGTAAAGTACCAATATTCTACCAATTCTACCAAAGTATTTATTTACAAATGCAGTGAATCACAACTCAAAAATACCCTTCTTGCATATTATAAATACCTGCAAAGGGAAGGACGTAGTCTCTGCCTATTCCTATGGGAATGATGCTTTTTATGTATGTGTGTATGCATATATTAGTAGTTTTGTAAAGTACCAATATTCTACCAATTCTACCAAAATATTTATTATTACAAATGTAGCGAATCACAACTCAAAAATACCCTTCTTGCGTATTATAAATACCTGCAAAGGTAAGGACGTAGTCTCTGCATATTCCTATGGGAATGATGCTATGTATGTATGTGTGTATGCATATATTAGTAGTTTTGTAAAGTACCAATATTCTACCAAAGCATTTATTATTACAAATGCAGCGAATCACATCTCAAAAATACCCTTCTTGCGTATTATAAATACCTGCAAAGGTAAGGACGTAGTCTCTGCCTATTCGTATGGGAATGATGCTATGTATGTATGTGTGTATGCATATATTAGTAGTTTTGTAAAGTACCAATATTCTACCATTTCTACCAAAGCATTTATTATTACAAATGCAGCAAATCACATCTCAAAAATACCCTTCTTGCGTATTATAAATACCTGCAAAGGTAAGGACGTAGTCTCTGCCTATTCCTATGGGAATGATGCTATGTATGTATGAGTGTATGTATGTTAGTAGTTTTGTAAACTACCAATATTCTACCAATTCTACCAAAGCATTTATTATTACAAATGCAGTGAATCACAACTCAAAAATACCCTTCTTGCGTATTATAAATACCTGCAAAGGTAAGGACGTAGTATCTGCCTATTCCTATGGGAATGATGCTATGTATATATGTGTGTATGTATGTTAGTAGTTTTGTAAACTACCAATATTCTACCAATTCTACCAAAGCATTTATTATTACAAATGCAGTGAATCACAACTCAAAAATACCCTTCTTGCGTATTATATATAATACGCAAGAATATATATAAATACCTGCAAAGCCATTGTTTGAATTCAGAGACCAATACAACCTATAATTTAGGTCCGTCTTATCATTCACAATATTTTTAGTACAAGGCCTTGGAGATACGTGTTGCGTGAACTGTTCATTTCAAACTGATAGAATATTTCTGTGAATATATATAATTTTTAATCTAATAATCTTCAATAAAAAAAAATTATTTTTGTCTAAACCAGAAAGGGAAAAATCCTACCAAAGGAAAATGCCGTTGTTGTATGAAAATCCCTAAACCATTGCACATCAACGAAACCGACGGCAATAGATTGAAAATATGCTCAGGATTATGATAGACCCTACTAAGTTACAAGGGATTTTGTGATATTATTGGATTTTGATTTTCTATAAAATTTAAAGGCAATCTTTTGTTAATCTTTAGGTTACACCCTAACTCACTGAACTTAAAAAATTAACTCTTGTCATAAGACTTAGGTTCCATACGTAGTTTTTCTCTAGAGGTGTAGAAATTGAGAAGATTAATTGCAGGATTTCATCCTATTCCTAACAAGTTAGGCCGCTTCCATCCTAAATTGGCTGCTCATTTAATTGTGTTGCAGTTAACAGATAGGTAATTTGTATTATAATTTTTTTTAACAAAAAATAGAAGCGACTCAAAACGCACTAAAAAGTTAAATAACTGTGCCATTTAGTTGCTTTAATTTACTTAAGCATATCTATGAAATCGGTGCCAGCAAGTTTAAGGAACAATTATTTAACGTAGTAAAGCAGTTTGTGGGTTAAGTACCTAGAGTAATGTCCTTAAAGTAGAAACCTTCGCTGGCACCGACACCTAGATATGCTTAAGTAAATGACACAGTTATTTTTTACTTTTTATTGCGTTTTGAGTCGGTTCTATTTTTTGTTAAAAAAATTTATTTTTTACTTCTTAATGATTTATCGACACGTGACGTACTCGTACTATACTGTCATAGTATATTATATGGCACTTGTAACCAAAAAGCTACCGATACTTACACAAAAACGGAAATCGCTGCAAGTGTGCCCATACAATTTGAAGAGTTCCTTCAATTTTCCCAGGATATCATTATCCAATCCTAACATGATGACAATTGGACCACCTTGGACGTATGCCCTTTTTAATAAAAAAAGAATACATAAAAAAAATATACGTGTCGAATTGAGAACCTCCTCCGTTTTTTTTCGTCGATTAAAAAATTTAGATATACTTAATACCTATTGCAATCAAGGCCATACATACGAAGGCTTTGTTTAACGTTACCGACTTGGTCACAGCATGTATCATCGTTACTTATGTCTCAACTAAGCTTTCTCATCACGTAGTGAACAGTGGTTTTGATTACCTTCACGGGTTTTCCACTCGGTTTGTACTTGTTATGCTTTGGATTCCATGCACGTGGTAGATTTACGATTATTCCGTACTGGTTGAATCCGGGTATTGTGCGCTGTTTAGCTATCATACAGAATGGCTGTAAAGTGCTGATAGATTTTCAAGGCCTCCGCGGCGCAGTGGTATGCTCAGTGAATTTATAAGACGGAGGTCCTGGATTCGATTGTTGGAGGAGAAGATTGAGGATTTCTTAATTTGTCTTGGTCTGGCTTGTGGCTAATTACCTTTAGCTTTGACCGTAGCTAGTTACCACCCTGCTGGCATACGGTCCCGGCCACCAACAGCTTTCGTTTAGGCATGGCTACAATAAGAGTTTACATTCCAAACAAACTATACGAAAAAACACACTTGACTTGATTCCTAAATGCTTACTAAGCTTAGGTACTTAGGGTGGCCGAGTGGCGCAGTGGGTAGTGACCCTGCTTCTGCGTCCTAGGCTGTAGATTCGATTCCCACATTTGGAAAATGTTTGTGTGATGAGCATAGATGGTTTCCAGTGTCTGGGTGTTTATCTATATATTATAAGTGTTTATGTATAAAAATATTCATCAGTTATCATAGCATCTATAACACAAGCTACTTACGAGTACGCTTACTTTGGGGCTATATAGCGATGTGCGTAATTGTCCTGTAATATTTATTTATATAAAAATACTATGATAAAAAAATTCTACAAATAAATACAACAAAATACAAGTACCAAATTTTGTTAGTAAAGTCTCTTTTTAAACTCGTTTAAAGTAAACTTTCATATCGCATGATTGTGAAAGAAATTATAATAAAAATTAATTTAAAAATTGTTCTGCGCCATAACCTCTTTATCTTTTATGCCTACTGCATTATTGCTAATCTTTATAATTCATTGCTGTGAACTCATGTGCAATGGATTCAATAGAAATTGCGAAAATTTTAAGCAAGGAAAAAATCATTTGATGAGCTCATTTTTAGTAGAAGTTATCATTTTTTTAACGAACAGAATTTAAAGTAACTTTCATATCCTCATGTACTCTGGTATATTGTTGACTAGAGGACGCCCGTAGTTTCACACGCGTACTTCTCGTACCCGTGGGAATTTTGAGATAAAATGTGGCCAAGGTGTTATTCTGATATTTGAGCTATATTACTGTAAATTTTCATCAAAATCCATTTAGTAGAATTTGCGTAAAAGTCTAAAAACCCCTGTCTAACCATACATATGAACTTTCGCCTTTATAATATTAAGTAAAGATGATCATAAGTTATTTTATAACCTTCCTTCGGTCCTTAGTTCAAATATAAGCACTTATATTAGTTTATATTTTCCCTGGTTCTGTGGCAGTAATAAGCCGTGCAATGTAACTTAGAGTTCCGGTAAGAGTTACCTTAATCGTAACTTAGTATCTACTTCTACGTCTATTTTAAGTCATACGTTTAATATATTTTTAAATTGTGATCCCGGTTATAATACTTAGTAAATACTTTACAATACTATCACTAATATAGCAATTTTTCAACAAAATTAATGTCGTGTCCGTTATTTTTAAACACACAACTAAAACTGCAACATGATTTATAAGCCTGCGCGCCAGGAGCGTTGGCGTGAGAAATAGGTAATTTTATTAATTAATTACCATAGACCAATTAAGATGTTTTTATAACGCCACACGGTTCCGGCAGTCCTCTATAACATATAACATCATTTTTCACTGCAAGTGTCTTACCAGCAGTTGTTCTTATTAGAACATCAATCACTTTGCTCTTTAATAAATAAACAGACTCTACAGATGTAGAGTAAGCATAATTGATTGCTGTACCTAAGTATGAACATGAAAGAAAGCTTTCTCTAGGATGTTTTTACTATAAATATAATATTAGGATTGTCGTTCGTTGACTGAGTGGCGCCTATGTGGCTCCGGATCATTGCGAGGTCATGGGTTGAAGTCATCAATTAAATAATCAATGGAATCCTGGATCAAACTATGAGAAAATGACAGGCTGAAAATTTAAACTGAAATTGAGTTATAATTATTTCTTTTTTTTATCGACTACAAGTCGACCCTTGACTGCTATCACACGTGATGGCGGGCTAACTTGTTAGGAGTGGGACGAAAATCCATACCCCTATCGGTTTCTACACAACATCGTACCGGAACGCTAAATCGCTTGGCGGTACGTCTTTGTCGGTAGGGTGGTAACTAGCCACGGCGAAAGCCTCCCACCAGCCAGACCAAGACAAATTAAGAAAAATCTCAATCTGCCCCGCCGGGAATCGAACCCAGGACCTCCGTCTTAAAAATCCACCGCGCATACCACTGCGCCACGAAGGTCGTCGTATATAATTACTTAAAGGCAATCTATTTCCCAACTCTAGCTTGAAAATTTTATCTGAGGTTTTCTGCGTGGCTCGATAAGCTCGTGAGCCATCGATCCTAGTCATTACCATGCACCACGGAGGACATCAATGTCCAAACTTACTATCCTAGCAAAAAAAGCGATGCTAGTAAATAAAAAAATAAGCTAATGAAGATGGATATGTAAAAAATATAATTATTTTCTACAGTTACAATTATTCCAGACTTATTATTTCCGATGGACGTCCACTAGGCCTTTGGTAGGGACTATTACTAGGAAAACCAAACAACGATCCTGAGTGTCAAGTGTGAGTTTGTTATCGAGCGACTGCGTAAAAACGTAACGCAAAGGAGATGGTCCATTTCCGCATCACTCTTGTACCACATACCATTAAAATGGAAAAAATACAAGGATTTTATGAAAAATAAAATAAGTGAACGAAACGAACTAAATAAAACGTTGGTTAAAAATTAAATTCCTAGTTTCTGAGGTATTAAAAGATGGCGTCTTTCTAATATTAGTCTGTAGGTGATAAAGATACGGTGACATTGATTTGTCAAACTCAAAATATGTCATTTTGACAAGTCTTTTCTACCGTGTTCCGGGCTTTGTTTTTAGCTATAATAAATTTTAGACAGACACATCTTAGCTATTATAAGAACAAAACTCAATATTTTAATCTGATTATTCAGTAATCCGTAAGGTACCTATACTTAACCAGTAACCATCAAATCAAATGGAACATACGTCAATAAACACTGACAGCAAAAGGCAAAACAACATCAATCCGCCACCTGGAGAATGTCTACCATAGATAATATAACTTATCTAAGATCCGCCATGATTATACGTAAAGTGTTGCATTGTTTTGGAGAGAATAAATAATATTTCGCCTAAATAAAAGTGAATTCTGAGATGTGGCTAATCAAAACTAGATTACTAATACATTTAGTTTTTTTCAACTCATGTACAGAAAGTGAGTCTGTGCTCCATACAATTTTGGACCATCTCCTTTGTATGGAATTTTAGTAATGCCATCTAGTTATAGCGAGTGTAAACGCTTTTTTGCTATATAATTTGAGGTTATGAGTGACTTCGTTTTTACGCAGTCGCTCGGTGAAAAACTCACACTTGCCCCACAGAACTGCCTGTAGCCAGCGTATCCCTATACGTTTATTAATTTCGTCAGTTCACCTGTTGAGGGGTCGACCACCACAGCTTTTCGGAGGCGCTATACCAGCATATTGGGACTCCAACTTTCATCGGTTCTTCTTCAGCATTTCAACTTATACATAGTATATAAAATATTTTTTATTACGAACTGAAAAAAATACCTTACGACTGTGATCCCATTTAATATAAAACGGTGATGCAAAAATGCAATTTGCATCATTTAATACCTATTCTTAAAAACAAAAATAAAAAGATATACGGCTGTTCATAAGTAGCCTTCGGAATTGTTTGAACCACGGGCCGCAATAAAATGGTGATAATAAAAGAAACACCTTTTATAAAAAGAAGGTTTTCTTAACGTGTACTGGCCGTCGAATTAAGATGCAGTTCTGGTTTATTTTTAACGATAATTTTTATTATTACTGAGCACGTAAGAGGTTTATTATAAAAATAAATTAGAACTGTAATTAAAAATAATTTCAAACTTTAAGTAAATAATAATAATAATTTACAGTCTAGACAATTCTTTTAAGTCAAATATTCTTTTAGGTCATAACAGCATTTTTCTAAAAGCCATTTGTTTATTTTTATTTTAAAGTTAAGTAAATCTAATCGTTCGATATCTTCTGGCAATTTATTATATAATTTTACAGCCATACAGTATGCGCTTTTCATGTAAGAACAAGAGCTGAGCTTTGTTACAACTAATCTGTTAGGATGTCTGACTTGCTTATTGGCATTTATTTCACATCTTCGCTGAAAATATTTTGGATTACGCTACTCCAGTAAGTTCCAAACCCAGAGTCGGAAAGTCGACGGTGCTATTGTCACCTCGAAGAGCACGTTAAGCTCTCGGTTCCGGTCACTATGATCAACATCTTGTAGTGATTGTTAAAGAATCCTTGTCATCCTAAGCCCGCACAATCCGCATTGGACCAGTGTGGTGAGTCTAAGCTCCATAATATAACCTCCCCTAAAAAGAGGGACGACTAGCTTTGTTGAAAGAATTTTGTAAAAAAACAACTATCCGTAGATATGATATCACTGACATCGTAGCCTCAAAACGTTGTAACTTTTACTTAAAAGAAAATTTGATGTTTTTATTTTTTTATATCAATTAAAAAACAGGATACATCCTTGCATGACACTTCCATGGTATTTAAGCCTATAATCAGAATGTCCTGGATTTCATCCAGATCCAGGAACGTTCGTCTTGATATTTCCCTTCCAACATTCACTCTAGCCTTATAAATTATTCTTAGAAATCTCATTCGTTTGTAAATAACCAACTGTCTTTCTCGGGTATTATAGATATGTAATCTTTTGACATTTAAATAATTCAAAATATTAATCTACGCCTTAAAACAGTAAAATGAATTACCTCCATAAATTGCAAGATTTTAATTTAAGCTTCTTTGTTTAGCGTGAGTTTCTAATCTCGGAGATCTTTATGCAAATGGATAACAAATTAAAAAAAAAAAACAACAAACAATGCTTTTCTGATAATTTATTATTAAGATAAAAAATAAGAATGTACATACATAACATTATTGAGTCAAAACACTTAAGTATAAAAATCTGAGCAACAAGTAATTTCGTTTACAATATTGAAAGATTTTATTCTTTTATAATATTATAAGATGTGTAAAAAAACGTTAAAATTTTTCTTATCTTTTAATGGAAGGAAAAGTACTTAACATCTGTACTATACCGCTTAGTTATAATAAATGAAAATCATCAAATTTTTACAATGCAATTACATAATCAGTGTCCCTCAAGGCTTCAATAATACTTATTGCATATCCGATTGTCATACATTATCTCTTATAATATATAAATATATCAATAATATTAAAACTAAAATAGTAACCTAACATTGCTTTCTTAATTTATTTCTATTTAACAATATCTAAATAATAAATAACACATTCATTGTTGTTCTGATACATTCTTGTCGAACCTCACAAAATTAAATAAAATTATACATCTACATTGGAACTTCAAACATAAAAAATAATAATTAAACATATTGTATGGCTTATAATTTTGATAATCTAGTTCCTTAAAATTTTGGACGTAAACAAAACACTGCACAAACAAATCCTATGAGATCTTTACGAAAACCAAATCCACGTTACAAATACATACAATCATACCTCTAGGAATTTCTTAAATCTCTCTTACAAAACTTTGTTCTAATAATACTTTTCAAAAATTAACGCTAACAGATTTAAAATTAACTTGCTGTTTATATTTATTTACAATTTATGCCTAAACATTATCACTTATTCTTTTAAATAACTTAACGTCTCATTATATCTTCTATGCTAAAGCCTTTTTTAGGACCACTCGATTGACTCGTTCCCGGTTTGGGATTCGTCTTTGGCTGTATGCCAACAATGTTTTTGATCCCATTAGCTATTGAATTTGAGTCTGTATCTAGATTATCTTTCACAATGTTTTGAGTGATTTCTTTACAATTAGTCACACTTGTTGAAGTGCTCGGCACTGTATCTTTTGGTGGAGCATGTTTTACAATCAAATCTTGTGCTACTGTTTGCTGTGGGCCAAGAACAGAATGTTGAACTGGACCGTATGGAATTTGGGAATGTGGCGGCGGCAATGGCAATCCAAATTTATGGTACGGTGGCATAGCCATCATAGTCGGCGGTATGCCAATTACAACATCATTATTGCCAATCGCATGTCGGGGCATAGTCAAGTTTGTGGGTTCTGGTGATCGACTTCTGTAAACAGCGGCGCAAGTTCTTACATTATCTCCAATATCAGGGGGATGACTTCTTTTTCTAAATGGACTCAAATACATTCCTGTAGGCCCAGGATCTATAGGTGGGCTAGCCAATTGATTGATTTTGGATTGATCAGGCGGTGGTACTTGGTGCAAGTCTCGACGAATCTGTAATTGTGGATGACGAATTTGATGTTCAGGTATGTCAATGTAGCGCATTTCTTTTTCTATAATTTCATCTGTTGTGAATCTCCTTTTTTCATATATATCTGAAGACAGCATACGATGCTTGTCTAAATGCTGTGGACGCATTGTATAAGGACTCGCCCTATCTCTAGCTTCATTATGGTGACAATGGGTACGTTCAACTGGTGACGGAGATATGGGACGTGGTCTTTCCTCACTTTTTTCTCTTCCGATACTTTCAATAGAAGAAGAACGTGCTCTTCTCACTGGAGAATGTTCTGGAGATGACAACTCAGGGTCTTCATCGTCGAAGCCTGGTTCATTAGGTGAACCAGGTCTACCTATATCCTCTTCACCTACATCCAATACATCACCTGCTGGGACGTCACCGACAGCATGTGTTAAAGCATGTCTTCTCAAGTCACAATTCCTTCTGAATACTTTTCCGCATGAATTACATTCATAAGGCTTATGATCAGTATGGGTCAAAAGATGTGTTTTGAGATTCGAACGCTGGTTGAAGCTTCGGCTGCAGACAGGACACTTGTGAGGAGATTCTTCCATATGGAGAATCTTGTGGACAGCTAAAGTCCGCGACTGGCAGAATCCTTTTCCACATTCTGTGCACTTAAAGGGTTTCTCTTTTGAATGTATGTACCTGCAACAAAGAAAGTGAAATTGAGCGCAAGGTATTTTTAACTTAATGTACACGTGTATATCAGGTTATTACTTTCTGAACGTTCATCGACAACGTTTTAATGATTCATACCATAAAATATCGTGGTTTAATTAAATGTCTGAGAATGGGAGGAGTTGTATCGAACATAAGTTTCATGTTGCTATATAAAGTGGAATTTATTTATAGAGTTCGATTGCAAAATGTAGGTAAGGAACAAGCCTGGTTATAATTTAGATTACAAGTTTAAAACAGTTGTTTGTTGTAGTTATTTTATGCTAAATGCTTTTGATATTAAAGAGTAAGAATGATTATATTTTAATTAAACAGAAAAATTTAATAAATCAATATTTTAAAAACTTACTAACTATTAAGCCAATAGGTACAAGTCAAACTAGTACATTAAACATTCTATCTATTGGCTCAATAGTTATGTATGGGAGATGTCAGCCTCGTGTAAACATTATATGGATCTACGCAACAGCATGAAGCGACGTCACAATTTAACTTCAGTTGACCACGATTTTGCGCAAAACCACCTTGAACGTGATCTGAGTAATCTGAGCCTATATTCTCAAGGCGAGTTTAGACGGAGCATACGCGAGCGAACGTTAAAACCACCACTTTTAGCAGACCTCTTCTGATACGCTCTCCTGTATAATAAAAGCGGTAAAGAAATGGCAGACGGGTCCACTTTTATTTGGTTTTGTTCCACAAGAGTTCCAGTTCAGCCGAATCGAATTACGTTAAAAGCATTTTGTGGCCAATTGCTTCGATTAATATTATTAACGCGGCGAGGTATTGGGTTGCCAGTGCAAAAGAATTTGATGATTTATAGTGAACAAATTATAAAGAACAAAGCTCTAATTTTATTGAAATTAATACGTTTTTCAAGCTTTTTAAATTAGCTATCAGTAATAAATATAAATAATAACAATACAGCTACACTAGATCTTATATGATACATAAAATGCGAATAAATTATTGTTGATTGCGAGCTTACAATATTTAATTACATCGAACGGAGCTTGAATATTGTTTAAGGAAGTTCAACAACATTGAACAACGGAAATATTAAATAGCAATTCATCACAAGTAACCACGGTTATTATAATTTTTCGAAACAATTGTTCGCTACTTGGTGAACATATTCAATTTTTGCAGATAAAATCTTACATTATTATTGAATTACATTCACGAAAACAAGTTCCTAATATTAAACCAAAAAAAAAGAATTTAGGTATTTTAATAAGTAATTTGAAATTTTAATTCTACGAAGTAAACGTTAATGAACCCAAAATTTTCAAAAACGCCAAATAATTGCACGCGATCACAATCAACAAAATTAAAAACGGACACAGTTAAGTAACTCGAAACCTAATGTGTGATATTAATTTTGAAACTGGAATGTAATGCGGCCTTAATTATTAAAATAAGACTTTAAACATTCGAAGAACGAGATAAACATAAGGGGCTTTAGTGGAGCGCACTTAATGATAATGGACTCAAAATCCTTAAATTCCCCGGCGTTGTCATGCAAAGAATGTACGCCGTAAATAATATATCATTACTATGGAAGATAAACAAAAAAGTGTAATGACCTCAAACATCTCGCGTTACTCGGGTTTTCGGTTTCATCAAGATTGAATTTGATGGTGTCTCGGCGTCATAAAGCTATTGCTGAGATTTATTACACCTAGAAGATGTTCTTTATAAAACTCGGCTTTTAGTACGTGCCAAAATTCGTAATACTTCAGCCTTTATTTCATAGTAACACATTGTATAATAAACACGTTTAAAGGTTGACTGTTGCAATCTTATTTGAAACATTTGTGATATTACTTGCTTAAATGGCATTGGCCACTACATTTTGATTTATTTATACCAAACGGAAAAAGGTATATATTAGAAGTCTGTGTATTTGTGTCCTTAGCATCGTAGCTTCTAAACAAGCAAAATGATTATGATGCGCTTTTTTCTTTTGTTTCAATGACATATAAAAATCCGGAATCTAATTCGAAAACTTTTCTATAAGAATTTATATAGGAATATTTTACTGCTGTACTTTTATAACATACAAATATTACGATATTCTAGCTGTAATGTCTCTCCCTGTGAAAATATTTGAAAACTTTTTATTTGATTTTGTGAAATTCTTTAGTCTATTTACCTGATTAATTGATTAGTGGGATTCATTTTTTCTATTATAGAAATTTTAACAAAAACCTGTGTTTGTGTACGTTTTTAAGCTTTACTACAGAAAGATGTATATTGCTTAGCGTCACGCAAACATTGAGATGAGTGAACTGACCGGTTTTTAGTTTGAATCGAACAAATTTAATTCTTATCTCCAATTACATAAAGTTGATAATTAAATAAACGCATTCTTTGTCAATAGTGTACTAGCAATGCACGGTACAACTAAACCGGAGGTTAGAATTAGAATTTTATCGCCTGTCTCATGACTATAGACAAAATTAATAATATAATTTTGTTCGGAAATGAATTCATATCGAAGTCAAAGATCTTTAAGGTAGTACAAAATGCCTGTTTATAACGCAATTATTGTATAATAATAACTTATTATCGTTATTTATGACTTTAACAATAACACTTAATGACTAATTTAACTTAATTCAATTTGCAACCAACTTCACTCAGTATAATTATTATGGTGGACCTAAAGTTGGTCGCTATTGGTTGGTCAAATAAACTATGACGGCTTAGTAACACTGCAAAACACCTAACAAGTATTAAAAGATATGTCAATAGGTATAATGTAAGACATAAGAGAGTTTAAAGTAATAACTAAAGTTATAAAGTTAACAGCGTTAATAATATATACATGTCACTTTAAACGAATAACTGGTTACTGACGTATGCAGAGATCAAATTTTCAATCACTCAAACGACCGGACCAAAAATAGAACCAATTAAATAAAAAGCTGACATAAATATCAGCGTCGAAACGACTTCCAATAAATTAGAAATATCTAATGAACGTGATATCTTAATTCTGAAATAAATTGAGAAGTCTATGCGTGATTAACTACGTGGGATGACGGATTTGGAACCACTAGTCGGACAACTTTACCGAGATCAAAAGGAACCGCCAACAGATTTAAATTAACAAGGCAATTACCGACTTACTTTGAAAACGTTAGCTTAAAACCGACTGAGACAATAAAATCTACATTTCTCGTAAGCCAAACATAACATCGTGCTACAACCTGTAACACTACATTTAAAGGAACAAAAAACTAATTCATCGCAAGATGTTCTAATCCCTGATATCCACTACGTACGAGTAAACTCAAGGTAACTCGTATTATGGACATTAAAAAGATGATAATCGTAAAGTATATACATAATTAATGACATAAACAAATCTTTCCCTCCGAACACCTTATCGCACCAGTTCGATCACTTTTGACGTTAAATAAAATATAAGTAACGTCTGTCTCTTCTTATTATACTTTGAGATAAGGATCGCGATGGACAGTCGCTCAGAATCCCATCAAGACCCGGCGCGGAGATTAAAAAAAGTGAGGCTCGAAATTACAGAGAGGACCGTAGCCTCGCGCTAATGGCTTACATTAAAAAATATTTTCCATTACGGTTACCGGTTGTATAATGTGTTTTGTCCGAAGAGACACTTATAAGAGATAGGCGCCGGCGAAGAAAACGGGGAAGTGAGTCATGATATTGAAAATAATGACAAAATTACACGGACCCACAATAGCTGAATCTTCTTTACTGTAATTGGACAAATCTTTGGAATCCTCGGTCACTCAACTGAGACGTCTAAAAAAACGAACAAGCACAAAATTCATTGAGGAAACGCGTCGGCATTTGCCAGTGCAAGAAACAGGTTCTCGAAAACGTCCTCGTTTCGTTTTACAAACAGAACAACTGTTGTGACAGGTAAGCAAATCTGGAGGCAAAAATATTACGAAGACGAATTTTTCAAAATTACATTGGAAAATAATATCGAAGAAACGTTAATATGAGCTTGAACATACTGGTACATAGATTAATAGATTCCGTTCATTTCTGACAATAGAATATAAATATTAAAATAGGTAATAATTACTAAAAACTATTTTTATAGATTGCACGAATAAATACTAGAGCAATCAATACAAATAACAATGGGTTCGTTGGGAGAAATCACAAAACAATACAATATAACATGCTCAGGAGTCTTAAAACCTTTACATTAGGGTAACAAATTCAGAGCATTTATTTCTAGCGGTTGCACAAAGCATGGCAATTATATTTTTTTAAATATTATTGTGTAGAATGATGATAAGTAAAGTTCGAAAATAACCATAAGATTAGGCGAGAGACGAGAGTATGATTGTTTCAACACTACTAGGCACAGTACAGAGTGTATTAAACAAATAGGACAAAATTTAGAATGATGATTTTGAAATTGATGATATTATTTTCCAAACTGATGAATGTTATGTGTATCAAACTACTGGTAATGGTGAATCAGAACACTTCGGTTTACAACACTGGAACGTATTTCTCACATAGAGCCGGACCAAGTTTTTTTGTATCAATTCAATCGTGAGCCCGAGATTGCCTATCTAACAACGATATAATTGACGTAGATCGATGTAACTTTTAGAGCTTCCAGGATATAAAATAATATAAAGAAAAAAGAAGGTGTTTTTGTTTAAGAAAACTCAATATTGTACTTAGATAAGTTCTTGATATACATGTAAAAAGATTTTTTTATTAATGAAAATAGAAAAGTTAAATTGTTATTTGTTATAAATAGTACAATTATTTAAAATAAACATAATTCATTATATGTATAAATTAGACTTAAAGTCAAAACTCTTAGAAGTTGAAAAACATTACGAAACGTAGAACAATTCCTCTCAGTTAAATGATTGTTTAAAAGCCATGAAAAAATTCCAATACCATTAAAGTAAGTTTTATTACGTGACAATTTCTTTAAACTAAACTTGTCTTCCTAAACAAAAGTCACGTATTGTTTACATGGGCGACATTTACCTGACGATAAAAAACAACATTTTCAAGTAGGTATGCTTTCTCGTTAAATAAATGATATATAAAAAAGCTTTCAGCGTATCGTGAAGTCATAGTTTATTCTAATATATTATTAGTTCTATGCCACGTCTACGGAGCGAATCAATTTCTTTTAGTCTTTTTTCTTTCTTTTTACAAAGTATGAATCGAACTGGCCATCTGGTCATTAAGCGTACCAGGCGGTATTTGAAAGTAATAGCCTCGCAAGTATTTTCAGTTTAAAACCAGATTCTTGTTGAATGATAAAATCTTTTTATCATTATACAAGAATCTGGCATTTGCGAGAATATAAAGTTGATAACGCTTTTAGAGTAAATGATAATGCACTTGTTGACAACTTTCTGACATAATATGGCTTTGGTTTGCTAAGGTCGCTGTTGGTTGATCGGAATCGTATCTGTTGGCAAAAATGTTTAGTGAAGCGAAAATGCCGACATTTTTGCCGATTTGTGGCGTAATTTTGTGTCTCTGCTAATTATAAACGGAAAATTAAAATTAAATTATAAAGCCACCTATGTAAAATTATAAAAAGTTAGCCCACAATGAGACTGAAATACGGCAACCCTGTTTAATGACAGAACTTAAAGGGGATGTACTTCCCCAACGAGTATTTATTATTAGAGTAGGTAGAGTTTTTTACACATAAGGCGTAACAGACTCTAAATAAAGTAAAATATGTTTAGATTACAGATATAAAATTTCCAGGTCAGTTGAATACTTTCGGTACCTATTTATAATGACATTGATGTATATTTAAATTTAAAATTACCTAACGTTAAAGGTTTGCGATCAAATATCTATTTCACATCAATATATACATCAAATATGATTTTGAAAAATATTTCATACACCAAAGAAAGCAGGTCCGAACGCGGCGGAATGCGAGGTCAATACCCTATCCAGCATCTCTAAGCCTCTATCGCCTAGATTGATGAAACTTTACTCATGGCTCTCTCATTACTTTATGATTATCTACGGTAATGTTTTAGTTTTATTTTTTCTTATATGATTTTAATTATAAATTCCTTACAAAATTAGGTACCACTTGTGTAGAAGGATTGCGGGGAAATTTATGTATTAATATTTTTTTATATAATAACAAAATATTAACAAATAAAGCACCTTTAGAAAATAAGCTGTGATAATGTTTAGGTTTTTCTTTTGCTAAGCAAGTACAATAATTATGTACATAGTAATTTCTTATTAGAATTGTAGAAAAATTATGATTTAAATTAACAAGGTAGGTATTGTTTAATAATATCTAGTTAATTTAATTAAATATTAATCACACTATAACTAAATATTTACTATTAATTGTAGCTTTAGTGTACTACGCTACTTAGATAATATTTGTTAGTAAAAAATATAATTTACGAAGTAAATTAAATCTCAAAATTAATTTTCTATTTTTTGCGATGAGTTGAGTGCCCATTTTTGGGCAATACGAAACCATAAATTTTAATTAATAAAGCAACCAACGTCATTTACATTTTTAAAAGATCAAGTGTCATTATCAAAATTCTAAATGTTTTTTTAAATTTTGTTTTAAGTTAGGCATTACTTAACATTTTAGGTAGGTAGGTTGATTTTGGAATACCGACTAAGTGATTTATAAAAGGCTGCTGTGATAAAAAGGGATTTCTGTATTTTAATTAGGCATAACAATTTATAAATTAATATTATCAACAAAGTGATTAACCTAACTTTAATGATCCTGGGATGGGAGAATCCTCGCTCTTATTAAAGGGAGGACTTACATTTAATACCCACCACGATGCTCCAAATTAAGATTAGTGGGCTTTTGGTTTTATGATAGCAGGTGTGATAGCAGTCAAGGGCCAACTTGTAGTCGATAAAAAAAAATAACCATGGTTCTGAAAGACTATTTCAGCATTAGGGATATTTTAAACGATAACGACGTAGTTCATCATCATGATCATCATCATTATCAGCCTATTAACGGTCCACTACAGGGCCAGGCCCCCCTCCAATGCAAGTTGACGGTCTTAGGCTGAAAATGTTTCATTTTTTAGTTTTCATCACTACCAGATGTTGATGACAGTGACCGGAACCGACGGCTTAACGTGCTCTCCGAGGCACGACGTAGGTATCGACTTGCGTACATCGAAGCACGTAGATATAATACCATGATATGCCTAAGTGTTATCAAACATTACTTGGAAGAATTAAGAGCTATTTTGTATTTAGGTAGCGTTAGTGCTACTGCGGATCTCCTCATGTTCAATTCGATTACGCATAGATACACCGTGCATTGCTAACTTCATCGCCCACTGACTCTACGTCTTCTTATAGGGACAGAATAATTCTTCCCCTCTTATATTCTGTTCTTTTCCACCATCATGCTCCTCTGTATCTCAAAGAACGATTTGAGTTCCTCAGTGACTCTCACTGTCGCTCACTTCGTTCAAACGATAACCTTATACTAAAAATTCCTTTTACAGTACTTCTTTCCTTTCTAGATCCTTCACTGTAGAAGCTGTCAGGCTTTGGAACTCTCTCCCTCTTCATATCAGACGTGCGAAATCTTTACCTATATTCAAGGGACTCTTAGCTAAACATTACTATCCACCTTAAAATGTTTCAGATTACTACCAGTCGATTTTAATGTTGAACATAATTATAGATAAGTATATATGTATTATATATACTGTATGTTTTATATATATTTTTTTATTTTACATTTTGCATATGTATTCATATTTATTTATTTATTTATTTTTAAATATTATAGTGTTTATTATTTATAAGTAATTATATATTTACGTTATGTATAAAGTGTGTTTTAGTTTTTATTTATTTTCGATTTATTTGCGAATTAAGTTTTTATTTTCTTTTTAAGTTCCTGTTCCTGTTCTGTACACCCTCACCCTCTCTTTAATTTATTGTATCTTCTTAACTAGGTTGCCTGGAAGAGATCGCCTGTTGGCGATAAGGCCGCCTATTGTCCTGTCTCGTATCTTTCCTGTCTTGGTGTGTTCAATAAAGAATATTTTCATTTCATTTCATTTCAATAATTCTACAGGACTCAAATCAAAGACCAACAAACCAAACAAAGCCAACCATTGAACAAATGAGACAGATATAAATAAATTCAAATGCTCAAAGGTAAATTTAATCTATAATGTGTTTGTACACCCACACTAACCAACACAGTAGCGACAAGATATCCATAAATTTTCTGCCAGAAATGGTTACAACCGGCGCACAGTCATAACTAAATCAAAACTACTTATAAACAGCATTAATTAACATAATCTAGCCATTTGTATAATTAGACTGCGGATTATATTAGAGAATAGTGTTTTAGAGAATATAATATTATGCAGTAGACAATGTACCTATGTAGTGTGCTACCCATGAGACTTGTTGACTACTAAGATCTCAATATAATAAGAAAGTAGAAAGAACAGAGAAGCTGCGGTTGGAGTATGTATTTGGATATGTGTATAAGAGGAGATAATGAAATAAATAAAAAAGATTTGTTTTTCTTTTTTTTTTGTTTGGAGAATTGTGTTTTTGACTTTTGCTGAATTGCTTCTAGCTTTATCTTTACGAAATTTAGATGAGAATACATTTAATTTAGGAAAGTCATATAATAAAGGACTATCAGAAATTTACATTTTAGTATTTAATCATATGCCATGACTTCGAAAGATAGTTTTTTTATTTAATTTATCGAAGAAACTTATTTTTAAATATAATATTTTTTAGGTAATTATCTTTTATAGTATTGGGATATATGATAAAAGAATATTACAAAAAGAGCATTTATAATCGATCCAAAAATAAATCAAAACTAAGGTCACGGATACTTAATATGGTAAACATAGAATCTGGTATCGATCAAGCCATATCAATTGACTTATTACGTCCTAAAGAACACCATGTAAGTGTAGTTTTAAAACACGAGTGTACGAGTACGAGTATCCAAAACTAAACCTGTTGAGTGTTGGTGGTCTGACTGTATAGTAGACTGCACATTTTAGACCACCATCATACTCGTACTTCAAAATTAAATCATCATCAAAATCTTTTGGAAGTTTTGCTTTTAAGATTTAGATTAAAACCTACCAAAAATTGATTTATTTGAAAAAGAATTTTAGAAGAGTCTAAGTAGATCTAATATATAAAATTTCCCTGTTACAATGTTAGTTACCGTACTCCTCCGAAACGGCTTTACCGATTTTTACCAAATTTTGTATGCGTATTCAGCAGGTCTGAGAATCGGCTACTATCTAATTTTCATCTAAATTTTTTTTTAATTTTTAATGCAAAACAACGTTTGCCGGGTCAGCTATTCTCATTATAAAGTAAGTCTTTTCACCATCACACATTCATATAGTCAAAACAATATTTATATGAAATCATAAAATACCTCTTTCATTTGAACCAAAACTAGCTGTATTGCAATTAATAACATCATATTTGTAGAAAAAATTTAAATAGTATTTTTGACTTTTTTTCCGATCTTGATAAAACGATGACTCGAAATTTTGATCCATGAATATAGTGTAAATAAATAATAAACAGATAAGGAGGAAGGCCTGCTGGCTGCTGGAAGTTGATACTGATGGTGATGAAACAAACAGAAAATAAACTCAAAAAATAATCTCAACTTACTACTGATATTTTATACTACTATCGCAGTTTTATTATTCAAGGCACAGACATTCGAATTCTACTCTCTGACAATAATATAGATAAAGACGTTAAAATCTGAACGCGTTCTATTTAAATGGCAGTTTATTTTCTATGGCGCACCTAGACGTTCTAAATCTCGTTTTAAAATAAAACTCGAAGAAGTGGCAACCATATTAAGGTTTATAAAAGTACTTAAGCAACCGTTGCTTGTCGTGTGAGCCCACGCAGCGTTTTATCTCCTACTTACTTCGATCTTATAAGGCTTGTGCACATTTTGTTCGAGAGAATACAGACAGACTTGTCTGTCACTTTCATGTTATGGATATTGAAGTATACTTCGTTTGGGTTAATCCCTAAACAACGACATTTTCCATAGGTAATAATATAACTATATTCAATATTCTTAAATTAATTGATCTGTTAATAATGAAAATTACATTAATAAATCCTTTATAATTTAAAAGATACAAGCATACTGATGGCAGAAAGCGTTTGTGCATGTAAACTGATGGAGCATCGGCAAAGCAGAAATGCATTTTTAAATTATTAGGACTCTATAAGTGAAGGTGTGTGACAAAGATCAGTTTACCAACAAATCGTTGCTTAACAACAACTCAGAGGCAGATGACAATTTAATGTTGATAAATTAAGCACATTCGAGTATATTCAAAGAAATAATGTTGCTTACATTTATTTACAAAAAAGGATTTGGTATTAAAGTACATTAGATTTAACTGAATTCAAGATAGTTGAAATATCTTAGAGACATTCAACTTTCGTAATCATGCTCAGTTTTATAAATGACACAAATAATTTTAAATTTCTTAAAGTATGTAAGTTGGCTTAAAATAACTTAACAAGCATGCATAATGCCTAAGACATTTGTCGTTTAGCTACCATAGCTGCAAGGAGGAACAAACGCCAACGCTCGACTTTCAGTTACTTAGCATTAGAATGGACTTAGTTTGAAATATTGACTCAGTCGTGGCGAAATCTTTAGTGTCCCTATAATTGTTCTTGAGGTCATTAACTGGACTGGCTTTTCTTCCTGGTTTGTACACTTCTACGAATAGTCTATTTGCTCTACCTACAGCATTCACATCTTGGTTTCGTTTAGATTTCACGATTCACATATTATATATACAACTCTACTTTATCTTTTATTATTTAGATTATAATGTTGCTGTTAGTTGCAGTTTCAGATTGTTTATTATATTAATGCGGAATTCCATAAGTCTTATTAAATAAATAAATCCGTCTGGAATGCTAATCTTAATTATATAATAAAGATAACGTATATCTCTATTTAGTTTATTCATGATTTTAAATTTCAAAAGCGGTAGCAAACGTTTTATTCCTACCTACATAGTCGGATATGACATAATGTAAATGAGTTGAGTGTTGTTCATACGATTTTTCTTAACAACTACAGTGGCATTGCTAATCCTCGTGGACGTTTTTTGTAGCTTCTTAAGCGATATTTCTTTATGTCTACCAATAATGATTAGTCATACTCTGTATGTAATTTTATTATTAAAATTTATTGTTTAATTAATTTTTAATTGTTAACTATTTTTAAAGTAATTCACATTAAAGTTTATTTTTATTTTGTAATATTAAGTTCTTTCAATCTTTGATTGATTAACTTAATATTAAGCGTCACGGAGTTAAATAATTAGAAGGATTTAAACGCAAACTCTATTCAATTATATACAGTTTTGATCGAAAAGTGCTCGTCATGTAAAAGAATTGACGTTAAATCTTGTTCATAAAGTATTAAATATTGTTAAATTAGATCTATTGTTCACGGCTAAAAATAAACGTTGTATACTACGTTAACTAAGACTGCTAAGTCTAAAGCGTTCCTTTTTGAATTTTTTTTGTTGTCGACAAACATGATTTCTTTACTGCAAAATAGTAATTTGTAATTAGTATAACAGTTCCTATTTTGGCTTACTTTCATTGACTTGACAGCAATCACACAAGATGATAAGCGCTGATGAAATATACGGTGGAACGCATTTGCCTAGATGTTTATTTACTCTTGAGTCTTGACCTTAAGGTACCATAAACGATAGGAAAAACTGAAGCTTGAAGGGCATTCCACATATACTTAAAGGAAAGAGATTATCTCTACTAAAATTTTAAAAGCGAGGTATGGATGTATGTTTTCTACTCTTTTTATGCATAAACTATTGAATGAATTTTGATGAAACTTAATATAGCTTACATATCTGAATAATACATAGGCCACATTTTACCTCTAAATTCCCATAAAAACGAGGACTATGCGGGTGAAACCGCAGGCGTCCTCTAGTTTATTATAATAATAGCAGATGTTTACAAATAACACAAAAGTTACCATAAAGTTATATTTAGCACTAAGTATGAAAACGTTAACAGTATTTCCCATAAAGCTAGGCAATATACAAGTGGGTTATGCCACACACCTAAAGCTTTATAGGCACCTACACGAAATGTTTTAAATCCCTAATGATTACGTGTGTGGTCAAGATAATGCATCATTAGTACCGTTCACATACATTCGATAGCTTGTTAGCCGTTTTGCGTCCACTGGATTTACAATCACTCGTTAAAGTACATGTCTTTAAGCTACTTCCCTAATGAGACGAGGCAGTCAAGCAAATGTTAATACGACATGTAGTTCTGCACGTGGATTACGTGTAACTTGTTATTTAATGTTTACAACATCAACGTCATTAATTATTATCTTTCATATCTATATGTATCTTGTACACGCGTAGTTTGCGTGTATAGATACTTCATAGTATTGTAAAATTTCAAGTACTACATAGGTATTCTTGATGTTAGGTTTACATAAGTGCTTGCTTCACACTTCGCTTTTATAAATTGCTAAATTGTTTGTGTCTTTATATTGATTGATATAATTCGGTTTATTTTTGTGACTCTCTTACTTTATTATTCTTTTATGATAAAAGATATTTATATTATTTTTGTTTAAGAAACTTACAGTAACTATGTACTATTCTATTAAAATAATGGTTATTATTCTAATTCGGACTCTTTGATTGTCTTGAAAGGCGGTCAATACCTTATTCAAATATATCAATAGGCGCATCCATATAGACTGGCGATCAAATATCTAGTAGACGTAGAGTATTGTTTATCTTAACATATTATACATGTACCAAGCAACGCTGTATTGTTAGTGTGAATGTACTATCATTCATCCCATATAAATTATATTTGCTATCAATTTTAGTTGATATATCATACCTAATAATATTGCTTACAATATAATTATTTTCGTAACAAATTAACGCTCTAATTCCAAACTCCACAGCCGTTAGTTCTTCACTAATATCTCTTTTATATCAATTGGACATGGTTTTAGGCAACAATGTTGTAGTTTCTTCAGCATCACCATCGTTATTGCTTTTCTCACATCACAACTACACTAAAAAGTTAATCGAAAAATAATAAAGTTTACATTGTTGACTCGCATAGTTCCACGCCGCATCATTTATTTTCCGTTTGTTATACTAAAGAAATTTTGTATTCGTCGTGCGGCTTTATAAAAAACGTCGAATCCCCAAACTCGGACAGGTACGTGGACAAAAAATAAATGGAAAATACTAATGGAGCGCGCCGAAGTGGTTGGTCCGCGTTGCGGTGTGGTATGTAGTTGGATTTTTAGTCTTGAACGTTTCTTAAAATGTTAAAAGATAATATAATTTTAAAGTTTTTTTTACAGTAATTTTAATTTCTTCTTCTATTTATGATTTAAAACATACTTTTGAGACAGTTATTCAGTTATATATTTTTTCTTCAATTCAAATATATTAAAACCACAAAAATAGAGGAAACAAGAAAAACTGTACCTAGAAACTGTTTTTACCAAATTTCTTCTCGTTCCAGACGACAAGAGATAAAATTTTATATAGTTTCTACAACTATTACAAAATACATATAAAGTGACACTCAAACTTGGTAGGTACTATTACATGATTCTAATTTATATCTTACATCAGAAGAAAGTGCTTCTTGAAAGATACTATACTAGAAATTAAAACTACTAGCAGAATATTATTAATATAGATAAATAAAGACGAGAAAAATGATATCACGAACAGCTGTTTAATAAAATTTCAAGGCAGTATGATACATCGCAGCTTCCAGAGCCGGTTTGTCGGCGCGGTCACAGCCCGGCATAATGGGAGCGACGGCTGCCCGCTGCCGCTTCACACTCAATTTCACCTCTGACTGACGCAAACATTCATTGTGCTTACTTGCACCGGTATCAGGTGCTTTACTTACCTCAGGTACTTAGAGTACATGCCTCATGAAGTACGGCTTAGGAGAAAATTTAGAAAATCAAAATGGCATTAAAGCCGAAAAAATTAGATTTTTGAGTACATAGATGAAGCTGGTATCAAATGCTTTACTTATCTCATGTACTTAATACTTTTGTAAAAAAAACAGCTTCGAAGGAAAATAGGAATATTAAAAGTTTTGTTTAGGATTCTCCCAATAAATACGGATTTTTAGAGTTAGGGTATCTTAAACTCTTTATTGGTTCTTTGGAACCAAATATATTATTGTATATAAACTGTATACCAACAAACCAAGCGACAAAATTATTTAGATTCGTTAGAAAATTCTCAATATACGTTCTACTTCGATAAATCCACGCAATTGAACGTCATATAGTCTACATCCCGTAAGAAAGCTCTAGTTTCAGAGTGAAACGTACGTTAAGGTTTTTCGGCCAGATCAGGGTAACAATATGTTCTATTGAGGTTCATAATGCACAAAATAAAGAAAATAGACACATATATAAATTATTAACTATTTATAATAAACTCACGCGTGCTTATATTTAATATTTTATAATTGAAATTAGTTAAAATTCTCTTTCACCATTCAACGTTGGCACCACGTTCTCTTTGTGAACACGTCTTGCATTCTCGATTATTTCTATGTTAGTTACGGTTGAATTATTTTCTTGTTTAATTTCGAAAGTTACATTGACGTGTGATATTCAAGTGATGTTATTTTTGCTCCCATTTTATATGGTGTGTCTACTTCATTACAAGTTTTGCTGATATTTTAATATCCTAGCATTACAAGTTTCGCATTACCATTAACTCATGTTATCAATGAGAAATATTTGTTAGTTTTATGTAAACAAATACTTTATACACATAATAAGTTTGTTAATCCGTCAACCCGCAATATCGCAGCGTAATGGGTCTATTCTCAATATCCCCTCTCCTGTGCAGAGGGAGGTTTTCCCGAGCCGATAAAATAAGTTGATGGAAATATCTGGTATATCTGAAAATAATTCTATAATGGTTTTTTTACTTTTATTTAATTCCTTTAAATTAAGTACTAGATAAGTAATTGATTTGTGTACTTATTTTACTGGAGTGGAAAATTGTTGATACAAAAAAACTATAACATAATTTGTATTAAGTCTATAGATTGGACAAAAAATTTTCTAAAACAATGGCGCCCTACTATAAAAAAACCACCAGATACTTGATACTAGCATCTACGCGCTTGAATAAATTCGGTACATAATTTTAAAGTCTTATATTTATGAAATTTGAGCCTTCGCTTTTTAGTTAGGATCCAAATAAAAATAAATCAACGTAGACCATGTCTGTTGTAATCGTTTTTTTTAATTAAATCTCTAATGTGTTTTTGTCTGTTTTGGTTATAACTCCAAACATTACAAGCTAAGTAACTTAAATTTCTTTTGTTTTCAATAACTATTTACTAATTGCATAAGTGAGATCTGGAGTTCGTTCTCTAATGATATTTAAATAGATCTAGGCAAAACTGGATTTTGATCAATGAATGACATTAAAATGAGATAGTTACACACTGTTATTAAAATGTTATTAGGTACCCATATTTTGAGTTAATTAAGTTAGTTAATTAATCTCCGTTTCAGAAGTTATTGCTCTTGAAAAAGTTCATATAACAAATTAGTATTTTGAAATGATGTAAAAATAATATCACCAAGCTTAAAGTACAGTAGGTACTCGGTAACTCTTTGACGTGTTTTTTCGTTTTAAGAAATTTTTCTAATTTATATGTTACAAAATCTTTTATTAACGCGAAAACTAAATTTTTTTTTGAAAAAAGGATCATTTGACATTTGTAAAGCGTTTATAGGTAGATACATAATATAATTATGTTTACTGGAATTGCAGCATTAGCTCTACCGAACATTTAGACTGTATAAATTCTACTATCTGTGACACAATATTGTCTAAGCGCTTTATCGCGCATCGTCTACGCTTCGGCTGCGTACAAACACGCCGTGTCTCTAACAGCTTGTATTGAAACTAGTTTAAGTTATCAGATTTATGGCTGTGGCAGTTGATTCATGACGGTCTCAGTTGGCAATTAAACTGAAGCCTCTCGATATCATTAATCAAACAATATTGATAGCTCCAGCGTATGAATCCAATTAAGGTTTCGACATTACACACGCTTGTCTGGCAGAACTCGGTGCGGTGTATGTAGAAGCGCGATCCGTGGTGTGGTGTGGGAAATTTTCATTATTCATTTTCCGTTTGATTATTCGATTCGATTTTTTTTATCTAGCGTTATCTGCAATCACGCCGGATGGTAAGTGGTGGTGCAGCAAACGGTGGTACGCGCTTGCTTAGAGGATGCCTATTCACTGTATTGTTGGTGGTAGGAAAAACTGGAAGTGCATTTCAAATTTTAGCAGTGCATATGAGGAATGCCTCGTTAGTCTAGTGGTTGGCCTATCCGGCTTCGATCACGAGGTCCTGGGTTCGAATCCTGGGTCGGGTCACGGAATAATGCAAACTTTTTCATTCTTCTATGAAATTTTTAGGGAATTCCAAGTCCGGAGTCGGGACGTTGGCGGTGTTACACCCCCGTGCGGAGAGCACGTTAAACCGTCGGTCCCGGTCACTATCGTCAATTTGTGATAGTGATCGTTAATAAATGAAACATTATCACCCTAAGCCCGCCAATCTGCATTGTGGGTCTACGCTGCGTATCCCCTCTCCTATAAGGAGGGAGGCCTGGCCCTGTAGTGGGCCGTTAATAGGCTGATAATGATGATGATGATGATGAGGATAATGATAGCTTTCATGATTACGTATTTTTACAAGTTATTCATCAGTTATGTTAACCATTATTATATATGTTCATTGAATAGGCAGAAGGCATAAGAAAATAAATTTGCTTTTTTGATAAATTAATTGGTTTGACACATCTACTATTACAATGAAGCACTATCTAAACGTTCCCGTAAATATATCATGATAAAAAGTTTATGTTATTCCGATGTACAAGCTGTATTATTGTAAAGTTTCAAAATTTATTCTGTAGTTTTTGCATGAAACAGTAACAAACATCCATCCATACATACAAACATACGAGTTTATATTATTAGTAAGGATATACCTTTTTTTTTCGCTGGGAAATGCATTTACGCATCTCGGGCGCAGACTGCGCAGGAAGAACTATGCAGTCTGCGCTCGAGTATGTGGAACTCGCTGGGTGAGCAGCCATAATACCCACTAAAACCCAGCGGAGCCGCCTGCATCCTCTTTTTGGGACGTCAATGGATCGCGGAAGCAGACACTTTGACGTCCCGACGTGCCCGTCGGTGCATTCAGTGGTGACTACAGGGGTTGTAGGCGTCGGCGTCTCCTACCACCCGTTCTTCTTCTGCGGAGCGGATGAGCATCAGCCGCCTGTTCTCTCTGCCGCTCCGAGTAGTAAGAATATACCTACTACTGGAAGGGTAAACAAACTAAATACCTACCATTCGCCAAACAAAGCTATTCAGACTTTTTACAACCTAAAGTTGCTGCGACGGTCTAACTTGATAGTTTGAATATGACCTTAGCCGAGGAATTCTTGTTACAATTTTACGTTTCGATCCAAAGGGATGATTTATGACAAGTTGAGATGCAATTAGGCCACGAGGTGGACGAGAGCGTTAATTTTGGTTTTATCGTAAATTCAGTTTTAGTACCGGTTGTAATTGAGTGTAATCGTGTATAATTTTGTATCGTTGATGTCTATTGAGCCTTTCGTCTGGTGATGTTAAGGTGAACGCATAGTGCAACGTCATTCGTAAATATCATAGAGTTATTAAAAGTGACTAAGTATTGTAAAATTTACAAGTAGGTACGTCTTATAATGTTTTATATAATTTAATTCTTTTTTTAAGCTAATAAATAAATTATATTTGGGTTAATATTAATAATTATAACACACTCTATGATATATATCTCACATTTTGGTAACACATTGCACAAACTTAGTTTTGAAAAAAAGAGCTGTCCGTGTTTTGAAAAATAGCATGCCACCAACTTCCCAAGATGCCACCGACTCCAAAATAGTCTGATTCATTTTTGTTATATATTAATAAAATAATTTATTTTATGTTTACTTTGATACTAGGTCAAGGTCAGCTTAAGCTTATCAAAACACTACCAAAAGGGACGAATTATTTTAAAAGATAAGAAATACCTACGAACTAAAATGACTAAAATGTCTACATCAAGATTGGTAAGATCGAGTGCATGAAACAACATTGCATTTTAGTACAGCAAAATGTGTCGCATGTAATTGCGGTTCATGAATTTCATGCAAACGACGTAACGCTTTCTATCTATCGCTAGTTATTTCATAGAAAACCTACTACTAACCATATTCGTATTGTAGTAGTGCGATGCGTCGTCCGCGGTTGGCTAGTAATCGACTAGGCTAGGCTAGGAGTCGACGCTATTACAATGTGCGATCACTTTAAATCATACACCCTTTGCGTTTCGTAACTGGATATTGTGTTTGAAATTGCTAAGTGGTCGGTGTACTTGGAGCAAAATAATCGATCGATGGAAGATTCTGATCTATATCTACAGATTATGTTACGGTTTAGTGGTCGCTCGCGACTTTGCCCGATATACAATCTGGTTCAAACTAAAACCTTGTAAGGCAATTTAGTTCTTGCGGACTTGTTTCGTATTTTGTTATGTATTTGGTATTTAAGCATTTATTATTTCGAAATTGTTTTTGATCTTGTCTGTGGTTTGTGGCATTTACCATTCCATGATTTTATATAGAAACTATTCAGGGGTTTTTTTTATTTTTTTTTATTGAAGTCTCGATTCTGTCGTTATTTATTGTACGACATCTTTCTACTTTGATATTACAAATATATATATAAATACATAAACATATACATACCCACATATAAACACGCTGTAATAAATAATATACCTAATACAATATATTTTTCTTTATTATTAATTTTTTTTTCCTTCTTTTTTTCATATTTACATTATTTTACCGTAGAATTACTATTCAGGGGTAACTATTAGTGTTGTAAGTATATCAATACCTACCTCTCTCATGTTAACAAGTAAATGTATATAGTAGAATATATTGTTTCTTAATATCAATTATTCTGGATTTTTAACCTAGATCAATGAAAACTAATAGTGATAGTTACACAGTTAAGTATTTTAACACTAAATCCCGAACCGTATTGGAGTAGAGTATTGGTTCAAGCTCTAAATTATTTTAAAAGGAATAGAAGTTTTGAAGTGCACTAATAAAAATAGGCGAAAAGTTAAAGCTGTATAAAAGAATTTTTTTACCAAGTAATAAATATATTCTAGTAGTTGTGACCAGGCTAGAGATGAAGATAAACACATAAGCATACAAATGAGCTTTAAACGTGCGCGTTGTTATACCGGATCCGTTTGAAGTTTACAGTATGAATTTTAATAAACAAAATTTTAGCTTTTAAAGGCCGGCCGTCGCATATTAATTGGTCTAATTAAGTCCATACCTAGTTCGAAATCTGCTTTGATGTTAAATTATTATTGCTATCAAAAATGTTTAGGAAACGATCGATGTTTTTAATCTTCCATAAAATCGTGTTGTATCGCCGATGAAAGCTTTCGTTGCATTCTCGCTTTTATTTTTAATGCAATAAGATTCACTATTTCCTACATCTATTTCGATGATTGTGTACGTGCTTAAAAGAGATTAAAGATGGTTCTTCTCAGGCAGCGGCAATAAATAACGCGATTATTTCCTCAGAACTGGCTTAAGGCTTCTTGAAGCTTCTTTTTTGTATGGATTCAATCGAAAAACTACTTTGTTAAAGGTATTAAAGTCGCAGTTTAATCCTTACATTTAAAATTGAAATGAGATTCCAAATATTTTGTATTTTAGAATATTGGAAAAGATATGTAGTATATAAAAATACGTATTTTTGCTTGTAAATCTTATTTATAGCATTGTATTATACTTTAACAGGTTATACAACAAAATATATGTTAGTCATAACTTTTAACTAGCGAACATTTTTTTTCCTCTATGTTTTGAAATATCTACTGCGCAGGTTCATCTATACATATATAAATTAAACGAAGTAGGTTTAGTTAATCCATAACTATCCTCTAAAACGCCTAGTTTCGTTCGATCCTTCTAATATTAAGTTCAGAGAAAGATTATATTCTGGAGAAGCGGAAGAAGCACATTTTATGGCTACTTTTAACTTAACATTTTCACAGAATTTAAAAAGTAGCGAGAGCATAGTTTGTATTACGTAAATATACGTTTTTTTTGTAAAATCCGGTTTTTCGGACAATCGTTGTAACTAACTGTACTATATTGGTAAAGAATTAGGCTTTATCTAGCTGTTAATATCGTCTTAGAAACTGTCTAGTAGATTTCGATAATTCTTTTTTTATTACAAAGGGTATACTTCCAAGTGGTCCCATTGTCATCATGTTAGGAGCTGATCATGATATCCTGGGGAAATTGAAGGAACTCTTCAAATTTTGGAGGCACGCTTACAGCGATTTCGGTTTTTATCTCGGTATCGGTAGCTTTTTGGCTATTGGTGCCGTATAATATACTATGACAGTATAGTACGAATACGTTACGTGCCGATAAATTACTAAAAAGTAAGAAATAAAAATTTTTAACAAAAAATAGAACCGACTCATAGATATGCTTAAGTAAATTAAAGCAAGTAAATGATACAGTTATTTTTTACTTTTTAGTGCGTTTTGAGTCGGTTCTATTTTTTGTTAAAAATTTTTATATGAAAGAGATTGTTGTGTGTTAAACGGCTAAACACGGTACTAGATACAGGTAGTAAAACCAAGTTATAAAACCTGCTAACAAAATGGTATAAACATAACATTTTGTAAGAGCTATAAAACATCATTTCACAGCACATGCTGCATACGGGAAAGTCATGGCTGTTGGCCACACGGGTTCACAGCCAAGGACAACCGGTCGCCATGGCTCGATCCCCGTGGACATCTCCACAGATAACATCTAACTAAAAACCTTCCCTTGCTCACGTACTCACTGTATTATTGTAAATTCCTTTGGTGTTATGGCTGACAATTATTTTATTAAGATCTTTGATAAGGTTTTAAGTTTTATTTTTTATTTGTTCATGGAGATTGAAATAAAATATAATCTGAGTAATTATTTACTTTATTAACAGATCAGTAATATAATCGTCAGTATTCTCAATGATATTACAAAAAAGTTAATTTTGCTGATAACAATTATATTATCATTTTAAGAACCTAAAATAAAATTGCTATGGATACAACTTCTGTGATATCAAAACTAGACCCGATTAGCTAATTCACTTTCAGAACCTGAAAGCATCTGGACTCGTTTGACATCTAATCAGTTTTCAATCCCATAAAGTTTCAATGTAAAGTTCCAATTTTACATTGGACCTTTATAATACACTTCTTCTGTACTGATGTTATACATTTTCGGTACAATTTACTCTCAGGCCATCTAGATTGCCTAGATTGTCAAACTCGATTGAGAATGCTTGTCAACAAACAAATTTAAAATGAAGGTAGAAAATGCAACACATTTTATGACTAATTAATTTAAAATTATGTTTTGTTATTTAAAAAAATTTATTTAAAAGATTTTATATATATTAATTAGTTTTAAGCTTACTTATCTAATTTATTGTCATGAATTCGCCATTAACTAGTTAATTAAAAAAGCAGACGTAAAATGACTAGTGATTTTTACCTTCATTTTTAATTTGTTTGTTGACAAGCATTCTCAATTGAGTTTGGTTTTAGTATAGAAGTAGAAAAGGCACATAAAATAAGCCCGCGCCAAATCAAGCGTAGACAATGTAAGTATACAGTGCTTGAGTGTTGCCTGTCTTAGATTCTCTAATACAGAATGCGATTTTGTTTTTATTTCATAAAGGATTATCAACAATTTTCACGGCAGGTCGAAATAGTGGCTTAACAGTCCGTAGTAAACAATCAAGATAGTGGCTTTTTACCTGCCTATCCATAACAGCGGGCCCAGCATTTGTGAGTGTCCCCACGAGAGTTTATCTCCGCATCTCCATATGATTAATGGTCAAGAGACAGTCGCCTGGGATACCTTTCTTCTTATATTCATAACAATGAGACTTCGAAATACTTTAAACCTGTTTCTGGCTTGACAGTTAAAAATACTTCGGCGATTGCGTCGCTCTAAAATGAAATTCCATTTTACAGACAACGCAATACCTATGTCTATTTTGTTAATGTGCAATTTTAAATCTATATAACTAAGGAATATCGGGATTGTCGGATCTAAAACCCGGAATGAATTAACGTACGTTGGGAGTTTTACAGACAACGCAATACCTATGTCTATTTTGTTAATGTGCAATTTTAGATCTATTTTACTAAGGAATATCGGGATTGTCGGATCCGAAACCCGGAGTTTTATCGGACACGCGGAAACTAGCAAAAACCATAAATTATTTACTACTAGAGGACGCCTGGATATTCACCCTCATAGTTCTTGTTTACGTGGGAGTTTCAGAATAAAATGTGGTGTATGTGTTAATCCCGGGTGTCAGCTAACTCCATAACAAATTTTATTAAAATTGTTCCAGCCGTTTAGTCGTGAAGAAGTAACAAACATACACATTTACAAACATTCGCCTTTAACTTAACACATTAAAGATTACGACTATATATACCTTGCCCTGTCCCATCAACTTGAGACATATTTGAAATACAGCTTCTTGTACTCTAAATTACTAATATGTATCTCTAACACAAAGTGTCCTAGCTTGGTCCCATCATTAAAATTAAACACCACGTTATAAAACGTCACGTAAATATGACAAAAGCACAATATGAATAAGGAGATTTATTTCTACGACATACTAATAAAATTACAATATTCATATACAAATACGCTATGTCAATATTCTGTGTGGGCTCAGAGGTCGTGTGTGATGGCGTCTGTTTGTCCAAGACCGGTCACTGTTTGCTCTACCTCCTCGAAACTACTCGGAATATTTTGTGCGGCTCTTGAGTAAGCCTCTCTCAGTTAGAGATGAGTTCACGAATATTATGGGAAAGTACCAACGAGCTAACGTTTCTAATAATATTTATGTGTTTATAAATTAAGATGCGCTGTGATTAAGATTGCATTTCAAACTAAAATATGTAGTTGGATGTATTTGTAAAGCTTTGTTTTATTTCCATATTTAAAGGGCAAACCAACAAGGTTTGCCATTGGTTTTAATAGTTTTCAAGTTATGGATTCTCATTCGGCTCCTCTTGTTTGGGTAATAAATCGTCATCGTCATTATCAGCATATTTTACAACAACAGCCCACTACATGCTCACGTCTCCCTTCTTATAGAAGAAGATATTTTTTATATGGAAAAGGGTATAAAGCACTCACTTCGCTCCTCCAATGTAGTTTCGTGAGTTTGCTTAAAAAATATAAATAAATATTTTGGTTGTTTCATTACTTTGTCTAACTGCAGAACTGTTGTTAAAATGAAATGAATATATTATTTTCTTCAACTATAGAACTCTCGCATAGATAAGATAAAATAGCAAAACTGACCTAAAATATCCAGCAAGTGTCAAAGTAAGCTTACGAAAACATTATGAAATGGTTCGACAGTTATGTATTTGATGTCTCAACTACGACTGTCAACCACTCTAGCGAAGTAAATACTGTTAAAGGGTAACAGCTTTGAATGATGTATTCAAAATCCAAATTCAAATTTATTTATTTCAAGTAGGCTGTTATACAAGCACTTTTGAAAAACATTCTTCAAATTCAGCGACGTGTGGGACGTTATGTTAATTTTGATGTGCACATTTAATATAAACATTCACGCTAATGTGTTGCTCAGTAGTCCAAATTAAGTTTTACGATCTACCCACCAGGCCTTGTTCTGAGCCGACTGCTCAATTTATAATTTTGATCTGCTTTTTTTCAAGTGACACTTAATTTTGAAATTTCGTAGAATTAAGAAAGTGTTTTACAATAGTAGCTTTTTAATGTAAAAAAATAACTTTAGAACTAGATCCGGTGGTAGAGTCATAAGAAACAGTAAAACTTGTCGTTTCAAAAGTGCTCACGTAAACACCTACTTTTGCATCAAATTGAACTAAAAAGAGAAATTCTAGCTGTTCAAATAAGTGTAATAATGACTGAAATAAGACTCGTAAGATAGTTAGTTTTTGGCGTATTATTTATTTATTTCCCTTTCTCTGCATAGCTTCTAAAATGTTTCTGATTGAATGTATTACGTGTTCTTTTTCTGGTTTTCGTCAACAACATTCGCGAATCATTTCTGGTACGATATTAAATCAATTTTTCGTACAAACAGATGAAATAAGAACTTCGTAACAGTATGACCCAACAGTATCATGGCAAAACCACTGCTGGCCCAGACACATGATACTAACATTTAGACCACAGACCGCGAGGTTTCAAAATACCAGTACCAAATACGTATCGCTACTACAAGCTTAATGGCTTTTAAAAACTGGATTAAGTAGCGGAGAAATGCTAAATCGACGATAAGCATACGTCTTGTCATCCCACGCTGGTTTAAGGATACAATGTAGCGGTATTCGCCAAAACAGACTTTATTTCAAAAGCATTAAAGACGGTATTACAAACAGAGAAAACAAAACGAGCTTAAATCAGGTAATGGCATACAATATACATAACAGTTGAATTTTCAATTGTTTAGAGGTATGGCTAGGAATATATGCATGAAGAACAATAAAATAAATTCTGTCATAGCGGATGTAAGAAACAAAGAAAGAAAAGAATTTGAATCAGTTTCTAGGAGACCTCGAACTGCCTGCTATGAACATGAAAAAGTGCAATCCTAATCTTCAATAACAGATAATATAAGTACAAATTAATTAAAAAGTACAAATTATTACTGTGTATAAAGATAAAAAGTAACCTCTCGACAGGTTTACTGTTTTAACGATTACCAAAGTATGATTAATGGAAGCGATGGTATCGGTTGAATTTTAATTGAATATTAATGTTTTGTTTACATTTAATGGATGCAATAATCGTATTGCATTCTCCTTTACGTAATTGACGTACAAGCTGATAAATTAGATGTTGATAAATCTGAGTGCAGTAGTTTACGCATATAACATTTTGTATTACTTTCATTGTAATTCAGTGAAAACTAGTGACTAATTTTTTAATTTCATTTAGAACTGAATGTCGGTTTTAACTTTAATTAATATAACAGAAAATAAGTTAGTGATTATTAGTAAAATTAGATTTAGAATAGATTAGACTAAATAACAAAGTGTAAGACAGATAAAGTTGATTAATCTAAAGGGTTTAAGAATCAGGGTCTCTTACTTACTCAAACAAAATAGTCGATATATTGTGCATAGCTAAAGTTATTTTCCATGTCTGAACGCGACGGTGCCATGAACATGCAGCGAAATATTTTTGGAAGATTATCGAGTCGTTTTTACATACCATTAATAAATTTCAAATCAATATCACGCGAGAGCCTCACTTTAATTGGTTCGGTTTCTGAGACAAAAAATCTTTTGCAATCACACGCAACTGTTTGATGTGTAATTTAAATAATTCGTCTACCTGTCCTTACTGATTTGGTAATAATGGCGTTGCATATAAATTCATTCGTGAAACACTAGTTTTAATCGACTGTGGAAGGGTTATGATTTGAACAGTTCATCTGTTATTGTTTGTGTACATTTATTTTTGGTTCTTTTCTTAAACTTTTTTTTATTCCACATGCGCTCTGTTTTTATTTATAAATTACTTGACTGTTGCTTCTTCTTCTTACCAGAAATATTATTCAGCCATTTTTATTACATAAAAGTAATATAGGAACTTTATTTCACACAATTTTAATTAGAAAAACTTCTTTAAAATGTAGAATAATATTATAAGCTTTCTTTTTATGTTCAAAATATTATGATATGGATGGATGCCAAAGTATTTTTTCTACAAACTATACTATTTTTTAATTTTTAATGAACAGAAGTAAATGATTTATCGGCAATACGATTTTTATTGTTTCGTATAATTAGAAATATAGAATAATTTGAATACCAATAGTACTAAAATTAAAGTCAAAATAATAGTTATGCAAAACGTGTGAGAAATTCAAATTGTGTAACAACTAGCGAACCGCCAGAAAGAACTTTCAAAGGCAATAAGATACTATGAAATCAACAATCTTGCATGGCGTTGCCGACTAATTATTCCATAACCTCGGTCACGATTATTTTAAACGTTATATTACGTGCATGCTCATATATTAAGTCTGTAACTGAACCAATACATCTACTAGCCAGATTGTAATACATATCAGTGATCAATAAGAGTTCTCATAATACTAAAAACATCTTGTCCGTAATTTAGAAAGAATGTAATTGTGCATTGAAAATTTTGAAATCTTTCAACACACAATTAGCATAACAGTACTTATAGTTAGTAATCAACAATTGGCACATGATCAAAATTTGTAGCAAGAATTAAAAAAAACACAAAAACGTGGAAAATATCATAAAATTTGGTATTAAAAATAAGTTTATACGAGACAGGTTGTATATTTCCAAGAATGCAATTAACTTGAAGATACAAACTTTCGTAGCAGTTGCGTGGGGATTTCAAATACCTGGAGCGAAATTGAACAAAATCGTTTCCAAGTGATTCGAATATTATAGATTCCTGCCACCAATTTAGGTCTTGTAAGGAAATAAGTCGCTACGTTATTATCGTATTGGTCCAAGATGATAATTTCTAAAGATATCCGTAGGCGAAATGTTGCTCTTGAGACCGCGTCCACCTGCCCACTTTGATTTATTATGGATTCAGTATTAATTTGATATCCCTTTTGCTGCAGCCCCTTGAGCGATCGGAACGACCGAGTAGGCTTGCCCGGTCCCATTATATGTGGTCTTGGTCCAATCATAATTGCATACAAGCTTTACGATAAAAATACTGATGCAAAATTAAAGCGAGACTATAAAATGCATTTGCACTATTTCGTAATACAAGATATTATATCAAATTTAATGAATGTAGTTACAAAAATAACTTAAGCGTAGTAATATAAGTTTAGTGTGGTTGAAAAAATCATGGTTAGTTCAGTAACTACGTTGGGTTCATATAAGAAACGTACAGAACCAGTTTTTCATAGAAAATTACTTAAGTTGCGAGCAAATTAAAGATACTATACTTGGTCTCGGCTGCCTATATCAAATTGCCTTGTTCATGTTGTATTTTTATATCTTGTATTGTAAGAGTACAGGTTTTAGTGTGAATACTTTTGTATCGTTAACCACTTGTATTCTTGTGGGAACAACCATCAACGGCTTATTAATGATGGAATTCTTGAACGTTGCCGCGTTGATTAGATATTATGTGCGTTATTAATTGGAATGCTGGTGTAACTTAACGTATTGATTATTTTGTACTCTTTGTTACTATTATTACAATAATTAACTTTTACATTTTAGTATCAGGAATTAAATTAG
The DNA here is from genome assembly GCA_034621355.1 of Mycalesis mineus. NCBI lineage: Eukaryota > Metazoa > Arthropoda > Insecta > Lepidoptera > Nymphalidae > Mycalesis > Mycalesis mineus. The sequence continues at coordinate 9,051,967 of CM067899.1, read as the reverse complement.
ATATTGACGTCTCTACCCAATTTGTTTAGTTTTCAAACATATTTTGTTTAAATTAAAAAAAAGCATGTTCAGTTTTTTATTTTCTTATCTTTCGAAACAAAAATTGTATCCGAGCGTAGCGACACATTCATTATTTTCTTAAAACGAATTTTAAAAATTACTGTTAAAAATTCTGATCATACGTCTTTTACCGATCGACAGGAGATAAAAATGCGGTCTCGAATTATTTATTTACGTAAGGCCAGTTAGTTCTCATTTCGTATTCAAAAGCTGTTTCGGTTTTTGGATCAATAATTTTATAAAGTGGTGCTATATTTTTGTTATATTATTTCCACGGTTTTTGTTCGAGTCGTGACGGAATACTAATTTTTTTCACAGAACCGCTAAATTAGCGTGCAAGATCCTTGTCCTTGGCGGATTAAAGGCGGTACATGATGTATTTTTTTATGCGGAGATTATTAATTACATATTCGGGATAATAACCTGGTATTATAATGATCTTCGCTGCATCTCGATCTTAAAGGTAATCATAATAGCTTAGCGACAAAAAGCACTGCTGATGCATTCATTACATATTAAGATTCTGAGAATATGTTTTTTATGAAGTTTGTGTATATTTGTCCAAAAAATATTAATAATATAAGAGCAAATACTGAATTCATATTCAACCACTTTTATAATATGGAAATATGGAGTAATTGATATTATCAGATTTACATGAATTTAAGTATGCGTTGGCTACATTTGTATTTTTTTAAATAGAAATTTGAGTCGTTTTTAGATTTTTCACGATGATATCAAATTTACTTTTTGTCATTGACCATTCAACTTATTAAAAATAAATAGTTCGGCACTTTAATGGACATGCCGTAGCGTCAGAAAAAAACTACGTAGAACACTATTATTGTTATTAAGACAATAATATTAATACAAAATGTATTTTTGTAACACAACATAAAATTAAATGAAATCGTTATTGTAATTTATTTTATATGAAAATGAGGCTATGCAATGAAATTAAGTATATACCTACTTAATTTGTTTCTTATGAGCCAAATATAAACAATAGTAAATAGGAAAATATTATTTATAATTTTAACTGAATAAAATAATTGTTGAATTTCTAAATGATAAGTAGTATTTAAGAAAATAAATGTACCGCAGCCGTTATTGTATAGAGAAACAAATCTAAGAAAGTGTAACAAATATGTTTATACTTAATTGGAAAACTGTACTGAATGGCAACGTTACGTAAAATCTCCAAAGAAGATGAGTTTATAATTTACATGCAGACCGTATCAAACCCGACTTCCATTACCAGAGCCCCAATAGAAACCGATGAGTCATCAGATTCTAAACTAATTATTATAGAGCGAGAAGAAAAAACTCGCAAAGCGAGACGAATATTTCATAGGCATTAAGATTCATCAAAAATCACTAAGCCCGTGATTCTACCAACAGACGGTTTCTAATTTTTATCTTTTGATTGGAAGTTTATTGGTCAGATTAGAGCACTTTCTTGTTTAAAAACTTGTGACTGCTAACTCTCTAAAATATAATGATGAAACGGTTTCTTCGTGAGAACTTAATGCAATGTTTGTAATAACTTACTACACATATCGATTTGTTTTTAATCATAATCAAACAAATAATTCAAAGCTCGTACTGTGTGCCTAGTGTAAGATTTTACCGCGTCGATATCGAAAACAGTAAAGGCAAATTTTATATGGAATTAGAGTAACGCCATCTAGTTATAGCAAGAGTAAACGCTTTTTTATTCTATATAATTTGACGTTACGAGTGAGTACGTTTTTACGCACTCGCTTAGTGAAAAACTCGCACTTGCCCCAATGAAAAGTAACGCTTGTTTATTGCTATTGCTTGATTTTATAAATCATTTGATGTTAAACAATGCTAGTTTTAGTTATTCTACTTTTAGAAGACGGTTTGGCTTTAGATGTGACATCACAAATATGTGAGGATTTTTAGGACAATTGAAAATCGTTGTTAAATTTTTAAAGTGATAGATATAGATAGAGGTATATTAAAGTTCCTAAAAAGTCATTCATATACAGAGAGAATTTATAATATTTTTGCTTTGTTAACATTCTTCCAGTTTCTCTCACACACGCACCTCTCGAACACCTGTCTGTACCTACAGTCCTACACGGCGTACAGCTTAGGTACTATTATCTTGTTCTACTACGTATCCTGTTCACTATTATGTATTACAAGACAAATGTCTCCCATAAAGCAACAAACAATAACGTTTTAGATTATTAATTTTATTTTAAAACTTTAAAATCCAAATAATTTACACATCTACCTAAATTATACGTATAATTGGTAATCCAATCGAGATAAGATTTCACAAAATCACCATAACACCAAAGAGTACAAAAATACCATCTCAAATCTGATAATGCACATTGGATGATAATTGATAACTCTATTATATGTGAAAAATTATTCCAATATGCTACTGATTCATACTTAAAACAAGTTACGGAGGTCAGATGGCAATCGATTCGATAAAATCGGAATAATATAGCGAGATTATATGAAACCGGGGTTTTAATAATTTTATTTTATTTACCGATTTTAGAGTTAATATTAAAATTATTTACATGTTTTAAAACAATAATCAAATCAAGGGTTTTTAAAGTCACCTTCAACATCTACTACACTTCAATTACTTAAATATTAAACTTGCGAAAGTTTTGAGTTGATTTTGATTGTTAAATGCGTCAGCATATTAGGCGACGATTTGATCAGAAATTTTCACTAAATCGTGATTAAGATCAGGGAAGAAAAAAGTTAAAATTCGTTTTTTTACCTTTTTTTAAACATTTTTAAGCACTTTTGATACATCAAATTAATTTGTTTGCAGACACTATTACCGGTTTAGAATGCAGTCTACTGCTGGGGAAAGCCGGCAAGGAACTCAACAATTGCTCTTTTTTTAAAAACCGTACATGTTTTAAATGATTATTATTTACAATTTCTTTTAGTTTCTGGTGCTTATCGTTATATGAAATAAAAAAAAAAGAAACTTTAATAAGCCACATAAATTCAAACAACACACTTTAAATTAGTTTGTTGCTGTCCAAATCACAAAATAAAACATACCTATGTAATAAATGGTAAGACGGAGTATATAAAGTTAAAAGTATTTAATACGAAACGTGTGGTACATTCGAAGTTTTCTGGTTTAATATAATTATTTCGATTGGACCGTAAGCCGACGAAACTAAACGACCATCCAAATCGTTATATGTTATAGGATTTATTTTGGAATCTTTGTAATCCGATTACAATGGTTGTGAATTTAAATTTCGGTATTAGCTAGCAGCTTTGAAGATTTTTCAACTTTAATGTTACTTTTATTTTTCTAGGAATGACTTCGGCTTTTTCGAATGCCGCTAGTAATTTTTTGAATATGTTTATAGTAATCTGTTTTCTAATGCTGTAGATGTTTCTAACGAACACAAAGCTCTTTACGTATAGATTGACTTTGCTCTGAAGTGTCATCTGCCCAGATCTTTTTGTGGAAATATTAGGAAAAAACGTAGTCTATTTTCTGTCACAAATAACCTAATATATATATTTGCTTATTACCATTTCGTGAAAATTGGCCTTTATGAAGTTTTAAATGTAATTGACAGTTTTTTATTTTATTTATCGAGATTAGAGGAATTCTGTGTAAAAGGGTATCAGTCATAAAAATAAGAAAATTATCAAAGACAACATTGAAAAGTCTTATACAGAAACTGGAATTCACTGTTATATTAATTGTTGAATCAATCGCAAATCCAAACGATACAACAAGTTAATATATTCTAACAAAAAAAGCTATAATAAAGATTTTAAACTTAAACCAAAAGATTTATTTCTCTTCCTCGTTCCTGATTAATGTACAAATCAATTTAAATGAATCTTGCCAAGGCAGCAAGATACAATCATATTTGAATAATAGCTTGTAATAAAAAGTCCAATTAATACTTTTTTAATACACCAAAGAACCTCTAAGCTTTTTTATAGAACCTATAAATCTATATTTTATAGATAGACTGCTACAGCGGTGTGGGAATATAAAATATTGTTCGATCGCGTCTATTATACAACTTTGAGCTCTTAAAACTGATCGTCAAAAATATTTCGTGTGAAACGTACAAGTAGATTCTAAGTAGCGTTGCCCCATGTGTTTGTCAATTTTAGCGTCAACGTGAAGTAATGCGCAAACTACAAGCAGTATATCCAATATCTATTGCTTAATGGATAACTCTAATATCAAATAAAGCATGCAATATAAGTTAAGCTGAAACATTTCTAAGTCATCATTATCAGCCATTTTTAATGACTTATTCCAGGGCCAGGTCACTTATATTAATACTAGATGCTAGGAAGCGAACAGATTCTGGTGACCAACAATTTTTTTGACGCTTTGATGATCAATATTATTTTATATATGACAAAATAACACCTGTTTAAAACTTTCCATCTTGAGGTTTTTGCTAAAAAGTTATTGTTTTCTTAAACCTCATAACCTTCTCACCTCTCACCTTTATTTATCACTGCCCGATTCAGAACTCGGAACGAAAGACCTCATGAAACAAAGACAAACCCAACTCAAACGTTACTACTTACAACTCTTCAATCAAGATAGATAAATTTCCAAGAAATAGCCTGGTACGATTAGAAACTTATAAATATTTCGATTCCAAGTAGCGCAGCGGATGCGGCCACAGTCGGGTTAACATCTGCAACTTGACTTATACCGGCTGCCCGTTACGTGTTACTTGCATATAAATTGAGCTCCACTCTATATTTACTATGATCAGCGTTGTAGAACATTAGAATGTTCTTTAAAATGAATATTTTAATTTATAACCACCTTCTTTAATATTACAATTTAATTACAGGCTGCCGCACCATAACTTCTTTGATCATCCGATTTGCAACATTAATTTTAAAATAAAGATAAATGTTTGCAACGATTTTATCATTTAGGTTTTTTAGGTGTTACGTTAAAATATGTATGAACGTCATGTCTGTGACATAAAAACAAAACGGACTCCATTCGATAGAATAGATACATAGAGTATACCTAATATGTAAAAAAATATCATGCTTAGCTTACCTATGATCTCGTAGGTGATCCTGTCTTCTGAATGCCTTGCCGCAAATATCACAGGAATACGGACGTTCATCGGTGTGCGTTCTTTCATGGATAAGCAAGTTGTAGGACTTCGTGAACTGACGATTACAAAATTTGCAGATGAATTGTTTTTTCGGCCTCGATGCTCTACCAGGAGCTCTGAGAAGTCGTCTGTCTAGATGTGGATGCATTTGATGAGGACCAGCCCCTGGAGGAAATAACCCAGCGCCTGGGAAGGTGAAACTATTGGCAGCGGTTGGCGAAGGACCCGGTGCACCGAGGAATGCACCAGGTGGGCCGTAAATTGGAGGTTGTGATGATCCATCAGATATCATCCCATCAATTGACGAAGTTCTATGGTGAGGCATCAGCATTGCAGCTGCAGCTTCTCGTAATGCAACTTCCTTTCTCTTTTCTACCATCATAGCCATTATGTCGAATGAATTCCGTTTTTGAAAGCTCGCCGATGCCCTGTCTGGGGAACCTTTGGCTGATTCACTTCTATCTCTTTCTAAAATTCGCTCACGCTCTATGATTTCTGAAGGTAATAATGGAGGATGAATTTCATTTGGGTACATAACTGGGTGCATGGCTCTTGTTGGTACTACAGGAACAAAAGCAGATGACTCACGATGGGTTGCCGTGAGAAGGGAGCCAGTAGTTATCTGACGATGGTATGGTAGAGGTGGTGAGTCGAAACTGCCACTAGCATTTCGTCCACTAGACGAAGGCCTCTGGGCTCTTTCAGCAGTACTTGCGAGAAACTGATCATGTCTTGACCTTAGAGGGGGATTGACAGGGGTTTCGGAAACCGGGCGAGGTGTAGAGGCCCGAGATACAGCAGTTCCACCGTTGTCCGACATTACGCAGGAAGAATCATCTGAAACAACATATATTAGAATTAGAATCCAAAAACAAGTTTTAAGTAAAATTTTATGGAACCACAAATAATAAAAATGCGTTAACGGCGACGGACACTTGCCATCAACTTTATGTACCCAAGAGGTTTTATTTTTTGCTTAACGTGAATTTATAGCTTTGCCTTACAGCAAAACTTAATTAGCGCTTCCATAGCCGCGTAAAAGATTAAAGAGCTTATATCTCGAATGTGTCATTTCCTATCGTGAAATGTATAATATTGTCTGTCGTTCCGTAAGGTTTTTAAGGCATGTGCAGCTACAGTCGATACTTATCGTCGTGGCTTTCACTTCGTAAGAAGATATCTTGCCAGCAAGCAGGTGTTGAATATTTAGATTTATGGATCGAGAAACGTGTTTAATTAAGTAGCTCTACATTGTTTCTACTTATCTATTAGCATAAAAAATAGATTAGTTCTCATAGAATCCGCCCACGCTTCGGCGGTTCACAATTTGTTTACAGTTTTAGATGATCCATAACATTTTGCCACCAATAAGTGATATTGATCTTGCTTTGAATTTTAATTAATGTATTACTTGTACTTGTGTATTTAGGAGTTAGTGTGCTCTGAATAACTTTAAAAGCATAACAGTACATAGTAATTAGCATGAAATTGTGCATATTTTAGATGTACCTACTTGAATCAACTTATTTTCCAATTTTAGTTGTAATAAAAGCTGAACAATGTTATATTGTGTATATCTAATTTGCAAACAATTATTATAATGGTGAAAATCGACATTTGACACGAAACATTACTTACAAATTTTGCTAGAACTTCTGTAACAAGTACCTAACTACTCCTTTTGCCTCTAAGAACCTATTGAAGCTAAAAAATAGTTTGTTATATTCACCAAACGAGGTCGACGCCTTGTTTTTCAATGCTCTTCTAAAATGATAAATGACGGTTTTGTTTTATTTAACTATTTTTATCATTATGCAAATTAAATTGTGTACTTCATGCATCATTCAACAGTTTATTCTGAATAGTATAGTTTCTTGGCTTCTGGTGCTATCAGAAAATGTTAATCACGACCGGATTTTGATACGGAGCCGATATAAATGTCTATACTTGATATGTTGCCTCCGATTGCTTAGAATACAAGTTATTTATAGCTAACGTATGCACGCGACTTTATCTGCATAAATTAAAAATATAACAGAATTATTACCTGACTAAGGCTTGGTGATCTAAGAAAAGCTTGGATGGCCAGACCTTAATTTTATAACAGGTGTAAGTTTGTCATCTCGTGCTATAAGCATTTAACTATTATCTCGCTGATAAAGCGAGATATTATTTGAAAAGAATAGAGCGAGGTAATTTTTATAAATTTTTTAGTCTATTGTCATTGTTCACCAGTACCTAAAATTTTCATATTGAGCTCATCTATACCCATTGGCTTAAGCGCGAAGGCCACAATATACATCTACCCATACTTTTTTTCACTTTTATCTTACCTTGAATAACAAGAGTCAAGTTAGCCTTAATAATAAGGTTACAAACCTTCGTTAGTACATGGCACTAGAACAAGACGATTTCATCTACAGGTACTGAATCCGAACCCACTTTATACAATCAACTTTTCAACAGAACTTCCACAACTAAATAATGACTATAATGACTGTCCTAACGAGAACTTAATTTAAGGTTTAATTTTTAATTCTTTTAAAAACAAATAAATAAAATGTCCGAAGCTACTAGTTTCAAACACTTACGATAATGACACAGGAAACATTAGGAGAACATAACTCTATGGAGAGACAGTGAATAAAACACGAACGTTTTATTGTCCACCGAGACATGCATTCAGTTGGTAACCATCAGGGCACTCGTAAATCTCAGAATAGCAATCTCATAGATATTGTTAGTGCAGTGTAAACGTCCCATGAAGGATATGTGAAGCTACTTAAATTGTTATGTCTATTCTTTTATGAATATCTTTTATGGTCTATATTTAACTACGAAAAGTTTATGTGCTTTGCACTAGTTGTTTCTTAATTAAAATATCTCTATACTTGACGACCTCCTTGGCGCAGTGGTATGCGCGGTGGATTTATAAGACGGAGGGCCTGGGTTCGATTCGTGGCGCGGCTGATTGAGATTTTTCTTAATTTATCTTGGTCTGGCTGATGGGAGGCTTTCGCCGTGGCTAGTTACCACCCTACCAAAAAAGACGTGCCGCCAAGCATTTTGTCGTGTATAAACCGATAGGAGTGTGGATTTCATCCTACTCCTAACAAGTTAGCCCGCTTCCATCTAATTGGCAAAGTTTTGTTCAATACATTATCTGACAATGTCTTAAACATTGTCATAAGCTTTATAGACCAGTGCCGATAATTTTTGAAACCAAAAAAATCGCAGTAGGATGAAACCCATTGAAAAATAAATTACGGGCGATCTGAGGTCAGGAAGGTGTAGAGGGTGAGGGTTTAGGGGTAAAAAACGGATTTTCTCGATTTCCGACAAAACTAAAAGTCCTATGGAAAAGAGTTAAATACAGCAAAGTTGTAGGTAATAAAAAGATCTAAAACTTTTGTATTTATACTTTTTTCACATACCCTCAAAATTTATGTGAAAAATTCAAAAATCCTACTTTGTTATATTTATGATATTCTCTTCCTTTTGCAATAGGTTTCACCATACTGCGATTTTCTTTTACTTTTTATTATTTTTAGGGCTATCTGCACTGGTCTATTACATGTCTTTACGACTTTGAAATCTAAAACAACCCACTCTACCGTCCGAGTTGCTTTACAGTCCTCATTCATCGCTAGACTCAGATCTAGTTAAATTTAAGGTATAGGGATGATATTGATAGATATGCTACATATAGCTCTGCATTTTATTATCTCCTTTTTAAACCTAATTTTATGTTTTAAGGAAGAGATAACTTCAGTTTATTATTAAACCTATAAATAATAATCTAATCAAGATTCGCTCAAAAAAACGATTAAAACCTTATTAAATATATTGTATAGTGTATCTAGCATCTATCTACATACACTAGGTTAAACTCTTGTAAAAAGTAGTTATAAAATAAAATATAAAAACAAAAAAATATAGCACGACCGCAACTTACAAAAAGAAAAAAAAAAGATAACGCCAAGAATCAATTTATTCAAGCGAGATCGAAAAGCAGGCAAGCGCCGGGCCCGCATTTCACTACGTGTTGCCCGTTCTACCGTAAAAGCCTTCTGATCCTCCCTCCCTCTCACTCTTACTGCGGTTTTGTGTTTTGTTTCATTCCCACTAAGGTTACGCCTGATCGAGTTTCTACCATCTTACTTGCTCCGAAGCTGTAGAACTACTTTTATCTCTCTTAGTTTGAGAATTTAGTGATATGAATATGTATGATGGTGCTGCAGTTTGTAATGACTTAGGGATGTAGTTGTCTTAACTTAGTAAATAAAACTTGTAGGAAATATATACTTAGTACAACAATATTTCTGTTGTTACAATTTTTACTGAAACTAGCACTGCTTACATTTAACAGTTTTAAATTAGAAGTAGTTCAATTTGGTAGATTATAAATTGTTTGTGATTAAATATAACTGCATACTTACTAATATCGTAAAGGCGAAAATTTGTATTTATGGATGGGAGGGAGTTTATTACTCTTTCACGCTAAAACGTCTATGGATTTTGATGAAACTTCACAATATATATATATATATATATATATATATATATATTGTGAAGTTTCAATGTAAGCTATATATATATATATTTATATATATATATATATAGCTTACATTTCAGAATAACACATAGGCACGAGAAACTACGCGGGTGAAACCACAGGCGTCCTCTAGTAGTAAAATGATATTGTACTAAATAATAAAATACTTAATTTTTTAGACACTAATAACATTTTTTTACGGTTGTTCTCTAGCGTTCCTAAGCTCGATTGTTTAGAAACTTTGTAAAAGGTGTGAATTGGTTCAAAAAAGGTGCCAAAAAGTGTTGACAATTTAAGTAAATTTGTATATAGGTAGTTGCTATGTAATATGCATGTATTTAACTTGATACTTCTATAGTAAGTTACACTTGCATATGTATGTATATTTAAAAGTTTTTAATTTTTTGAAACGCACACGCAACGTCCATTTACAATTAATGTTAAATATCATTAAGGAATACATGTCAAAATTTCAAAACGTCTAATTAGGAACCATTTATTGAAATGTATGGATCGAGATTTGTCTCACACGCTTAAGGCAATTCACACTGAATATTACAACGTGAACTCTATATTATGTAAGCAGGTGAGACTGTATTATGACCACTAAATAAATTATTGTATGCCCGAGAAATTATTGTGAAACCTTTAATCATCCCTGCCATGCAATTATCTGTAATTATAACATAAAACTTTATGGTCCATCCTATAGCATAAATATAGGTAAATACTAAATTGCTGTCTACGGTAAAGCTACAAAATTACGTAGACCGACATCTACGTACTTACTTAGTATTAATATCTTTGAGGGATAAAATTGTTAATGCCTAAATTATGCCGGCTTGTCGATTCTGTAACGGAATTCGACAATGCCAATCTCGACATTGTCTCTATTTCTCTCTGATACGACGATACTATAGAAAGAGAAACATAGATTCGACCTGCCTCCAATAATATTGAAATTTGTCATTTTTCGTGGCATCCACTTGGACTAGAAACTTATCATGGTGTATTAAGTATTTTACTCGTAAAGCCATTGCATTTGATACCCATATTAATGGAGTTAAAAAATAAAAAATATGTTACCCGCCATTTTGGCGATTCATCAAACATAGCTAAGAACCACTGCCAGGAAAATGACTTTCAATCTTAAAAAAAAAACATCGAATTGGGTCACACACACGCGCAGACAAAACTTATTACACCTCTCTTATTGGGTAATATCTAGATGACCTTATTCACAGAGAGTAGATTAATATGACTAATTACAAATAGAACATTAGTCCCTATTAGATATTATCTACGATTTAAGCTATTCGTTGTCTGTCCATCAACCATCCGCATACAAGTTACAGATGTATACATCAACTCAATGTGAATAGTTGTTCTCGTTTTTCATTCCGCTTGAGGATACTATCAGAGATCTGTGCCAGCCCGATCTCCGGGCTTTAAATCAATGCCACACGGACACGTCTTAGGATTTAGTTCATTAATCCTTTTACGAAATTGGGGTTGATGACTCTCGGCGATATTTTTAGTCTTTTACTTCTCTGCCTTTAATGAAAACGCGATAAGTTATAATGGTATAAAATTACATAAAGCTTTGGCAAGTGTCTTAAATAAAAATTTAAGTATTGAAGCATTTTCTTCTCTTGTTGTTCATCTGTCTTGTGAAGAAGTTTGTTGGCCACGCCTAAGGCGAACTCAGACTGGAAAGGAAGCGACGCATCATGTTCGACAACGACAAATTATATATTAACCTCTATTTTCTAATCATTAAGGTATAGTTGTTAATCGAATATAGAATTGATCGATGCGCGTCGAAAAGTAGAAATTCTATATTTGTATAACGTGACTTTGTATTTTAATAATATGAACATAGGGTTGAATATGCTACAGGCAAAAATCATAACTCTATCAATGTGAGCTAAGCCTCAGTGTAAGAAAAAATCCTCGCTATACGCTCTCCTCTGTCCCTGAACATAATAATTTCAATCAATGGACTTCAGTACAGAACAGAAGACGTAAGATTCGCTGCAATATATCTTAATTCAGAATAAAATACCGGTGGAAAATATCGCTATGTATATACTGTACTCTATCAGGGAATTTCTAGTAGGTACAGCTAACGCCTTTCTGTGATTCAAGCTCAGGTTTTAAGCATACTGTCAAAAGTGCAATGAAGCAACTTTCATGATGGCCACGACTGCTAAGGGACATCGACTACCGAAGATCCAAACACAGGCCTTTCGTTTTTGAATCACCAGCGACTAGGCACTGTTGCTTGAATATTTAAGGAGACAACAGTTAATTGCAAATTACCTGCTCGTTTTGTGGATTATTCAGCGAAAAAAAAACGTAACGGAATTGCTATAAGAGATCACGCAGACAGAAAGAGTTCTGGCGTTCTGTAGCCATACGTATGAATGCGACCGCGCAGATAAAAGCAGGCAGCGCAGTTTGACTTGCTGCCAATATATTATGTGCTATTAAGTTACATTAACATAGTAGGCGAAAGGGAGAACGCAAAACTCAGTCTGAAATCTTTCCATCTGCTTGGGCTCCTAAGGTGCGTTTCCACTATGTCGTGACAGTAAATTTTCCTTTGGACGATAGACGTTTCTAGCTGTTTCCATTATGACGACTATTTACCGTAATTGTGTCGTCATTCAGAGTTTTTATCGGTGAACGACAGAAAGACACAATAGATTTGCCGTCTCGATTAATTGTGGTGATTTTTACTCGACTGCGTCAGACTGAGGGTAGTGTCCATTATACCGATAAGCTGTCGCCAGGGTAAATAACAATTCGTGGACGACAGTTAATCATGCCGTCCTATATGAACATCTCCATTTATGTAAATAAGCAACGGGACTACAAATTACCTATGGTAATCTGTCGTTGCGATATAGTGGGTACGGGCCCTTAGCATTACAAATCACAATGCGTCAAATAATACGCACTAAAGTAACTGTAATTTTCCACAAATACAGAAAAAAGTTATCAGGTTAGATTTTGATAATTCAGAAATCAATACAATTTAATTAATAGCGCAAGTAAAACGAAACTGATTAACACCGCTTCCATGTTAGCGGCAAACATCAAAGGCAATTCCAAAAGTATTTCTCGGAAAACTTTATTAAGCGAAGGAACTGATCGCCGAATGTTTTATCAATACTATCGATACAATCTGTGATGTACAAATAGTAAATTAATATTGACCACAATTAAGTTTATTGTTGATATTAAAGGGGATCGTTTTCGTTACCGCGAGCCGTCAGTTATATCTAACGATAAGTCGTCACATGTGTCTGATTAGATTGTGTTATCAGTTAATGGTGCAGATTAACTACTATTCGCTGGCTGAACCTCAGCTCTACTGTATTATATAACTGACGTGAATAAATAATTTCTCAAAAAGAACCGTCTTCGAAAATGATGATATTACAAAGAAAATCCTTTAAAATATTTGGATTAGTTTATGAGAAACAGCTGAAGTACAAAAATAATTAAAACCGACTATTATTTAAATAGATAGTATTTAAAAAATATTAATTTTTAAAAGCTTATTTAAGTCCGTAGACACTTAAAATGGTTTTTCAATGTACATATATGTTTTGAAGTTAAATATTTTCAATATCAACTAATACCAACCCAATGTTTAAAAAGCTCCGTTCCCAATCTCAATCAATAACACCAAAATAAAAGTTTCCCTTTTTATTTTAAACATGACCTATTTTTTAACCGACGAAAAAAAACGGAGAAGGTTCTCAATTCGACACGTATATATTTTTTTTTATGTATGACCACGCTTAACTTTTTACAGAGTTGTCCGATTTTGATAATTCTCTTTTTATTAGAAAGAGCATACTTCCAAGGTGGTCCGATTGTCATCATGTTAGGATCTGAAGATGATATCCTGGGGAAATTGAAGGAACTCTTCAAATTTTGGAGGCACGCTTACAGCGATTTCGGCTTTTGTCTTGGTATCGGTAGCTTTTTGGCTACTAGCGCCATATAATATACTATGGCAGTATAGTACGAGTACAATACGTGGCGATAAATCCCTAAAAATATGAAATAAATTTTTTTAAATAAAAATAGAACCGACTCATAACGCACTAAAAAGTAAAAAATAAGTGTGTCATTTAATTGCTTTAAATTACTTAAGCGTATCTAGGAGTCGCTGCCAGCCAAGGTTTCTACTTTAAGGACGTTACCTAGAACCCACAAACTGCTTTACTACGTAAAATAAAGGATCCTTGAACTTGTCTGGCACCCACTTCATAGATATGCTTAAGTAAATTAAAGCAACTAAATGACACAGTTATTTTTTACTTTTTAGTGCGTTTTGAGTCGGTTCTATTTTTTGTTAAAATAATTTTTTCTTTTCTCTACAACTAAAGCAAAGGTGTGTAACAATCAGGTGTAGGAATTCAAAGCTATAGAAAATAGACAATGTACACAGCTCTTCCAGATTCGAGCCATTCAGGCACTCCACCTAAAAAGTAACCTATCTCTAAGAACAGGGTTAGGGCTAAAGTGGCTTCTACGCTGGTAGAGATATTTTCAAATTTCTCCGAGACCATTGCTGTAACTCACATTTAGTAGATATAATATAGTCTATACAGGTTTTAACTATTATGGGTCGCAAATGAGTAAGGAGAGTTTACATCCCAGAAGTACTTTTTAAGTAAGCAAGAAAAATACATCCAAAAATTTATTTTTATTAGAATAAATGTGGATGGTTAAATATTTCCAATTTAAATAACTTTAAAATAAGAAAAAAACTAAGCATCACCCAGAAGTGGATATTTAAATTCTGCAGTCGGAAAACCAGAAATATCATCGATTATAACTCTATTAGATAAATGCCCATTTATTTATACTTGTGTGTGTGTGTAATTATCTAATGAAGGTAGTGGTAAAATATACATTTATTCGATGTAAAAGTATACATTTATACATGAACAATTGAAGATCTGGACCTTTATTAGCTAATAACTTACCCCCAAAGCAAACATGGCCCAAAGCTCCATAGTTGAATACCATACCTGCTTACCTATAGGAACATGGACTGACAAACGTTGGCGTTTATAAAATGACAAAGGTCTGGCCATCTGATTCTAGCTCTATACAATAAATAGAAGTACCTTGCATATTGTGTTGGTAAATTGGTAGTGACTGCTAGAGGTCACGTTTTGAATTTAGGGAACGTACAGGCAGAAATGACGTCAAAAGGGATTAGAAGTTTGACTCGGACTGTATGTGTAACTGTGTTTTAGAACTGGCGTAGACAGAAAGAGTTCAGGCGTTCTGAGTTTTTCGTTCTGCGCAAAGCTTGTAACTTTTATATTACTTTGCAGGGCAGCAGGTGGTTAGACCGGTGAGGTGTTATGAAGTTGCAAACATTACAAAGAAAATAAACGCAGATACTTAGAACGCTGGAACTTATCTATCTAATCAAGCTCTACAGCTCTTTGTGCAGTTCGCGACCAACTTCTAGTCTCCTCTGATCACGTCGAAATGCGAGCTTTGTCATGGCCGCGCTGAGATCTACGAGTATTTTGTACATACTTACTGCAAAATCAATTTGTACAGTAACCAGATAGTGATTGATACCAATTGACGTTTAGTAGTACGAGATCTCCACTCCAGAACACGCCGGCCCCAGCTACCATCTGTTCTGCGACTTATATGGCCTGCCCACTGCCACTTCAACTTGCTTATCCTTTGAGCTATTTCCACTACTTTAGTTCTCCTCCGGATTTCCTCGTTATGGATTTTATCCTTTAGGGAGACACCTAATATAGCTCGCTCCATAGCCCGCTGAGCGACTTTGATTTAGTGAACCAGACCACCTGTCAGTGTCCACGTTTCTGCGTCATACGTTAATATAAAATAGTTAAGCTTTTTGATTGCCAGTTCAGCCAAACTGGCTGGTCTGTCTGGCTATTAGGTTTAGCGACCTGGCAACCCTTTACGCAGGCATACGTGTTCTGAGTGAATAGGATGAAAACTTGAAGTTGCCACCCTGAATAAGAACGCCGCTTTTTAATACGGTTATGTCAATAAGGTGTTCGGCTCAAGCTTTCATCATTGGTATCTGGAAATCGGACCCAGTACTATATCACTTTTACTCTATGGCAGCAATATATCCAATCTACATTTACTACTGGTTAAAATATTTCTTGCGGAATTTCCACACGTCACGGTCTTATGGAGATTATTCCACGCCTCTTTGCGATTAAGATATGCCAGTAATAGAGGGGGGTATGCCAACACTTGTCTTAAGTTCTTCGATCCATGACCGAAAACCACCAATCTGTTGGCAATTGGTGGTATAAGTGTCGAGGTATTAGAAGCCTCTAAATGCCTATTGTTCGTCCTCCCCTTTCAATAGAAACGCCTAACGGTTTTGGCACGTGTTTCCTGAAATTAAATATTAAGTACCTACCTACTTAGCACCTTCATCACCGAAAATCCTATTGTTTAACAAAATATAATCTCTTAAATTTTTTCTTCTACTGTAGCTACTGATAATTAAGTATTATAATAATAAGTAATGGCATCATTGTAAACCTTGAACAGTCTTAACCACAGACCGTTACGTTCGAAGTATTGTGTTCCCTTTGGGTGGCGATACCAATAAAAACAACAATAATAAACATTTAATAGCACACATCCGTGCACATGACCATGATAAATAAAACAGGTAGCGTATACGCACCCTGCCTACCCAATTTATTCCACATCCGCCGTATTAAATTACGTATTCTATAAAAAAATTGGACTCACAAGGCGACGGGTTGTCCGATCGGTCGGTCGACGATTTCAACCCTCCAGTAGTCAGGTAGTCGCCCACAAAGTTTACAAACCGAGGGTCCGTTCCAAACAATGATGTATCATTGCGATTTTTTGTCACATTTCACAGTCTAACCACATTTGGTGAAACAGGTGAATAGGAGATTAGTGACTTCCACACAACAATAGCACTGCACAGGCCATAAACAGTTAATTGCCGTAGAGTCACTGCCGTAACGTCGTAAGCACTGATCACATCACAGTTCTTTTAAATTTGAGTTCTCTCACTGTAATCCTGGTAAAGTTTTGTACACACAGTATGTGGTGTTTCAGGTTATTATCGCTTGGTAGGCTGCGCGGGCGCAGGCGACGTGCGAGTAATGGAAGTCGGGCGCGTACTACTGTGGCGATATCGTCAGAGGCAGTAGCGCTCCTGTGTCCCTCCCCCCGCGCCTCCCCGCGCACTGCCGCCGAAGCCTTCGTACCGTTTTTACTTGAAGCAATAAAAAAGGGAAGGATATCGTATTGTTTATTTTTCGTGTTAGTAGCTTATAAGTCGTGTAAATTAACGCCGCCCTCAAAATGTTTAGTTCGGCAATCGTGAATTTCGATCGTACTTGTTAATTGACAGAAGTTTTTTATTCAACAAAATAGAGACGAAAACCTTTTATTCCTTTTACTTCATCATCGAAGTCTTAGTACGGTGGATTTTTAATTAATAAACAAAAGACAAAGACATTTTAATTATCCAATTAATTGTTAAAGAAAAGAAGAAAGATCTCCGCTGCAAGAAAATATTAGTATCTAGGCCATTTATTTTTATTTATTTTTTTAACGTAAAAGAGAGTAATAAATTAAATGAGGAGTATTTAATAGAATAATAAGGGATTAATTAAAATTAAAATGAATATTTTTTAATACTTTATTACAACGAATTTCTATACGTACAGTCACATATATTTTTTAAAAATCTATTTTAACGAAATATTATGAACGAGTCTCTACATATATATATTTAATCACACTGTTACACAATTGAGTTGTAACAAAAATGTATACACTTAGATATTTTAACGTGACGATTAAAATCATTACTTACAACGGTGATAAAGATGATATATTATAATATAATATGATATACCTAATAAATATAATATGGTATTTTCCCCTGAACAAAGTCTCTGTTTACTAGAAAGTGGCCAGAAATTTCATTCGGGTGAAAATGGATATTTTTTCGGACATCTTTGTTCTATGCATCCATTCTAATATATAACTAAAAACAAAGTGTCAAATCTAACTGTAAAAATACCTAGGTTAGAAAACTGTTATGTAGCTTTGAAAATTAGTGTGATCAGACATAGAGATAAAATAAAAATTTTGAAAATTAATTCTGTTTGTCTTGTTATTCTAGAGTCTTTATTTTTGGTTGTTTAAAAATTGAATGCACAGACACTCTTGGTTGGTTTCTACTATGTTGTGATTATGTATAGATAACAACGATTACCATTTTTTATTAAAACGTAATAAGTACGTATAAATTAAATTTCTCCAATATCTTTCAAATACTTACAATGAACACATTACAATAATATTTATCATTTAAATTATTGATATACATCTACGTGTTACAAATAGAAATTATTACGTACATACATATAATAATTATCTAACTTCAACGTGCACTTTAAGTATTTCTTATATCTATACTAAATGTCGATTTTCAATATTTTCACCATTTAATATTTAACATTCACTAATATACAAGGCTACTTCTAAAAGCTTTTTTAACAAAGTCAGTTTTAATATTCAAGTCTTTTTATATTTTTTTTTACATTTAAATATATGTATTTGAGCTTTTACAGAATTACATATATATACATACAAATAATTATGGATTATAATATTCTATTATTTATCAATTTTAATGCACAATTTAAGTCACTATTATGGACCGCATTCTAATGGAGAATTTTTAACCTCCAGACAAACACATTTAATTAACTTTATTTAATTTTACTACTCTAACACTTATACAATGGAATATAACAGAATTATTTTCATTTACTATACGAATATTTTTAATTAAGCCAAAAAATCTGAATTTTATTATAAATTAAATAACACATTGACATTCTACCAAGCCACGTAATTTTATAATTTATGAATATGTTATTTCTTCTACAGTATAATTTTACCAACTGCATGGACAGTTTTTGTGCCAGCAGAAATCGAAACTTTGGTTGTTTTGATAAAAACCTTAATATTATTAAAATACAATAAAAAATCATTTTACTTTATATAACATCTAATACACATAGAATTACCTAATTGAATATGGTTTCACCAAAACAGACATCGGTATTTATGTATGTATTTCTACTCTGAATATGAATACTCTTAAAATGGACAGCTAAAAAATCTAGATAGTATCCTCTAAGCGCTATATTTCTTCGTTTAGTATTCGTTTCATTATTTTTTTCAATCACGAGTAAAGTTATGTAAGTCAATACTTTCTTTGATGTGTAGAACATTATATAATTGATTTTATGTATCTGTTTTATGGCTAAGGGATAACAGGGCCAGGTCTACGTCCACATAGAAGAGAGGAGCTTAGACCCACCACGCTATCGGAGGTTAATGATAATGACCGCGACCGACGGATTAACATGCCCTCTGAGGCTCTGAGGTACTTAGATTTATGTATAAATAATACATAAATTGTACTTCTTACAATTATGGGTAAAAGACAACAGAATGTGAACTGAAGGTGAACTCATCAACCTGGTGACGATTGAGTGAAAAACGTTTCTAACCCTCAAGTCTTAGGCAGAACTCAGATTGGAATTAAGACGACGCATTAGGTTTTTCAATTACAAATTATATCTTTCAAATCATTAAGGTATAAAGTTGTATTATCCAAATATGAAAAATTAAAAGACGGCGAAGCTTGATTACATTTTTGTGTAATGCAACTTAGTACTTTAGTGATAGGAAAGAGATAAAGCCAATAATCAAGTCGCGTCGCTCCGCTCCTTTGCTTCGCTTAGGGGATTCCCGGCCATCTTACTGTTAAAGTTGTAATTGATAGGTACAAGAAAATGATAATAGATAAAAAATTAGTCGTATGACTGCACGGCATAAATAAAAACTTTTCAACTTTACAAACTTGTAAACATTTTAGAGTTTTTGAAAAATGGTATGTTCACGTAATCACGTCGGTCATTCGCTTGAGTGATTTTGTCTCAATCTCAAAAGTGTTAATTTCACCAAAAATTTTTCATTCCAAAATACATAAGAGAACACGACAGCGAGATCTGAATGAAAAAATAACACATGAAGCCAAACCCGCTAAACGAAGAGCTCTTAGGAGATGAGCGACTCAATATAGAAGAAAAATTGAAAAGGCCACAGAAAAGGGAAATTATATTAGCCTAGCTAACCTAAATAGCTTTGAGTAAATCTTGTTTTATTTGACATTTTATAAAGGGATTTTTGTCTATTGTTGCGAATAATAGTTAATAGTTAAAAGTTTTTCCGGAGATAGTTGCCACGAACGGGGATAGATGACTTACTAATACTTTTTCATAGCAACAAATTTTCTATCAATTTCATAAGACTGCGTTTTTATTGCGTCCCTTAATTAATTTCTAACTAATATATTATTAGTTATAGAGTAGAGAGTAGAGAGAGTATTATTAAGTTTTTAACTATGCATACAAGCATGACAAAATAAAGGTTATTTTGTCATATTTGTAATACGTATTAATGTAAGTGAACTTAAATTAGTAATTTATACTGTCTCCAGATTCTTTGGCGCACTATCTTTCAACCTAATTGTTCTATTTTGCCTCTTAGAATACAAAACAATTAAGAATATATTTTATTTGTAACAAGTTAACAAATAAGAGAAAATGTTTCGTTAAAAAAATGTTGTTGTGTGTTTAAATAAACAAGCCAAATATTTTAATCGATATAGGAACGTAAAAAATTATTAAAAAAGTATTTAACAAAAAAAAAACGTTAAAAATAGCAGGTTTAATTTAAACGGCAACTTAAAAATTAAGAAAATAGATTTTAGATTCTCGTAAATATGAGTATAAACTCGTAATGCCACAAAATCACAACGAGGAAATATTTACCTCACACAAATAAATACAAATGAATAAATATTTCCTTAAAGTGAGTTTTACCTAACTATTTTTTGTTTAGTGCCACTAAAAATTAGAAGAAAAGCGCATTATTTCTAACAATCTAACATAGTGTTTAATTAAATATATATAATAGGCATTTATAGTATTTATATCTGTACAATTAATATATATATATATATATATATATATATATATATATATATATATATATATATTAATTAGTTGAATATATGTTTGAGTATTAATTTTATTGCAATCCCGTCTCACCTAACTAATGCTTTTATATAAAGGTGGGTAGCCTGGAAGAGATCACTTTTAGTGATAAGGTCGCCCTTTGCTTTTTATCTTAGCTCTAAGTTATATTGTACCTTCCTTTAGTTCTGCAATAAAGTTGTTTAAATAAATAAATAGTGTATTGTAACATAGGTGCATCTATCCTCCTGAAGCACTATCTCCCTGAAGCAACTATCCGAGTTATGATATTAATAATGACAATTTTTTAAGGATGTTACAAAACAGTGTTCATGATAGATATTTTATTATTCAAATATTTAGGATAATGTTATGATACCTAGTCTACCTACCGACTCTATAGGAATAGTTTTCTCCTTACTAAGTTTGATGTATTTTTACATTCAATTTTTTTACGTTGACTTACTTCTACTGATAATGTGCTATATTATACTTCGCTACTTTTTATTTTTTAAATCGTAGTGTGATACAATTATTTCATTTCTTTACAATATTAGACATTCCGAAATTTTCAATCTCATTATCCTTCCTTAGTCTCATATTTCTCAGTCATGTATATAAATACATAGATTATCATAACTGGAGTTTCAGTCGAATATTTTTGAGTTCAAAATCGAGTTTATTAATAATATTTTATTAAATATCTATTTTAGAATCCTCTGTTTTAAAGCTACAATTTTAAATAATTATTTTTAGTTTCGATGTCATTTAATTCATTAAGTTGTTTATTTTATAACGTATAACAGATTTTCAATCGAATTGATACAATTTATAATATTAAGAAACGTTTTTTATTGAAGGTTTAACGTCACGTACATATTTTATAATTAAAACAAAACTATAAGTAGTTTGTATGATATTGTTTTCTTTAATTACGTTTCTATTGTTAAATAATTTATTTTAACTGACAGTGATATTTTAACAGTTCATATTTTCTGTAAATATTCTGATACGCTATATTTCTGTGATAAATATCGTAATATCTTTATTTTTTCTATATTAAATTTTCTTTTGCGAGGGAACTATAAATTCTGTAGCGGTTGGTATCGATAATTTGGACGTTTTTTAATAAAATAATGTTAAGTTGTGAAAATTTAGGAACCACCTGATCCTCTATAACAAATCCTAACAGAATAACAATAACTGTCTAATGTTTTTATTAATGTTGTTGTAGGTATCAAGCTTATAGTAAATGAATAAATAAATAAGTAGTTAAATAGAATCAGGATCATGAAACATTATAGCATAGTCATATAGTCATATAGGATGTATAGTTTGATAACTTTTTAAACCGCTGAAGATTTCCGTGTATTGGAAAATAGAGTAGACACTTTCTTTAAGAATCTAAATCAAAAATATGGCTAGGTTAGTAATCAGAAAAGATGTGTTAAACAAAATAAAACTAAATTAAAAAGGACTACTATATTATTGGCACTGGTTATACAAATTCGAATGAGTCTGATGAAGAATGTTCTGGTCAACCGGCCTTCATCCATCGGTCTATAGAATATTCCAAAGCTGCCATCCACCTGCACAGAAAATATAAAAATGTTTGGATAAAAAAAATAATTATTTTGAAAATTATGAACGAGTTAGTTATTTTGTTATACTCTGTGAAAAACCCAAAGAAAAATATGTATCCCATTTACCCAGGAAAAGTAGAAAAAAATCACAGAAAATCCTCTGTAGGTTTTCTCTCCAAAACCGGAGCATCCTCAAATATTGATCATTCAGTATTTGTTTGGGAATAAGTAATATTAGCATTTTTAATTACGGTTTTGGATCACGAAGTACTCTACTTTTCTTTGTTCCAAGTAATTCTTAATTTAGAGGTTAACGACCCGGTCTCGATTTTAGGTACGGGAGCCTTACTCGTAGGTTTCGACTAAATATCACATTGTTTGGAAGAAAAGTTAACTACAATAGTAGTATACTAACCTTTTCCTGTCCATCTCAGACTCAGTGTGGAAATAGAAATGTCTTTGTTTGGGCTCAGTCGGCATCACCTCGAAGGCGTACTTCTTGCCGCTTGAAGAGCATGCCTGGATCCGATATCCGTGAAGACATGCCATACCTGGAATAAAATAACGGCGTACGTTCATTTTTTATTGTTTAAAACTGATTTTAATTTCTATTTAAAACTGACCTGTCCCTTTCCTGACCTGTCCCTTCTCTGACAGTCCCTTCAAGGGTTTTACGATTTTTTTTCTTACCGCTAACAAGCCGTGTAAAAGGAACTACGATCTATCTCGTTGGTGTTGTTAGTCTATGAACATCTGTTCAGGCTTTGAAATATTAAGATTTATTTCTTAAAACAAAATCTCAGTGAAAAATTCCCAGCCCGGAGTTGGGAAGTTGGTAGAGTTATACTCCTGTGCCTTAGAAAGTACCTCTTATATCCTATTATATAGGAGTTCTGTTGGTATATTTCGCCAAACAGTTTCCTTATTAGTGATAGTGTAATACTTTTAAATAATCAGGATCAGACTTACCGAAGGCATTTTTACTATTTCCATCATTATAAAAGTAGAGGCAGGCATCTTTGAGCACGCAATATCGTTTGGCCCAGGACTTCCATTTGGATCCCAATTTCATTAGATATCCAAAACAATCAGGCCGAGGTATCGATGACGGTGGTAACTTCATGTTCCGTATGGTCACTTCGAGCCAGCCGTCTCTCTGTAATTGTAAAAAAAGTAGTTAGGTATGTGTTCCTATAGATTCGGTTTTTTAAATACTTTTTACAAGAAAAAGTAATTAACAACTTATTCAAACAATACACCTATCACATAAATCTTCCTTTAAAATACCTCTAATATACCCAATTATCGTTATTAATTCCTTTAAATATAATTTTAAATAGTTTCTTTATTTTACTTCACATTTTTTTGGTTTCAAAAATTATCTACCCTAGTCTTATAGCCCAAGTACAAAATAAAACAAAATCTTGTAAAGCGCCATCTCTCGCCAAGTATGAACATTACGTTGTGCAGATACCAAATGAAACATTCCCAGAGTTCTTTATTTATTCTTGTCATAAATTGGTCCAAAATGTCTACGGACAAGCCGTTTACTTTATTACAAAGGATAACAACTACGATAATTCAATATAATTTATGAATGAATACATTTTACAAGTTTTACCTGATTGCTAGCGTCTATTGCATGAGCCAACACAGCGCGCCATCTTGCGGCCGCCTCGGCGTTATCCGCGGCGAGTTGCAACCTCGTGCCGCCGCCGCGCTGCAGTCGGAAGCCATGTTGTCTGCCAGACTCGTCTTCCGTCAGTTGGTAGTTTACTAACATTAGCGCACCTACTGGATGGACACTCTGAAAATTGTGAAAGTAGTAGAATAGATTTATAAAGTACTACTTTATTATTTCTTTATTTTATTTAGACTGCCTTGTTAGTCTAGTGTTTAGACTATATGGCTTCGATCACGAGGTGGGTTCTAATCTTGCGTCGCGTATCTGAATAATTCCGAATTTTTCATTATTATAAGAAATTTTCAGTGCATTTTAGGCTCAGGGACGGAAAGTTGGAGAGTTAAACCGCGGGTCCCGGTCACTATCATCAACATTTGATGGTGATCGTTAATTTATAAAAAAACATTCTCAACCGAATCCTACCAACCCGCATTGGAGCAGCGTGGTGGATCTACGCTCCATATTCTTTCTTTTACAAGGAGAAAGGCCTGGCGAATTAATTATTTAAAAAACATAAATGTGAGTTCAATATTAAGATTATGCAAGATCCAAATGGGTGTCAAGTTCAGTACCTACATAATATTTGACACAGTGGACGTAATTTCACAAAGCATTAATATTAATTAATAGGTAGGATACCTATGATAAAATCCATCACCATTAATGGTGTACCATCTAAAAATTTTACAGAAAATTTTTTAGAAGAAAGAAAATACCAACATTCACAGAATCGAATCTTGGACCTCTTGATCTAAATAGGCTAGATCAACGAGGTAGTTAAATTATTTGCAATCTTAGTATCATGAATATCAGCCTATTAACGGCCTACTACAGGGCCAATAATAGTACAATATGTAGGAATAAAATAAAAAATTGCCTTACCGAATCAGTTTTGTAATAGTACAAGCAGTTATCTCTCTTCAGCACGAACCATCTTCTCGTCCATCGTAAAGGATGATGAGGTTTGATTGGTGCTGCCCTCCACAGGTACCCTGAGTACAAAGCTACCGGACCCCCCTCATGAGCTAGTGAAGCTACTGCTTCGCATGTTCTTGCAACCTGAAAAGTTAATAAAAATTTGATAAACAAACAAAAATGTAAACATTTATTACTTAATTCAGGCAGCTATTATTTGTAAAAATTTGTAAAGTAAAAAGTAAAGGTGTGTAAAGTAAGTGTAAAGGGAATGCATTTGTTCCAGGTGGGTAGTGCATTAGCATGCCCCACAATATTAAACATTAATAGCTACCCATGCAAAAGAAGGAAATAATAATTCTCTCGTTGTCATTGGATATAAAATGTTACTATGAAAAGTAATCGTTTTAATTATTAATACGTATCGTTTTATTTATTAATATAGCAATTTATGTTTTCTCTTAATATAATCTGACCATAATATTCTTTTAAAGAATATATTAATTAAAATAAAAGAATGATCTGAATAACTTACGTCTAATTCTAATAATTCCGAGCCAGAGTGCGCTATTTTCACTACTTCTGAATGAGTTTTATCTACCACGTTAATTCCTGAAAAAAAGTATTTTAAATTGTAATATTGTTACACGCTTAGAATATATAATATTTGTTACATTATAATATTTTATAGGATGGCGACTATGTTTTATGTTACTATGTGTGAGAGTTCGGGCGTTCTGCGTAATGTTTATTTATAATTTTACAAATAAGTTTATCACTGTACGTTACCATCATAATAAAAACATTACTAAGAACGCAGAATACAGAACACAGATCGTACAGCTAAGAACGCATGAACACTTTCAGAATACGCAAGCTCTTGACAATGACTAGTATTGCAGACATGATTAAAGACTACTAGATGGAGTCATAACGCGGCTGTAGGTTCAAGAGCGTGACAGACATTTCATTCGGCCTTTATTAGAAAGTGATACAAGATTATTTTTTGTCCCTTTCAGCGTGTTCGTTTTTATTATTTGTCAAGAGTGGAATTTGTCACAGACAAGGGACATATCTGAGCAATTATTAGCTTTTTATTAAATTTGCTGATAAATAATATAACTTTGCGGTTACTATATTAATTTAAACGTTATCGTGCTATGGTGGGTTGTAATATTTTCGGCTGCAACAGTCGCAGCGAACAGAAAATCGAAGGAATTACGTTTCATACGTAAGTAGGCATAAACTTCATTGATTGATGATTAAAAGCTTAGATATGTTATTTATTATGCCTTTACTAAACTATATTATATAAAGTAATATTTCGTATTTTACGATTTTTTAAAACATAACGTTTTATGATGTACTTTAAATGTTGACATGTCATGTCAATAAGGCTGATTTGCTGTCTCACGAGTGGACACGCTATGGGCTCTATCTAGTAGTCTTTCATCTATGATTGCAGACAATATTCAACATGTAATATATTACTATTGACAATTATAATGGCGTTATATATTGAAACATTACCGTTGACAGCTATAATGATGTCTCCAACTTCAAGCCCTGAAGACTCAGCTGGTGTGTCGGGTTCGATCGCTGACACCACGACTGGTTTGCTCCCGTGTATCCTGAACCCAAACTCTTCATTGCCACGTCTTACCACCACTGTTTTGTCACTTTCTGATAAAAAGAAAATAAAAACTTAATATAGTATAATATATAGAACAGAAATATTTAAAATTCCCACAGTCATAAATTTATCTAGATTAACGTCTATGTCAGCAAAATTTTACAAATAATAGAAAAAATGCCGACATATTTGATTCAATTATCGGATCTTCATCTTATAGCTAAGAACTATGTCGATCACATCAGCTTTGTACATGGAATCACAGCATCATAATCAGCTATGAATAAAAATGGAATTAAGCGCAATATACATCTTTTTTTATAAAAAACATCGACTATCCATCGTTGCAGTACATCCCATCACTAAGTCTATGGCGTTACGTTATACGCATAACACTTTGCTTAATTTTTCTTTCTGATTTTATTTATAGACTAGTACCTACACTCTGGCTGGGTTAAATTTAAGTTAGTACAATTATTAATGATTTAATATATTACGTTACGAATGCGATTTATTATATTACGAATGCCGTACAGCTGAAATACTCAGTTATTTGTAAATCGCCGCTACTTTCAAGAGCGAAACGTAACGTTAGTGAAACTGTCACCGCATCGTGCTACAGCGCACATGGTATAGAAGTTTTGATACCAAAGACAGACTTCAAACTTGTAATACTTGGGGGTGAAAAATATGCATATGACTAGTTTTCAGTACAAACTGTTTATTCCATTACGCTCTAATAAATAGATAGCATACGATATGGAGCAAACAATCGTCGATTTATTAAGGACTTAAGACAAACCCAAATAAAACATGTGTCTGTTAATCCGACGCGTAATTTATAGAACAACGAATGTTCTATTCTACATAATATTATAATAAATAATTTCAGAAATATGATACGTTCCAATGAACATTACGCGTATTATTTACATGAACAGAGAAAATCAGTCAACCAAGATCAAAGGCTCACAGTAAATAAATCCTAATCAAACAACCCAGTAAAACAAACGATCTAACAATACATTTACAGGTGAACACTTGAACACGATATGAAAATAAACGTGGACTAAATAGTAAACACAACATAGGAATTTATGACGCAAAACAGGCAATAGGTGTTAAAGAATTGAAACGGCCCTGACATACATAGAAAGAAAATATTCGATCATCTCAAGGATGCATTAAGTTCTTCTAACCATATGACTTTCGCTGAATAGTTTGGCACACCGCCAAACGCCATGGACGTCAGAAGTCTGTACCATTCATACAAATTCGGCTGAACTTCGGAGTGTGATTTTTTTATAAAACTGTTAATCGTAATATAACAAATCTGAAGTTAGTTTGTTTACTTGAACGCGCTAATTTTAAGAACAACTGGTTCAAGTTGGAAATTTCTTTCCGTGAGTGTAGACCATTAGGTAAGCACAGGCAAATACTATTCGCGATAATTAGGATACGTAAATTAAACCGTGGGGCAAAGTTATTTTTCTAGATAAAACATATACCATGTCAAATTGTGCTAAATGATAAGATAGGCCAGAAATTCGAGCATTACTGTAACATACTTTAGACAGATTCAATTAGTAACTAGATGGAATAGATATTCCAATTTGCCAGAGTGAACTTATTATAATTCAATTTAAAATATTTATTTATACGAAAATATTTTTATGATAATTTACAAAATAAAATCAATCGTGTTACCACTCGGATCCGTAGCGATAAGTCTATTAGCTTGACTTTGGCGACACCATAAAACCAGCATCAACTTAAATATCTCTTCTAACTTTTGCCTTATATTCCCACTAGGAATATTTAATCCACGACTAACTAGAAAAAGAAAAACAAAAAATTGTAAAAATAAAAAATAACCAATCAACCAAATATTAAAAAAAGAAATCAGTAACTTACTGCTGTACCGCATTTTTTGAAACTTTAAATTCACTTATAATCAACCAACACTTTCCGATCCCGAAGAAACGTAATGAAACGTGTATGAACCTCAAATTATTACGTCAAGCATAAACAAGTAAACGCCAAAGCCAAATTACTACGTCAAATCGATAGAATATAAAGTGTTTCCACCGGCCAACGTGACAAAACCGACCAGCCCACTAGCCGTAGACGCGTGTCTGAAACAACTGAGTAATGACGTGCTTTTCTTGAGGGAAATTAAATTTAGTCCGCTTGAGAGCGGTCAGTACAGTTGCCGGTGTTTTTATCTACCTATTTTATTAATAAAATCCAATTTCATCGATATGACTCAAAAGAAAAATATCTTTTTAGCGGCAATACAAATAGATTTATCAATGTCGACGAAGATCGTGTATTTTTGTATCTTTTTTTCGACAGCCTAAAATTAATAATGGCATGGTTAACATGACAAAATGTATCATGAGTTTTCAGTAAACTACGTGGCAATAGTGACGGTGATTGTAGCTTTCAAATATAAAAGGTGAAGCTATTTAAAAGTTCAGTATCAGAAATAGAGTTCGCGTCACGTGTGAAAGTGGATCAGCTGTTAACTAACGTGCTAACGATAATGATACAAACCTTTTGAATGAAGGGAATGTTCCACACGAGTGACCTATTTAATTAGTTTCCATTCTAGTTTTATAGTATTTTCTAACGTACCCTTCTAATGGTTCTTTTTTATGTGGAAAACCATTGCCTATAAACAGAGCAAAACTTCAGAGAGCATTCAACTCCAAAACCTCCATCTACTAAATCCATTGCACATTCCACTACGCCACGGTGGCAGTCAAAACTCCCTGTGTGGTTATTTACAACTTATGGCTTAATGACGTGCAAATTCGTGGACCTCGTCTTCGCTGAAGATACTGCGACATCAAAATATTAACTGCCAAGATAGTAAGCAACAAAACTAAATGACCTGTTACCAATTCATCGATTGCCGTATCTAAAGTTTGTCATTATTTCGATTGACATTTAAATAAACAAAAACTTACCAAAAGTGCTAGATGCTTGTCGTTTGTTCAGCTCTACACATGCTCGCCGATGAACAAGCCGATGTGTCAACGCTGCGTAGCGTTTGTTGAACTCCGTCTCTGATTCCGTTGGGTCCTCCTTTTCAGAGTCGGTAGAGTCGATCACATCTAATAAAGATACTCTTACTTATAATACTTAAATAAATAATAAGTAGTATGTATTTATTATCTAATTATATATATTTTTTGCTAATTTTCGCGAAAAACTGACGCGGATTTCTTCGTGATGCATTGTACAGTTGACTTTAAGGTCCCTATTCCACCAGCGTTTTGCGAGCGTCAGCTTTCGTTCAACGTCTGCGCAACTATGCTTCGTTTTTAATTTTTTTAAGTGACGTCCTAGGTTCGAGTCTGTAAATTTTGTCTTTCTTTCTTTCTCCTAAAACTCGTCAGTAGCAATCTCGTACCTTAGTGAGCACGTTAAGTTATTTTCAGCGCTGGTCATTACCAAAACTATCTGGTACAGTCTAGAGATAACCCTTATTGAAGCAGGTGACGCCTCAAAACCTCTCTTTCATAAGATAGTTAATCCTGTAGTAGGCCTATAAAATAAGCTGACAATGAATTTATAATACGTGATAATCAAAATAAAAAGTTATATAAATTTATCCTCGGCATTTCATGTAAACATTACTTACCTGGAGGTATTCTCGTCCAACTATCGTCAACCTCAGTTAACAGAATCCAGTTCCCACACCACCACGGAGCTGCATATACGCCTTTTTCTTCGTCTGCTCCTTCCGAACTGGCTGAGCACTCATCGTGTTCTAAATGAAAAATGAATTTCTACTTATTAAAAACAAGCTTTTATAATAAAATCTTGATACGAATCAAAAGAGCCTACACTCTTTAATTTCGGAGTTCCTATTTATATGTCTAGCATCAGACCAGCACCATAAGACTAAGCTCAAACAAGCCGACCTATTTTGATAGATTTCTATTTACAAACTGTCAAAGTAAATGGACTTGAGACAAACTTAGTTTCAGTATTGGACGATATCAATGTACTCACTTTGTGATTACAATATTTTTATGATAAAATTTTACCCACCATCTGGATCTACGCTTCCAGTTGAATCAGCTAGTTTGTCGAGACTGTTTCCAGCAGATCTTGCTATTCGTGTATCTTGAGGCTTTTCGATTCCAGAATACTCTTCCTTTCCTCTCTCTTCAGACTATTAACAAGAACAATATTAAAACGCAGCCGGGTAATAACATAACTATTTTGTGCTGTAAATCTTTATCTACTATTTTATTAATCTAAACAATCAAAATTACATTTAAGATAATGGAAATTGAAAAAATTATTCACGTCTACCTTTGCTCGAACATCCTGTCGTTGGCGATAATGATGTCTTGCCTTATCTTCGGAGCGATACCGTTTGTCAAGTTTCTTGTACAATCGAGTGCCACTTGTTTGTTTCTTAGCCATTCCACAAGATGGTGAATCTGCGAAACCTGCTGGTGCAGGTACAATTTCCGCAGTTGCATCTGCGTAGGATTCCTACAAAATATTTAAGTGCTTCTATATTATTTACTGTATAAGATAGGAGTACAATTCAAGACAGTAAACCTCAAAAATTCAACTATGTACGTATTTCTAATGTAAAGTGTCGAAATCTTTTAAAAGCAGTTTCAAATGTACAAAATGTTAGTCTGTTTTATACTAAAAGACATGCTTAAATATAATTAAAAACGTAATAAAATCTACAATAACAGCGTTCAAGAGACCAGCAACGCAAAAAGTACTTGTAAGAATATTTACATCAGTGTGGGACGTTCTTGAAGCTCTGCTGTCGTGGTCATGGGAAGCCGTTACAATGTGCACTTCTTTGCCACAATGTAAGCAATGCGCCTTAGCTTCGCAATCTCCAACAGCCAAATCGTGCTCCGTGTGTTCTGAATAGAATACGGAATCTGATCCTGGTGAAACTGAACGTAGCGATTCTGCAGAGGCCGCCTTTGCAAACTTTCCGTCTGCTGTTACAAAAACTGATATTGTCACTGCCTTTATTACAGCAGATATTATAATTATGTTATCAACATCGATAAGCATAAATAATTTGGACAATAACAATCCTAACCATTAAAATTCTAATGTAAGTATATTTATAACCTTTTCTTCCCTGTTCCCTTTTACATTTATTGATATCCAAATAAAATTTGATTTTTCTGGTACTGTTGTTTAAGAAGTCGTTATATCAAAACGTGTTTTAAAGTGTACAATGAATAGGGGATCGAACTAGGGCCTCTCGAATTTTGTACGCCGAACTTACAGAGATTTAATTTATTGTTTACCACCAAGTCAAGGAAATGAGTCTTCGCAAAGAATTTAATCAATTTTTATTAAAAAAACAATATTTTTGTAATATTTAAAATCATTGCACCAGTTAAATAAAAAAGTAAATCTAACTGCAAAGCGGAAAACAACAATACTTAGACTAACCTTTATCTGGCTTCTGGGGTCTGGGTGATATAATATTATTTTTTACATAGCGTAATGGAGTCAATCTCGCTCCTGCGTTATTTAGTGTTCTAGCTGTCTCAATGTCTTCCGCTTCAAGGGAACTTAAACAGGGAATTGTTGGTATTGACTGCTTTCTCCGAGGCAGACTTCCAGGTAACGATATGCTTTCATTCGATCCACTTTTTCTTCGGGGTCTAGAACTTAAACCAATGCGTTTTTTATTAAAATATTACAGTCTGGTAAAAATACATATTATTATAAACGTTTTAAAACAATACCTGTATCCTGAGTGATTATTTGATGTGGGTGACTTAGCATTGTTGGAATTATTGCCCGTTTTTCTCCTCGGACTGTCTCTTAATCGTCTATGTTTTCTAGGCGATATATTTCCATTACCTATTTAGAAAAATTATTTATATTTCATGTGATTATTGTTTTATTATCTATATCTATTTATACTCTTATTTTATTTAGCTTACCTTCTTTTCTATATTGTTCGCTAGAGTCATCTGAGGTTGGGATATTCAGATGTAATTTTACGTTAGATCCTAATGTTTCTCTTCTGTCATAGTGCGCTGGTCTATAACAGCCATCCATTGTTTTACTTTGAGTTGGACTTTTAGCTTTTAATTTTGTTCTTTTTACATACCTTTCCCTTTCTACAGGCCTTTTGTTATCATTTTCTTTTTCTTTCAAAGTTTTTTCTTTAAATGTCTTTTCTATGTCTACAGTTTCCCTTGGAGAAGATTGCACACTTTTAGTCTTTTCTACGAAATGTGTTTTCTTTTTTCGAAGCTCGGGAAGTTTTTCTTCTAATGGTGATTTGGAATTTAAATTTTTGAATACACTACGTTCCGTGCGATGATTTAATGAGTCTGGTTCTTTCAAATCTTTTTTAACCCAGTCATCTTGTGACGTCGAAATTGAATCATCATAGGATTTAGAAAATTCTAAGGTAAATGCCTTCTTTTTTCGTCTTTTGTCTTCTGATACCCAAGATTTTGGTCTGCTCGTTGACCTATATTTTTGTGAATGCTTGTATGCTGAAAATAAGGGAGTATATTAATATAAACGACTCAAAGCTTTATTTTGATAGTTTTTATATAAAATTATAATGTTATTTAGTAATTTATTACTTAAACCTCCGTCATCGTCATCATCCAAAGGACTTTCATAATATCCTGAGGAAGAATAGTGAACACTTCTTTCGTCATCTGACAAAGAGCCCTGCAAAAAACACATTATTTAACAAAATATAATCTACAATTATTCGTTAAATGTAGTAAAAGTGCATGTGCTATGTGGTTTAACTTACCATCATCTTTGGGACTAACTGCTCTTTTTGTTCAATTACCTTTTTTTGATCACATATTTCTACTTTTTCTATTAATTCTGGTACCTCTTTAATTTTTTCAATACATATTTTATCTGTCGTACTTTCAGTCACATTTGGATTTGATCCTCCTATACTATAACTTCCACTTGAGCTACTTTTACCACTTATTAGATCACGTGCTGTTGTTTTCTGTATGAATAAAATTAAAGACATTCATAAAATTACTTGTAGTTTGGTAACAATTATGAGTATATGGTAACACTTACTATTTTTACTGGAACTTCGTCTTTTCGTTTCATAATTTCAGTCTTATGTCTTTTATGATTTTCTACAATTGGCGTAATATCTGCCTTAACTTCGAACCGTTCTACAGAAGGTTTAATTACTCTATCTGGTAATGGCAACGGAGGGGACGTTAAGTTAGGTACAATAAAGTCATCCGTAATTTCTAATGGCGGTGAAAAACTAGGTATGACTAAGTCTTCAGCTATATTGTCAGTTTTTGTAGATGAGTAGAGACTCGACGCACTTTCAAATGATGATCCTTCTTGAGCTTTATTGTTATTCTCTGAATCTGTAAACAAATTTAACATTACTTTTAAGGTACTTCAATAATATGAGCATTAATTGATTTAATTATTAGTACTCACTATGATTTTGATTCTTGCTGTTACTTTTTTTGGAACTATCAGAATTCGCAGTTACATAATCTTCAGTCGTAGTAGTGCTTTCTGACACATCAGTAGTATTAAGTTTCCCAGAATCTGTTCTGTTTAAGCTCGTTTCACTACTTACTGCCTTGGCCAAAGTTGGTTCAGAAGGAGATTCTACTATTTGGTTTGGAATTGTTCCATTAGGTTCTTTTTGCTGTGCTTTTCTTTGTAATTCCTGTCTTCTAGACGGGCTTAGAGCTCTTTCTCGTTTTTTATTTATAAAACTAGGCGTTCTTTTGAATGGTACATCAGATAAATCTAAGCTCGGATGTGTGATTGCGATGGCTGGTGTATGATTTGCTTTTAACGGTGCTGTTGGAGATAATATTTTAGATATTGTCGGTTGCTTAGTTATTGGTAAAGAAATATTTGGAACCACTGCTGGCGGAGATAGTGATGCTCTTGTTTGTTGCATAGAACTGGAACTAGATGTATCTAATTTATTTCTTGGAGAAGTAGGAGACTGACTCTGTAATAAAAGACAAAATATATACATTTTTAACATAATATGAGGAATCTTAAATTGTTTAACTTTCTGGAAAAAATCAGATTACATAATATTACGGAGCAAATTAAATTAAAACAAAATACGTACTTGAGATACATCAAATTCTTCGTCTAAGGCATCTGTATCTAATGAAGACCTTTGCTGATGTTGTAATAACAATAGCTGTTTTCTTCTAGAAGTCGGTGTTAGAAGGGCTAGGGCTCCTGGAGAGGTAGCGAGAGAACTTAGATCGGAGGAACTGAAAACATTGGCATAGTTAAGTAACCTTCAACATTACATCTGTCAAAGTTTAGTGAGTAATTTAATAACTTCATACCTTATAACTGTTCCATTATCAGTGCCAGAATCAACTTGTAAAACAGTTGTTTGAGACTCATTCCATAATCCATCAGAATGATCTCTAAAAAGAGAAAATGACTCGTATAGATTTCTACAAAATCAAGTACTTCACAAAATTAATTCAAGCACCATTACCTGCTCTGGTCGACAGTTAACGACTCATTTGAGGCACATGGTGACGTTTTATCAAGAGGTGCCAGTATTGTTGTAACATTGTTAGTAATGATTGCCCGTTTTGGTTTTTGTTTAGTAACTACTTCAGAGCTAACAGGGTCTGGTGATGCAGGACTTGATTTAGCCGTGCTGAAAAAAATTATGACTTTTAGTATTAAATGCAATATAAAAGTATATAAATTTTTTTATTCACTCTTTGTAAATAAGACCATGTAACAAAATCATTAAATTCAAGTCTTTACAATATATCAGCTAATATCAAAATTCTAAGACTTTGAAGTAGGTATCTAAATAACTTGTCATTAAATTGTGTGCGAATGTGAATTCATCTTACAATGCCCTAAGAGTTCAACATACTGATTATATTTGAAAATACATAAGTGTTAGTGTATTTCATGTAATTTTCGTCTAATATAATATAACAATACAAATTGCAAAACTGTGCAAAATTGCTATGTAAACAAAGCCAAATCTATTTAAAATACCTGCCTTTCTATAGGAATTTCTTCCTTATCAACCCGTTCAGTTTTCTCCTCGAAACTTACACTGCGAATTCTAAATGGTTCATGCTTGTAACTAATATACTTTTCATGAAAGTCCTCGTATGGTGCATTCCCGTCGGAAGAACTACGAAGAGAATATTTTAATAGATGAGAATGAATGAGCATTCTATGCTTTAGATGTTATAGACCTGTATTAATATATCAAAATATATATTGTTAGACATTTCATTATTGAATTTGAATTCAAAGCATGTTAAAATGTAAACGTTCTAAACGTAAATTAGAATTAATACAGATCTAAGTTTGAAAGATATAAATTACTGTATTATCAGTGTTGCAAAAGCGTAGTAGCATTTACCAGTCAGTGGGTGATGAATTTATAATTTGAAAGTGTAAAATGTGCAGCTACTGTTTTGTATACTATAATCGCAAATTGCATTAATCTTAAATTTAGTTAGCGCTCATTACCCTATTTTCTATTAAAAAGAAATATAAAATTACCTGAAAGAACCGTCTGGTTCAAATCCAAAAATACCTTCATCTTTAATAGGTGTTTGACTGTAATTTTGTGTAATGTACTGTTTGTATAGTGCTTCCCTTTCTCGATCTTCCTTTGTCATATTTTCTTGGCTCGTGGACATTATAATAGGTGCGTCTTTAATTCCGTCCGTTGTACCGCTTATTTCATTTTTTCTTCTATGTTGACAATGTACATTTGTAGAGTTAATTAAAATAAAATTAGAAATTTTAATATATCTAATATACTATCATGCTGCTAATATGTAAATACTTACGCATCCAGTAATATTTCTCCTTCAGATAGAGTTTTCTGTAGTATTCTTTTATTTTTTCTACGTAATGTTGTAAATGGTATAGCTTCATCATCAGGCCTAGGCTCAAAGTCAATTATTATTTCTTTTTCATTCTTTTCACTATCATCAGTAGTAGTCGCAGATGTTTCAGTCGAAGGTTCAGATTGAAAAGTAGAAGTTTTTGAGAGACCATGTGAGGAATTAATAGTTTTTTGTGAAGCATCACTAGTACTTTTAGATAAAATTGACCTAAGCGATCGTTCATTTTTCGCTTGTTTAGCTATTTCTTGCTGTAAATATTCTAGATTTCTACGATTTAACGCCATGCTTTTTTCAATTGTTTCTATGTCATCCTCAATGGTATCATCTCTATCGCTTTCATGAATGAATTGGAAGTTCTGTTGGAAGTACTCTTGGGCTTGCCTTTGTAATGCGCTAAGTTCTGATGATTTATCTACTTGTGAGGATGCTATTGATTTTATGGAAGATGACGTTACATCGTCAGAGTCTCCTCGTTGCATGAGTGGAGATGTTGGCATTACTGATGTGGGTGATCGTGGAGACCTAGGGGGTTCTTCTGATTGGGTTCTATGAAGTTTTTCATGCTCCGTACCTATAATACTGTAAACATTCAATTATATAACTACAAAGTCACAATATAGATATGAAAATACATAATTATACAAAATATCACTAGGAAAACAAGAGCAAAATATTATTATTAGCAGTATAGGAAAGGCAATTTTTCAAAATACCTTTCAACTGCTACAGTAACATCATTTTCATTTTCACGACCAGCTAAACGATCTCCACCTACTTCTGAAAATGATTTAGTTAATCTTCTTACACCCACTGTATAGCCATTTGTTTGAACACCTGCTGCTACCATTTTCACCTAAAATTGAAAAGCTTAATTTTATTAAAATTCCAAATTACGGCCTAATATCAACGTAAGTATGAATGTTATACCCTTTTTATTGTTCTAGGACTCAATGATAAATAATTAGGCGGATGTGGTTTCCTTCCTAAACATACTTCAGTCTGGGTAGCTTGAGTCCGCATTACTCCTTTCTTTATGGTATCTGAAATTTAATTATTTTTTTTTTAAATTTCCTTTTATATATTAATAAGACATGTTTATTTTAAAATTGATCAGAAACGTGAACTTTTGCAGACCGTCAAAATGAGAAAAGTTGTGTATCTGGGGCATGTGCTACGGCACGAGAGATACGAGCTCCTACAACTCATTTTGATGGGAAAAGTTGCCGTTAGAAAAAGCGTTGGTCACAGAAAGAACTCTTAGCTGAGAAATATCAGAGAGTGGACCGGAATCGCGAGTGCCGCACAATTTCGCCTCGCGAAAAATAGAGTGGAATTTGCGAAACTGACTGCCAACCTTCGCTAGTCGGAGAGGCACTCAGAGTAGAAGATTTTAAAATTATATTAACTTCTATACTAAAAAGTTATAAGAACGTTATAAGAAGTCAAAAAATTGAGATGTTTCTCTATAAGGTGAATAATGATAGTATGAATAAGATATTATTATGTTACAGTGTTAGTACTAAAATAGAAATCATCAAGTAATATTGACGGAAAACTTTTACTTCAAAAAGGTTGAAGATTTTAGGCGCGTAGAGCACAACTACTTGGAACAGCCGCATTGGATGATTAAGCTTATGCCCAAGAACTCCATATACATTTCAAACTAATAATGCATATTCAAGAGTTTCAGCCGTTTTTCTATTTTAGCATTAAGTCAAACACCTTTGAATTATTCTGTAATTTATACACTCTACTTTAATATATAACTTACCTAATACAACAACTTTGGGTGTGTCTATCTGTGTAGATCGTTGCACAGGTACCCCTGTGTGTGCAGGGTGAGCCATTGGAGTGATGGGCGGTGGGTAGTGGATGGGCGCCGGGGTCTGCGCTATGTACTGCGGGTATGGCGGAAACGGCTGGAACATCACTGGTAGCGTTGCGTACGGCTTATTTTCTGGCTGTTTACATTATTAAAAAAAATAGTTCAAAAATCTTTAAACAATTATTTACAAACTAGCAGTGCCCGCAGACTCCGTTCCGCGTTAGAAATATTTTTGTTCCGACCCGTTTGTCCCGCGTAATACTTCAGGTAGAAAGTTTGGGATAAATAAAAATTATGATGATGATACCAAGGCAAGTAGATGCACTTGCTCTTTGGCTGGCAAGCCGCTGCAAACGTTCGGTGCTAGATTCCCCATTAGGTGTTTTCGGCAGAGAAAGTGGTTATTACTTCAAATAATCAAACGTAAGGAAATTAGGACTTTTTAAATTTTAATAAAAAGTTGAGTAGGAAATACCCAGATTGAAGAAATTAGTAAACTTAGTAGAACAAAAAACCGAAGGTGTTGAGAAAACAAAGATTTAAATGTAAATTGCCTATATCGCCACGCAACGGCCGGGGCGGC
The DNA here is from genome assembly GCA_034621355.1 of Mycalesis mineus. NCBI lineage: Eukaryota > Metazoa > Arthropoda > Insecta > Lepidoptera > Nymphalidae > Mycalesis > Mycalesis mineus. The sequence goes on along the minus strand of CM067899.1, from coordinate 9,012,936 downwards.
GCGCACCGCACGTTTTTATTTTGCTAATATCTTTGAAGATATTTGTTTAAACTGTAAAGAGTAAAGGGCACACATATTCGTTCTAACAAATATATTTATAAAGATATAGATTAATACCAAACGAGCAAAATAAGCTTCGCAAAAATTAATTAATTTTATTTCACAATTTCAACTGTAAAAGCAGTTGTTGTGAGTTATCCGAAGAAGATAGGCATATGCTATAGCGAACTTTTTTACAGATTTTAATACGTTCTTTAATATTGTTTTGTTCTAACCTCTATAGCTTTCGCAGCGCACGCGATTACGCAATTTAATTCAATTTAAGTAAAGATGCATAATTAGTTTTAGAACTTTTTACAATACTCAACAATAACGAAGCCTTCTATTAATGAAATAATTTTGAGAATTGGTTCAGTAAATCCAGAGATTACCCGTTACAACATCACAAACTCTACCTCTTTATAATACTAGTAGATATAGATAAGCATTGTATTCTATAATATTCTATAAAGGAAAACTCGAGTATTATTATATCATGTACTCTGTGTCAAAAAATGTTCGTTATCGATGACTGATCCCTTTGGCATGCTAAGATTATGAAGTGAGTTTCAGATTTAGGCACTTCTAGCTATCCTATAGCTAGAAGTGCCTAAATCTGACGGCTGTAGGATCTTGTAACAATATGAAACTTATCATGATCATCATCCCTACCATCATCATCATCATCACTATCATCATCATCATAATCATCATCACATCTTTAACTTGACCACTTCAGGGAAAGGCCTCCCTCCTTAAATGAAGGGGATTTTGAAGCTTAGACCATGTTATTCCAAATGCGGGTAATTATTGGATGATATTGTTTGATACCAAAAGGTCAGTCGGTTTTAACATCTGATAACGTTCATTACAGACGTGATACTATAGATAATTGGATAGAGATAGAACATTTACCATTATCTTTCAAGTCACCAACTAAACTACATGTCATATATGTGTCGGAGAAATTGGTGTTAGACTACTTAGAAAAGATTCTTTTAATATTGTGATAGATATCTTCTATGGATTGTTATTGCCTATGGAACTATTATTGTTTACGATATATAGTCTATGAAAGTAATCAAAATAGAACTAATTCTTGATCATTTAATGAGATATACGAGATAGGTGCTTAGATAAAACGTTGTGTCCAGTTAGTTAAATTTAATTTGATTTATAACATTCAAATGATGCATAATATCTCGTCACATGATCTGATGTGAGATGAAAGTATATTTGTTTGTTTTAATAATTTATCCAATAGAAGAGCAGGGCGTGAAAGCGCTAGAGTGGGGTCGCGACGCCAGTGACTTGACGCCACAGCAGATGTGTGGGCAGTTTAGTTTGGTTTTTAAAAAAGTAGTTTAACGAGGTTTGGTCGAGGTGGACCTTCGTGAAAGCGCTGCACAAGTGTAGATTGTACAAGTAAAGATTAGTCGCGTGAACTTACTGCTCTGAATCTTAATAATACTCCAAGAATTATAGAAATTTACTCTATGTATCAAGGCATTGTAAAATTGCAATAAATCTGTTCGTGAAGACAAAGACTTTCTTATATGCTTGCAGTATAACCCTGGATCACCCACAAAAGTAAGAACTACTAGAGATGATGTCAAGGAGAACGGTGACTCCGACATTTGTAATAAAAACATAGTTTCAGAACAGGTGGCAAGATAGTATAAAGGTAAGTAAGTAATATAATAAGTGATCAAAACAATTACACGTCCGTCTATAAGTCTTTCACAATCTCTTCTGAACCGAGGTCCACCAACTGCAGCCGGCATGACGGAATCGTCGAATGTGGTCAATGTGTGCGAGCGAGCGAACGATACGTGTTTTGTTCTGAAAGAGAGAGATAGATAGATAAATACCTGATACGTTAAGCATGCTGCATGCAAAGAGTTAACGAAATTGTTTACAAGCAAACACATTGACATATTAATACTATGGACTTCGGGTCTAATGCAAAATTTACGTCAAAAGTGTCCCAAGATATTTTATACACACTAGGATGTATTTATGTTTTTAAACACAAAATGTCATTGTAATGTATGTCTTATCGTATTGTTATACAGTCTAATTTGCAACGGTCTAATTGCATGCAATAAGTAATCAGCTTCGATTGTGGTTACCATGGCAGCCTTTTTTTGACATGACAGCTTCTCGTGAAAATAGGACAACATAAATGGTGTGGAGTCGGTAGCTTTCAAATTTTTTTGGCATCTTATATTTATATATTACATTTACAGCTAATTTTAATTTATATTTACATATCCCTGACCTCTATATGCTGGGATAAATCTTGTACCAAATAATAATTGTTGTAATTATCTTGTATAAAATAATAATTAGTTATAATAATAATTCATTACAAACCAAATCCACTAATGTACAAAATGATATGCCACTCGACATAGTTCTTTACTTTGAAATTTTAAGTCCTCGATATTTTCCTCTTTTTAATTAAACTGAAAATATATTTTTTTACTTCAATGACGTAAGATCACTTTTTTAAATAACTGTTCCTAATTTCACGTAGATAATTCTTATAGTTATCAAATTAATATACCATTATGAATATTAATCAAAAGTTATTTGATTAATATTCATGACATAAAAAATAAAAGTTGACATAAAAAATGAAAATTTTTTAATTGAAAATAATCAATAATCAATATTTTCATTCAAAAATTAACTAATTAAATAATTCAAATGTTAAACAACAAAATAACTCTATGCAGTCGTTGTTCTAAAACATTCTATTGCTCACGGCAGATCCGAACTAAATGTGGTTAATTAGATAAACATATTGCACTCCTTCTATCCTATACGCGGGTAGCGTATGCGAAAAGGACAGATAGATACTTTTGTTCATTTTGGTTGGTTATGCAATTCGTTTCTATAGTTTATTAAAATTTTAATAAAATAGCCTGTTTCTAAGCAAAATAATACTTTAAAATCATCAGTAAATATTTACTTACTGAAAATATGTACACCGTCTTCTTTTCTCACCTTACTCGGGTAGTTCTTACAAGTTTTTTATAATAAATTACGGCATTATTGACGTGTATTCTGTCAGTCAGCTAATATGAGACTGAATTGCGATTGGAAATCATTTCGCGTTTTGGCTTACTTTTGGTTCGGACACTTTTTATCGCTGACCCGAAGTCCATAGTATTAATATGTCAATGAGCAAACATCTAAAGCTATTTGTTAGCAGCTTTAGTTTAGCTTTAGTTTATTTGAATATGCTTTATAATATCAAAATCAAATTTAGCAAGACACTTTTATGTTTTTAATTAAAAAAAACATTTTTACTGATTTATAATTAGCTAGATACCGCAATCTGTATATACGGAAAGCTTAATGCGTTGCTAAAATGACTCATATTTGAATTACGAGAATGAATTCACACTATAGCGGTGTCTAGCTTAGTATCCAAAGACTTTCAACACATAATTATTTTAATATCGTAATGGTGGCTGCACACGTACAAGAATTTTGTCAATATATTGTGTATAAAAGCTTCTAAATTGTACGAATTTAGTTACTACCTAGATACTTATGCAGTTAAACGACTTTAAAACAACCTTAATCTACTTTTGACAATATCGTTGTATGTGCTGGCAAATAACTATATCGTAAATGGGTAAAATATAAATAACAACTAATCATAATATTATGAATAGGTAAAATATTAAATTAAAAACTAAAGTTATTACTTCAAATGGAGTTAATGGAGGTACAACTTAATTAAGTTCTAAAATTATTTTAAAATAATAAATTGAAAACTGATAGTGATAAATTAATTATTCTACAATTGTATTTAGTTTTAAATTATTGTGTTTTATATTATAACATTTTCATTTATAAAAATAAATGGGTCTGAAATAATGTTGGCGTAAAGGGGTACAACAGTTTCTCATTCTCACTCATTTTATATATTAAAGTTAAAACAAGTTTTGAGAACTGAGAAAAGTTAAAGAAAATTACACCGACGATATTTTCTATGTTAATTCAGTATTCCCTCTACGCTAACAATAAATTTTCTATTTATAAATAATTTTATGAATGAAAAACATAGTTTCTGTAAAATATAGATAATTGTAATATTTCTTTTTAAAATACGACCAATTAAAAATACTACGATTTATTCATTAGTGAATGAATAAATCGTAGTATTAGCATTTAATTCCGTTGTACTATAATGTCAAGATAAATACATATTAATACAACAACTACAAAATAAAAAAATGTCTTACTATAAATGCAAAGGAGACATGAAAATAAGGTTATTAGACGAAAGGCGTATATTAACTATACGTGCAGACGTGATCCATTGAGAGGATGGTGGTATGGAACATATGGTAATACCATAGAACCATATATCATGGAAAACCATTTAAGCAACATTGTAAAGTTATTTTATAGTACGCCATACTAGTTTGCTCTCAAGTTACAACTGTGCGGGATCTTTAGCCCATGGGAGCTGACCTCTTATTAAAAAGAGGATGATTGTATTTAGAAAATTTTACTTAAAAATTTACTATAGATTGGTCAATCTATGATGGCTCGTCGTTTTTTTTGTTTTTCAAACGCTTACAGTGCAAGTGTGCAATAAAAACTGCAAGAATGTGAGTTCTATTACGACGTGACGAGTAGCAATGTGTGCACACTCACACAAAGTGACAAGTTAGTTAAGTCAACAGGAATGTCATGTTTGACTAGCAGTACTTCATTTTAACCCATTTTTTTTAAATGAATATGTCGTGTTGGTCCTGATCATGATTCAAAATATCCATGTTGAATCATGATCAGGTTGAATTTAAAAATTGAATTTGCAAAGGGAAACTACTGGGAAAGTCCACCCAAAACCTGTTTTTGATTTTTTAGTGAAGACGTTTTTTGGTCACCAATTGTGCATCCTCTTTTCAATAAGAGAGCAATGCCCGTAGTACTATTATTAAATAATAAATTAATATGCTGCGCAACCATACGTTTACAGATCACATGAAGAGCACATGGAACTATAAGTACGTTAACTTTGCGCTAACGAATTCGTGTGTAGAAAGAAAATAAAATGGGTCCCATTTCTATTGTCTTGATAATTAGTGTTCTAGTCATATGTCTGCACGTATAGCAATATACCTCCCTAGTCCATGCCCTGAGTAACTGCGCACCGCGCACGCGGTAATTGCGCCGCACAGAACAAGTTTTAATTTGCCCTGAGTGCGAGCGGGCATATTAACGTACCTTTATAGTAGTTTCGTGTGCGCGACGTGCCGTCACTCAGGACGTAGCCTAATAGTTGAACATATTATAGTTGTAACTAGTGTTGTTACCTGTGCGGTGGTATGGTGAGAGGCGGTGGTGGGGGTGGCGGAGGTATCGGAGTGTGGGCGGGGCAGCTATAAATGATCACACACTTAATATTATTTGCTAGAACTTAATCTAACTGGTGGAAGATTTTAGCACTATAGTTCGTTTACGTTAAGAATGCAGTAAAGACGGCCTAACCCCACCCTTTAACTAATCAAATATTTTCAGATTAAAAGCTCAAGTTCACAGTAACCAGTTGAAGGCACAGCTTCAAACGCGACGCGCGATTTGATTTAGGGGTTGGTGTTAGGCCGGCGAACAATGATGGCTCACTGCATTCTTGACGCGAGCAAACAATAGTTAAACCTAAGTTCGTAATTATGTAGCCGATCGTAGACGATTGCACATGATGGTCATGTCGTATTGAACAATAGTTAAGATTTCCATATAAATATAATTATACAGATATATTTATTTAAAAAAGACGTGTTGTCGACTAAGAAAGGTATTTCACAGAAATTCATAAAACCAGTAGTAGTAGTATATCACTGCAACACGTCGTCTGTAGCTTTCGTCTACGGTCGGCTATAAACCGGCACCTCTAAACTCTAACTATAACAATAGTTATTTTTTACAGGCTTTAAAATAACCAGTAACCCTTTCTCTTCCAATAAAGACTATGTTGGAAGTAGGCACGATAATAGGCCCAATTATGGGCGATGATAGTTCGACCTGTGGACCGGTGGTATTTTCGATGTTGAGCCCGCCCTTTCTAACGTGGAATTATTGACGCTTTATATTATAGATATTTATTAGATTTTTAAGTATATGTCAGATCTTAAAAACTAAATTAGAAGCCAAAGAGATATTTGTTGTAGGGAAAAAGACAATATCGTTTTTTTTTCTTGCTTTGGGGCGATATTTTCGACTTCACCGCTAGTTACCACCCAACCAACAAAGACGTAGGTACCGTCATTTATTAAAGGCCTCCTTCAAAATCGGTGGTCGCGTCACTACGTACTGACAGACGTGACGTTTCAAAAATGCTTGTACGACAGCCTTCTTGAAATAAATGATTATGAATTTTTTTTTAAAGGCTACTTATTAAAAGGCTATCTTCAATAAATTTCTTTGCTCAGCTATGTTTAAGCTGCCACGTTTATAGTGTTTCCACTCATTCGTACTAAGAAAGATGTTAACGTGGAAAGCAGTAAATGCGATGAATGTATATAAAATGTATGTTTATAGTCGCAGTCGTAATTGCTGGCAGTGGCCAGGAGCGTGTAATTGCTGCTATGTTCCCCCGGGACAATATATTACAAACCGCAATAAAAGGAAAAGGGGAACCCCAACGATATTAATGGCTGAATCTCAAGAAATGACTAAGGTAAAATATTTAAAGACTAAAGAATATAATAATATGCAAATAGCTTGACAATTGAACATTGATGACATTTTCGTAGCGGGTTATTGATTCGTCGATTTTTCACGGAAAATAGCAAAAATTATAATATAAATTATAATAACTTTCGCAAAGTAATGCCTGCTTCTTAAGAGACAAATATCTTCGCATTCCATGGAATCACCGTGCGGGTGCCGGGTCCATCGCGTGGCTGAGAGAAAAACTCCGAACAGAGCCCGAGACTTGTGACACGGGTGTAGGTTTAAGGGTACCCTTAGTGACGCGCGTCAACACTCACCTCCTCTGTTCAAGCTATTCTCCCTGCCCAGCCAAATTCGGAAGGACCCTACTAGAGCAGCTTTGGATACTCGTTCCAATATGGAGCTTACTGCACTTCTAGTAAGGCCAAGGTCTTTTAGCAGGTTATAGAGAGACTTCGCTGGTATACCTCTCGCACCCACTTCTACCGCGTATAAACTAACCACATAGCCATTTTCAGTTAGTTCATTAGTAAGGTCATAATATTTATTCACTTTGAATACATGGTCTTTTGGGATGTTTGTTTCCCACGGCACTGTAAGCTCAACTATACGTATCTATATCTATTATGTTTATTCGTCTTAGTTTGTTAATTTATACTTCTTGTCCGGAATCGGAATTTTACTGCAATGCTAGCTTACTTTGGTGGTTTGGTAGGTGGTAAGCTGCTCTTGCAGATCCTACCACATTTGGTTGGGCAGGGAGAATAATTCGACACTAATTAAATACACTTAAGCCTACATCGGTGTCGCAAGTCTCGGACTCTGTTGGGCGTTTTCCTCTCTGCCACACGATGGATCCGACACCCGCCCAAAGAATCTATAGAATACTAAAATATTCGTTTCTATGTCGGTCTAAGTTAATTTAACAAATATAAGTTATTTTACAGACTTTTTTTTCAAAACTAATGCTAACTGTAAAATCAGGTAATCTTGCAAAATTATTCTAATATTATCTCTATATCCGCCAGATTAAGTTGTTGCAACAGCAGACTTAAGAAACTAAATATACAGACAACAGTCCATTTATATTTGTTAGTAGGTGGTATTAATTAAAAACCGCATTCCCCAAAAACTTCTTAACTGTTAAAAAGTTTTCTATATTGCAAACACTTAGCACCATCTTTGGTTCAAAAATCGTATCTGATTATTTCTTTTTATGGTCGTGTGTCTGATTATTTCGTTTTATGGTCCCTTAAATTGAACTAATAATCATCTTTGCGCATTAAGCAGCCCATACACGATAATATTATTATAACCTTTATGTGTCTAGTCACCTTTGGGCATTTAACAGACTATGTATGTTAAAATTATCTTTACAACTCCCCAAGAGGTCAAACACGAGAACAGAGGTAAATGTTAGACGAGTTTCTTAATAGTCTTTGATAATTACTCGCAGGGGCATGTGCTTGTTATTGCTTCTACAGGTCATAAGAGACAGAGAAGCCATACGTTATACGTCTGCTAAGATAGTCTGGAATTACACATATAGCCAACTTTAGTTTTTCGGAGGCTATAGATATTATTGGTCCGGTTAAGGACTCGCTATCTCTAATGTCGATCTGTGTTTTATCTAAACTTGCCTACTCCAAATACATATTTTAAATGACCACTAAAGGTTAAACAAAATCATGTTATGATAACTTGGTTCACACGAAACGGCGAAGCGGGATCGCATGTCATTAGAAAAGGGATAGGTAATCAATATCAGAAAGACCTAATTTGAGCTACATAGTTACGTAATAATGGAAAAATTAACTGTCCAAAGCTGCTCTAGTAGTGTCCTTCGGAATTTGGCTGGACAGGGAGAATAACTTGAACAGAGGAGGTGAGTGTTGACACGCGTCACTAAGAGTACTCTTTTAAACCTACACCCGTGTCACAAGTCTCGGGCTCTGTTCGGAGATTTTCTCTCAGCCACGCGATGGACCCGGCACCCGCACGGTGAATCCATGGAATGCTAAGATATTTGTCTCTAGGTTGCTTACCTTGTTCGTTCAGTAAGTATTTTTGTAAGTAGAGTGAGTAATAGTTTTAACTTACCTTAACATGATAATAATATTAAAAGTTTTTACATATTGGTTTTCCCTAAGATTGTAATTATGTACCTATATAACATTATAGACTATCTACTATGTAACCATACTAATTTTACACTTTGACATTTACATGTAATATTTTCGTCTCGTATCATCTTCTACTTTAAAAATAAATCTATAAAACGATAATGCTTCATAGGGTATACCCACACAGACTAAAAATATAGACTTTATAAAGGTTAAAAGGAAAGTTCATGGCCCGGCCGAGAGTTTGAATAATTATAGCTTAGCTATTTTCTATTTTTATAGTAATTCTATAAATTTAAAGGAGAAAACACGTAAATATTTGTTATATCAAACACATTTTAAATCAACATTAGAACTTTTCCAGTATGTATATATAGCGAATTTGGTGTCTGGTTTTGACGACCTCCGTGGCGCAGTGGTAAGCGCGTTAGAATTATAAGACGGAGGTCCTGGGTTCGATTCCCGGCGGGGCAGATTGAGATTTTTCTTAATTTGTCTTGGTCTGGCTGGTGGGAAGCTTTCGCCGTGGCTAGTTACCAGTTACCGACAAAGACGCATCGCCAAGCGATTTAGCATTCCGGTACGATGTCGTGTAGAAACCGAAAGGAATGTGGATTTTCGTCCCACTCCTAACAAGTTAGTCCGCTTCTATCTTAGACTGCATCATCACTTAACATCAGGTGTGATAAATGTCAAGGGTCAACTTTTGATAAGATGGGGACATCTTATCAGAAGTCAGGAATCATCGTCAATCAGCAGGAATATTTTCTCTGGCATAGGTATTAGCGGGTATGAGACATCACGCGTAAAATGGATCACAATGGTTTTTCGAAAGGTTGTCAGGAAAGGTGATCCATTATATAGTTTGTCATGATGTTGGTGAAAATGTGAAAAATACGCATTATACTTCGACGGTTGAGGACGTGGATTCTTAAAACTTGCTAGCTCCCAAAGCAACCATAGTTGCAAACCGTACTTAAATATATTAGGAACATAAGTTGATATACTTCTAGCTTTTATGAAATCACGAACGCCTGGCGATCACAGGCTCTCAATCTATTAGTGACAATAAAAAGTCGTATTAAGCTACGAAGGAAAAATCCAACAGGCTATAATACTTACGGAATTATCGATGGGGGTCTAGGTAAAGAGCCTCCTCGGCTTACTGACGCGATTTGGTCGACGTTGTAATTTTGCGGCCAACCCGCGTTATCTTCTATTACCGATCTGAAAGAAACAAGTGATCAGATTTTTATGATTGCGTTTATTGTATTATTGGATTTAGCAAGCTTTTCGACGGTCCCTCAGTATATATATAAAACGACTATTTTTATTTAAAGTAATACAATTATTTCAATTCTAATTTAAATGTTTTATTCCCTCTTATGTAGTTAAGTTAAATTTAACAGCTTCATGTTTTGCTAAAAATGCTGCAAACGCTCTCCTCGAAACTTCACTTTTTGTGATTTTGCTTTGCTGTTAGTGACTGTAATTTTGAGAAGTACAAAAATATTGTTACTTTATTTAGATTGAAACGCGCTGCGACTGCTGGACTCTTAGATTTTAAACCTTACGTGCTATTAAGTTACACTGTCACTGACGAAAAGAATGAGATTTGTTATAGTTTCGTAAAGATCTCAGAAGCAGCGTATGCACTTCATACGTGAGTTGCATACACATTAGAGTAAGTGACGAATATAATTTTTACGTGTGTGTTTTATTAACTAATTATAATTATAATTATTATAATTATAATTATTATAATTATATATAATTTTAATTAAAAGAGTATCCAGAATAAAAAATATAAATTAAAAATCCAGCCCACCGGTTGCGTGAACCCCCGGGCCCCGCAGCAAGCAGACTAGATTTTTAATACCTAGGTAGGTAATACTTTTTTATAATTTTTATAGGCATTGTTAAAAAATTTAAAAAGAATTGTAAATAACTAAATGAAAGAGAATATATGAGAAAATAAACAATATATATTTGTTGTTTTATTTATACAGATAAGTATATTTTATTTAGATAAAACAATTATAACATATGAGCAGCTAAAGACAATATTAAACATATCCAAAAACAATAATCCGAAATTAGCTTCTAAGAATATCAACATAATAAATACTCCTTGAAAGCTGCCAAGACCCCCCCCAACCCCCACATAGTTGAGATGGTAGGGGTGATAAAGGATTATGATTATTTACTTGGCTAAACGCTACATAGCCTACGCAATTACTTGATACACGCAACGACTTATCCGGGTTTGTATTTGTATTATTGTTGCTATGTATTATATCTCAATTAATTACACGTGTGATTAACACTCACATAACATCAGTAATTATCAAAGCCGTCGCTAAAACCAAGAGGTAATTAACATGGTCGATTATTAAGCTCTTGAGTATTAGTGCAGACGTACGACAATAGTATTGTATATTATAAACTTTATAATTTTATTGATGGGTTAAATACACCATATCTATTAAATAAATTTACCTAAAAATACACTGTATTAAATTAATTTTTAGGATTTTTAAGACCATGTGATTGTTAGGAATTATCTGTACCTACTTTTAATTCTTTATTTACTTTAGTTTTAAGTGTTTATTATCTGTTGGTAATTTAGTCTATATTTTGATTGTAATATGTAAACATCATCACGGAGCGACATCATCACTTTGTGATGAAGACTCAAAAAATAAAGAAAAAAAAAATATATATATATATAATAGAAAAGTTGAAAGTTCGTCAACTCCTGCTCCTACCTCCTGAGGTTACTACGATGGGCAACTATGCGTTTTAGAATGTGAAACTTTGGGAGTTCAAGCCCTTTAATGTCATGTAGGAATATGAGTCATAAAACTTTCAGTTTTTTAACCGACGAAAAAAAACGGAGGAGGTTCTCAATTCAACACGTATATTTTTTTTTATGTATGACCACGCATGACTTTTTATAGAGATGTCCGATTTTGATAATTCTTTTTTTATTAGAAAGGGCATACTTCCAAGGCGTTAATAAATGTTTCATAAACTTGCTGGCACCCACTTCATAGATATGTTTAAGTAAATTAAAGCTACTAAATGACACAGTTATTTTTTACTTTTTAGTGCGTTTTGAGTCTGTTCTTTTTTTTGTTAAAATTTTTTTATAAAATCACGATGTTAGCGTATGATCGCTCTCAATATGTGAACTTGCCCATCAGTATATATGGGTCAAATATTTGGAGTTCAACGTGATATGTTAAACACATCGGTTAAAATGTATTAAAATAGTCTGGACTGATGATGCGAGTCGGAAGGTGACCATTGGCTCTCTATAAAGGTACTCGTAAACCCATCGAAATAGACCTCATGTCTTTGCAAACACTCTTGGGCTATATTTTACAATTATTAATGTATAATAATTTATACCTAATTACTATATTTTTAAATATTTTTTTTAGTTTTATACTTAGTTTATATTCTTATAAAAATTTTTAACAAAAAATAGAACCGACTCAAAACGCACTAAAAAGTAAAAAATAACTGTGTCATTTAGTTGCTTTAATTTACTTAAGCATATCTATGAAGTCGGTGCCAGCAAGTTTAAGGAACATTTATTTTACGTAGTAAAGTAGTTTGTGGGTTCTAGATAACATCCTTGAAAGTAGAAACCTTGGCTGGCACCGACTCCTAGATATGCTTAAGTAAATTAAAGCAACTAAATGACACAGTTATTTTTTACTTTTTAGTGCGTTTTGAGTCGGTTCTATTTTTTGTTAAAAATTTTTATTTCTTACTTTTTAGTGATTTATCGTTACGTAACGTACTCGTACTATACTGTCATAGTATATTATATGGCACTAGTAGCCAAAAAGCTACCGATACCGAGTCAAAAACCGAAATCGCTGTAAGCGTGCCTCCAAAATTTGAAGAGTTCCTTCAATTTCCCCAGGATATCATCATCAGATCCTAACATGAGGACAATGGGACCACCTTGGATGCCCTTTCTAATAAAAAAAGAATTATCAAAATCGGACAACACTGTAAAAAGTTATGCGTGGTCATACATAAAAAAAAAAAAAAAATATACGTGTCGAATTGAGAACCTCCTCCATTTTTTTTCGTCGGTTAAAAAGTATAACGTATTAAGTGGTAAAACACATAGGTACTACAAAAAAAACGGTACTGAGAAACATTTTTCTTTTGGCTGTAAAGTGAATTTTTAAATATCGAAAATTAATTAAGTAAAATGGTATAGGCCTTCAAATTGAAGTGTATCTTTCTTGTGAAATTGAAGCGAGAAACTCCTAATAAAATATTGACTCTTACTTTGGTCCCACTTAAGTATTCTAGAATTATCTTTAAAATTTACATAGCTAAGAGGGCCATTGTGTAAAATATCGCTACTATCGTACCTAATTGATTCTCAGAGGGCTTATTAAAAAGTTTCCATTTAAGCCCTTTACTGGAGGGCAAGGAGACGGAAGACTGATAAGTATTATTCATTTTTTTTTATTTGATCGCTTTTTATTAAGCTATTGCATAGCTTCTATCGCGGGCCTTGAACGTGGAGACCGAATTCAGAAATTCCGTAACGAAAAAACCTAACACCCGTTGGACATCAAAAACATAATATTAAAAGCAAAATTTCGGCAACAATGTCATCGAGACCATGGTCTAGCGGTAAGGCACTCTAAGTGCCCGGATTGCCAGAGCGACGCAGGTTCGAATCCTGTCGGTTCCGTAGTTCTTTTTTTTCAAGCGTGATACTTCAAAAAGTCATTTTTTTACAAGCGTGGTATTTCAAAAAGTCATTAAAAGTTCTGGTATTTATCGATAAATAGTGGAAAAAAGTAACCGTTTAGTTTTTCCATCTATCGATAAATACCAGAACTTTTAATGACTTTTTGAAATATCACGCTTGAAAAAAAAAATTGCGGAACCGACGGGCTTCGAACCCGTGTCTCTCTGGCAATCCAGGCACTTAGAGCGTCTTACCGCTAGACCACGGTCCTGATGACGTCGGTAGGTAAACATAAGTTGATAAAAAATGCTAAGCAATAGCTTTACCGCGGCAGTCTCCGAGTGCCACACGTCTTTTTTTATTTTTTATTTGAGTTAAAACTATTGAGAGTATTTTGCACGCAGCGAGCGACGGAAAGAGCAATGCATGCGTGATTGAATCAGAAATGAGGAGATCCGCAGAAGAACCAAAGTAACCGACATAGTTCAGCGAGTCGCAGAACTGAAGTGGCAATGGGCGGGGCACGTGGTTCGAACAGCTGATGGACGTTGGGTGCCAAAGGAGCTAGAATGGCGACCCCGCACCGGAAAGCGCTGTGTTCGACCCCCCACCAGGTGGACTGATGACATCAAACGGGTCGCAGGGAGCCGCTGGCAACAGGCGGCTCAGGATCGTTGTGTTTGGAAGTCCCTAAAAAAGGCCTATGTCCAGCAGTGGACTTCCACCGACTGATAATGATAATGATCATGATGAGTATTTTCCACATTATTAAAATATAAATGGCTGAGACTTACGTCACTGTTATCGGAGTATGTCCGACTAGTTTCGAACACATACGAGGTTCTTAGTCAAGAGCTCGCTTGTTCATGCAACGCGGCGTGAAGCAGATTGTTTGCTGGAGTAGAGCATACTCCGACGTTGATATTTTTATTTTTTTTTATTTGCTTATATGTTAACTACATATAAGCAAATATTTTTTGTATTGTTAAATGATTGGGAAACAAAACGGTTTTAGTTTTATTTATTTATTTTATTTTATTTCATGTTATTTACAACACAATGTTTATTTTTAATTAATTTCATTCTTATTTAGAATCTGTGTTAATTCTATCGGGTTTGTTATTCCAAAGGAGAAGGTTCCTATAAGATTAAAGAGATAAAGACTGCCTCGTTGGTCTAGTGGTTAGCCGGTGTGGCATCGATCACAAGTTCCTGGGTTCGAATCTTGGGTCGGGTTTTAGAACAATTCTGAGTTTTTCATTTTTGTATCAAATTTTCAGTAGGTACCTATATTCAAAGCCCGGAGACGACCTCTCACTTACACCCCCGCGCCTCTGAGAACACATTAAGCCTTCGGTCCTGGTCACTATCAACAACATCTGATTGTGAGCGTTAATAAATGAAACATTATCACCCTAAGCCCGCCAACCCGCATCGGAGCAGCGTGGTGGCTTTATGCTCCATATCCCCTCTCCTATAAGGAGGGAGGTCTGGCCCTGTAGTGGGCTTTTACTAGGCATAGATAATGATGATGATAAGATGTGGAACTCACTGTGGCCACTCCATCCGGGTGAAGTCTTCATCCTCTGGCATCCATGTGTAGCGTTTGGGGTCAGGTTGGTTGCACACCGAGCGCGGCCGTCGCCGGAAGTATGAGCACTCCAGATCGGCGTCATATGCGCACACCTCGGCCGGAGCTGGACTGGGCTGACCAAACCTGACACGGAGACTTACAGTTAACACAATATCAGAAAGTAGTCGTGATATAATTGGCGTTCTTTATAACATCTAATTTTAAGCTGTAGGAGAATTGCTTTTTTATATCTAGTTGAAACAAAGTTTATATATTCCGATTATTTTCATTCCATTAACATAAAGACTCCATATTAACCTACTGAGTAAGAAACCCCTTCAGCCCCCTATGCCACTTCTTTACATTAGGTACTCGTACCTATTAGGACAATTTATTACCTAATACAGTAGTAACATAACTAAGCGCACGCTAGAGTCAGTGTGCCCACAGCTTAAGGATCTAATCAACGTGTTAGATTGGTCCTTCGTTCTGCAATCATCATTATCAGCAATTAGTTATAGGAGAGGGGATATGGAGCGTACACCCACCACACTGCTCCAATGCGGGTTGGCGGGCTTAGGTTGATAATGTTTCATTTATTAACGATCAGACCGTTGATGATAGTGACCGGGACCGACGGCTTAACGTGCTCTCCGAGGCACGGGGGTGTAACACCACCAACTTCCAGACTCCGGGCTTGGAATGTACTGAACATTTCATAGAAATATGAAAAAGCTCAGAATTATTCTGTGAGCCGACGCAGGAATCGAACCCTGGACCTCGTGATCGAAGCCACATCGGCTAACCATTAGACCACCAAGGCTGTCTATCCGTGATGCTATTTAGATGTTATATAGCAAACCTTTTCGGAAGGTAAGTAATTATAAGATAGTGTAAACTTTTAATGAACAACGAAAAACACTTAATTGTATAGTCCGTATTGTTACCATTTACAGCATGCTGCAGCGGTTTTGCTGAGTGGGAAACCTTTATTTGGTCAGTCTTTGTTTTGTTTAACTGCCTCGTGGATCTAGTGGTTAGCGTATGCGCCTCTCACTGCGAGGTCCCGGGTTCGATTCCCGGATCGGGCAAAGTGTTATTTGTGAACTTTCCGTTAGGAAGTTCTGAATAGCAGCACGGGTTCGATTCCCGGATCGGGCAAAGTGTTATTTGTGAACTTTCCGTTAGGAAGTTCTGAATAGCAGCACGGAGTTTGATTTGTGCCCGGTGGATGGCGATAGGCTCACCCCCTATCCCATGGGACTTAAACATAACAGGTGAAATGTGGGTGTTCTACACCTCTGCCACACCCTTCTGGGTAATATAGGCGTGATGTTATGTTTGTTTTGTTTTATTACTTTTATTGTTTAGTGTAGGTCTGATCAGTTTTCTTTCTTTCTTATCAGAGCTTTTTTTCTTAATGTGTACCTTACCTAGGGTACCGCTGTATGGGCGCATAATCGGTGTTGAGATTCTCATCTGAGGGCACTCGACGACGGACACACACGGATAGAAACGATGCTCTGAAAAACAAATATTTTCATTGGATAATATCTTTCCAACTGACTCATTAATCTACAAACTAGTGAGACTACATCGAAAGCCCAGCCTGTGCGGCTTTAAATCAAAAAATCCTGGGTTCCAGTCTTTACACTATGAAATTCTGAGTAATAATTCACATCCCAGGATGCTGGTGTTATACCCCCGTGCCGTCGGTTCTGCTCATTGTCATTAACAACTAATATTGTTCGTTACCCCCCTTAAAAGGGACAAATAAAATTCTAATAAAATATTAATATCCTCCCTCGTGATTTCCTGCAATTAGTGGGAGTTTCTTAAAAACAAAAAGCTGTAAATGTAAGAAATTCTAATTTATATCTCAGAAAAACAACAAATTTAATTAAGTTATTCTGTACATCCGAAATATTTCATTTGCACTCAGAGAAATGAAATAGCTGAATATATTTTACAAGTCCATTCTTCCTTCTCAGTCTGATACTATTAGGACGGGACAATAATAAAATACTCAATTTGTTACCTTAAGCCCTTCCGAGGGCCCGTTCATTGAGGAAATCTACTTAGAGGCCAGACACAATACGTTTAGGGATTTTTTCGTTTTAATTAAATTAACAAAGTAATTTATCTTACAGGGGAAAATTCGGTTAGTATTGTTTATGTTAACAATTTATTTGCTGTTCTTGCGGTAGGTAGTAAATTGAAATAAGACACAAATTTTAATTAAATATTATTTTAAGTTTACGAAGTAAAAGAAATATTAAGATAATCTACAAATAATGTCAATCAATTGATCATATAATATTATTTTATTTTTTTTCATTTTATTAAAGTCTAAGTCCAGTAGTTGAACATTAAGTATGACTTTAACATATTATAAGAGCCGGCATTTTTAGGTCATCATTTAAACTTAGAATATAAAAGAACAATAAATTATAACAAACTCAAATATATACACAAAAGACAAGGCCCGCGATAATAGCTTACTAAAAATTGGCACAGAGAACTAGTTTGAAATAACACATAAGTCACTCTTAATCCCGACATTGCCCTGGGACCCAGATCTACGCTAGGTTAATCCGTGGGGCAAAACTAGGTAAAAATAAAGCAAGGGTTGTCTTCGAACAGAATCTTCGCAAAGCACTCAACCAAATGAGCCAAACATTTAAGTTACACTTAGATAAACATTAGGCATCATTTACGCAGCCTTCGCTGACAAAAAATAAATGACATCCTATTAAAATAAAACATGAACCGAGCTTAGTAAATTGCTAAACAAGTAGTAAATAGAAAGGGGAAGACAGAACAACAAAAGAGATGCGGGCCAGAAACCGTTTTATTCGAGCCCTTTTCTTATCTTTCTAGTCCTTTAGGCCCTATCTATCCCGAAGTGACAGATAAAGTGTTGTTTGTAGCGAAGAGATTTATCGCTGACTCGAGGCTAATAATTTTCAAGTTACCATTCACGAGAACTGCGTCGTTCAGGCTGTGGTTAGTCTACACTTCTTCTGATCACACGACCTTAGGTCTGAGTTCTGGGTCTGGCTTTGAAATATCAAGCGTTCGTTCCTTCCAATGAATACTCAGTTAAAATTTGCCCGGTCTTGGGAGTCCCTCGTATTCCACCCTGTGCTTCAGACCGTACGATAAGCCGTCGGTTCCGGTCTTTACCATTAACATCTGATAGTGATCGTTACAACATTAAAAAATTTTTAACAAAAAATAGAACTGACTCAAAACGCACTAAAAAGTAAAAAATAACTGTGTCATTACATACTTTTTAGTGCGTTCTGGGTCGGTTCCATTTTTTGTTAAAAAATTTCATTTATTACTTTTTAGTGATTTATCGCCACGTAACATACCTGTACTATACTGTCATAGTATATTATACAGCACTTGTAGCCAAAAAGCTACCGATACTTACACAAAAACCGAAATCGCTGCAAGTGCTAGCTAATAAAAAAAGAATTATCGAAGCAAGCTAATAAAAAAAGAATTATCGAAATCGGACAACTCTGTAAAAAGTTATGCGTGGTCATACATAAAAATAAAAATAACAAATATACGTGTCGAATTGAGAACCTCCTCCGTTTTTTTTCGTCGGTTAAAAAAAAGACGTGTGGCACTCGGATACTGCCGCGGTAAAGCTATTGCATAGCATTTTTTATCAACTTATGCAATTATAATTATATATTTCTTTTATTTATGCAGTATTTTTTTTACAAGCGTGATATTTCAAAAAGTCATTAAAAGGTATTTATCGATAGATGGAAAAACTAAAAATTATCACCGCTGTGCCTGTCGGAGTAGGGGGTGTTAGGTTTTTTTTCGTTACAGAATTTCTGGATCCGGTCTCCACACTAAAGGCCCGCGATAGAAGCTATGCAATAGCTTAAAAATATATCCTCTTACAACGATAACTCACATTAGAGCAAGTAATTGATTTAAGCTCTATGATCTTCTCCCCTGTTAGGACTATAAGAGGGGGACGGGTGGCACTCAAGTGGATCGTAAATATAAGCTGATATAGCTGACAGTATAAGGATAATACAAGATTTGGTTAACAATAAATGGGAGCATGTTATCATCGTTACCCTCTTACAGCCCGTTCACACATGGCATCCGTTTTACTGGTCCGTTTTATCGGATTCGTTTGTTTCTGATGAATGGACGGAGTTGTATGAACGTCTTCACACACACATAACACAGTATTCTGTATACAGTAAAAAACACGTCTGATAACGTATTACATTCCGATTTGTCATCAAATAATAGATCAGCGGATCGGTAAATCAAAAAGTAACCGTACCAACTATGTTTTTTTTTTGTTTTTTCTTTTTTTAACGACTACAAGTTGGCCCTTGACTGCTATCACACCTAATGTTAAGTGATGATGCAGTCTAAGATGGAAGTGGACTAACTTGTTAGGAGTGGGACGAAAATCTACACCCCTTTCAGTTTCTACACGACATCGTACCGGAACGCTAAATCGCTTGGCGATACGTCTTTGTCGGTAGGGTGGTAACTAGCCACGGCGAAAGCCTCCCACCAGCCAGACCAAGACAAATTAAGAAAAATTTCAATCTGCCCCGCCGGGAATCGAACCCGGGACCTCCGTCTTATAAATCCACCGCGCATACCACTGCGCCACGGAGGTCGTCAAATATATATGTCATATACGTATAACAATTTTGAGTCGTATCCTCGCAACTCATGAGTAAACTTCACTATTTCTTAGAGCCAAGAGTAGATTCTGCCGTATCGTCGATACTTCCTTTTTCGTTGACAATAGTACAAATATAAAATCACAACGTTCATCTTTGTAGAGTAGTGACGGTATGCTGCGAATTTGTTATAGGAAAATTTTTAACAAAAACGTTGAGAGGTGTCAAGGGACACCCGGATGGAACGAAGTTCCTTTCGATTAATTAGTGAAGGAATTGTAATAAAATTTTATTTTTTTTAAGTAATAATAATATTTGTTGTTGTACACCGAAACACCAGAGGGCGCCACGAGAGCGCGAGACAGCATACAGTCCGCCGCTCACGCGCCCACACATCAAAGGCGGCGGCAAGATCCTTTGATCAAAAAGTGTCGTGACAACTTTTCGTACGAATTTTTTCCGTGTAGCCCCCTTTCACAACGCGCGATAAGGAACTTCGTTCCAAAAACAGAACCGCCTCAAAACGCACTAAAAAGAAAAAAATAACTGTGTCATTTAGTTGCTTTAATTTACTTAAGCATATCTATGAAGTCGGTGCCAGCAAGTTTAAGGAACATTTATTTAACTTAGTAAAGCAGTTTGTGGGTTCTAGGTAATGTCCTTAAAGTAGAAACCTTGGCTGGCACCGACACCTATATTTTTTACTTTTTATATCCAGTTATTTTTTACTTTTTACTGCATTTCGAGGCGGTGCTATTTTTCGTTAATTTTTTATTTCTTGCTTTTTAGTGATTTATCGCCACGTAACGTACTCGTACTATACTGTCATAGTATATTATACAGCACTTGTAGCCAAAAAGCTACCGATACTTACACAAAAACCGAAATCGCTGCAAGTGTGCCTGTACAATTTGATGAGTTCCTTCAATTTTCCCAGGATATCATCATCAGATCCTAACATGATGACAATGGGACCACCTTGGAAGTGTACCTTTTCTAATAAAAAAAGACTTATCAAAATCGGACAACACTGTAAAAAGTTAGACGTGGTCATACATAATATACGTGTCGAATTGAGAACCTCCTCTGTTTCTTTTCGTCGGTTAATAAAAATTTTTAACAAAAAATAGAACCGACTTCATAGATATGCTTAAGTAAATTAAACCAAGTAAATGACACAATTATTTTTTACTTTTTAGTGCGTTTTGAGTTGGTTCTATTTTTTGTTAAAAATTTTTATTTCCTACTTTTTAGTGATTTATCGCCACGTAACGCACTCGTACTATACTGTCATAGTATATTATACGGCACTAGTACTAGAACCTCCTCCGTTTTTATTCGTCGGTTAAAAATGGCATCCATTAACGACGGATCTGTTAAATGTAATTAGGTATCTACGTGTGAACAGAGCATTAGTTTTTCGTATTCGTAAATACGGACACCATGTGTGAACGGGCTTTTATGCATGGCTAACACGTTGATACATCTCGGGAGACCACCGATATCTTGAGAGGTGTTTCGAGTAAAAGGTGTTCGGAAAACTTTATCACGTACGAAATTTTATTGGACACTTGGATGGGAAATGAAACAGATCTTCGGGTGAAATATTGTTGGGATCGTTTTTAGTTGGTATTGGAATTTTCTCGTTTATTTAAAGTTTATGTACTTTGCTGGCCGGTGTTTGTCTACTCGATATTCCCTTCGATAACTTTCAGGATTCGTTTGGAAGGCTTTCAAATATTTATTTATAACAATTTTTTTATATTCTTCAGAGTTTAAGTTTAAGCAATACAATAAATTGTGTCAAGTCAATAAAGCTAGCCGTGGCTTTATATGTTTATGTATTGGTATCAGTATTTTAACGGTTCACTACACAACCACGCCTTCCTCCTTATAGGAGGGTGATATAATAAAGGTTAAACCCATGATGGGCAGCTCTAATGTAGATTAGAGGGCTTAGGGATACATAGTTTATTTTTTTAACTATCACATGTTAATGACAATGTCCGGGAAAAGCTTAACGGGCTCACCGAAGAGTAGCTGAGAATTATTACTATGAATTCCTTAGAATTAGCAAATTTTAATATTTCATTAGGACCCAGGACCTTATGAATCGAAGCCATAGGCTGAAAGTACTTAATACCAAATAAAAAAAAACTTAATTCACTATTTTAGATCGGATAACTTAAGCCCTATTTAGAAAGAAAAATAACTCAATTAACAATATCTGTTAACGATTTCAGCAAACTGGTACAAACGCTTGAAGTCCGAACAATGGCCACGATTTAATCTGAGCTCGGCTAACTTACAACAAATGACTTCCTTTCCGAATAAAACGTTAACTTCGTTAAGCTGAAAAACGCTAATAATGTAGTTGAGTGTAGTTGAAATCGAGTATTTAATTGAAACAACAAAAGAACATGACAACAAAAGAAGACAAAACGCGAGGGAAACACGAGAATTCAAACTATCGTCAGTGTTTACTGTAATAATTAAATAGATAAAGAAATGTGAGTAAATTGAAATCTGGCACCCAAAACGTAATAACAAAGTGTAAAATCATGAGATATAACTATTATAAGTAATTTGTAAATAACAATAATCCACCTTGTTAACCGAAAGTAATGTAAATTAATAGACTTGACTCAAAAGTGCTGAAAAAGAAACCTACTAAGTAGATAGAAATGATTGATTCTAATTTCATAATATTTATTGATTTACGTAAGCAATATTATATTCACACCTTAATTATTTGTACATTTCTGCAAGAAGTTTCTATATTTGATAATCCTTGATAATTAGTGAAATATTTGGGCAATAATTTATCTTAAGTGGGCTGTCGTTTGATACTTGTTCAACAAATTAATCTTGTCTCCGATACAATCGGATGGATTTACGTTGTACAGTGAAACTGTAAGCGATTTAGAGCAGAATTAATGCGCTAAATTTGGAGTATTAATCGCCCTATGATAGCTTCGCAGTTTCAGGTCGTAAGGTCTTGGGTTCGAGTCTTGTAACGGGCTGTAAAATATCAATTTCTTACTTTGGAGAAATTACCAGGACTAGTCTACAGTTTGCAATTTACTTGTTAAGCCGTTGGTCCTTTCAAAGTGATATAGGTAATTACAGCGCCAAATTGAACTAATAGTCACTTACAGTTACAGCTGACTCTTAATAAAATTATTATTATAAAAACTAAAAACCCGACTGCTTAGAAGTTATGAACTGAAAAGAGAAAAACAAGGATCACTATATCGGTATAAAATTCTAAATACTTCTTGGTGCTGCAAACAGGGACAAAATTTAACTTCTAAGCAGTCGGGTTTTTTGTTTTTATAATAATAATTTTATTTGAGACTTTTTAGTTTTAGTTTATGGTATAGAAATGAGACGGTACACTTAGTACACTTTTTGCCATTTTTTGTTAAAAAAGTAATATGAACATGATATGATATTTATATTTTTGAAATGGTCTTTTTACGACCTTTCAATTGGTACCCATATTGCTAAGATAAGAGAAAAAAAATACACACATCCCCCTTTTTTCCCCCATTTACAGCCGCCATTTTGAAAATTTATATAGCCTATGTTACTACCACAATTTTGACAAATTCAACGACACCTCACATGTCAAAATCCGTTCAGCCGTTTAGGCTGTAGCGCGTGCCGAAGAAATGGACATACATACATACATACATACATACATACGCACGAAAAACATAACCCTCCTTCTGACGCAGTCGGGTAAAAAGGCTTTAAATTAGGAAGATAGAAGAAATTAGGAAGATATTTTTTTTATTAATTACAAGTTAGCCCTTGATAGCAATCAAGTTTCTACACGGCATCGTACCGGAAAGCTAAATCGCTTGACGGAACGGTACGCCTTTGTTGTAGGTAAAGTTTAGAGTCTGTAGAGTTGAGAGCTGGGTCTTCATGTGATATAACACAACTTTTTTACTGCTTAAGTAACGCACATTCGTTTAGACATGATTTTATACAATAATTTTTGATATGACTCATACGTCTTTGATGTCATATTGAGTATTTTAAATATTAAATCTACAAATCTTTTGAGATGACAATTATTTAATATAATGTTCTCGTACCTGTTGCTTCTGGAGCAAGGACTCTCGATGTGGTACTGTGACAGGCATCCGAGGAATCGGTCCTTCTTGGACTTCTCCAGTTCCAGCAGATCCAGTTGTTTGTTGTTGATACAGTATTGTTCTCGGAACTCCTGTAACAAAGCACGAACATTTCTTATACCATCACGTTTTATAGAGTTTAAATGAGGGTAATTACAAAAGTATTAATGTATTAGCAGTTATTTACTGCCCCATTTAAATATACGATGAAATATTTCGTGGTTGGGCTATTTATTTATTTATTATATTTCTTTTATTTATTTATACACTTTATTTGTACACACACCATAATACATCTAAGAAATAAAAACAATAAAAAGACAGAAGATAGGACGGAAAATTTTTTGACAAAAAATAGAACCGACTCAAAACGCACTAAAAATTAAAAAATAACTGTGTCATTTACTTAGTTGCTTTAATTTACTTAAGCATATCTATGAAGTCGGTGCCAGCCAAGTTTAAGGAACATTTATTTTACGTAGTAAAGCAGTTTGTGGGTTCTAGGTAACGTCCTTAAAGTAGAAACCTTGGCACTTCTAGTGGCTATTTCTTATTTTTTAGTGATTTATCGCCACGCAATGTACTCGTACTATACTATCATATTATATTATACGGCACTAGTAGCCAAAAAGCTACCTCCAAAATTTGAAGAAATCCATCAATTTCCCTAGGATATCATCATCAGATCCTAACATGATGACAAAGGACCACCTTGGAAGTATGCCCTTTCTAATAAAAAAAGAATTATCAAAATCGGACAACTCTGTAAAAAGTTATGCGTGGTCATACATAAAAAAAAATATACGTGTCGAATTGAGAATCTCCTCCGTTTTTTTTCGTCGGTTAAAAAGTCAAATACAAAAGGCGGCGATTTCTTCCAGGTAACCTTGGGATTAGGAAAAGCGAAACAAGAATATGTTGAGGCTATGAAATATGTTCAGAAATTCTAAGGCCACAAACTTCTCAATTTTTTTCCACACCTCGGAGAACCATTAACCCATCAGTTCTACATTCTAGATCCTTCACCTATAATAAGGGAGGTCTAATCATAATAAAGTGGGCCGGTAATTATGTGGTGTTACTTATAAGATGAAGTTACATACAGATGACATTACATTCCCGGCGGAGCAGGATGAGATTTTTCTTAATTTGTCTTGGTCTGGCTAGTGGGAGGCTTTCGCCGTGGCTAGTTACCACCCTACCGACAAAGACGTACCGCCAAGCGATTTAGCGTTCCGATACAACGTCGTGTAGAAACCGAAAGGGATGTGGATTTTCATCCTACTCCTATCAAGTTATCCCGCTTCCATCTTAGATTGCATCATCAATTAACATCGGGTGTGATAGCAGTCAAGGGCCAACAAATCTCAAGCGATTAATTTTCATAATTGTTAGTACCATTGCAATTAAGTGCAAGTAGGCACTATTGCCGTCTACACAATCTTATTATACGAAAGCAAGCGTATATTTTCATAGCGGAAGATAATACAAAACAAACATCTTCAATCACAGGCGGCGCGGATGTTCGTTACTCAGCCACGAACGGGGTTGATGGATGACGCCCATAAACAGTGCGGAGAGCCAAAAAATTTGTGTGAACTACAACACTCTTCATATATCACGTGATAATGGAATAGCACATTCCATATTAAAATGAGCACTTCATTTTTATCGTATTAAATATTTTGTATCTTAGTTTGGTTTTGACGTGACAACGTCTTATAATTCGATAGAGTCGGCTGCACGCACGAAAAAATATGACGTTATGCGTCGTTACCTCGCTTTGAGGCGTTCCATGTAAGGCTTGAAGTGCAAACGAGAGCGCGGAACGAGCGACAAAGAAGCACAATCAGCCTTTGCGTTCGGCAGCGTTCGACATCCGTCTATTAAATATAATTATTAAATATATTAATTTTAAATTAAAAATTAATATATTTATTATAAATTTAAAATATAAATTTATAAAATCAAAATCAATTATTTTATTAATTTAAATTAATATTTATAAAAATATACTTAAATTAAAAATTTTAATAACTAATTAAATGCTACCATTCCATCCGTATTTTCTTTGTCACGTTCAACTATCGTCAGTAAACCGACTTTACAGACAACCAAATTTTTTTTAAAAATCTTTATTGAAGAAGCTTGGTACATTCGGACTATGTCGCTCCGTAAGGAAATATCTGTTATACATAAAGAATTCACATTAAACGCTAAATATAAAATAGAAACTTAGAAATAAACATTTTTATAATCAACTAATTAATTTTTCTTAGGCTTTAGTTTATACGGTACTTTTTGATAGCTACGACTTCTGCGCCAATTTTTTTATGATCGCGGTTAAGAAGTTAAGTTATAGTTAAGTTTTTAGATATAATCTGTCGATAAATGGACTATCCAAATAGATTTTTTATATAAACCAGTAGATCTTGAGATTAGCGCGTTCAAACAAACAAACAAACAAACTCTTCAACTTTACAATATTAAGTACAGTTTTTTTAATCAACTCTAGCATCTAGTTTATGGTTCTGGTATTATTGTGCATATACATACATAATACATAAACATCACGCCTTGTTCCCATAGGGGTAGGCAGAGACCACATCCCTCCATTTGCCACGGTCCTTGCATACCTCCTTAGCTTCTTCTACTCTCATTAATCCTTTCATACAAGTTCGTCGGTTTAGGGTACTCTTAACCTGGCCATTATTTAAAATGTCCTGAATTTGGTTCAGGAACATTCGCCTAGGTCTTCCCCTTCCAACATTTCCATTCACCCTCGCCTTGTAAATCTCTATTGTTAATCTTCCTTCATCCATTCTCTCTACATGTCCAAACCATCTAAGCATCCCTTTCTCAATTTTAGTCACTACATCTTCTTTTACACCACACTGCTCTCTTATTATACTATTGTTAACTCTGTCACTCAGTTTTATTCCGCTCATACTCCTCAACGCTCTCATCTCTACTGCATTTATTTTACTTTTATGCTTCTTCTGCCATACCCAACTTTCACTACCATACATGAGTGTGGGCACCAGCACACCTCTATGCACAGCCAGTCTTGCCTTCTGAGACACTTTCTGGCTATTCATAAATGCATGAAGAGCACCATTCACCATGTTTCCAGCATTTATCCTTCTTTCAATATCACTCTCACACGTTCCATCTTTCGTGAATTTACTACCCAGGTATACAAACTCTTTTACTTCTTCCACTTTCTCTCCATCTATCAAAATATTACAATCTGTCACATGTTCATCTCTTTCAAAAATCATTACTTTCGTTTTGCTGACATTCACTTTCATTCCTTTCCTTTTCAAAGCTACATTCATAATAGTTACCATTTCTTGTAACTCATTAGCAGACGATGCAAGTAATACTTGATCATCTGCGTAGAGAAGACATTTAATAAGTAACTCGTTCATTCTTAGACCACATGCACTTTCTTTCAAATCTATCAAGCAACTGTCCATGAACAAATTGAACAGCCATGGTGACGCTACACACCCCTGTCGTACGCCCCTATCCACTGGGAACCACTCAGTGTAGGCCCCATTTATTCTAACACAAGCACTAGAATTGTCATACAGAGATTTCAGTGCTCGGACCAGACTGCTGCTCACCCCATACGTGGACAATGTTGACCATAGTTCATTCCTCACCACACGGTCATAGGCCTTTTCCAAGTCAATAAAAGCACAGTACACTTTTTGGTGTTTAGCCAAAAATTTTTCAGCTATACATCGCAAGGAAAAGACCTGATCCGTACATCCCATTCCTTTCCTAAATCCTGCTTGCACATCCCACATTTTTCCATTAGTTTCATTTATCAACCTTTCAACCAGCACCTTTGCATACAGTTTGCCGACAACACTGAGAAGGCTGATCCCTCGGTAATTCTTGCAATCTTGTTGTGACCCTTTTCCCTTATATAGTGGAACAATTACGGCCTTAGTCCAGTCGCCTGGAACTTGGCCCTTCGACCAACACAAGTTGAAAAGGCAGTACAACTGACCTACAACAATACCGCTTCCAGCCTTCAGCATTTCGATTGATACTCTATCATACCCAGCAGCCTTATCTGATTTCATACATTTCAAAGCTTTTATAATCTCTTCCAAACTAATCTCAAGGTTATTAATCTCACTTTCATTAATTTCTACTGAGGACATGTCTGTCCCTGCTTCATCTCTTACAAATAAACTTTCAAAATGTTGCTTCCATCTCTTCAACATCCATTCTTCACCTTTTATTATACTACCATCTAAATTTCTGACTTTACTCAGATCAGATGTAGTGGATCTTCCTCGAGCATGCCGTATAGATTTCCAGAAAAACTTAATGTTAGACTGAAAATCATCGATAAGTCTCCTATCATACATATCTTTACATTCTTCCCTCTTCTTTCTAACAGCTTCCTTAACGCTCACTTTCACTCTTTTGTATTTCATTCTAGCTTTCAAAACATCATCATTTGTTGCTCTTTTCATTATTTGGTTAGCTTTTGTAGCCAACCAGTCTAACCAAGCTTTCTTTTTCTCACATACAACATCCTGTATACTTTTATCCATCCACAGATTCTTTTCTTTTTTACTTTTTCTCCTTTTAGACATCCCGCATGCATCAATGGCAGCACCTACCACTCCATCTTTAAAATTACTCCAAAAGCTTTCAACCTCATGCATTTCAACAGCATTCATATCACGCTCACTCAAATTTTTCACGTATTCCTCTCTTACATCATCCTCTTGCAATCTCTCAACTTTTATCCGTTCTAGAGTGCTCGTCTTTTCTTTTGCTCGATGTCGCCATCGATTAAAAAGACCACTAACTCGGCAAATAACCAGATAGTGGTCAGTATCGATTTCGACACCGCGATGTACTCGAGCATCCAGAATGTTTTTCTTCAATCTTTCATCCACTACCACAAAATCAATCATACTTCTTGCATTCCCTTCTTCCCTTGTATACATATGAATCTTTTTGTGGTCAAACATAGTATTTGCCACAAAAAGATTATATTCCAGACATAATTCAAGCAAACTTTCCCCATTTCCATTCACTCTTTTGTCACCAAACATACCAAGTACTCTCTCATACCCATCATGCTTCACACCAACCCATCCATTAAAATCTCCTAACATAATTATTCTCTCATTCTGTCCACATTTATTCAAAGTATCACCCAGGCTTTCCCAAAACTCATTTATTTCTTTTCCCAATGTTTTGGTCTTTCTTAGACCCGGATCCGTCGGAGCATATGCACCTACAACAAAAATCCGGGTCAATCCGACTTTTAGCCTGATCCAAATGAGTCTTGGGCTCACATACTCAACTTCTTTCACACAATCAGTCATTCTTTCAGAAAGGATGATACCAACTCCCTGACAGCCTCTTCTGTCCCTGGAAACGCCAGACCAGTAGGCTGTATAGGAGTTATGGTTAGTGGTATCACATCCTTTCCTTTTTGTTTCATTCACGCAGAGCACATCTATACGTCTGGCATCCATCATCTGGCATACTTCATCTACCTTTTCGTTCATTCCTCCTCTAACGTTCAATGTAGCAAATCGGCTCTCCGTGGCCCGCTTTTCGCCTCCATGAGGAACGAGACGTGATGGATCGCGAATCTCATCGCCGCCCTTTATGACATTCAACTTTTTAATCATTGCGTTCCCACGAGTAGCAAGGGAAAAACAGAGTCCATTCTGGCAGAGCCCCGCATGCCAGAATAAGGCTAGCCTTTTTCTGGGTTCGCCCGGTCCCAGGGCAACCGCTAGCGACTAGGCATGCCCCTAGCCACGAGTCCCTCGGCACGGCAACCTTGGACTGGCAAAGATGGGTAGGAGAAAGGAATTGACGGAAAGGATGGGTTAAAGAGAATAAGAGATGGGATAAGTAAGGTAAAGAGGATATTACTGGCTCAGTTCAAGAAGAGTCAGTAACAGCTCGGGGGAGCCGGGGTCGCTTACCCGTGTACCATACTGTGACTATCGGACAGACAGACACGATGAGTACCCCCTGACGAAATATGCATATAGTATGGTATATGCATATAGTATGGTAGGATTTCGGTCCCGGTAAATAAGGCTCAAGTCAGATTTGAAAAATCACAAATGGAGATACGTGCAGCAGCTAGTAGTTGCCATTTTCCTAAAATACAACTTTGTACTTGTATTAATTACTTTTGGCAATAATTACGACACGTAGCTTCGCTTTGCCTCTGCGCTAAGCCTAATACCAACATCGAATCATGACCATTATAAAAAAAATATTACAATTTAGCAGGCTTTTTTTTTAAATTGAGGAGAATTTTTCATGTTTACTGTCAAATTAATGATCCGAAAATGTACGGTTTTACAACCATAAGATTTAAGGTTCTAATAATATGACAAGAAATAAAACGCAAAACGTTATTTATGATGAGAGAACTAATACGAAGTGGTTTTTGTCGCCTCAAGCTATCTCCTCTAGACAACCTTTAGTGGAATAATCGTGTTAGAGAATAATGGGTTCAACGTGTCACCACACGAAACGTGTAAGCTCGTGTAAGTAACCTGTACATTAAAGGACGTTAAATTATTCGTTAATATAATCTTTATATATGAAATAAATAACTATGCCTGCATATTAGTGGCACTAACGAAGTTATCATTGATTTAATCCTAATTTCTGCTAAAAATTGTTACAATTACCTCTTATTTGAAATTTTTAGGCCTGTGTGCATCAAAATTTCGGTTATCATAACTAACGGTTAACATAAGCTAAACGTAAAATTTACTGTTCACGACAACCCGTACACCGGTTAAGAACGTAAGCTCGGTTAAGATAACCGCCCGGTTTACGTCCTAACCGGCGTACGGATTTATTATAAATAGTTAATTTATAGTAAAGTTATGTTAATCGTTGGTTATGACAACCGAAATCTTGGTGCACACAGGCCTTAATATTTATAGAATCTAATAATTAGAAGGAAATATAAAATCTATAAAATATGAAAAATGTCTTTATCATCACTATAAACAGCCCCTGTAGAACTCCCTTCTTATCAGAGAGGGGACTTGGTGCTCAGATCCTCCACGCTGCTCTAATGCTGGGTGGGCTTAAGTTGATAATATTGGAATCTAACGGTCATTAACAGATATTGATTATAATTCCCAAAATCCCGACGGCTTAACGTGTTCTTCGAGGCACATAGCTTAATAATTTTTAAAGAAAATTTTTAGAAGAAAAACTAACTTAGAATTCAATAATTTATTGTATTTAGAATAGTGCATACCTGTTTGGAGTACATGGTGGTCTTGCTGGTTGGCCGGTCGTCGCTGGCCTTCTGCCGCTTTCTGCCCGCGTTTTCATCCTCTGATTCGTAACCTTTCGCAGAGTGAGCTATGTCCGCCTGGAACAACATTTTACTTTTAATACCGTTTCTGAGAAGAACCGATAAATGTCAACAGACTATACTTAATCAGCTGATAGTGACATAGTTACGACCTCCGTGGCGCAGTGGTATGTGCGTTGGATTTATAAGACGGAGGTCCTGGGTTCGATTCCCGGCGGGGCAGATTGAGATTTTTCTTAATTTGTCTTGGTCTGGCTGGTAGGAGGCTTTCGCCGTGGCTAGTTACCACCCTACCGACAAAGACGTACCGCCAAGCGATTTAGCGTTCTGGTACGATGTCGTGTAGAAACGAAAGGGGTGTGGATTTCGTCCTACTCCTAACAAGTTAGCCCGCTTTCATCTTAGATTGCATCATCACTTAACATCAGGTGTGATAGCAGTCAAGGGCAAACTTGTAGTTTATAAAAAAAAAAACGACCGTAATCATTAAATATTTTCCAATTATGATAATTAATGACTAGAGGTAATTTAAGTTGAAAGAGGAAACAAAACATTTCTTTATAAGGTATACTTAACAGCTACATTTTGTAATCCAGTTAATTTCTTCTTGTTTTATATGAAATAAGTTTGCGCTTGACCACGATCTCAAGTGATGGTAGGTGTAGGTAAATGTGGTCTAGGGTGAAACGCACTTGCTTGGAAAATGGCAGTTTAATTTTTTTAATAAGATATCACAATTGTAAGAATCTTGTTCTTTACATCTTGTACCCGTATTTTGCATCTTTATAGTAGAGTTATCTTTTAAAAGTAAAAAGACTGTGTAAAAAGTAAATTAAATACTTTTTACCCAGTATTTTTAATTTATTTAATTAATGTTAATAATAAAAAAAAATCTGGTAAATACGAGATGTAGGTACACGGTCACGCTTGAATTTTTATTGAAAAGGATTTTGAGATTAACCCCCCATTTTTCTCTTAGTAACAATAAATACAACCAAAAGATAGGTCAATTCTTCATATTATTGCCCTTGAAATGAAACAGGTTTGGAGTACATCGATTGGCTAATTTCAAATGCTATTACGTACATAGATAGGATCAATTTCTATGTTTTTTATTATACAACATATTATATCGATTTCCTTATAATAAATGTACGAACATAACATTCTTCCCCAATAAAGTCATGTATATTTGGTAGCGTCAATATCAAATAGGGTTGGGAATAAATTAATGGCTTTTTCGTGTTCTGTGTATTGATACGAAATTCCGTCGGTGTGCCTACAGAGCAGACAAAACGTTTCAGAGAGACGTTTTAAATTCCTCATTCATTTTGTACTATTGGAAAATCAATTATATTTCAATACCAATAAATTAAAAGTAAAACGTGCAAATATTGTCCTCTTGGTTAAACGTTTTCATACACATTTAATGTGAAATCATCTGTGAAAACAGCGTAATGTCTTTTTTAACAGATTTGGTTTGTTGCCTTCGTAAATTTGTATGTTTTTCTTCATTGAGAAAATAATGACATAATAATAATTTTATTTCCAAATACTCTTGCAGAAACAAGAACGGAGTAAAACCGCAGGCGTTCTCTAGTTTAATAAATTCATCAAAAATAGTCAGCCTATTATAACGGCCTACTAGAGAATAAAGATGGCCTCCATTTCCAGAAAAGGGATTTGGACCCACCACGCTGATTTAACGTGGCATGGCGGGCTTAAAATTTAAATGTATTCACTCTTGTGACTTTCGCAAAATTTAAAACACCCGACTATAAAGATTAAACTTCGGTTATTCTTCAGCAAAAATATAAATCGGTTTATCAGTTACATTCTGGCATTCCAGGGTTTCATATGCCACATCCCATTTCCAGCATCAGGTCCTCGTCAATTAGAAACATGAAAAGAACCAGTCAAGACAAATTCAACGAGCCGAAACTCGATGGGTTTAGTAAAAAGGTAGACCAGGGTTACGTCTCCTACCTTTGAGCCATATCATCAGACCAGTTCAGTGGTTCCATGATTCTAGAAGACATTAGTGTTTCAAATGTCAGATCACACACATGCTTTCAAGCAAACTGAGCGTGTAACATTTCTATCAGACCTAACAAACGACCTGATGACCTTGAAGACCTGAACCGATTTCCACCAAACATAGCTAAGATCACTCTCGACTGATATACCTTTCAAGTAGAAAAAACCGCATTAAAATCGGATCATCCGTTTGGGAGTTACGATGCCACAGACAGACACATACACATACATTTACACAGACACGTCAAACTTATAACACCCAGTCGTTTTTGCGTCGGGGGTTAAAAACTGTCTATTGTTGGGCCAGTTATAACCATGACGTTGGTTTAAATATTGGGACTAACGAGAGTTCAAAACCTGGGTCAGTCTATGAAATGACATCTGGGAAGCGGTTTTTTGTTCCCGTGGTCCAATTATCAGATGACGAGTAGGAATAAGGTGGGGTTTTATTTTGTAAGAGTCCAACATTTATCCACGAGGATTTCCACACGATAATAAAATCATTATTATAAAAACAAAAAACCCGACTGCATAGAAGTTATGAACTGAAAAGAGAAAAACAAGGATCACTATATCTATATAAAATTCTAAATACTTTATGGAGATGCAAGCGGGGACAAAATACTTAATTTTCTGCGGGGAAAGAAAGATCTACCAAAACTACGTTTGTCCCCGCCTGCAGCACCATAAAGTATTTAGAATTTTATATAGATATAGTGATCCTTGTTTTTCTCTTTTCAGTTCATAACTTCTATGCAGTCGGGTTTTTTTGTTTTTATAATAATGATTTTATTTGAGACTTTTGTTTTAGTTTATGGTATAGAAATGAGACAGTACACTTTATTCCAATTTTAGTTAAAACGGCATTATAAACATGACATGATATTCATATTTTTGGAATGGTCTTTTTACAACCTTTCATTTGATACCCATATTGCTAAGATAGAAGAAAGAAATACACACATCCCCCCTTTTTTCCCCCATTTGCAGCCGCCGTTTTGAAAATTTATATAGCCTATGTCACTACTACAATTTTTACAAATTCAATGACACCTCACATGTCAAAATCCGTTCAGTCGTAAAGGCTGTAGGGCGTGCCGATGAAATGGACATACGTACATCCATACGCTCGAAAAACATTACCCTCCTTCTGACGCAGTCGGGTAAAAAAGCGCATGAAATAACAAGTTTTCCTTTCTACAAGATTTCCTTACAAGATATTCTCAATTCCCAGTCTCGAGGTGAGAAGTTGATATCTACTACGCCATGTATCGGAGACCATTTAAAACTTATCCATCGCTGCCTGTCATTAACACTAACATCTGATGGTCTGATTTCTCATCATTTTGAAGCAAAGTTGTGAGTAATCGCTCCATATCCCCTCTCCTAGACTTTCTCTGTAGTAGGCACTTAAAAGAAGCAGTTAAACTTGTTGATCATACAAAATTTTAACAAAAAATAGAACTGACTCAAAACGCACTAAAAAGTAAAAAATTACTGTGACATTTACTTGTTTCAAGTTATTTAAGCATATCTATGACGTCGGTGCCAGCAAGTTTAAGAAACATTTATTTCACGTAGTAAAGCAGTTTGTGGGTTCTAGGTAACGTCCTTAAAGTAGAAACCTTGGCTGGCACCGACTCCTAGATATGCTTAAGTAAATTAAAGCAACTAAATAACACAGTTATTTTTTACTTATTAGTGCGTTTTGAGTCGGTTCTATTTTTTGTTAAAAAATTTTATTTCTTACTTTTAGTGATTTATTAGAGTTAAACATTGTTGATCAAAATGCACTGCATTAAATGAATACAAAATATTTTCTTAAGGGAGGTTATAAACTTAAACTTAACACCGCCATTACTCGGAGAAGATATCAAAACAGTAGTTATCTCGTAGTAAGTAAACTTTATATTGTAGTCTCGCTGATGAGAAAAGTTAGCGGTTTTAGGTGACCTACATCTATTTTATTACGTTCCTAATAGGTAACTAAATACCGACTATACCGACCGAATAACTTGACGGCCGAGTGGCCCCAGTGGGCAGTGGTTCGATTTCCACATCTGGAAAATGTTTGTGTGATGAGCATGGATGTTTTCCAGTGTTTGAGTGTTTATATATATATATATATATATATATATATATACTATAAGTATTTATGTATATATAAAAATATTCGTCAGTTATCATAGTACCCATAACACAAGTTACCTAAGCTTACTTTGGGGCTCTATAGCGATGTGTGTAATTGTCCTATAATATTTATTTATATATTATATTTATTTTATTTAACTGAATTGTAATTGTATTGTGTTGTTTAATTGTGATGAGGGCTGTTAAAATTTAATTTTTTTATTCATTACAAGCTAGTCCTTGACTGCAATATCACCTGATGAAAGTCATGTTGCAGTGTATGGAAGTGGTCTAACTTGTTATAGGTAGGGCGGAATTCATACCCCTATTGGTTTCTACACGACATTGTACCGGAATGCTAAATTGCTTAGCGGTAAGTCTTCGTCGGTAGGGTGGTAGCCATGGCCGAAGACACCCACCAACTAAAATTCTTAAACCACTTCTGAAATTATGCAGACATTAATTTATATTTGAATTATGTTTATTACCTATGTCACAGGATAAACAAATTCATTGACATGCTAGAGTATAATTTAGTTTTATTTGATTTATCCTATTTTTACTTTTACTTTATAACAGTTCAATCAAAATTAGTCTTTCATTGCAAATCTTTTATACTAATTACAAAATCTAGGAAATGTATACATAGAAACAGGTATATCGTTAAACCTTATCTTTCTACTTAACTGTTAGTACTTTTAACTTATATTTCGTTTGTAACTTGAATTCTAATTTCATAATATAAAAATCTTTTCCCGCGTGTGTTTAAAATAAAAAGCTCCTGACTTCAGTAATGGGGTGATCATTCTTTCTGCCTCGTATTAGCGAGCCGTCTCGTTAATCTTCAAGAATTTGTGCTCATACTGAAATTTAGAACTTGGAAAAAAGTGACAAATACACATAAATCCCGTAGAAAAATATTGCAGGTATTTTGAGGTTTTCTTTCGCTTGTTATTTAATAAGTTTATTATTATTTTTATTTATCCTTTTTTGTTTTAAATTTAAGAAATGACAACACACTTTTGGGCCTGGTTTTCGTCATAGGAGAGGGGATGTGGAGTTTAAACCTTTCACATTGCTCCAATGCGGGCTGGCGGGCTTATAATATTTGATTTTTAACGGTCACCCACGATGACAATAACTACGCTAACGGAAAATATAGGAACAAAGGTTTCAGGTACTTTTTATAAAGGTCGGAGGTCCTGGGTTCGATCCCCAGCGGGGCAGATTGAGATTTTTCTGAATTTGTCTTGGTCTGGCTGGTGAGAGGCTTTCGTCGTGGCTAGTTACCACGTTACCGACAAAGACGTACCGCCAAGCGATTTAGCGTTCCAGTACGATGTCGTGAAGAAACCGAAAGGGGTGTGGATTTCATCCAACTCCTAACAAATTAGCCCGCTTCTATCTTAGATTGCGTCGTCACTTAACATCAGGTGTGATAGCAGTCAAGGGCCAACTTGTAGTCGATAAAAAAAAAAACTTTCTGAGCTACGTTTTAATGCAACAAAAGGCAAAGAAATTTTCTCTATAAATTCCGTAGAAAAGCTCAATATTTCATAGCCTGACCCAGAACTTATAACTAGAACCTCGTGTTCCGAAAACATAATTATATGGAGCCACTTGACCAGAATAAGGGAAACAAAACACAACTTACTTTAAACAATTTAAAAAATACCGGATAAAATGAGATACATTGCGTACAATAACTTTTTATGCCCTACAAGTTAAGCCGTAACTGCAAACTGTAAAATGTGGCAATATAAGATGAAAGCGTACTAAATTGTTAGTAGAAGGATAACATCCACACCCCTTACGGTTTCTGCACGACAAACCGTAAGGGGTGTGTACCGTAAAGCGAATTCGCTTGCCAGCGGGGTAGTAATTAGCCACGACCGAAGCCTCCCACCAGCCTGATTTGAACCAGTTAAGAACATCTCAATCGGCCGGGGATCGAACCCAGGACCACCGATTAACAAACCCACCGCGCATGCCGTTGCGCTAAGAAGTTGCGCGAAACCCCTCACAAAGTACATTAAAGACATCATAATCTTAACGTGGAGATAATTATCCAAGTAAAATTCCCAAGAACGTGCTACGTTATTCATATTAGTGTTTCAAAGTGCAGGTACAGTTTACAAAGCCTTCTATGAGGAGCCACTAATGTTCAGTCCACTGGGGAACAGGAACATCACTATCCTTTTACCATGTAATATTTACTTTAGGGCTGTAATAAAGTTTAATGAACTTTAATATTCAAGCTATTATTTCTATAAAATTTTGTTTGTTCCTTAATGCCGGACATTCTGTTGTAGGTAGTATTAGGTTTTATAATAATGTCTACAGTTTTTTATATTAATGGTATAGGGTCTTTTATAATTATCTGCTATAACAGCTTATCGTTGAAGAATTTTTGTGTCCATATTTCCTTCATTTTTATTCTTACTTCATAGACTCGATTTTCTTACTGCCTCCAGTTAGCCTATGTGGTTTCGATCACGAGGTAGGTCCAAGGTTCGAATGCTGGGTCAGATCTTGAAATAATTCTTAGTTTTTTTTCTCCTAAGATTTTTAGTAAATTCTATTCTTCTAACTCCCAGAGTCAGGAAGTTAATGGTATTACACCCCTGTGCTTTGGAGAGTACAGTAAGCCGTTGGTTCCGGCCATTATCGTAGACATCTAATACTTAATGATTGTTAAGGAATTAAACATTATGATCCACGTGCATTAGAGCAGCATGGTGAGTCTACGCTCCATATTCTTATATATATATAGCTTACATCACTGAAGTTTAATATAAATGCCACACTTACCTTTACCTCGCAAGCTTTCAGTGGTAATAATATATTATGTGGAAAAATGAAAAGTATAAAATATTTTGTATCTTACGTACCTGTGTTGACACTGACACGCCAGGACCACCCGTGCCGGCACCTGCAGACAAAATAAAACATTTTTAATTTCTTCGCATAAATTCGAGCTCGTTGGTGTTTCGCATTTTAATTTTAAATGTTAAAGATAAGATATATTAAAAGAAACGTTACACGGTAAATGTACAAGTTAAATCTTTGCGAAAATGTGAAATGAATATTTTTGCAAGCTTTTATATTTTGCCTTGTTAGTGTACATGGGTTATATCTTGCAATTCTCACTGATAAGATCATCATGGCTGCCTCGTTGATCTTAGTGAGCCTGTGTGACTTCAATCACGAGCTTCTGCGTTCAGATCTTTGGTTGGATTGTCAATTAATTCTGAGCTTTTCTTTCTTCTATGAAATGTTTAGTGAAATTCTAAGCCCGTAATCGGGAAATTGAGTGTTTTACAACCCCGTGCCTGGGAGAGCACGTTACGCATTTGTCCCGGTCACTTCATTAATTGTGACTGTTACTGAATTGAACATTATCATCCTAAGCCCGCCAACTGGCATTGGATTAGCTTTGTGAGCTTTCGCTCCATATCCCCTCTTTAACGAGAAGGAAGGCCAGGCCCTGTAGTAAGCCGTTAAAAGGCTGTTATGATGACACGATCATAACATTATTCTTTACATCTTTTTTGCCGTAAAATACTCAGCAACTTTCTCAAATTATGGCAAGAGTCCTTTGTTTTATTTATGAGATACATATAACATTCTCTGAAAAGCTGAATGAAATTTAAATATCTGTTCAATTATAATCACATCCTTATTTTAATGGAACACACATATTATGTGTTGTAATTGCACTTTTTTTTTTGAATGGTTGAATTACTCCATTCGATCAAACGATCTCAGAATTCTCTCCGCATAACTCCTCGGTCAGCACGGTACCGCCTTGCATTACTTCGTGCTGGCCTCGCTGTTATTATTTCTCCCGTGCTTTCTTTTCTTCTTCTTCCTTTTTTTCTCTCCGGAACATTATGGTACGGAGCATCTTTGCGTATCTGTGCCATTCATCCTCATTCTTTAGCATGGAATGAACCAGATTTTGCGCATTTATATCTCCTACTCCCTGAGCTTCAGCTCTGATGTCTGCACATCCACACTACTAACTAATTAGTAATTGCACTACGGGACTTACTAATAATTCGGTTCTAGAATAGTAAAAAACGTCTGTTCACAATGGTGGTCGACACACAAATGACTCACCCAAGATACGTAATATAGACTACAACTGTGGGTAGTTAGACATATCTCCAGTTCTACGTCAACGATAACAAGCAGCGCGTTTCAGCAAATATGGAATTTAAATATTGCGCAAGATATTGTATGGTTAAATTTGCTGCAACGCGATTCTATGTTACGTTTTTGATGTGAAATGAACTTAACTCTTGAGAGTACGAAAATTATGATATTCAAGTGTTCTCTTTTTATATAGGTTAAAAACCTCAAATGAGGCAGCCAGCCGGCTGGAATGTACCTAAGTGAGAAAATAGGGCACACTAATGAAGCGCAAAACTTACATAGAATTTTCCCTTTTCCGCCATTTACTTTTTATACTCTTACAATTTTTCTTCTAAATCATATCTACCCGTATTATCGTGATTCAAAGAAAAATCATTTATTTCATTTCTAACCGACTACTAAAGCGTTTGCACATAAATTCCAAATTTGTGAATAAATTTAGGTACCTACTTTTATTGTGGGCGTTTGAAGTCTTTTTTTTTAATGACTACAAGTTGGCCCTTGACTGCTATCACACCTGATGTTAAGTGATGATGCAATCTGAGATGGAAGTGGGCTTACTTGTTAGGAGTAGGATGCAAATCCATATCCTTAACGGATTCTACACGACATCGTACCGGAACGCTAAATCGCTTGGCGGTACGTCTTTGTCGGTAGGGTGGTAACTAGCCTCGGCGAAAGCCAGACCAAGACAAATTAAGAAAAATCTCAATCTGCCCCGCCGGGAATCGAACCCAGGACCTCTGCCTTATATATCCACCGCGCATACCACTGCGCCACGGAGGTCGTCAACTCCAAAGTAATATAGTGATATTACAATTTAATATTTAAATAATCAGCGGTTTTTATATATTATGAGCCAATTTTTTTATCGAAGGTTGTAACACCTTCTCGAAGACATATCATGTATTAGCGAGAGATATTAGTATACTAAAAAGTACAAGTACTTCAGAGATATTGGCGTTATACCTTCATGTAAGTGTATCTAAGTACAAATTAGCGTCCACTTCCTTTTCACTCTCTTTAATCCTTTAATAAAAGTCGGTTAAGGGTACTCTAGACTTGCCCATAAAATGTCCTAAGTTTTGTATACCAACATTTACATTCACCTTCGCCTCATAAATCTCTTTGTTAATCTTCTTTCATCCATTCTTTCTACATCTCTCATCAATTCGTCGTTGAGAGCTCAAACACGTAACACGTACGTACGTTATAAAGAAATTGTGTGATTACCCTCAACATGGGAAAATGTGATAAGTGTAATAAAGTAATTACAAAAACTAAACCTGGATTGGAATGTAGCCGCTGTGAGAAGATAGTGCACCTAAATACAGCATGTTCCGAGCTAACGAACAAACAGCTAGCAGCTGTTCGTGCAGCAGAAAACCTGGAATGGACTTGTCGAGTGTGCCATGAAAACTCACCTAAACGGCACACTATTGTTGTTCCTGAAGACGATGAAGAGGAAGACGACAAACGCAGTGAGATTCCTGAGCTCAAAATTGATATTAAGCAACTATTGGCCGATATCTCGAGGGAAATGGAAAAAACATTAAGGCGCGAGATGAAAGATCTGAGTGAATCGTTACAATTTCACACTGAAAAAATGGACGAAGTTATCGCAACTCTAGAAGCATGTCAAGGTACTATAAATGACCTGAAGAGGAAGAACATTGAACTAACAAATCGTAATAACAACCTGGAGACGAGGGTAGGTGCTTTGGAACAATGCCTACAGCAAAAGGAGCAGCGTGAACTATCCAACTATGTTGAAATATGTAATTTGCCGCACTCTAATACTGAAAATAGCCTATCACTCGCACAACAAGTAGCAGTAAAATTAAATCAGTCGATTGATGATATTAAACACGCAATTCGCCTCCCTGGTAAGGAAAGTGCGGGCCCAATACAAGTGCAACTCAAATCTGAACATCTACAAAATACATGGCTTACAGCAGCGAAGACTATTACTCCCAGAATAAAAGTAATGGATATCGATTCTGGAACTCAAAACAATACAGTCATATATTTACGAGAAGCACTAACCCCCTACAATAAACACATGCTATGGTTCACCAAAAAAGAACTAAGCAATACCTACAAATATATCTGGATCAAAAGAGGAATCATTCGTGTTCGTAAAGATGGTGAGAAAGAAAAAGCAGTAATTATTCGGTCTAAAGAAGATGTGAAAAACCTAAAACATTAATCTGTAGATTATAGGTATTTTTACTTCACTTATATACACTTAAAATTAACTAAAATGAATTCGGACCCCATAGATAATATTTTAGAACTCTCAGGATGTGTAAACTTACAGAGTTTTATTGATTGTGTACCTAATAGAACAAATCTTTTATGTCTTCATTTAAACATTAGGTCTATAACTAAATATTTCTCATCACTTGAGCAATGTATTCACCACTGCTCCAAAAAACCTGATGTTATTATAGTCACAGAAGCTAATGTATCCGACTCATTATGTTGTTTATATAACTTGCAAGGGTATGAAATGCACACAGAGCTACGTGTAGGGCGTAAAGGAGGTGGTATCATAATGTACACACAGAAAAAACACAAATTCACCACTAAAACATATAAAGCTAAACATTTTGAACTCCTTTTTGGCCAAATTATCACCCCAACGGGCTACACTGCCACTCTGTGTGCGATTTATAGACCGCCTAGTAATAGCAAGCACTTATTTATTAGTGAACTTGATACACTTCTTACTAAATGTGAGCGAAATACAGACCTATTTGTATTAGGAGACATCAACTTAGACTTAAAATCCAATTGTACTGTAAAGCATAAATACAGCACTGTAATGTATAATCACGGCCTAGTGTGCGGGATCTCAGAATACACGCGTATAGAATTGTGTAACAATAAATTAAGTAAATCGTGTATTGATCACATTTATGCCAGATCCCGCGCACAAGACGTGTACACGACAGCGCTCGGAACTTCACTAGCGGACCATCGCGCCATAGTGCTCGCTTGCGTCGGCCCGCTGCGTCTACAGGCTGTTCCAAAATATAAAATTTTATACGACTTTAAAAATGTAAATAAATGTCTTAAAGAAATAGATTGGCAACCTATTAAAAATATGATATGTCCGAATAAAATATATAATATGATAGTAGATAATATAAAGCAGTGCTACGAAAGCTCAGAAATAAAAATAATAAATTATAATAATCATAAACGTTCTAATATAACTATAAATAACAAAATTAAATATGCATGTATTCATAGAGATAACCTTTTTGTAGAATGGCTTAAAGATCCTGGCAATAAAATGTTGAAACTTAAATACAATAAATCCAGAAATTATGCAAACAAAATAATACAGAAAAGTAAAGATAACCAAATCAAGGATAAAATTATTAAAAATAAAAAGAACCCTAGAATATTGTGGCAGATACTTAATGAAGTCACAGGTAGATTAAAAAACTCTTTGGATGCCATGATATTAAATGCTTTGGAAAATAATTTAACCAATACAAAGGACATTGCTCAAAATTTTGCTACTAAATTTAATGTCAGTGTTAAAAATATTATACCAACATGTAATACTAGATTAATAGATAAAAGTACTTATATTTCACCAGAAAAGGTATCATTACGATTTCAAAAAGCTACGCCTACCTCAGTCTTTAAGATTATAAAATGCTTAAGATCCGATAAGGCACCAGGTATCGATAATGTAGGGGTCTCCGATCTAAAAACCATAGGCTACAAGATATCCCTAGTGTTAGCAAAAATGATAAATAAATCAATCGAAACAGGGAAATACCCAATTGAATTAAAAACTGGTATAGTTAGGCCAATACATAAAAATGGAAGTCGTAAAGAGTATGAAAATTATAGACCAATAACAATTCTACCATGTATAAACAAGATCGTGGAAAAATATATAGGTAACCAAATCTCTAACTTTTACTCTGATAATAAAATAATTAGTGATGCTCAATATGGATTTCAGTCCCAAAAATGTTCAACTCAATTACTCTCTATATTCACTAACGTTATTTGTAAATATCTGAATGAGAAAAAACATATACTAATAGTTTTTATAGATTATAGTAAGGCCTTTGATACACTGCGGCATGATGTACTCGTGGAAAAGCTAGAACACTGCGGCATAAGAGGACCCATAAAAGACTGGTGTCAAAATTACCTTAGAGACCGTTCTTATGTAGTTAAAGTGGATAAGGAGTATAGTAACAGAGTACAAATCACGGAAGGAACAGCCCAGGGTTCAGTGCTTGGACCTTTGCATTATATAACCTACGTCAATGACATCACGAAATTAATTAAAAACTGTGATATTTACCAATATGCAGATGATACCTGCCTTATAGCAGCAGATCTTGATATAAATAAAGCTCTCTCAAAATTGCAGACAGATTTTACGTTACTTTCTAAATGGTCTCATGACGTAGGTCTTGTACTAAATGCGAGGAAAACTAAGCTCATGTACATCTGCTCCAGTCAGAACAGAAGTGCTATAACTCCGCGCCTGGTTGCACATCAACATGCATGCCTACATACAAACCGCAATCCCTGTAGTTGTGACCCTGTTGAGCTAGTTAGCAGACACAAATACCTAGGCCTCATAATAGATGACAGATGTAAGTGGACGGAACATATTAACGAAGTCTGTAATAAACTTAGATCCGTGTTGGCAAAATTTACCATAATTAAAAATAAAATACCATACCATATACGATTATCACTATACAAAGCACTTGCTGAATCCACTATATCCTATGGTCTAAGCAGCTACGGAAGAACTTGTAAAACACATTTGGACTCCATTTACCATCTACAAATTCGTTTGCTCAAAACCCTAGTGCCATACAAAATTAAAATTAAACATAAAAATAATTATCATAAACTTTTTTCTTACTGTAATATAATGCCAATACATGATAAAATCAAATATACAATGCTAATAGAAAATTTCTTTAACATGAGTGTACAAAAACTCGTAACAATTCCGATAAAAACGCGCAGTGTGTCAAACGCCAAACTTATAACTCCCCGATGTAACAACTTGTACGGCAGGCAAACCCTGGAGTTTATTGTTCCTACATTGCTAAACAAGTTGCCCTACAAGTTAAAGCAAGAAATCAACCCAAAGAATATAAAAGAAAAACTCAAGAAATATTTCCTACAAGTATGAAATGTTATTTGGAACATCCTGTTTATGTTTTATTTAAACTGATCTAATGCGTCACATCAGTGCAGCGAGGCACCTGTAATCGGTATTATTTTGTAACTACCCTCACATATTTTGTTCTTCTTAATTACA
This sequence comes from Mycalesis mineus, assembly GCA_034621355.1. Taxonomy (NCBI): domain Eukaryota; kingdom Metazoa; phylum Arthropoda; class Insecta; order Lepidoptera; family Nymphalidae; genus Mycalesis; species Mycalesis mineus. The sequence goes on along the minus strand of CM067899.1, from coordinate 8,967,956 downwards.
CATCTACGCATATCGTACTCGTACTAACCTACCTAAAAGTATAATTAGGAATTCCGAGCGCTGAACGATGAATGCCGGTGTACGGACAAACTCAGATGAGTTTTTGTTGCACCGTTTTAACAATTTTTGAAATGTTGTATTAAAATGTATATTTTTGTTTAAATAAAAAAAAAAAAAAAATCTAAGCACCCCTTTTTCAATTTTAGTCAGTACATCTTCTTTTACACCACACCGTTCTCTTTTCATACTATTGCTTACCCCGTCACTCAGTTTTATTCCGCACATACTACTCGATGCTCTCATCTCTATCGCATTTATTTTACTTTTATGTTTCTTTTTACCCGACTGCGTCAGAAGGAGGGTTTTGTTTTTCGAGCGTATGTATGTATGTATGTATGTATGTATGTCCATTTCTTCGGCACGCGCTACAGCCTAAACGGCTAAACGGATATTGACATGTGAGGTGTCGTTGAATTTTTCAAAATGGCGGCTGTAAATGGGGGAAAAAAGGGGGGATGTGTGTATTTTTTTCTTTTATCTTAGCAATATGGGTATCAATTGAAAGGTCGTAAAAAGACCATTTCAAAAATATAAATATCATATCATGTTCACATTACTTTTTTAACAAAAAATGGCAAAAAGTGTACGAAGTGTGGGACTAGTTACCACCCTATCGACAAAGACGTACCGCCAAGCGATTTAGCGTTTCGGTACGATGTCGTGTAGAAACCGATAAGGATGTGGGTTTTCATCCTACTCCTAACAAGTAAGCCCGCTTCCATCTCAGATTGCATCATCACTTAACATCAGGTGTGATAGTAGTCAAGGGCCAACTTGTAGTCATTAAAAAAAAAAAGTGTACCGTCTCATTTCTATACCATAAACTATAACTAAAAAGTCTCACATAAAATTATTATTATAAAAACAAAAAACCCGACTGCTTAGAAGTTACGAACTGAAAAGAGAAAAACAAAAATCCTTGTTTTTCTCTTTTCAGTTCGTAACTTCTAAGCAGTCGGGTTTTTTTGTTTTTTTTTATAATAATAATTTTATACCATACTCAACTTTCACTACCATACATGAAGTAGGTATACTAATAACACAAGTACATTAAATCTACATGTAAATGTATTATATAAATACAAAATTTGCATATAATTTTCCTATCCTGAAATCAGAGTGAAGTGAAATACTAACGCATCACATGATACTAAATGCTATCAAACCAATATATACGTAAATGATTCATACTCGTAGATAATTAATAGGTACAATGTACTGACAGACCCTTGTTACAAAATTATGTTAATTAATTTTCGAGTACTGTCAAAAACAATCACGAAACTAATTAATTAGAATGATAATAGAAGGAACACCGCCTTGCTTGCTGGTGTTTCAAGCTAAATTAATTTCGTATTATTTTCTTAGCTGTTGTCTGTTTTGTTCTGTATCTCGAAAATGAGCGATAAATTTAGATTTCATCCGAATATTTAAGTCTTTTGTTTGGATTGCTATTCATAAAACTGTTAGTGTATTATTTACTTTAGTTCTGCCAAAGCACAGTCTTTGAGATCATGAACTTTTAATGACGTAGTTTATAAGAAAGCTCTATGTGCTCTTATTTAAACTTTTAACATGAATAAAAAATTTTAACAAAAAATAGAACCAAGGTTTCTACTTTAAGGACGTTACCTAGAGCCCACAAACTGCTTTACTACGTAAAATAAATGTTCCTTAAACTTGGCTGGCACCGACTTCATAGATATGCTTAAGTAAATTAAAGCAACTAAATGACACAGTTATATTTTACTTTTTAGTGCGTTTTGAGTCGGTTCTATTTTTTGTTAAAAATTTTTATTTCTTACTTTTTAGTGGTAAAGTACTCGTACTATACTGTCATAGTATATTATACGGTACTAGAAGACAAAAAGCTACCGATACCGAGACAAAAACCGAAATCGCCGTAAGCGTGCCTCCAAAATTTGAAGAGTTCCTTCAATTTCCCCAGGATATCATCATCCGATCGTAACATGATAACAATGGGACTATCTTGGAAGTATGCCCTTTCTAATAAAAAAAGAATCATCAAAATCGGACAACTCTGTAAAAAGTTATGCGTGGTCATACATAACAAAAAAATTTACGTGTCGAATTGAGAACCTCCTCCGTTTTTTTCGTCGTTAAAAAATATAACAGCGGGTAATAAAAAGTAGCATTATCATCGTTCTTAAATTTGATTGTGTTTGTATAGTACAGAAACGAAAAGTGTTCGTTCAGCGCGATGTCCTGAAGGGCACTGCAAAATGCTGAGTGAGGTCCTATTTGGGATTACATCACTTTCACATCCTGTATTTTATTGTATTTTATTTGTATTAGTGGTGTTTTTCCTAAATAAACATTATTATTTCTTTCTTTCTTTACCTCTTCAAACACTAAGACGCTTGCCAAAACACGTATCTGTACGCCTCTCATCTCAACAAAAAGCCAATCGTCTTCAGAAAACAGATTACCTAAAGAGACGAATATCTTAGCATTCCATGGATTCACCGTGCGGGTGCCGGGTCCATCGCGTGGCTGAGAGAAAAACTCCGAACAGAGCCCGAGACTTGTGACACGGTTCCCCTTAGTGACGCGCGTCAACACTCACCTCCTCTGTTCAAGTTATTCTCCCTGCCCAGCCAAATTCGGAAGGACCCTACCCTAGAGCAGCTTTGGACACTTGTTCCAATATGGAGCTTACTGCACTTCTAGTAAGGCCAAGGTCTTTTAGCAGGTTGTAGAGAGACTTCGCTGGTATACCCCTCGCACCCACTTCTACCGCGTATAAACTAACCACATAGCCATTTTTGGTTAGTTCATTAGTAAGGTCATAAACTTATTGATAAACAATGAATATATATCGATTTATAGTTAAGCCATCGAAAAGACAGGAAACAAATGAATCATTCTTAAAAATCGCCAACATTATTACTTACAAGAGATGTACACAGAGGTCATATTCGTCTGCTTTTATATATCGGTGCTTTATTTACATTTATTATTTTAATAAAATGGCCGAACTATTATTTGGTATTGACTGATATGTTAATTTTTCCCACAAAATATGAAATCCTGGTGTCATTTTAATACATTCCATTAACCGTTTTAAATAATACCTACGCCTGTTTAGTATTCCCCAATATCAGTGCCGTTATCGTGTCGTTAATATTTATAGAAGCGGCATGTAAGCCATATATTAAATCTTTTACATACTTCGGAGTTTTCTCTTAAAAACTGGGGCGGAATTTCATCGCAAGCCCGTGGTTGTTGAATGCCGCTATTATTGGTTGATTTATTATACAAAATGGTGCTGTTACACACTTTTAAAGGTTGTTTTTTTGGCATTTAAACGGGGGTAAATATGTATAATGGTTTGTTGTGATCGTTGATAACTAAAAGTGTCTAAACTCAGACTATAATATCATCATCATCATCATTATCAGCCTATTAACGGTCCATTACAGGGCCAGGCCTCCCTCCTCATAGGAGAAGCGATATGAAGCGTACACCCACCACGCTGCTCCAATGCGGGTTGGCGGGCTTAGGTTGATAATGTTTCATTTACTAACGATCACTATCAGATGTTGATGATAGTGACCGGGACCGACGGCTTAACGTGCTCTCCGAGGCACGGGGGTATAACACCACCAACTTCCAAACTTCGAGCTTGGAATGTACTGAACATATCATAGAAGAATGAAAAAGACTTATTCTATGACCCGACCCAGGAATCGAACCCAGGACCTCGTGATCGAAGCTACATAGGCTAACCACTAGGCTAACCACTAGACCAACGAGGCAGTCAGACTCGTACAGTCGTAATAAAACCTGGTCAGACTATAAAAATGTTAATAGATTTAATGATTTTATATTACAATGAATTTATTATTATTATTATCTTACTAATTATTACTGCTATTTTAATTGTATCTTTTGTAATAGTTTTTTTTTTAAATAAATTTTTTTGTATATGGGTTATTACAATGCCTGAAATAAAGATTATTATTATTATGCCTTATAAATAATTATGCCTCCATTGCTTCACGGGTAAGTGCCCAGACTTAAAACGGAGTTCATCGGTGTAATTTTTAGTTATCGTATATTTTTAGTTTGTTGTTGTTGACGAAAAATTTTTTTTTGTTATTAAAAAAACCAGTTTCCTTGCGGTGGTACTTAGCAAAAAATGGTAGATTACATACTCTTTCACAACTCCCTCAATAGCGGTTTCAAATCAAAGCCCTTCGATTGGACACCCCTATTGAGGGAGACTAGTAGAATACTCTTCACTATGAAAACTTAAAATTCAAGATGGCCGCCACGAAAAAATGACATCAATATTGTCATGGGTTTATTAAATTTTCAATGTAATCTTGTTAATTTGTTAATCCGCTATTTTTCGCCAATAATCAAGTAAGGAATAGGTTAAGACGATCTGTTAGACAAAGTCGCAGACTTTAATATTAACATCGGTGTGAGGTAAATAAGCATCATCTCAAATAATTCTAATTATAATGAATTGTGAGATAACAATACTGTAATAATCGTTAACATATGAAGGTTTTCATACAAACCTGGAATACAGATTCGTAATAAAACCCATTCTACCTCACGCCATCAAAATAATCCCCTATTTGGATTTCCGAACTGTAGGGACGTTATCATGTCGTTAATATTTATAGAAGCTCCATGTAGGCCTTATATTAAATCTCATCCATATTCGGAAAAGTTAAGAATTCGATCAACTTCAGTATTGCTGGGTAAATGGGTTTAGTTTGGATTTTTTTTTTTGATTATAAAATCCAAATATATTTTTTGGAATTGTTACATACATATTATTCACAGACTCAATTTTAAGCTATTGCATAGCTTTTATCGCGGGCCTTGAGCGTGGAGACCGAATACAGAAATTCCGTAACGAAAAAACCTAACACCCCCTGAGTATCGAAAACATAATATCAAAAGCACAATTTCGGCAAGGACGTCGTCGGGGAACGTGGCCTAGCGGTAAGGCGCTCTAAGTGCCCGGATTGCCAGAGAGACACGGGTTCGAATCCCGTCGGTACCACAATTTTTTTTTTCAAGCGTGATATTTCAAAAAGTCATTTTTTTTTAAATTAATGACTTTTTGCAATATCACGCTTAAAAAAAGAACCCGCGTCTCTCTGGCAATCCGAGCACTTAGAGCGCCTCACCGCTAGACCACGGTCCCGATGACGTCGGTAGGTAAACATAAGTTGATAAAAAATGCTATGCAATAGCTTTACCGCGGCAGTCTCCGAGTGCCACGCGTCTTTTTTTATTTTTATGATTTGGCATTAAAACATATATATAATGCAGATAAAGTTTCGACCATCAGATAGTCATCTTTATCAGCCTACAAACGGCCCACTACAGGACCAGGCCTCCCTCCTTATAGGAGATGGGATATAGAGCGTAGACCCACCACACTGCTCCAATGCGGTATGGCGGGCTTATAATGCTTATATTACATTTATAAACGATGACTACCAGGTGTTGATGATCAAGAGCGACGACTTAACGTGCTAGCACGGGGGTGTAACACCGCCAACTTCCCGACTCCGGGCTAGGAATGTATTGATAATTTCATAGAATTGTGAACAACCCAGAATCATCCCGTGACCAAACCTTTAATCCTAGGTTTGGTTTTTTTTTCAACAATTTATGAATTTATAATACATACTTATGTATTATATCCATCCATACATAAGTATGTATTATAAATTCATAAATTATCCCAAGATGTCACATCTAGTGATTAGTGGTAATTGCGTAGAATACTTACAATACAATACAATACAAATATTATAAGGAGAAAGTTGTATGGATGGATGGATGCTTGTTTCATGCAAAAACTACTGAATGGATTTTGATGAAACTTTACAATAACATAGCTTAAATATCAGAATAACACATAAACAAGAGAGGACGAAACGTATACAGAACATAAGAACACTAACATAAAATAATAAATGCGCCCATGTTTTGTTCACAAACATAAAAAAGGCGGACTCAACCAACCAAATGTAAAAAAAACATATCTAAATAAAATCGTGTATAATGAAAACAAAAATACAATATAGTCCCTACTAAATAACTTCGATGACCCAACCAAATAAATTCACAACAACAAGCCAGAAAATATATAACTGGAATTGGATACATTGTTAAAAGCTTTGATTTTAGGAATTTTAAAAACGCTTATTTTTTACAAAGGAAAATTCGGAAAATATTTTTTTTTATAAACAACAAAATCCCTTAAGAATGAAATATTCAAAGTGAATAAATATTGTGACCTTACTAATGAACTAACTAAAAATGGTTATGTGGTTAGTTTATACGCGGTAAAAGTGGGTGCGAGAGATACTAGAAGTGCAGTAAGCTCCATATTGGAACAAGTGTCCAAAGCTGCTCTAGTAGGGTCCTTCCGAATTTGGCTGGGCAGGGAGAATAACTTGAACAGAGGAGATGAGTGTTGACAGCCGTCACTAAGAGTAGGTACTCTTTTAAACCTTCACCCGACACCCGCACGGTGAATCCATGGAATGCTAAGATATTCGTCTCGTCTCATTATCCTATCTATCTATATCTGTTCTAATGGTTAGCCTGTATGGCTTCAACCACGAGGATATATAATTTTGTTCATCCATTTCCATCTGACTCTAAAACTACTTATCAAAATTTGACAAATACGTGCTTCAGTGAATAGAAAGTAAACCATTTTATATAATAATAATAATAATATCTTTATTGAACATACTTAAAATTAACATTTGATATACTCCTTAAAATTAAACACAGTTACATTAGTTACGGTACAAGTACAAAAAAAGGTCTTAAGGAGTGCTTGGACACTCGTACTAGGAAGACCTGTATTACGAGCGTCGTAGCCTTCCTACGGATCCCATACAGTAATTTAGACAGAAGTTTTCAAATAAAACGGGAGTATGGTAGGTATGGTGAGGCGTGTGCGTGTGTGTGGGTGTGTGTATGTGTGTGAGTGTGTGTATGTGAGTGTGTGTGTGTGTGTGTGTGTGTGTGTGCGCGCGTGTGCGGGTGTGGTGTTATTATTTGTGTTAAGGTAAGGGTGGTAGGTATGTCATTTTGGTGGTATGATTGGTTCATGATTTAATTTCATTAATTAACGTTTCAACATCATAGTAGTCTAGTCCTTTGAGCCAAGTTATGATACAGTCTTTACAGCGTTTATGATTTAATATATTAATATTAAGAAGATCATCGATTTTGTTGTATAATCTCGAGCTGAGGAAATAATATTGCCGACCAGCAAGGGCTGTACTGCGAGGCAGAATATCACAAGCTTTTTGTTTGCGTCTTTTTGATGGGCCTGCTACCGCCGGAGCTTGTATCCTGATAGCCGAGTGTTTGCGTGCTATAACTTGAGAAATAAACATCTGGCGGATACTAAGCACGTTCCAGTCTTGATAGAGTTTCGACGTGGGGTATCGACGGGGTAGGTTACCCATCACCTTTAGAACTCCTCTCTGTGCACGTTCAAGACGGATCATATCTGTTTTGTTAGCGCCACCCCAAACTGTGATACAATAGCCTAGGATAGACTGCACTAGAGCTAGGTATACGGTTCTCATCACTTTTTGGTCGGCCACCGTTCTTAATTTTCTTAAAATAAAAATTAGTTTACGTGTTCGAGCAACAAGAGTATGTATATGCTTTTTCCAACTTAGAGTGCTATCTATTACTACACCAAGATATTTTATATCCGTAGTTTTCTCTAACTCTTGGCATGCACATTCTTCAAGATTCTGAGTACAGGTATGGGCTTTTATACTGAATGCACTTGGTTGTGTATGTATAGTTGTATCGAAAGTAATAAGTTTAGTCTTAGTGAGATTTAGTGTTAATAGGTTATTTAGTAGCCAATTGTTAACGTGGTTTAAAGCAAACTCTGCATGGGTACGCGCCTGTTCCCAGGTTCGGCCTTGTACGAGTAGAACAGTATCGTCAGCATATGAGATTATTTTCGTGTGCGGAATGTTTAGCTGACATAGACTATTAATAAATATCAGAAAAAGAGTAGGACCAAGAACGCTGCCCTGAGGTACTCCGTATTCTATATTTTCAGTGTCACTTAGGTATTGACCGATTTTTACGCACTGACATCGATTAGATAGGTAATCCTTAAATAATTTCAGGACGTCACCTCGTATGCCAATTGCTTCCAATTTTTCTATAAGAATGGGGACAGAGACCGTATCAAAAGCTTTACACAAGTCCAGGAAGATGCCAACCGTTTTCTGTTTACTTTGTAGGTTTTGTGTGACATGAGTGGTTAGTTCCAGGATCGCATCTTCTGTGGACTTGCCCTGCCTAAATCCAAACTGATGTTTTGACACAAAATCTATTTTGTTTAAGTACATGATCAGACGCTTATTTATTATTTTTTCAAAAACTTTCGAGACAGTAGTTAATACAGATATTGGTCTATAATTAGTTACTTTGTCTCTGACTCCACTCTTATAAATAGGATGAACCACTGCTTTTTTAAAAACAGCTGGAAAACAACCTTGCACAATACAGAGGTTAAGAACATGTTTTATTATCGGAATGAGTATGTGACGACTATTCTTAAGTATTGTGGCTGTTATGCCATCCCAACCGGTTGCACAATTGTTTCGAAGACACATTATCGTGTTCTCGATCTCTAGTTCATCGGTTTCATTTAGAACCATGGAGTCACAGGGTGGGCGTGCAATATCTGCTGCTAGTAAATTTGAAGCAGTTTGCTTTAATAAAATAGACATGGCTAATGTTTTACCAATACTAACAAAATGACCGTTAACACTGTTGACAGATGTTTGAGGATTGATACAATTTATGAGTTCATTTGGGGGAGAAGTTTGACTTCGAAGGGCAGTGATATTTTTTATAGCATCCCAAGTCGCTTTTTTATTATTCCTTGCCTGTTCTAACTGAGAACGTTTGAAAGCGCGTTTTAAATTTTTAAGCAGATTGTTGCAAAAATTGCGGTATCGAGAGTACGTAGTTTTTAGAATCATGTTTAGTGGCTCTTTCCTTGATTTTTTGTGTAGTTTATCTCGATTTCTTATACATCTAAGGAGCCCTTCAGTAATCCAAGGTTTAATATTATTACGTCTGCGTGATTTCTTAATAACAATAGTGTGTGACGAAATACATGTGTATAATTTATTAATTAAGGTAGTTGCTGCAGAATTAGCTTTAAAGTCATTTAATATATCGTCAAAATTAATAGTTTTGATGTCATTTAAAGCAGCTTCAATATTCGTACGGGAATGTAACTGTATGGGCTTTTCTGTCAAATTTTTCTGTTGCAGACACAACATAGTAGGAGCATGATCAGTAACAAACGTGTCCAGTACAAAGACAGTGGTCGTTCTATTACCTCTGTACAGGATATGATCTAAGCAACTATTTCCGCGAGTGGGGAGGTCGTGTACTGGCAGGAGGCCATGCAGGGAAAGCATATCAAGATATTTGTCTGCATTAGGATCTTTGGCATCACGAGATATATTGATGTTCATATCTCCTAAGACAGCGATTGTTTTGTACGATGAAAGTGAGCCCAGGACGTTATCTAAACTCTCAACAAAGTTGTTAATGTCTATATATAATAGATATTATGTCGACTAATGCTTAATAAGTTACAAAAAAATATTGTCGTGTAAAACGATAACCTTCCTAAAATCCAGATTTTCAAGGGAAAATTCTTCTCAATTTTATCGCACGGTAGCGGTTTCGGAATGGCGCTATTATTCCATGATTTATCACTCATAATGGTGTCATCGGAGGTTTTTAAACTGCTATTGCGATAGAAAATTAAGGTCATATTTTATTTGGCCAATATTGACGACCTGTCTAGTTCAGCGAAGTGTTATCGTAGTGAAGCCTTGACACACTCGGTTCGTGCTTATGTTAAATATGTCTGTAGGCGTCGTAGTTTCTAAACGAATGAATTGTTCTGTTTTTATATTTATCTTAAAGCTTTGAAGCTATATAAGCCAATACGAAGATAGCAGCTTTTACTATTATGGTGAAATTAAAATAATATCATAGTTTAACTAGAGGTCGCCCGCGTTTTCACTCGCGTAGTTTCCGTTTCCATGAGAATGTCGGTATAAATTAATAAAAATATATTTTTTTAATGACTACAAGTTGGCCCTTGACTGCTATCACACCTGATGTTAAGTGATGATGCAATCTAAGATGGAAGCGGGCTAACTTGTTAGGAGTAGGATGAAAATCCGCACGACATCGTACCGGAACGCTAAATCGCTTGGCGGTACGTCTTCGTCGGTAGGGTGGGAAAGCCAGACCAAGACAAATTAAGAAAAATCTCAATCTGCCCCGCCACGAATCGAACTCAGGACCTCCGCCTTATAAATCCACCGCGCATACCACTGCCCAACGGAGGTCGTCATTTAGATTAGTAATGACGCCAAACAAAACTTTGTCGGTCTCGGACACTGTCATCAAAATCTGATAGTGATCGTTAATAAATCAAACATTATCACCCTAAGCCCGCCAACCCGCTTTGGAGCAGCGTGATGGGTGTAAGCTCCATATCACCTCTCCTATAAGGAAGGAGGCCTGACCCTGTAGTGGGCCGTTAATAGGCTGATAATGATGATGATGATGAATACTTTGTGCTGAAGATATAGTAGGTATAATCCATAACTTAATTGCTATGGGAATAACTTAAACCACATATAGATATTTCTATACCTACTTTTAATTTGTTCAATGTATTAGACTAAAATAATATAAAATTCTTATAAAAACCTCAAAAGTAGGTCACATATAAATCGCAATCGTCTATATTTATCAGTTTAAATGTTTTTTTTAGAATTAATCTACCTAGCTATGTGCTTCAAATGTGCTCTAAGTTTGTTGACAATAGAATTTTTATTCAGCTAATCGTAAATGCTATTAGAAAAACTTTAGCCATACCTATAAATTCATTTCTACAACTACTTTTAAATCACTCAACTGAAAATAATATGAAAGCGAAATATTATGAAATTGATATCAGGCCTCAAAAATAGGTAAATAAAAACGTTTGCGATCTGTATATTTACAAATTGCAAACATTTAAAATATGTTTCAGATTTATTTTTAGAATGTATTTTTAGCTATTGCATAGCTTTTATCGCGGGCCTTGAGCGTGGAGACCGAATCGAGAAATTCCGTAACGAAAAAACCTAACACAAACCCCCCCCCACCCTTTTTAGTTTTTTTAGATTGACTTATTCGCATCTTTGTTCGCCAACGTCCATACCATGTTGAATACACCGGTTCTCGTCCGATCACCGAAGTTAAGCAACATCGGGCGCGGTCAGTACTTGGATGGGTGGCCGCCTGGGAACACCGCGTGTTGTTGTGACCGCGGCAGTCTCCGAGTGCCACATGTCTTTGTTATTTTTTTATCTACCTGTTTCAAATATGACACAACTTTAATAATATATCTCAACGGGTATTGTAACTGTTTCGAAGTCCCATACAAAGGTATACATTCTTCACATATAAATATAAACACACTTTACACCATGTGTTAGATCTTTCTAAAGGTTATTGTACTTTAATTTAAAAGTATTAGATTGGCACGTGATCGTCTTTCGATTAGAACCCTATTATCAATGTTATGTCCATAAATAACTCAAGTACTTTAAGAGTTTCGGAAGATAAAATTCATGCAACCATAAACAAATCTTGACTATCCCTAACTCACACTTTCCCACTGTATTTTACATGAACTGATTCTCATATATGTGGCCCCTTTCATGTTTTATAAATTAGTACAAGTTTTACACAACAATAAAACTTGTATTATTGGAGCAGATATGATGCACAGCATTATGAGAGATTACGTCATACTTCCCGCCATTTTGTTGACCAATCCGAGCCGTCTAGCAACCAATCCGCCAATCAGATGCGTTCCCGCGTGGTATCTTTGTGGCGTGATCGATCACGTGGTCTCCAGTTGTAGGCGCTTGCCGCGTTTTAACTCATAGAAGTCTCTCACCAGGAGACCTTATTAGGATGCTGTGCATCATATCTGCTCCAATAATACAAGTTTTATTGTTGTGTAAAACTTGTACTATTATTCGGCATGTTATGATGCACAGCATTATGAGAGATGTGTCTATTACCTCCTGGTGACCACAAACGACGCTATGTGAATAAATTTAAAAAATCGTTGTGTAAATAAAAAATAATACTTGTTAATCAAGCAGGAATAAAAAACATAACTTCTATTGGATTTTGTTATTTCAAAAAATAGTTTATTAATGACAGTATTAAATCAACGGTATTTATCATACAGCATTTATCTCTTTAATTTAAGAATTAAACAGGTTCAAAATTTGTTACTAGATTGGTAGATTGATTATGATTTGATCGTCCAATAATTTGTTTACAATAAAATTTAGCAAAGGTGTTCTCTCTACGCCAATTACCACGAGAGAGAATGTCTTCAATAGGATGGTTCTCAAACCAACTCAAAGATGCTACAGCTGAGCGCACACATCCAGGCGAAGCCTGTATGTTAGCATCTTTTAACACAGATTTGACCCAATTACCAATGACTGTTTTTGATGCTACGCGGGTTACCCCTTTTATTGAAATAAATAATGAATTGGGACCATGGGCTACCCTTCTATGTTCACTCAACTGTAGGAGTTTTTTACACCAATAAACGGGACAAACATTTATATTAGTATGTTGAAAAAGTTTCCAACCTGATTGCCTGTAGGTTGCAGTATCGGTTTTTGATCCGAACTCGGGATAGAAAATGATATGATCACCACCATCAATATAGTGATGTTCTGAAACTTTTAAAAGTGTAAGATCGTGTATACGTCTACCCGATGCTAGTAGTAAGATGCATGCTAGTCTACGTGATGCTTCAAACAAAGTTACCCTACTTGGAGGATTACTCTGTAACCAGGCAATCAAGTTGCTTGGGTCCCAAATCGGAGGTTTTTCTATTCGGGGACTCTGAAGAGAGATTGCTTTTAGCATATGTTTAACAAGAAAATGTGAACTCAAGTTTGTCTCAATATTACTATGACTAAAAGTAGTCACCACAGATTTGTGTAATAAAATCGTAGGATAGGATAATCTCTCTTCAAGGAATAGGAATGCTAAAAATTTTGCTAAAATATTTCCATTAGGATACTTATGATCGAAATTATTATTCATACACCATTTTACCCAACGTGACCAGGCTGGTTTGTAAGTTTTTAATGTTGATTTTCTCCAACTTAGTTTTAACAACTTTCTTTCAGATTCCGACCAATCTTTGGTTTCTTGGCCCCAGCTCCAATTTTCCAAACAAAAAGCTGCATTTCCTTCACTCGAGGCGGTGCACGACCAGTCGTCTGGTCTATTAGAACGTGCTCCAGATCCTGAATTTCCACTGGTTTGCTCAACGCCCGTCTGCGAAGGTCCGGCAGCCAAAATGCTCTGCTCCACATCGGCGCTACTATCAAAAATGTTCCTTGTGCCGAGTTTAGATGATGAAGTACCCGGGGTATCAAGCTCGGTGGGGGAAATACCCAAGCTAGCTGGTAATCCCATATCCGGCTGAAGGCGTTGCAAAAAATTGCCGATGAGTCCAAACAATCTTTGCTGACGTAATGTTTTACTACTTTCGTTTGGCTGGAAGCGAAAAGGTCTATTTGTGGCACTCCGAACCTTTTGAATATCTTTCTCAGCGCTGAATCTTTCAGGTGCCACTCCGACGCTTTCTTGCCCCGAGATAGTCCATCGGCGATGTCGTTGAATTTTCCTGGCAGATATTCGGCAGTGATTGATATATTCCATCGGTCTAATATCCTCATCAGCTGATGTGTTAAATTGAGAAGGGCCGTCGAACGCGTTCCGCCTTCGTTCCTGATATACGAGACTACCGTTCGATTGTCTGTCTGGAATACGAGATGTTGACCCTTTAGTCGGTGCTTGTAATAATTTACAGCCGCTACGATAGCAAACATTTCCTTTCGGTTGCAATGCCATTTGATCTGATCTCTTCTCCATTTGCCCGACGTCGTGAAGTCGTCCATTTGAGCACCCCACCCGAAGTCGGCTGCATCTGTAGTGAGGAAGTGAGATATTTGTTGGGGATGTAGGGTGCTCTTCACTTGCGAAAGTTCTAGTATCTTGTTCCACCATTGGAGATCTACAATTACGGAAGTAGGTAGACTCACTGATTTGCACGGGGGAAGGTGTTTCAGAGTGCGTGCATGTCGTTGCAGTTGCCGACAATGTAAGCGTCCCCTGGGAACGACAAAACTGGCAAAGTTCATCATGCCTAAAATAGTTTGAATGCTTTTCAGTGACAGTTTGCTCTTGGTCAAGGCCTGTTTTACACTGATTTTGATCGCTTGCACTTTTTTCAGAGGTAAACACTTGAGATTTAGGCTCGTATTCCACTTTATCCCCAAATACTCTATTTCTTGAGTGGGTTCCAGCACTGACTTTGCATAGTTTATTGTCCACCCTAACGTTTCTAATATGTTGATTGTTGCTTTTGTATGTTCCTGAAGCTGAAACTCCGATTGGCTGGCGAGAAGAAAGTCGTCCAAGTACACAATCGCTCTCATTCCTTTGTTCCTTAGGACTTGTACAACCCAATTGGTTAGGGTAGCAAAATTCTTTGGTGCACATGACAGTCCGAAAGGTAAGCTCGTCATTTGTAGAACCTGACCCCTGTAATACAGTCGGAGGAATCGACGATGACTTTCTGTGATGCTCAGATGAAAGTATGCTGAAGAAAGGTCTAGTTTTACCATCCAGTCGTTCGCTTGAAGAAAATGAGGTAGTTGAAAATGGGATATCAATTTGAACGGCGTGGCCACTATATGCTCGTTGAGACGCTTCAGATTGAAAATCGGCCTGTTCGAACCGTCGCTCTTTTTGGTGAGGAACATTTTCGAAATGAAACTGGAACCTAAAGCGTCCTGATCCGGGGCTTCTAGAACGCCTTGCTTCAGTAACATTTGTATTTCTTCTGTCATCTGTGGAGATTCCGGGGTTTGGAAGCGACGCAGAATTCGAGGGCATGATCGGACAAGTGTAGGCTTGGAGGTAAATGGCAGTCGCATTCCCATAATCATTTTGAGAAGGGCCTTCGGAGCCCGAAGCAACTGCCACTGCTTCCGATACGCTCGGAGGCAGCCCCCGTAAAACTCGGGCTGGAATGGCCGCGAGTCATTTGCCGAGATGTTTTTTAGTGGGTTTATTATTATCCTTTTTAAAAGACCTTTTTGCCTTGTACGTGAACTGATTTGAGGTACTGGCGGAAACAGGATTGGATTTGCCGCCTCTCTCCTTTGATTGGATGCCCTTGACGCGAAAGGACTGATTAGAGGAAGATGGTTCACGTGATCCACTAGATCTGGAAGTTTGCTTTTGATTTTTGTTTCCGTCCTTATCTGATGAGAACCAAGGTCGAACCCACTTGTCCATGCCACCAGTATGTTGCACGTATAACTGTAATTGATCCTCAGAAAAGAGGTATTTGCAACTCGGAGGTATCTTACGCAGACCCTCCCGCAAATTTTTATTAGGTAACTCATTCAATATGCGGTCACGGCGATATTCAATAAATTCGGCTCGCTTACCGCATACTATTTGCATTATTTCCTCACTAATTTTATGAAACTTCGAAGTAGGTTGAAAGAGATCGGACAGTTTCTCAAAAGCGGAGACAGCGCTGAGCACTGTATCGGGCGAGGCAGCCCAGTCGACAAATTGTTGCAAATTATGTTTTAAAAGCTCTCGTTGTGCAAGCAAACCATTACAAATAGCTGCCAGGGCCCGTTCGGATCCAGCGACATTGTCTTTGCCCCTAATAAACTGCCTAAGTTCGTCATTCACCTCGAGTTCAATAAAACCAGGAGAAGCGTTATGTATTTTTAACGCTTCTGAATAACGAATGTCTTTCAAAGTTTGATCACCAAATCTTTGTAAATCCCCTAGCCGCAACAAGCGATCCGAGTCGGCACGAGGTACTTTGGGATCTTTTATTGAGGTATTAATCTGGGCTAAATTTAAGCGAAACAGATCACAGTGATTGTCTATGTTTGCAGGACGTGTCAAAAAATTTTCATTAGCCTCAGTCGAAGTAGGTTGCAACCGATCTGGCATAGAAACAGGTGCCGTTGTTAGAGGCGTAAAATGCGACATCAATGGAGCGTGCGCAGTTACTGAGGGCGTCGGCACGGGGCGCGCGACATGCGTGAGGGTAGGTCTAAAAACATTTGCCGCGGTCTGATCCGCGGTTTCCTGCGTAGAAAAAGAGGGTAGCGGGCGTGTTGTCTCCGGCGTGGCCGAGATAGAATTTTGCATGCCGAAACTGCACAATTGCGATGTTACGGGTTGTGCGGCATGGGAATAAACATTGCTTTTTAAAATGTTATTCAAAGTGTTAAGTTCTTTAACCAGATTCGTAATATAAAAATCTGACTCACCGCGCTTCCGCCGTTTTACCTCACAGACCCGCTGGGATGAGCTGCTCTCACTCGATTCCGTATTGGACTCATCGGAATCTTCCTCACGCTGGCGCTTATTCCGTGTTGCGGCCCCGGCCTCAGCCTCAACGGTGACACTTTCACTGTTACACTCTTCGGAATTGTCCATGGTGGAATTCCGATAATAACACCAATAACTAATAATGACACACACAAGATAGTCTTTTCGTTAAACGTGTTGACGCGACGAGAAGTAACGACGCTATGAGTTAAAACGCGGCAAGCGCCTACAACTGGAGACCACGTGATCGATCACGCCACAAAGATACCACGCGGGAACGCATCTGATTGGCGGATTGGTTGCTAGACGGCTCGGATTGGTCAACAAAATGGCGGGAAGTATGACGTAATCTCTCATAATGCTGTGCATCATAACATGCCGAATAATAATTGCTTTATATTTTTCAATACACGAAGTGTTTCCCATTTATGGGACCTCTTCGTGTATTGTATAGTTCCACAAATGTGATTAGAATCAAATTCTCTTAAGAACTTAAAATTCCAATCAATATTAGAGTGGTATTACTGATACGCACACAGAGCGATCCGAGTAAGTCCTCAGACAAACTTTAGATCGATGGCATCTTTCTATTGAAAGATGGTCAATTCCGTTCAATATTAGAATGATATTACAGATACGCACACAGAGCGATCCGAGTAAGTCCTCAGACAAACTTTAGATCGATGGCATCTTTCTATTGAAAGATGGTCAATTCGGTTCAATATTAGAATGATATTACAGATACGCACACAGAGCAATCCGAGTAAGTCCTCAGACAAACTTTAGATCGATGGCATCTTTCTATTGAAAGATGGTCAATTCCGTTCAATATTAGAATGGTATTACAGATACGCACACAGAGCAATCCGAGTAAGTCCTCAGACAAACTTTAGATCGATGGCATCTTTCTATTGAAAGATGGTCAATTCCGTTCAATATTAGAATAGTATTACAGATACGCACACAGAGCGATCCGAGTAAATCCTCAGACAAACTTTAGATCGATGGCATCTTTCTATTGAGAGATGGTCAATTCCGTTCAATATTAGAATGGTATTACAGATACGCACACAGAGCGATCCGAGTAAGTCCTCAGACAAACTTTAGATCGATGGCATCTTTCTATCGAAAGATTCAATTTCAAAAGTTCAATTCAGAACCATTCGACCATTTATTACAATACAGTTCACAAATTATTCGCTTGAATCATTATGCATAAATTCACAATATGGTATCACTAATAATGCTCTAATACTTTACAATATCAATTACACTAAAGATGAAACTAATAAAATGATGTACCTAAGTTAGAATTGTTTCAATATTCTCACGCATTACGCACCTTAGCTCTCGACGACTCGTTGCTGTCTGAATATAGCAAAACATGACGGCGGCCGACCCACAGACACACACGAACCACAGACAAGATGAAAGTAGGTGACACGAAAAGACAGATAAAATATGGTTGTGGCTTGAATAAATATGGTGGTGTTACAGTTGCTACTTAAAGACAACTTACGTCGGGCAAATCCGTCCGCCGTCGCTAAACAATATGCTTACGTCTACATTTCGTAATATATATATATATATATATGGTGTGTGTGTGTGTGTGTGTATATATGGACGCCGTTTATAGTGGTATGTACCCGTTGATCATGTCGAACAAACACGAAATTTGTTCAAAATGATCTAACTTTGTCTGCAATAGAATTCTAAATTCAGCTATTCGCATAAAGGACAAACTTAAACAACATGCAAAGATTCATTTCTGGGCCCACGTCTAATGTATTTATGAAAATAATACGAAACTAAATTATATGAAGTTCATATTAAGCCTGTTAAGTAGGTCAGAGTACAAACGCTTATATTTATCTGTTTGAAATTTTGTATTAGAATTTATTTGTCTACTTACCTACCTCTTTCAAATGTGATCTAAGTTTTAAAGTTAAAAGTTAAAGCAATTCACGGAGTGCTGTATAAAAGTTTACGACAGCTCTTTGAACTTTATCACACATCTGTTACGGATAGTATAAAGTCAGATAAGCCCTTAGTGTCTTCATCTATACTAAAGCCAAACTCAATTGAGAATGCTTGTCAACAAACAAATTTAAAATGAAGGTAGAAAATGCAATACATTTTATGCCTAATAAATTTAAAATTATGTTTTGGTTTTTCATAACATCTTATTTTAAAGATATTGAATATTTTAATTAGTTTTAAGCTTACTAATCTAATTTATTGTCATGATATCGTCATTAACAAGTTAATTAAAAAAATTAGGTGTAAACTGACTAGTGATTTCTACCTTCAATTTTAATTTGTTTGTTGACAAGCATTCTCAATCGAGTTTGGCTTTAGTATAGAAAGTTAAATAAATGAGTTTTCTTGTATTAGCTACTATATTTATTTTTTAATGTTATAAGCTAATGCTTGACTGCTATCAGGCCTGATGGTTAGAGAAGATGCATTCCCTTACCATGTAACGTAAAAACATTAGTTTCTCGTAAACTCATTACAATACTCCCAAATACGGAAGGTTCGTATTAACCGGCCGTGCTAATTTTTTAACGGGCGCTTTGATCGGACAACTAGGAATGACAGTTCATTCACGATCAACGACCTAGTGGCCGTCACTACTCATAATAGTTACCAATTTTTTTATTTATTTAATTTAACGAAATTGAGCTGCACTTAGTGCATAATTAATATTTTAAAATACAAATACGACGTGCTCGTGTTCCTTATTACAATTCCCACATATTTGGTAAGTGCTGAATCATTGCATTTATATATAGGCTTTCTTTTTTATATATGTACCTACCTACCTCTCGTATAATTTTTGTTAACTTTCTTTCCTATTGCTAACTATTTCTAATTATTTTCATTACGTACTTAATAAATTGTTATTTCATTGTTTAAATACCATTTTCTTATCATTCATGTATTCTTTCTCTCTCCTTTCTGATTGTCTTCACGGCCACCTCACTACCTACACTTTCGGCCTCCCCCTGTAGCTTTGCTTGTGGTGGTCACAACCAGAAAAGATGGGAAGGACGATTGTAAAACTTTCTGGACGTGAATTCCAGGTCCCAAGCTACCATTTACGATCCCGGTAAAATCAACAACTGCCGCCGTACCCGTGACGTCACCGTGGTCGTATCATCACCGGCGTCGTGGCATCATTCGGCCGTCCCATCCCGTGACCGGCCATCAGCTGTCGCCGAGTCGCGCCCGGCTCCAGGGAAGTACCGGACTGCGCGAGGCTTAAATTAGGTGGGCCTTACACCCACGGCCCATAATCTTTTATGAATATAATTTCTTTTGTGTTAACTAAGGTGGTTTCCTTTCTACCCTAACCCCTTACGTTACACTGGCGCCCAACGTGGGGCGCAACATCAGGCCTTCCAGCGCTTCCAGCTTCCTTGGAACGCGCTTGCCTAGAAGATGCCTATTCATTCTCTGGGTGGGTGATGCTGAGACAGAACGTCGAAGTTGTCGCAGTCAGTTTAGAATACCATTTTACCGTACTGCCGCTTTCAGGGGTTCTTTCACTTACTCCGCCACAAAATGTTGGAATAATATCCCCCCTCCAATAAAGCAAACTAAATCAAAATTTATCTTCAAAAAACGATTAAAGGGATTTCTTCTTGACAAGCAATTTGAGTTCCAGCATCATGTGGCGGAGATTTCATATTTGTAAGATGAAAGGATTTAATTATACAATAGATACTTAAGGTTAGATGTGTGTGTGACGTATTCGTATGAATTATTTATTTATTTTATTATTATTATTTTTTTAAATTGCATTTATAGATATTTACTTATGCAATATGTTTTTAATTTTAATTTTTATAGACACTTATTATTTTTTTGTTCTACTTTTCACAATTTGGGCTAAGTTGGGTCTTAAAAAAAAAAATTAAATCTTTAGTCTATACTAAAGCCAAACTTGATTGAGAATGCTTGTCAACAAACAAATTAATAATGAAGGTAGAAATCACTAGTCATTTTACACCTAATTTTTTTAATTAACTTGTTAATGATGAATTCATGACAATAAATTAGATTAGTAAGCTTAAAACTAATTAATATTTTCAGTATCTTTTAAATAAGATTTTATAAAAAAAAAACATAATTCAAAATTTATTAGGCATAAAATGTGTTGCATTTTCTACCTTCATTTTAAATTTGTTTGTTGACCAGCATTCTCTGTCGAGTTTGGCTTTAGTATAGTTATAGAATATCTCTATAGTTCATAAGGTTGTTTCATGCTGCGTCCGTGGCGGCACCTAGACATGGATCCAGCTGAAAATCAGCGCTGCATGATCTCTTAGAGCTGGGTCCTTTTTCTAGGTTATGCCACACACCGCAGGGTATTGTACTAAAAGCAATAATTGTAATGTGTGGCATAATGTATAAATAATGACATTTTCATTTCATTTCATCTAATCAGTATGTATAGGTAATGAAGTTATATGAACCAAACCGCTTAATACGCGTCCAAGAGATATCAACTACGTAGATCTATGCGATGTAGCAATCCTATGATAGATTTGAGATAGAGTATAAGAGAGGACAGAACGAGATCAAACAGTTCCTGATCACACTATTCGAAATATATCCTGTAGAACACTAACAGACAGGCAAGATTTCAGCGGTGCTGCAACCTTTGAAGTTTGGTTCTTGTTCATTGTCTATAAGCTTAGCAAATTAGCCCGCTTCCATCTTAAATTTCATCATCACTTACATGCTTATGTAATCAAGGGCTACCTTGTAAAAAATTACAAAAAACAGAAAAATCGCACTAGAAATTACTTGGGCATATAATACCTATGGAGTTACATGCCCTTGCCTTAGAGCACAATATGCTGTAAGTTTTGTCTTTGAGATTAATATTTAAAAATGATCGTTACAAAGTCAATCCTTATTACCCTGAGCTCGCCAACCCGTACCTATAAATAGCTGTAGGTAAATCTATATCTACCAGTTCCTGAGGCGAAAGATATGACTGACTGTATCCATAATATACTATGTTGTGACTAGTCAGTTAGTTACAGTCTCTATAGGTATGATGGGTCAACTGTAGCATGAGATAATCTTTATGGTATCATAAAATGATATTGTTACTTACCTACGTCATCATTGTTATCCGACTATTTTAACGACTCACTACAGAGGTCAGACCTCTTCTTTATAGGTAAGGGGATATATAGTGATTAGATCCACCACGTCGGTCTAATACGAGATGGCGGTTAGCGAACTCACAAATAAATAAATCTCTATTATAACATATTTTAAAATAAAGTCCCACGTCGTGTCTGTCTGTCTTTCTGTTCGCGATTAAACCGGAAACCACTGAAAGGACTGTTTTGCGGTTTTGACCAATGGAGAGAGTGGTTCCTGAGAAAGGTTTAAGTATATAATTTGTTAAGGTTTTATGTAAATAGGTTTAAGTATCACGATAATTGTCGTAAAAGTCGGAAAATTTTAGGCACCTGGGAGCTTTCATTGATAACGCTTCTTAAACTCATTTCAACCGACTTCAAAAGGAGGTTATCAATTTGAAACTGCCCAGTTTTCACATATGTTAGTCTGTATCAACGTCTGAACAAATATGCCAAATTTCCAAAGTGTATATATGTATGTATGTATGTATGTATGTATTTATTTATGTTTGTGGAGGCATATCTCCGGGACTAGAAGTCCGATTCAAGTTATTCTTTTTTGTTGTACTAGGTATTGTTCAACTTAGGGAATACTGCAAGTTTCATTAAAATCGGTCCAGTAGTTATTGAGATAGGGATGTTTTTATGCATGACCACGCATAACTTTTCACAGAATAGTCCGATTTTGAAAATTCTTTTTTTATTAAAAAGGGTACACTATCATTAGTCATCATGTTGGGATCTGATGATGAAATCTAGCTTAAATCGAAGGAACTCTTCAAACTTCATAGGCACATTTGCAGCGATGTCGGTAGTTTATAAGTAGCTAGCAAATATTGGTACTCATAGTTTAGAACGAGTAGGTTTTACGTATGATCGTTGTCGATAAACCACTAAAAAGTATGAAAAATGAAACCGACTTCAAAACACACTGAAAAGTAAAAAATAAATGCGTCATTTTGTTACTTTAATTTACTCAACCATATCTATGAAGTCGGTGCCATCTGTAAGCTTTCTACTTTAAAGACGATACCTAATTTACACAAAGTGCTTTGCTACTTTGTTAAATAAACTTTCCTTAAACTTGGATGGCACCTAGTTTATAGATATGGTTAAGTAAATTAAGGTAACTGAATGACGCATTTATTTTTTACTTTTCAGTGCGTTTTGAAGTCGGTTTAATTTTTTATTAAAATTTTTTTTCTTTAAAAAATGGTTTCCGAAATATTCGTTTTGGGTTTTTGGAAGGTTGCAATACATAATTTCCTCACGGGCAAAGCTCTTCGTTTGCTCTTCTTGAGAGCTGACGTATAAAAAACAATTCAAACGAATTGCAAGGAATGTTTCTAAATTAGTTACTTATTTTTTGGGTCAGTGAGTTTAAAAATAAATGCAAATAAACGAGCCAACTTCTACCTCAGAATTAACCAGGCGCCGTAAACTAAAAGCTCCTCTTTTGGTAACTATTGTATAAACCGCTACGCAGTAAAAAGTGTACGGAGTAATGTATACCTCATTAGTGTGACCTATATAGTTTTTTGTAACGTTTAAAAGAAGCAAATAGTATTTTCTAATGGTGAATAATGATGTAATAACATTTCATATTGTATTTGTATATTTATCTCGACGTACGGCAGTGTTTCGATCAAAGTTCTATTCTATACTTAACTTTTGCCATCGCAATACTTTCTCATATCCTATAATTTCATACATATTAGTTTTATAACTGATTGTAAACCTAGGATGGACATACAATTGTACAAGCTCCGATTAAAAGTCCGATGTAATACTTTTTAAGAAATTCAGATTTTTTTAGATTTCGGAAAAATAATATCGTTGTGCTCATTTCTGCTGCTAGCAAGCAGCACTGGTGTAACCCAGTCTGAGGGGTGGGTACCGGTGTGGCTAAACATCTGCGTCTCAAGTTGATGGACTCGGGGCATCTCTTCGTAGGACGTTATTCCTTGCATTGTCTTGCTAAGTTGTTCTGTTAACATATATTATATCATCATCAATTCAATTGTCATATTCAATTGCCGACTGCTTGATATGTCAGTTATTGAAAACGCTGCCTAATGTCTTTGAGATCTAACAAGACATGTACAAGTAGCGGCACGAAACTCTAGCGCTGACCGTTATTGCGCAGAAGTAAAAATTTAGGTATCATGGGGGAGCTTAAGGAATGAAGGGCGGGCGTGCGTAGCGGTGATTGGCTCCCCAGTCGCTTTCCGCCCCCCGCACCGAAACGACGCACCACGGACTTCCAATGTACAGTCTCGCTCTGAGTTGCATTGTTATTATTGTTAATTTTCAGTTGGTTTGTTAAATATATTTAAATATATTATTTTTATTATTATTTGTTAAATATATTATATATTTTGTTGTTTTTTTAAGTTTGTTTGTGAATTTAAAGGAAATAATATGCCTAGAAGAAATACCGTTTTGCGACACCAGGCACAGAAAATGGTGTATGACGTGCATTGTTTTTTAAAAAAGGAATCCATTGAATTTATTGATTTTTTAAAACAAATTAAAAGTAAGATTGATGAAGCTACAAATACTTTACTCAATTTTTCGGATAGCAACATTAGAAATTTAAGCCAAATAAAACAAACTGCAGAAGTTATTAAGGCAGAAAATGTGAAATTAAATGAAATAATCAGTGATTTAGGGAAAATTCAAAAAAGGACTGCAGAGACTGCAGAGAGCAGAGTCTACACATACGTCAATTGCAACGGTAAGGAACATTTGCACTCAAGCCAATAATTCCGATTTGATCACAGTGTTTAGAACACCTGGTAAAAAACGTTCCAGAACCAAACCGGTCACAAATATCGATAATTTCGATCAAGGAGTAATAAAGAGGTGCATTCATAACTTTCACCAGATAAATAATGAACTTCCCACCGTTAGAAAGTTGAAAAAAAAGCTAGAGGAAGACATACATTTCAAAGGCTCAGAACGTAGTCTTCGAAGAATAATTAAGAATTTGGGGTTTCGGTGGAAAAATACCGAAAACAACCGGAAAGTGTTATTGAGACTTCAAATATACGTTTCCAACGTATCGAATATTTACGTAAAATAAAGCAATATCGCCAAGAGGGAAGGCCTATTGTTTATACCGACGAATCTTACGTAGATTCTTCGCACTCGTCTTTAAAAGCCTGGACCGATGGTACCACTAAGGGCCTTAAAAAACCTATTTCGAAAGGACAGCGAGTTGTTATTGTTCACGCAGGGTCTGAAACTAGGTTTATACCCAATGCATTGTTAATTTTTAAAGCAGGTACAAAATCCGGTGACTACAAAGACAATATGAATTTCGAGAACTATGAAAAATGGCTCAGAACTCAGTTAATGCCTAATCTATCACCAAATTCCGTCGTAGTAGTGGACAACGCGGCCTATCATAATAAACAGTGGGATCTTGCACCAACCTCTAATACTAAGAAAGCTGATATGCAGGCTTGGCTTACTGAAAAAGGCATACAGTACGAGAAAACACAATTGAAACCTCAATTATATAATTTAATAAAGGCAAATAAAGGAAAATTTAAAACATTTTGTATTGACCGAATCCTAGCTGAAAAAGGCCATCAAGTGCTGAGACTACCACCATATCACCCAGATCTAAATCCTATCGAAATGGCATGGTCCGATATAAAACAATATGTGGGCAGCAAAAATGTGAAATGGAGTATCACTAAATGTACAGAGCTAATTCAAGAAAAAGTTTTACTGATGGGTGAATGTGATTGGCAAAAGCTATGCAAAAAAGTGAAGGATATAGAAGAGCAATACGCAAAAAGTGACCATGTCGTGGATTTGGTAACAGAAGAGTTTATTATTCGTATTGATGGAGATAGTTCGGAGGAAAGCCTTGGTGAGTCTGATGACGAAGACGCTGCTAGTGCCAACGACAGTAGCAGCTCTGAGGCCAGACCCTCAACAAGCAAAAGACCCTGTGTTTCCATTGAAGGCGTGTTACTATTGCCTGATTCAGATTAGATTAGTCTTATATCTAAAATAAAAATTTACAATATAATAATGTTAAACGCGCACACACACACACACATACACACACACACACACACACACACACACACACACATTAAAACGATGTCGTAACATGATTTGGCTATTAATTAGGTAATTAAAGTAAATATTGTATTGCGTACGCATTGCGTACGCGACGGTACCGATGCGCAGCCATCCCTACTACGTTTCGTTCAGCGCTAGACTTACATGCCGCTAGTTATATCAAAGGATTGTTCCTCTCTGAATCTTTATTATGACTACAAAAATGTCCACATCGACATATTTCTATCATTTAAGGACAGCTTGCTATACTCATTCCTTTTAAAAAAGGGTCACATACAATTTTCTGTATTTGGTGTTCTTGTAAGGATGCAATGTTTTTTCTCGCGCTTAAAGTCGTAAGCATCTTCTAATCCTTACTAAAAGTTTGTACGTATCGTTGTTGAGATGTTATGATCTTACACGCAAAATCTACTGAATGGATTATTGAACTTCACAATAATATAGCTTACATATCAAATAATATATAGGCTACATTTTATTTCAAAATTCCCACAGGAACGAGAACTGCGTGGGTGGAACCGCAGGCGTTCTCTAGTTATAAAAAATATTTTTTTTAACAAAATATAGAACCGACTCAAAAACGCACTAAAAAGTAAAAAAATAACTCCGTCATTTATTTGCTTTTATTTACTCAAGCATATCTACGAAGTCGGTGCCAGCCAAGTTTAATGTAGTAAAGCAGTTTGTGGGTTCTAAGTAACGTCTTTAAAGTAGAAACCTTTAGTAGTGATTTATCGACACGTAACCTACTCGTACTATACTCTCATAGTATATTATATGGCATCAGTAGCCAAAAAGCTACCGATACTTACACAAAAACCGAAATCGCTGCAAGTGTGCACATAAAATTTGAAGAGTTCCTTCGATTTTCCCACGATATAATCATGAGATCGTAATATGCTGAGTATGGGACCATCTTGGAAGTGTGCCCTTTCTAATAAAGAAAGAATTATCAAAATCGGTCTACTCTGTTAAAAGTTAAGCGTGGTCATACATAAAACAAAAACAAAAAAAAGTGTCGGATTGAGAACCTCCTCCGTTTTTTTTCGTCGGTTAAAAAAGACTTGTCTGGTTGGCGTTCCGATTGAATTCACCAAATTTTCAAGAATATAATAGGAAATCAATTATTCATCGACTATAGAATTCAATTTATTTTTTTAATAAGGTCAATAAAGAATTCCATTTTTGTTCAAACACAAGGCGGTTTCAGCTTTTGAGGAGCAATAGCCATAATGAACAATTCTCTACATATTCATGAATAACTAACTAGCTGTATTCATGAGTTTGTTGAGATTGATTTGAGTGATGCTTTTAGTGCCAAGGGCTCCAAATTAATCAATTCCAAGAACAGCATCTATTAAATTCGCATTCCATTTAGCTGCAAACGACAATGGATTCTAGACGACAATGGCTTATTGCGCTATTCTGCGGTTATCATTCTCGAATTGTTGTCAATTTCATTAATGAATTATACAGAAATTGCAACGTTATAATGTAATTGTTGGTAATCATAAGTTAAATTATATTGCACTCCATTATAATACGAAATATATTAAGTTAAAAGTTACGCGATGATTATGAATATAGTTTCGACAATTTTCAGCATGAAAATAGTGAAATATGTTTGTTGTTCGAAAAATATAATACTTATTATGTAATATTGAACCGATTTTTATCAATTTTGATTTGGTTGATTTCTCTCAGCTTTAAATAACAAATAAATAATAATATATTGCCAAGTTCATATTATTTAAAAAATACAAAATCATTTTGTCGTACAGTTTGTATGCAAAACCTTTTATTTATATTTAAGAATAAACATAATATCAAAAATTGCGGAACCGACGGGATTCGAACCCGCGTCTCTCTGGTAATCCGGACACTTACAGCGCCTTACCGCTAGGCCACGATCCCGATGACTTCGGTGCCCAAATTTTACTTTGATATTACGTTTTTGATATCCAAGTATACAGCCTGTAATGTCATCTATATTATGAACTGAACATGTTACAATACCATTGAAGGCTCATATTGCGAATGAATCTCTTCAATTTTAAAGATGACATATTCCTATTTTATTCTTTTTTAGTTTTTATTGAAAAAACACTTAAGGGAATATTTATATTTAAGAATATAATGATATCAAAAATTGCGGAACCGACGGGACTTTTATGTTAATAACTCAAAAACCACTTTTTTTCACTTCATTGAATCAAGTATCCATATAAAAGGTATCCACATAGAATATATAAATATTTAAAGGAAATATAATTATCTCCTTATTTTAAATTAGCTTTGCATGAGAATCGTTCGTAACTTGTAAACCAATTAAATCGATATAGGTATGAACTTTGAAGGAGACAGATTTCACTAAAACTTGCTCTCAACTCTCAGTCTATGCTAACTGCGATATCTTAGTCCGCCTAAGTGAGCACACCACTAATTCCGATCGATTACATCGAAATCCTTGTGTTGTGAAAGTTTAGGAGTGCACTGGTTTAACAGCTTTTAAGTAGGTAGGTACAATATGAGCCAATCTCTAAATAGTAGCAAAAGCTGTATTATAAGCGATAAATTGGGGTGTTGTTTTTTCAAAACGTTTGATTTTCTCGATTAGTTCGTGTGATTGATGAACGGTCTGGAACATTATGGCCGAATTAGAGTTCGATACGATGAACTCGTATATCAATACTAATATTATAAAGAGGTTAAGTTTGTATGATTGTAAGTTTGTAAATAAAGTTCTGTCGGGGCTAATCTTCGGAACTACTGATCCGATTTTAAAAATCTTTCACTAGTAGAATACTACGTTATCGGTGAGTGTTATAGGCTATATTTTATATTTCTATTGTATATATTACCCGAGTTATCACAGTTTTTGTTGCGCGAATCGGATCGTGAAATTTATTAAATCGACATAAATCGCGTTCGCTGCCTTAACTATTGGATATAATTGAAAACATTGTATGAAAACTTTTTGCATCTAAAAAAGTTCTCCAAAAAAGTCCGCGATAGCATATATCTATCTTTTATATTTGGGCAGATATATAACTTTTTGTGTTTTAAAAATCATTTAATTCATATGCTTACGTTTACGTCATTATTTATACTACTAAACTTAAATCCTTATCAAAATAATTTATTTAATAATCACAAGGATATTATAGAGATAAGATTTGCCCTTTACAGTATGTTAATTAGTTATACAGTTTCGGAGATATTACAAAATTTCTAAAAAACATAACGCTGCCGCAATACCGTTTAAATTAAGTTGACTTCATCCGTGTACGTATATATGAAAGTCTGTCTTTAAAATTAAAAGGGTACCTAAGGGGTTTTGACGCGAACGAAGTCGCAAGCGACTGCTAGTTTTGTATAAAGATACTGTCGTGATGTTTTTTATTTACTACTAGTAGGCCTGCAGTGCAATCTCACCTGATGGTAAGTGACGATACAATGTAAGACGGAAGCGGTCTTACTGGTGGTGTAGGATGAATCTTCTTATTTCTATCGACATCTTTCAGCCTCTACACGACATCGTAAAGCAACACTAAATTAGTTGACGTCACTTTTCTGCCGGCAGTGTGGTACCTAGCCACGTCTGAAGCCAGACCTGGACCAATTAATAAAATATCAATTCCCCCAGTCGGACATCAAACCCAACACCTCCCTCTTATTTATCCAAGCTGCTGCGCTACAAAGACCGTCTACAAAAAAGACAGTATGGAACTTGGAGACTGCGTAAAGTAGGGTTATTTTTTTCAACTTATGTTTATATATCCATTTCTTCGGGACGCGCTAAGCCTAAACGGCTGAACGGATTTGACAGTGAGGTGCGTTGAATTTCCACAATTGTTGTGTGACATAGGCTATCTGTAAATTTAAATTTTAAAGCGTGATATTGCAAAAAGTTATTTTTATAAGTTATTAGATGACCTTAATAATATTTTGAAATATAGGCGTAAAAAGACCATTCAAAAATATTATAACATACAGGTTCAAATACTTTTTTCTCAAAAAATGGCAAACAGTGTACTAAGAGCGTCTCATTTCTAGACCAAACTAACCCTAAAACGTCTTACCAAAATTGTTATTTTGAAATTATGTTTTTGATACTGACAGGGGGTGTTAGATTTTTTCGTTGCGCAATAAAATTTTGAATTTTCTCCAGATAAAGGTCCGTGATATTCTCTATACAATAGCTTAAAAACCCAAAGTGATATAATTTTTATTGATAAATATCAAATTCCTTAAAGTCAGGACCGCTTTTACGGAAACTACTTCAAAACCAATAACTTGATTTGATTCATCTCAGATATAAGCTACGCTAGGAGTAACATTAATGAGATCTTTCATATTAAAACTGAAAAATTGCTTCGTAATATTATATTAAATTGATATTTCAGAGTAAACGTTTTCAGTTTAATATAAAAGCTTTGGTTATGACAGCAAATTGAATTTTTAAAACGATTTTTCATCCCGCGATGGAATTATATATTGATCCAACGTGATAGATTAGGTAGGTATATAATTTAAGTTAATCAAAATCCATACATTGACGACCTCCATGGCGCAGTGGGATGCGCGGTGGATTTATAAGACGGAGGTCCTGGGTTCGATTCCCGGCGGGGCAGATTGAGATTTTTCTTAATTTGTCTTGGTCTGGCTGGTGGGAGGCTTTCGCCGTGGCTAGTTACCACCCTACCGACAAAGACGAACCGCCAAGCGATTCAGCGTTCCGTTACGATTTCGTGTAGAAACCGAAAGGGGTGGGGGGTAAAAACAAGGTAGTCAAGTTAACTAGACCTATTAGTAAAGCAATTTACATGTAATATTGTTACTGCGGCATGTTTAAGCACCTCTCGTCTACTTTATATGTAACAATGAAGAAATGACCCGGACGTTTTACGTTTTCCCTTTTATTGCGCCTTTACTGCCACTCGTAAAATGTTTACTGCTGTAAACATATTAAACTGCTAAAATCATCTTTTTTATGATTAGAACACCTACCTTTAGTTAAATATGTAATTATTATTTTATGTCCTCTATAAAGAGGACTGTCATTAGTTTTTTTTTCAATCGAGAAAATCTATGTTTAGTCTACGTACATACTCGTACATATGCCATCACGCCTCATTCGTATCGGGGTAGGGAAATAAATAAATAAATATTTTATAACAATAGTTTAGTCAACTATTGCCATAAAACGTTTAGCGAATTTAGACTGTGACCTAACATTATTTTTGAAGTGAAACTTCTTTATCGGAGTTGGAAAAAAAATTAGTGTAACATTTTTTCGTTACGCGTCACATTTTTCCGTTACGCGCCATCTTTGACTTATGGAAGTGACGTGATAAATATATATATGTTATATTCAAGTGATCAGCAAAATCAAAGGGTTTATTTTAATTCTAATTCCAGTGAATTTCTAAAAAAAGTAAGTAATTACATCTCTTTTTCTAATATTTAGGTGTAATTATGGTATTTATTTTTCCACGTTATTTAAAATTAACCTCAGTTTTTGATTGTAATTTTCAATACACTAGCACGTGGGTGTAATTATAGTATCAATTTTTTCTAATACTTGAATGTTGATAAGTTAGTTAGTTAGTTTCACTTCTTACGAGTGTACGCTAGTACACGCACACATTTTCATTTATTTTAATTACCTACCTCTTTCTTTAAGCTAAAAAATGTATTAAAATCGGTCAAATCATTCTCAAGTTTTGTAGAAAATATATTAGAAGTATAAGAATTATTTAAACTTAGAAGTGTACAATATATTATTAAAATCAATTCATTATTTTAAAAGTTAATCGGGAGCAAACAACGTAACCGAAACAGTGCGGCAAGTGTGAGTTTTTCACCGAGCGACTGCGTAAAAACGTACTCACTCGTAACGTCAAATTATATAGAAAAAAAAGCCTTTACCCTCGCTATAACTAGATGGCGCTACTCCAATTCAATAAAAAATTTGCATTTACTGTTCTCGATATCGACGTGGTAAAATTACACTAGCACAGTGATGCTTAAATTGATAAAGATATATTAATCTTAATATTATTATATATAAACGGAATTTTGTATGTGTGTTTGTTACTCCTTCACGCCGCAACTATTAAACCGATTTGGCTGAAATTAAGAATGGAGATAGATTATAACCAAGATTTATAAACATTATTACTTTTGTTGTGAATACTTCTACCGGGAGGGGAACTACGCAAGTGCAAACCGCGGACACTGGTATATGTAATTCTTTAAAGTGTTAATAATATAGTGACAGAGTTACGTTTAACTAGAGTATCTTATAGTACCTCATAAATAGCTTAACAGTTTGCACATGGATATATATAGATGGATTTGATAGGCAGGAGCTTAGTTCTGAGTCCGGTGATCGTCAAAATGACATTCCCGGATATTACGACCCGGCTCAGCGATTTAACCAGCCCGCCCAGAGTGTGCTCTAAGATGTATAAGATCGACAATTTCCTACCGCCCTAAAACACGAATGGCCATCCTTTGTCGTGTATTATTATCGTATTAACAAGCTAAGGGCTATTTATAAAACGGCCACTCAAAATTTCTGTCTGTGTAAGATAGCTTAGGTAATGTAAAAGATTCTAGTTTCAATATATTCTCGTTGAACTACTGTGTGATCAGTAGACACAGTTGATCTATTATTTAGAAGGTAAGGAGTTGTTTAAGCTCATACTTTAGGAATAAATGTTTTGCAAAAGATCTGAAATAAAAAGAGGTAAGTAAGTAGAATAATCCATTACTTACTAATATTATAAAGGCGAAAGTTTTTAACTATGGATGAATGTATGTATGTATGTTTGTTACCCTTTCACGGAAAAACTATTGAATGTATTTTGAGTAAACTTCACAATAATATAGCTTAGATATATATCAGAATAACAGATATGTCACATTTTATCCCGAAATTCCCATGGGAATGAGAAAACCGTGGGCGTCCTCTAGTTGTGAATAAAAAAATTGGTTGTCTGTAAAGTCGGTTTACTGACGATAGTTGAACGTGACAACATCTTAAGAAAATACTGATGGAATGGTAGCATTTAATTGGTTATTAAAATTTTAATTTAAGTATATTTTTATATTTATTAATTTAAATTAATATATATATAAATATATTAATTTTTAATTTAAAATTAATATATTTAATAATTATATTTAATAGACGGATGCCGAACGCTGCCGAACGCAAAGGCCGATTGTGCATCTTTGTCGCTCGTTCTGCGCTCTCGCTTGCACTTCAAGCCTTACATGGAACGCCTCAAAGCGAGCTAACGCATGAGTCATGTTTTTTCGTGCGTGCAGCCGGCTCTATCGAATTATAAGACGTTTTTACGTCAATATAAAAAAGAATAAAATATAATAATTGTTTAATTTATTTTGTCAGCAGCTCTTAGTGTAGAATATAACATGCCTCAATTTAAAGTATTAAAGAGTTTTCACCTTATGTATCATCATGATCATCATCATCATCATCATCATCATATCATCAGCCTAAGAGGGGATATACCTTACCTATCTACTAAACCTTAAGTATACACGTATTAAAAACGTTATATTATAGACATAGTCGTAAATACGTAGAATAATTTCTACGTATTTAGTATTCTATTCCGAACATTTAGTAATAGAATTATTAACACCTTAACCAGCACTTAAGCCTGCGGATATTACAAGTCAATCTACGCCTAATCGTACTCAGACGTGGAGATTGTCAATCTCCTCTTTCACTTAAGACAAGTTGGAGTAATACATTAGTAGCTAAATACTAATAAATCTCCCAAGTGAAACTATAGCAGTTTCACGTAGGTTATTTGTGTTTAAAGGTTATTAGTTATTTTATTAGTAGCTAAATACTAATAAATCACCCAAGTGAAACTATAGCAGTTTCACGTACGTTATTTGTGTTTAAAGGTTATTAGTTATTTTATTAGTAGCTAAATACTAATAAATCCCCCAAGTGAAACTATAGCAGTTTCACGTAGGTTATTTATGTTTAAAGGTTATTAATTATTTTATTAGTAGCTAAATACTAATAAATCACCCAAGTGAAACTATAGCAGTTTCAAGTAGGTTATTTATGTTTAAAGGTTTTTAATTATTTTATTAGTAGCTAAATACTAATAAATCACTCAAGTGAAACTATAGCAGTTTCACGTAGGTTTTTTCTGTTTAAAGGTTATTAATTGTTTTATTAGTAGCTAAATACTAAGAAATCATCCGAGTGAAACTATAGCAGTTTCACGTAGGTTATTTCTGTTTAAAGGTTATTATTAATTATTTTATTAGTAGCTAAATTCTAATAAATCACCCAAGTGAAACTATAGCAGTTTCACGTACGTTATTTGTGTTTAAAGGTCATTAATTATTTTATTATCTTACACGAAGCAGTAACATCGTCTTTCCACTCGCTTTCTAATTTTTTCATTATAAAGAAAAATAATAATAGATATCGATATTTAATCGATTCCCTTTTTATGAATCTGCATGCTAACAATTTCTGTTATACTGCGAGGT
Source organism: Mycalesis mineus (assembly GCA_034621355.1). NCBI lineage: Eukaryota > Metazoa > Arthropoda > Insecta > Lepidoptera > Nymphalidae > Mycalesis > Mycalesis mineus. The sequence continues at coordinate 8,933,532 of CM067899.1, read as the reverse complement.
TTCTCTAGTGGTGCTAAAACATGTTTATTGTTTTATATGAACATAATATTTATTTATTTTATTTTAATAACTTTGTTGCATATAGTAAAAAATAAACACAGTAATAAAACAGAGTAGCATTATGAAGTAAAAGGCTGCCTTATAACTAAAAGTGATCTTATACCGGCAACCTTAGTAATGATTAATACACCATTCAATTATATAGTTTCCTCAACCTATTCTCCATCTTCCACAAAAGTTAATATATCTAAGAAAACTGTAGCCGTATTCTGTTATTATTAGTTAACATTGTGAGTTTTCGATTTGTCGTAATCTCTCTTTATGTACATGGCGTTAGATAGAGACATATAGAGACAAATTCGTTAATAACACTGTCGAGTTATAAATACATCTTTACAGAATAGCGCTATATTTACAAGCTCGGATAGTTTTTCTGTATGGACGTTGTCAGAGCGTTATACAATTAAAATATCCGCAACCTAATTTATGTCTTCCTTGGGAGGCAGTTGTTTGCTGAACAAATATTTGCCTCCTCCAACATCCAGTAAATTGAATTCAACAGAGCGGTCTATGCTTTGTTAGGTCTAACGGAAACAACCATTTTCTTTTAATAGGTACTAAAAACATTTTATAAAAATGTAATTTATACATAAAAATAAAATTGAATTATTAGCTTTTCACTTCATGCATATAAGAATAATAAGTAGGTATAAATAAATAAAAAAATATAGGAGAATTACACACATCGCTATATAGGCCCAAAGTAAGCGTACTCGTAAGTAGCTTATGTTATGGGTGCTATGACAACTGATGAATATTTTTATATATTTTATATTATACATAAATACTTATAATATATAGATAAACACCACCGGAAAACATCCATACTTATTACACAAACATTTTCCAGATGAGGGAATCGAACCCACACCCTAGGACGCAGAAGCAGGATCACCACCCACTGCACCACTCGTTATATACGGCACTTACATCAAAAAATAAATTTTAAATTTTTTTTCTGGCTGTCTGCCTGTCTATCAGTTAGCTTCGGCTAATCATTACCACAAAACGACGAAACTATAACTGTCATGATTTTTAAAAAAGTACTCGAAGTTTTTACTCTATGGCATGTTAGTTTATGAAAATTGTTTATCTGTGAAAACATAATGACTGGTCGCGTGTGATTGGTTAAGGCGGATCACGCCACTTATTGTTAAACCAATAGGAACGATGCCCTCCAAGAACGATTTTTAATGAAGGAATCGGTGTCGAGATGAAAATAGAAAAATTAGGAGGTGCATTCATTCTGTCCAGGGTGTTGAAGAAAGTAGATCCTAGAATATAGTATAACACGAGAGCTGTATCGTGAAAAATAGTTACTGTATTGTAAAATAGTAATAGAAGGAGGAAATAAAGTAATTGTTCTGGCCGTTGGAGTATTATTTACAGCACTACTAGTCGAATTGTAGAAATTATTTTTGTATAAAATAATAGCCAGCCTCATAAGGAGCGATATAGGCTAAATTTGTATCCAAAGAATAGGAACTTTGCGGAAACATCTGGGGGCATCCGCTAGCATGGTTAACTCCTTCCCGTCGGGATTTCGGGATATAACGAGGCCTATGTATTATTCTGAGAAATTAGCTATATTATTGTAAAATTTCATCAAAACCCATTAACAATACTTTTTAAATATTAGTAAGGAATATTAGTAAGACTTAGCTATTTCGACATCTAGACCGGACATATTTCTTTTTTCTAAACAAATCAAACGTATAGTACTTGTTACTTAAACAAACATCCCTAAAGACTATGTATTCAAAATGAATAAATATTATGACCTTACTAATGAAGTAACTAAAAATGGCTCTATGGTTAGTTTGTACGCGGTAGAAGTGGGTGCGAGAGGTATCCCTGCTAGCGAAGTCTCTCTATAACTTGCTAAAAGACCTTGGATTTACTAGAAGTGCAGTAAGCTCCATTTTAGAACGAGTGTCCAAAGCTGCTCTAGTAGGGTCCTTCCGAATATGGCTGGGCACTTGAACAGAGGAGGTGAGTGTTGACGCGAGTCAATAAGAGTACTTTTTTAAACCTACACCCGTGTCAATTTCGGGCTCTGTTAGAAGTTTTTCTCTCAGCCACGCGATGGACCCGGCACCCGCACGGTGAATCCATGAAATGCTAAGATATTCGTCTCTCTTAGTAAGGATATATTGGTACAAACATTTGTGTCAGTAAACTACTGGACTACTCAAATATTTTCCCTGCACAGATATTCCTCTACTCGTTGATACATAGATATGGACACATCGCAGAATGAAACGTTCGCAATCGGTATGTGGTGATTTGCATATGCAATTCATTGTGCTACCAGCTACGCAAAATTGCTAACAAAATGTGCCCAGTTTGTGCCATCGCTATCACGTGGGTAGATTTACACAAACAAGGTAGTACTCGGAAATAATTTCACCATTATTTAGCCTTTCTTTTCAATGTAATGGTCTAAGATCGTTCGATTCTGTAGATATTAGATATTTGATTGAACCGATTTTAAATTAATATTTAGGGAGTATGCTATAGATTAGTTGCTAGACTACGTTGCCTATCAAAAGTTTGCCGCAACTATCTGTCATTTTTCTCTCATTTATTTTTATTTACATTTTTTAAAATTTTTAACAATGTTATATATAACACTAAAATGTATAAAAAAAACACTATTAAAAATTTATAAAAAAAAATCTGCTCTTCCATTTGCGGGGCCTTTGCGGGCCCAAGCACCCGGTGGTCAGTGCTCCTGTGTGGGGAACCTCCTCACAATACGCGCCGTTTCAAGGACTACTGCCTTCTGTATCCGACTCTTGATCCAATAATTAAGCGAAAGCTTCTTAAGGTGTTGGTAGAAGCTTTTCGCAAAAAAACCATTGACTATCGATACAATAATAGCTGACTCAACATGCCACATGGCGGTAATCTCGTGAGCAGGGTCCAAGTATTTTAATACTTTCACAAGGTTATCGTCATGAGGAACAGTAATATCAACAATTATTGCATGGCGTACTGATCGATCGACTATCATTATATCAGGTCTATTGGCTACAATATACCTGTCAGTGATAATCGTTCGATCCCAGTAAAGCAATGCACTGTTATTTTAAAGAACTGGCGCTGGGTTGTACCTATAGTAAGGTATCTCAAAATCGACAAGGCCACATTGAAGAACAAGTTGTTGGTGGATTATCCTAGCTACTTGATTATGTCTGTGCAAGTAGGTATTCGCCGTTAGCAAGATAAGGACACCCGGAGACTATACGCCTGATGTTTCAGATTCCGCAACTACCTGTAATTTATTATTGAAAAATTGTTGTTGATATTAGTTGCAATCACATATGTTCTTTTTTTAATCAATTTCTTGTCATATTGAAGGAATAATGTAAAGAATTGAAAAAAAATATACTTAAAATAAAACCGTATTCAAAACGCACTTAAAAGTAAAAAATAGTTGCATGCTATAGTTACTTTTAATTAACTTACCTAAGCAATTAATTACTTACGACTGGCAACAATTTTTTTTTTATATAATTATATAAACTATATATGAAATAACTATAAAAACCACCAATACAAATAGATACCGAAACGTAGCTAGAAAAAACATTTCAACAAACAGCCGGCAAGTTACAGAACAACTCGAATATTTTCCCCGCACAGATATACTACAGATCCTGTACTTGTATTGGTATGTAGACATGGACATATTGTAGAATGAAACGTTCGCAATCGGTATCTAGTGATTTGCATATGCAATTCATTGCGCTACCTGCTATGCTAACAATGTGCCCAGTTTGCTGAATCGGTATCACGTGGGTGTATTTGATTTAAATACAAGGTGGTATAGTTATTCTAAATTAAAGACTGTGTGGCTTAGGGTGTAGCAAGGTGACAATGTAAACGTGTTTGTGTCTGCGAACTAAAGGAACGTTAGCACAACAGAAACGTGCTAAGTGATAATCTATGCTAATATTATAAAGCTGCAGAGTTTGTTGGTTTGAACTTGCTAATCTCACGAACTACCGGTTCTACTTCAAAAAGTATTCAAATGAAATGAAATGAAAATATACTTTATTGCACATAACAAGACAGGAAAAGTACAAAACAAGATACAATAGACACAAGAATTGACAGTAGTACAATAGGCGGCCTTTTCGCTAACAGGCGATCTCTTCCAGGCAACCTAGTTAAGAAGCTACAATAAATTAAGAGGGTGAGGGTGTACAGAACAAGGAACTTAAAAAGAAAATAAAAACTCAATTCACAAATAAATTGAGAAAACATAGAAAACTAAAACCTTTTTATATAACTTAAATATATAATAACTTATAAATAATAAACACTGTAATATTTAAAAATAAATAAATATAAATACATATGCAAAATGTAAAATGAATAAATATATATAAAACATACAATATATATAATACATATATACGTATCTATATGTTCAACATAAAGATTGACTGGTAGTAATCTGAAACATTTTAAGGTGGATAGTAATGTTTAGCTAAGAGTCCCTTGAATATAGGTAAAGATTTCGCACGCCTGATATGAAGAGGGAGAAAGTTCCAAAGCCTGACGGCTTCGACATTGAAGGATCTAGAAAGGAAAGAAGTACTATGAGAAGGAATTTTTAGGATAAGGTTATCGTTTGAACGAAGTGAGCGACAGTGAGAGTCACTGAGGAACTTTCTTAAAGATACAGAGGAGCATGGTAAAGAACAGAGTATAAGAGGGAAAGAATATGCGTATTCCTGCGAAGGCGAATTGGAAGCCACTTGAGTTTATTGCGAAATTCAGAGGTGTGGTCACATTTACGAAGTCCCAATATGAACCGAATACAGAGATTTTGAATGCACTCAAGTTTATTAAATTGCTCAACAGTTAAATCAAGATAGCAAGTGTCAGCATAATCAAGAATTGGTAGAAGGGGAGATTGTGCCAGCACAATTTTCGTAGGTATGGGCAGAAAGTTACTAAGGCGCCGAAGAGAATGTACTGCTGTGTACCTGGGGAACCCAGGATAGATATCTATCAAAAATAACACCAAGATTTTTGACTGAATTGCTATATGGTAGTTGAACTTCATCAGAAACAACACAAAGCAATGCTATCCAGTCAATATGAGCTATTTGTTTGTGACTACCTATTATAATTGCCTGTGTTTTAGAGGGATTTACAAGCAAACCATGATTTACTCCACTCAATATTTTTTTGTAAATCCTTATTTATGGAATGTATTTTGGTTTTTTTGCTTGGCCATACAGTTGAAGATCATCAGCGTAAAGGTGGTAGAGAGAAGTTAAGTTATGAGTAATTGAGTTAATAAGAATCGAAAATAAGAGAGGAGACAACACGCCACCTTGCGGCACACCGGCATCCACCGAACACCAATCGGAGTATGAATCTTCGACTCGTATCCGCTGCCAGCGCCCATGCAAGTAAGTATGAAACCAGTCAAAGACTGTAGGAGATATGTTAAGAGAACGCATAATGGCCAAAAGAAAGTCGTAATCAACATTATTGAATGCATTGCTGAAATCCAGTAATGTTAAAACTGTAACACACCGATTATCCATAGCCGAGCGGATATCGTCAGTAATTTTGACCATTATTATGTGTTTCAGATAGCCTATTTACGGAAGAAGGCTTTAGGCTATATAACACCACGCTGCAACCATCACGCTGCTCCAATAGGAGCGAACAAACAGTTCAAAATGTGGAAAATTAGTCACCTTTGAGGGCTAATATAATATAAGTTACAAGGCTATTTTAATTGTCGTAATCTTATTTATTTTAATTCCATGCGGACGAAGTCGCTGGCCTCCGCTGGTATTTAATAAACGTGTTTTAACTTAGCCAGCACTTATTCAGTTTCAATACACAAATGCGCCTGTCAAATGCATGCATATTATTGAAGATTTGGAGTAAAAGCCAGACTTTTGCCATTTTATAAAAGTTAAAAGCTTGTTAGCTGATGTTTCTGCTAGGTAAGTAAGTAAGGTACATACCTACGAAATGTAACTTTGACGTTTGGATAAGAGTGGCTTTCGAAGCTAGTAGGTTTTAAGACCTTAAATTGTCTAAGTATGTAACATAATTTTATTAAATTTTTATGTGATACCACGAGAAATCTCACCAGGCACTTGATTTCGTGGCAACTCTTTGCTAAGCCCGTTAAAGCTATTCTTTAACAGTGTTTTCCGAAGAAGCTAGCTAAGAAACTAAGTAACTAGCAAGTTAAGATATTTTCTCCTAAGTTTAATTGGATCCTTAAAACTTGCTACCTTTTAACCTACCACAGTGTAAACTCCATAGCTGCCTAACTAACTTAACTATGGTAGGCGCATGAGATGACAAAGTTTAAGCTTTTATAAACTGATGAAATTTTGGCGATCAAAGACTCCCGATCAATTACTATTGCTGACTGACTTCCACAAACAGAATGTCTAAATATCTTTTGGCAACATTTTCATAATATCCAACATTATCAAGGAAAAACTAGCAGATAACTAAATAAAAGCAATTAACGATCCACCATCAATCTTAACAACGTTCCACTTCACAACTCGATTGGTCCAAACAGTCTCTGAACAATGGCGTGGAAATGAACATTCGCCATTTTGTGTGAGAGTCCTTGGATCGGATAAACAATCGAGCGCCCGTCTGGATTGACGCGACCTCCAATAGCTGACTGGCGATGTCTTTTACACTTAACGATTATGTGTTTTACACTGTACTAACAGGGTAAAACGACTGTGGGTTAAAGTTTATCTACGTTGTAGAAAATTAGGATGTAAATACTACGGTAGCACCATCTAAAAATGTACTCAATATTATGTTGTGTTATTAAGACATATTTGACCATTATTTGAATTACCTGCATATTACCTATTAATAAAGGGATTAAGGGATATTAAAAGACTTATATATTTAATTCAAACAATACAAAAACTATATATATTTCAATGACATTTCGTATGGCACTAGCCCGGGGTGCGTGAAAATTGCTCATTGTCCTTTACAGTTTTGAACAATCTTCGACAGATACATACATTAATTCAGCTAGTATAGCGAAGAAGAGTTTCTAAACTTGAAGCAGCATGAAAAAAACTATAATATCTACAACTTTTATGATAATCATTTCCATCTAAATAAGAAAACTCCAATATTTTCAGCTTCACCATCGCGCGATGCATTAAAGGTTTCATTTTTCTTTCTGAATCTTCTCGCAGAATCGTCTTTTTAAACCGGTGGTAGGGTCCATACGCACTGTCCGATTATTCTTAACAAATTCATTAACTTCTAGTAGGCATTATTCAAGAATTTAATATAAACGATTTTTTTGATCCTTAAGATGTCAAGTGTTGTAATTTGGGTGGAAATTGTTTTTTCTTCCCACAATAAAAATAATTTTTACCTCTAATATTTTATATACACACAAGACCTTCGCGTATGTGTATTATAACGTACATGTTTGTAACCGGATTTAGTTTACTATCCATCTCTTGTAATAGAGAGGAAGTTGAAGTGGTCAATCTAAATCAAATAAACTTTTCATGCACGAGTTTCAAGCGTCCATTTGTTTTGCGCTCTAATATATACGAAATTGCAATTGGTGTCTGGTGAAAATACGAAAATTATTATTAATTTATACTTCCTACTTTTAATGCATTGCATTTCAGTACGAGATGACACATCTTAGCTCAATCATCTTTGTGAATGTTACGGAATGAGATCGTTATTTTTAACCGTCCCGGATCAAGTTACAAAAGATCTTAATGGTCAGAGGACGCAACTAAGACTGGAGGAAGAGGAAAAAGGCATCTTAATCCATCTGCTTACGGAGGTAAACCAGAATCAGGTTTCAGGAGTTTAATACCAAAAAGTTCTCTTTACAATTTCTAAAGAAATAATTGTGGATCAATAAAGAAATTACGGAGAAATTGTACAATATTGTAAGTTGATTAACAGAACGAAAATAAAAAAAAAATTTTAACAAAAAATAAAAGCGACGCAAAACGCACTAAAAAATAAAAAATAACTGTGTCATTTAGTTGTTTCAATTTACTTAAGCATATCTATGAAGTTGGTGCCAGCAAGTTTAAGGATCATTTATTTAACGTAGTAAAGCAGTTTGTGGGTTCTAGTTCTTAAAGTAGAAACCTTAGCTGGCATCGACTCCTAGATATGCTTAAGTAAATTAAAGCAACTAAATGACACAGTTATTTTTTTACTTTTTAGTGCGTTTTGCGTGGGTTTTATTTTTGTAATTTTTTTTTTATTTTCGTTCTGTTAATCAACTTACAATATTGTATAATTTCTCCGTAATTTCTTTACTGATTCACAATTATTTCGTTAGAAATTGTAGAGAGAACTTTTTGGTCGAAAAAAATCGAACTCCTTCTAATTCAAATATACGAGTAGCAGAAAATTAAAAGAGAATTCACTGGTCGTTTAGCGGCCAAAACGCCACTTCCGTTCTAACGAACAGCCTCAGTGGGGGAGTTAGGTAGAGGAAATTGTGCTTTGTGCCCTAATTGTCGAGGCACTTTGGCGAAATATATAGACCGGACACTCGAATCTAGTTGATTAAACTGTAAGTGGATTTCTATTAATCTTCATTGTTGCTAATTTTGTCCACTTCTTTGTAAATTTATTAAGCAGTTTATTTGTAAACCGTTTTGAAAATCTTTTTAATTCGGAAAACATGTTTTATACTATACTCTCCCGTTCCCGCAGAAATAACCCGTAGGATACAAATTAGCCTATGTCACTCCCTATGAGTCTATCATATCAATCATACAAAAAGGAATCTGACAGTTTCAGACATTTTCCCAAAAAGAGAAAAATTTAAAAAAAATTGTTTGATATTAGTACCGTTTGTACTTCCATATTATGTATTTAGTGAAAAGCAGTTATTTATACTAATATTATAAAGAGGTAAAGTTTGTAAGTTTGTAAATAAAGTTCTGTCGGGGCTGATCTTCGGAACTACTGATCTGATTTAAATAATTTTTTCACCAGTAGAATGCTACGTTATCGATGAGTGTTATAGGCTATATTTTATATTTGTATTGTATATATTATCACAGTTTTTGTCGCGCAAATCGGACCGTGAAATTTATTAAATTTAGCTTTATGCGCGTACGCTGCCTTAAATATTGGATATAATTGAAAACATTGTATAAAAACTTTATGCATCTTAAAAAGTTCTACAAAAAAGTCCGCGATAGCATATATCTATCTTTTATATTCTGGCAGATATATAACTTTTTGTGTTTTAAAAAATCATTTAATTCATATGCTTAAGTTTACGTCATTATTTTTACAACTAAACTTAAATCCTTATCAAAATGAATTGCTTAATAATCACAAGAATATTACAGAGATAAGATTTGCCCTTTACAGTATGTTAATTAGTTATTTAGTTTCGGAGATGTTACAACATTTCTAAAAAACATGACAATGCCGCTATATCGGCCAAATTAAATGGACCTCCTCCTAGTTTTTAACCGACGAAAAAAAACGGAGGAGGTTCTCAATTCGACACGTATATTTTTTTTTTTTTTATGTATGACCACGCATAACTTTTTACAGTGTTGTCCGATTTTGATAATTCTTTTTTTATTAGAAAGGGCATACATCCAAGGTGGTCCCATTGTCCGCTTGTTAGGATCAGCTAATGATATCCTGGGGAAATTGAAGGAACTCTTCAAATTTTGGAGGCACGCTTACAGCGATTTCAGTTTTAGACTCGGTATCGGTAGCTTTTTGGCTACTAGTGCCATATAATATACTATGACAGTATAGTACGAGTACGGTACGTGGCGATAAATCACTAAAAAGAGAGAAATAAAAAATTTTAACAAAAAATAGAACCGACTCAAGACGCACTAAAAAGTAAAAAATAACTGTGTCATTTAGTTGCTTTAATTTACTTAAGCATATCTAGGAGTCGGTGCCAGCCAAGGTTTCTACTTTCAAGGACGTTACCTAGAACCCACAAACTGCTTTACTACGTAAAATAAATATTCCTTAAACTTGGCTGGCACTGACTTCATAGATATGCTTAAGTAAATTAAAGCAACTAAATTATTTTTTACTTTTTAGTGGAATTCATTTTTTGTTAAAAATTTTTTGTTTACATAGATTAAATCTGACAATTACATACAAACATTATATCACGCATCATTTCCATATGGGTTGGCAGAGCCTACATTCTTCCATTTGCCACGGTTCTTGCATACTTACTTAGCTTCTTCCACTCTCGTTAATCCTTCCATATCATCCTATTTCCATCCACCTGAGGTGTAGTTGTTAGGCCGCAAATGCCAATAATTACAACAACTGTCCCTGAACGGAACACAGCAATGCTGTTTTGTGGTAGAAATACAATGAAAGACGAATACAAAAGTTTATATTGGCTATGTGCTAATTTACCCTTAAATCACAAACAATTTCGCTCAAATATTTATCTAGAAATAGAATTTCCAGTATAGTTGATTTAATTTGCAGCTATTCCTAGAAAGCTTTTAGAACTCTACAGTTGCAGGGCAAATGTTTGTCTGTCTAACATAGGCGGCCGTAGTAAAGTGAATAAACCATTTTGTTTGCATTTGATCTCGGAACTCTACGACTCTAGTGTAGGGTACAAAATACTACGTGTACTTTGATCGAACTTGACGTAGTTAACTAACGTTAGCATAAATGAAAATTCAACAGTACTGGTTCATCTTTGACCGGGCGAGTTTCCGCCTTTTAACTAGATTCTGCATTTCATTTGGACTTGATCATTTGTATTTATTAGCTAATGTAGCCGCCACGACTTTGTCTGTCTTAAATTTAATAAATCTATATACGATGTCGTGTAGTAGCCGAAAGGGGTGTGGAGTTTCACCCAACTCCTAACAAGTTAGATTACATCATCACTTAACTCAAGGGCCAACTTGTAATCGATTAAAAAATACTAATTCATCATTCGAATCATTAGTTCCTGTGTTTGAGTTCTGGATCGGGTTGGTCAAAATACTGATCTTCAATGGCTTCTAAGAAATTCACCCAAAAATGCTCAGATAGGAGGTGGGAAATTGATGGTGCTGTACCCCCGTGCCGTGCCCCGTTCATTATTATTAACATTTATAAAACACATTAATACCCTAAGCTCACCAACCTGAATTGAAGTACCTAGGTCGGTCTAAGTTTTAAATACCCTTGGCTATTAGGAGAAAGGCTTGGCATAGGCCATATATAGCAAGCCATTAAATAAGGCTGATTAAGTTATTATTTAATGATTTTATTGATGGAGCGATTTCGCGTTACGTCGTGATGATGCAGTCTCAAATGGTAGTGACTAACTTGAAAGAGGTACGAGGCTCCATGCGAAGATCACTACAAGACTGAACCTGAGCCAAATCGAACCCAGGATCTCTCTGTTGTAAGCCAAGGTATCTCTGATGTAAGCCTATCGAGGTCGTCATAGATACATTTTAATTGATGTAGTTCTATAAATAAGGAATTTATTTATAAATAAAAATTGAATGTTCCCCGCAGCTCCTTATCGTTTGAAGAAGCGGAACGAACTTGCCGAAATAATAAATGAGATTGTCGGCGTAAAGTCATACATAATTTAGCAGGTAAATTACAATTCTAGGGAAAGAAATTACCTTTTTCCTACACTTTCTCATTACTTTTATTGTTACAAAGCCCATACATACACATTTGGGTAGTAATGAAGTACTATTCAAGCACCTTAATAAATTACCATGTTCTTGAGAAGATGGAATTTTTTGGTAGGTCCTCTATTTGTTAAATAATAATTATTTCAAATAGGCTTGCTCTCGACCACGGACTCACTAGAATGTAGGTATAGTTGTAGTTTAAAGTAAAACGTCCTTGTTTAGAATATTGCATAAGCTCTCTTTCCATAAGTCTGTAAGTATCATAAAAATAATATCCGTAATATAGCAGTGCATTGCTCTACAGGGATAGAACGATTATCACTGACAGGTATATTGTAGCCAATAGACCTGATATAGTGATAGTCGATCGATCAGTGCGCCGTGCAAATAATTGTTGATATTACTGTTCCACATGGCGATAATCTGATGAAAGCCGAAAAGGAAAAAGTATCAGAATACTTGGACCTTGCTTATGTTCGACGATTATTGTTCCTATAGTCGTTTTAGTCAATGGTCTTATTGCGAAAAGCTTCGACCAACATCTTAAGAAGCTTTCGCTTGACTGTTGGATCAAGGGTAGGATACAGAAGTCGGCAATTCTTGAGACGGCGCGTATTGTGAGGAGGTTCCTTACTCTGGATTCCTGACTACCGGTTGCTTGGGCCCTCAAAAGCCCCGCAAGTGGAGGAGCAAATTTTTTTTTATAAATTTTTAATATTGTTTTTATATATTTTTGTATGACAATGTAAAAATTAAAAAAAATATTGTAAATAAACAAATGATTGGATTTATATGAAAAATTAAGACATCTGCCTTTTTCATCCAACCACTTCCCACTACTTTTGAGATCATCGGACCATCGGGCTGGAGGGCGTCCTACACTGCGCTTAGTGGTTCGTGGTCTCCATTCCAGAACACGCCGGCCCCAGCGACCATTTATTCTGCGACTTATATGGCTTTCTTTTTACTGTATTATATTAGCAAACGTAAGTTCGTCTGTGTAACTTTTTACAGCTTAACTACTGAAAGGATTTAAATTTTGGTTCATGGAAACGTGAAAAAAAAAGAATTGAGAGAGAAGAAATTTTTTTATCGATAAATTTCACCAAAAATATTACGGACGAATTCGCGAGTTTCAAAATAAATCGCAAATAAGCCAACAATAATTTATTTGTAACTAATACCTATATTAAAAACTTGAACAATAGGGTAGCTTCGAAACGTTACATGTGTAAACAGTTTTGCTATCCACCAGGTCTATAAATCTAAGCTAAGCTTAATTACACTGCGGTGTAAGCGTTTTGAACAAGATTGTGTTAGAGAATAACAAGGCAATTAACTTACTGATCTAGGAGCTAGATTCTCAATTTTATAAGTGCAACTTTGGCCATAACAATACCATTTTATTAGCACTAGTCCGCCTTTCCACTTGGCGTTCTCTAAATGGTAGTTTTGTATTATTTCACCGTCTATTTTCCTCGTTAGCGAGTTGGATTGGCACGTCGTTTATTCTGGACCAATACCAGTTTGTAAAGAATTCCAACTTTAGTCCTTACTTTTTCAGCGCTCATAACTTGTAGATCTCAATTCTCTTTCATAACTTAGTTACGCAAATGCAAGTTTCTCATCTGTTTACGGTTTCCGCTGAACTTAAGACTGCAATTTGTATAATATTTTTTTAAATTAATTATACTCGTAAGCTTAAGACGGCCCAGTGGCGCAGTGGGTAGTGTCCCTGCTGCTGTGTCCTAGGCTGTGGGTTCAATTCCCACATCTGGAAAAATGTTTGTGTTATGAGGATGGATGTTTTCCAGTGTCTGGGTGTTTATCTATATAATATAAGTATTTATGTATAGTATGTAATTATATAAAAATATTCATCGGTTATTATAGCACCCATACCACAAGCTACTTACGAGTATGCTATATGGCGATGTGTGTAATATTTATTTATTATTTATTATTTAAGTTTAGTATATTTCGTAGTTCGAACAGCTGATGAATGGTGCTTGAATAGCGATCAGAAAGCGCCCTGTTGGTCGATCCCCACTTGATGGACTGACGACATTAAACGTGTAGCAGGGAGTCGCTGATCACAGGCGGCTCAGGATCGTTGTGTTTGGAAGCTTCTAAAAAGGAGTATGTCCAGCAGTGTACGTCTATCGGCTGTTAACGATGATGATGATGATGATGATGATGATGATGATGATGGTGATGATGATGATGATGATGATGATGATGGTGATGATGATGATGATGATGATGGTAGTATAATTTCATTTAAGGTACTAGGATCGATTTCTATTTTTGACTAATATTAATAAGATTTTTAATGAAAAAATAAGATCCATAAAAATAAACTAAAAACATGTGCAAAAGTAAGCAATCTGTTTCTGCAACTGGCGGATTTCCACAAGGGCGATTTCGCTAGCTAACTAATGAATAAGCTAAAATATTACTTGAAAACAAGAAATGGCTCTTTTAATTAATAAAATCTTTCTCTCTCTCTGAAAATCCAGAGTTATATTTCGTCATTTTTGATGAAACTGGCAAAATGGTTTGGTTCCAATAGAGGTTCTTTTCGGATTCCCAGATTAAATCAATGTAGAATTTTATAGATTTCATCTATGTCTAGAGTCACCACTTTTTTGGCATAGACGTACCTCCAAGCGATATTATTTTTCCGTTATCGCGTCGAAATCGTCAGAGAAATAAAATTTTTTAACAAAAAATAGAACCGACTCAAAACGCACTAAAAAGTAAAAAATAAATGTGTCATTTAGTTGCTTAAATTTACTTAAGCATATCTATGAAGTCGGTGCCAGCCAAGTTTAAGGAACATTTATTTTACGTAGTAAAGCAGTTTGTGGGTTCTAGGTAACGTCATTGAAAGTAGAAACCTTGGCTGGTACCGTACTCGTACTATACTGTCATAGTATATTATATGGCACTAGTAGCCAAAAAGCTACCGATACCGAGTTAAAAACCGAAATCGCTATAAGCGTGCCTCCAAAATTTGAAGAGTTCCTTCAATTTCCCCAGGATATCATCAGCAGATCCTAACATGGGGACAATGGGACCACCTTGGATGTATGCCCTTTCTAATAAAAAAAGAATTATCAAAATCGGACAACACTGTAAAAAGTTATGCGTGGTCATACATAAAAAAAAAAAAAAAACAAATATACGTGTCGAATTGAGAACCTCCTCCGTTTTTTTTCGTCGGTTAAAAAGAGATATAGGTTGTATTTCTTCTAAGTTAGCCTGTTTTTTTCTTAGACTGCTTCGTCGTCAAATAAGATCGCAGTCAATGGCTGTTTTGTCACTAATTAAAAAATTAAATTGAAAAAATATATTCTGCATCCTTCAAAGTGCATCAATGAAAACTTTCTCTATTATAGAATTCATCGGGATAGAAATGAATCGAGACGGCGCGCAATTGTTCATTCACATCAAGTGCCCTCACACAAAACAGGGACTGTTCATTCTCTTGTTATTCCAAGATTGTATTCAGACATTGCTTAAAGCAAGCAATTAATTAATTACTGTTTGAATGACACATTGTCCATAATCAATATGGCGGAGTACCCTTTGTTTATAATTAGAATAACGATAAAGTTATTCAGGCCATGGATATTTAAGTAACTTGATCAAACAACAGAGAAGTACTAGGTTCTATTTACCATGGGTCAAATTACGATTGTATATTTTTAAATTTTCAGGTCTGTTGGTCTATTCTGGTGGAAGGCTTTAGTCGTGTCTATTTACCATCCTACCATTGAGTAATTTAGCGTGCTAGGATGATGTTCAATAGAACAAATTGAAAAATTTACCTCTTCCAAAACAGCCCATAACCGCCTTAGACTACAACATCGGGCGAAAGTCAACCAACAAGTTAACCTGAAGGACTACATTTATTTTATTATTTATAAATGTTATTCATACTATAAGACATAATAACACAACTTTTTATAATCTTTATTTTTAATATTATATAATTCTTTTTTTACATATATTTTTATGTATTTCTAGGCAGTTTAGTAACGATATTTATAAAATAACAAATAGCAAATTGTAAATAAAAGTTCATCCTACTATAAAGTTCATAAGCTCATAAAGTAATTAAGTAAGTATAGCTTAAGCCGTAATTAACCCAAGTTCTACATAATGTTGAGAGAAATTTCCAAGATCCGCTTAATTTCCCCAGATTGCTGTTGTTGCATTAAAAATACCCGAGGTCTATTTTACTTTACTATATTGCTAAAATAGTGACAACAACGTTTAAAAATTAATGGAAAAACTAATTTTATTTTTATACTCTTTGAAGCACGGGTATGTCAATTTCGGAATTTAAAATAAAATAGTTTATAAGGTGAGTTTGAATTACCTGCCAGAGTCAAAAGTGGAGCAAGTTTTATGAATATAGATTACAATAGAAAAAGAAATTTGTTCCCAGCACCAATACAAAAAGAAATTAATAATATTATTAAATACCTATTCACTTACGACAGTACGCATAACACCATCCAATACATCCATAAATTACCCCAAAGCCAGCCAGCCATGAACCCCAAGGCAATTAGGTACCTACGTACACACTAGAATTGATCAAAATAACAAACGTAATAGCTGATCGACTACGAAGGTCAATGAACTTTCCTTAATAGATTGAACCTTAGTTTGAAATGCCGGCAGCAAGCGTACAAACAGGCTAGGCGCGATTGTCGGCCTTTTAAAAGACCGACAACGGCACCGCTTTTTCTGATCAGTACCACAATAAGGGACGCTGATTAAATGCGGGCGGCATGTGTTGTAATCAGTATGCATTACACTTACCTACTCCAGTTTCAACGCTGGCAGATAATTCAAACTCACCTTATATAGAGCAGATTCAGAAAATCTTGGAAGATCTTTTAATCTAATTTAGGAGGTCGTTAATAATAAATAAATTTAATAATAAATAAATAATCTTTTAATCTAATTTCAGGTATAAATTCAGCCCTGAACTAAAATTACAGTGACCCAGTTAGGACATACAAGTGATCCATTAATTCGTTTACAACTGTAACTACTATTAACATACACAATAGATAATTATGCCCAAGTAACCTATATTAGGCCACAGGAGTTCTACATTCAATAAATTGTCTGCCTCCCAGCCAAACTGGTATTAGATGGCGCAAGATTAATTATCTGAAATTCTATAGCGGCCTACCTGTTATCATTCAAAGACAAGTAGGTCATGCTATTGTGCTATCTACAACGACATGCCTCAAATTTAGGTGTTAGGTGTATTCTGAGATATGAACATTGGGACTGTAAAACTATAAGATTCAGCCACGACTTTACGACATTTCTTGGATTGATAACTGGAAGTTAAATCTGCAAGAGATTATCAATTCCATTAACCTCATTTGTGTACTACTGAAAAACTAATAATAGGATAGAAGACACAGTTTGCCGAATTAAATAACAACTGTATAAATTATTTAGAAATAACTTAGAAAAACGTAAAAATTGAAATAGTTAGAATAAGTGTGTATGTGTAAGTTTTTGTAGCCTAATAAGAGCAACATAGTCACTTTAGTGACTCATATCTTTATTATACGGAAACAAAAGTAGGATAAATTCTAAACTTGATATCCGTCATCTAACCTATTAAAGGTATAATGATATATTTATTTTAATATCAAAACCTTGTTTAAAATATATTACTTTCTATATATTTTGCCATGGGAAACAATCTTAACATACTTGAATTTTTTGTATTTAAGTGCAGTTATTTCCTTTCTTCAGATTAATGATTATTATATTCAATGTAATTAAACAATTAAATAGCTACATAAGTTTCTATTCCATATATACTCGTACTACCTATGAATTAATAAGTAAGTACATTATGGTTTTGTTTTCCGTAGACACTGTTCACTGCAACAAGTAATGTGGCAGTTATGCTAAAATAAACAATACACAAATAATTTATTTTATGAAAGCAATAAAATAATATGAACGTATTTGTTCAGCATTAATATTAGTTGGTCACGGCTTTCAATTTATGTATAATGAAAACAATAAATGACATACAATATAATTATGATTGAATTCATTTGTACATTTAACTATATATATTCATCATTGTCAGCTTATAAAGACTTCCCTTCATCCCCTTATAGTTATTAACGACCCTCTACAGAACCAGACCTCCTTCTTTTTATAGAGAGGGTAATGTTTAACCTGCTCTAATCAGCCTAAGTCAGATGTTGATAATAGTGAACGAGATCGATGGCTTAACGTGCGTTCCGAGGCACTGGAGTGCAGCACCACCAACTTCCCGTCTAGACCTAGGATTTGCTAAAAATTTCTTAGAAGAAAGAATGAATCCATAACCCTACCCAGTACTCGGAGCCAGGATCTCTTGATCGAAGCCACATAAGCCAAACATTAGATGAATGAAGCAGTGCTATCTTTTGTTCAATTTAAAAATTAATCAATTAATTAATTTGACGACCTCCGTAGCGCAGTGGTATGCGTGGTGGATTCATAAGACGGAGGTCCTGGGTTCGATTCCCGGTGGGGCAGATTGGGAGTTTTCTTAATTTGTCTTGGTCTGGCTAGTGGGAGGCTTTCGCCGTGGCTAGTTATCACCCTACCGACAAAGACGTACCGCCAAGCGACTTAGCGTTCCGGTACGCTGTCGTGTAGAAATCGATAGGAGTGTGGATTTCATCCCACTCCTAACGAGTTAGCCCGCTTCCATCTTAGATTGCATCATCACTTACCATCAGGTGTGATAGCAGTCAAGGGCCAACTTGTAGTCGATAAAAAAAGAAAATAATAATAATAATAATAAGAATTGTTTCTTTATAGTCCTTTCACAGAATATATTTTGCAGCATATGAAAACGTTAGCCTGTAAATAAATTCAGTTTCAAAAACGTTAAGTGTCGGAACGGGAAACAATCTTGTGAACGCACGCCCGTTGGCGGAGTTTGCGGCTTTTAAAGGTATTTCGACGAACTAACCAGTTAAGAGCACGCTTATATTTAACGGGAGTCAGGTAAATAAAAATACTAACAGTTGCTGTAGATGCGGTAGTTTCCTGATACGAGAAATATATAATTCAACAAAATATTATTAAGTTTAATCAGGGAGACAGAATCAAGACCGGGAGCCGCAGCAGAAAAGGCTGAAACCGTTTGTACCCTTTGCCGTGGAGACCCTTGGGCCATGGAGTCGCAGTGCCAAAAAATTCTTCCGTAACATTTCACCGCGCCTAATTGCCTCAACTGGTGACCGGCGTGCTCATTTTTTGCGCAAAGGATTAGCCTGGCTATCCAACGCGGAAATGCAACATTCCACGTGGGCATGATTTGTATAGTTATTAGGATAAGTTAGCTTGGGGAATGTTCAAATACAACCAAAGTAAAATTATTATAGACTAGACGACGCCCGCTATTTCACCCACATGGTTCTCGTTCCTGTGGGAATTAAATGCTTTGCGTGAAAGGGTAACAAACATCCATACATACAAACTTTCACCTTTATAATAATAGTAAAAAGTCTATACTTACGCAATCACTCAATCTGTTATCGACTGTAAAAAAAATTTAACAAAAAATAGAACCGACTCAAAACTCACTAAAAAGTAAAAAATAACTGTGTCATTTAGTTGCTTTAATTTACTTAAGCATATCTATGAAGTCGATGCCAGGAAGTTTAAGGAACATTTATTTAGCAGTAAAGCAGTTTGTGGGTTCTAGGTAATGTTCTTAAAGTAGAAACCTTGGCTGGCACCGACTCCTAGATATGCTTAAGTAAATTAAAGCAACTAAATGACATAGTTATTTTTTACTTTTTAGTGTGTTTTGAGTCGGTTCTATTTTTTGTTAAATAATTTTATTTCTAACTTTTTAGTAATTTATCGCCACGTAACGTACTCGTAATATACTATTATAGTATATTATACGGCACTTGTAGCCAAAAGCTACCGATACTTACACAAAAACCGAAATCGCTGCATGTGCGCCTTTTGCGCGTATAAAATTTGAAGAGTTCCTTCAATATTCCGAGGATATCATCATTAAATCCTAACATGATGACAACAGGACTATCTTGGAAGTGTGCCCTTTCTAATAAAAAAAGAATTATCAACATCGGATAACTCTGTAAAAAGTTATACATGGTCATACATAAAAAAATATATATACGTGTCGAATTGAGAACCTCCTCCGTTTTTATTCGTCGGTTAAAAATACATTTTTAAAGCTCTACCTAAAAAAAATTGTATATAAAGTCGAATATCTTATCCTTTCAAGCACTATTTCATGTTCAACGTGTACGTTGCATTTTATACCGCTCAGGGCAGCGTCTGAGCTTTCTGCACTGACGTAAAAGAATAAAGGTTTTAAACTTTGTAAATTCAATTTATTGTTTTATAAAATAAGGAGCATGGAAAAGAATGCAGTGGAATCTATTTCACACTAATATTACAAAGACGAAAACACACTAAAAAGTAAAAAATAACTGTGTCATTTAGTTGCTTTAATTTACGTTTTTCCTATTTAAAAAAGGCATTGCAATTCCGCGTATTCTGCAAAATAAATTCAAAATAAATTTTTATTTATAAACATTTTTTAACAATAAAAATTTTGAACAAAAAATAGAACCGACTCAAAACGCACTAAAAAGCAAAAAATAACTGTGTCATTTAGTTGCTTTAATTTTAAGCATATCTATGAAGTCGGTGCCAGCCAAGTTAAAGATCATTTATTTTACGTAGTAAAGCACTTTTTGGTGAGTTATATATATAAACTGTCGAAACCTTGCCGTAAAAATAGAACCGACAAACTGCTAAAAAAAACTGTGTCATTTAGTTGCTTTAAGGAACATTTATTTAACGTTGTAAAGCAGTTTCTGGGTTCTAGGTAATGTCCTTAAAGTAGAAACCCTGGCTGGCACCGACTGTTATAGTATATTATACGGCACTTGTAGCCAAAAAGCTACCAATACTTACACAAAAACCGAAATCGCTGCAAGTGTGCCTATAAAATTTGAAGATTTCCTTTAATTTTCCCAGGATATCTATATAACATGATGACAATGGAACCATATTGGAAGTATGCCCTTTTTAATAAAAAAATAAATATCAAATTCGGACAACTCAGTAAAAAGTTATGCGTGGTCATACATAAAAAAAATGTACGAATATTCGTGTCGAATTGAAATCCTCCTCCGTTTTTTTTCGTCAGTTGAAAAGGAAATAAAGGGAGATTTAACAATTATTATGTAGTAATTAATTTAAGCCTTAGTGTTGAAAATAATATTACTGCTTCTTCATTTTACAACAAATGGGGAGAAACACTGAATGTTCCAATATTAGGACTTAGAACTTATTCTCTTCAAATTGAAACTAGTTAGCAAAATAGTAACACACTTGTGGACACAGGAAATGCACAGAGTAGAAGCTTTGGTTAAAGTTAGGTTACGGGGCTAAGAGCTCTACGTGATATTATTGTATAGGAAATAAAGGGAGCTATGGCAAATTGTTATGGGGAAATTAATTTAAGCCAAAGTCTCAGGAGAGTGTGTGCCATCAAAACAAGGTGACTCTTAACTTATGTAGGAGAGTTTGTTGGGTATTATGTCATAAAACTAACTGCTGCATTTTGCAAACATGTTGTGTTGCAATGCTGCTCATACGTAACTTCTACCGTTGTATTGGTGTTTAATGGCTATAGTGGTATTGCACTACGTTGCACTTTGGCTTAAAATCAATCATTTAGGCTGAATACCCATAAAAATTTTTAAATAAAAATAGAACCGACTCAAAACGCACTAAAAAGTAAAAATAACTGTGTCATTTAGTTGCTTTAAATTACTTTAGCATATCTATGAAGCCGGTGCCAGCCAAGTTTAAGGAACCTTTATTTTACGTAGTAAAGCAGTTTGTGGGTTCTAGGTAACGTCCTTAAAGTAAAAACTTTTGCTGGCACCGACTCCTAGATATGCTTAAGTAATTTAAAGCAACTAAATGACACAGTTATTTCTTTCTTTTTAGTGATTTATCGCTACGCATCGTACTCGTACTATACTGTCATAGTATATTATACGGCACTAGTAGCCAATAAGCTACCGATACCGAGACAAAAACCGAAATCGCTGTAAGCGTGCCTCCAAAATTTGAAGAGTTCCTTCAATTTCCTCAGGATATCATCATCAGATCCTAACATGCTGACAATGGGACCACCTTGGAAGTATGCGCTTTCTAATAAAAAAAGAGTTATCAAAATCGGACAACTCTGTAAAAAGTTTTGCGTGGTCAAACATAAAAAAAAATACGCGTCGAATTTTTTTTTCGTCGGTTAAAAAGCGCATACAACCATGCATTTTCGCTCGTTATATTTTATTTTACTTTATTATTAACTTGGAATTTTGATAAGTAGCTTGTGTTAGTGATTTTGTTTTTAGATTCGATGACCTCCGAGGCGTAGGCGTATACCGTATACGCGGTGGTCCCGAGTTCAATTCCCAGCAAGGCCGGTTGAGATTTTTTTAATTGGTCTATGTTTGGCTAGTGGAAGCCGTTGGCTGTGGCTAGTAACCACCCTACTGACAAATCCTTACAAGTTAGCTCTTGACTGCAATCACACCAGACGGTAAGTGGCGACGCAATGAAAGACGGAAGCGGGCTAATTTGTTAGGAGTAGGATAAAATCCACACTATGGTTTCTACACGATATCGTAACGGAACGCTTGACGGCCGAGTGGCGCAGTGGGTAGTGACCCTGCTTCTGATCTAGAAAATGTTTGTGTGATGAGCATGGATGTTTTACAGTGTGGGTGTTTATCTATATAATAAGTATTTATATGTATAATATATATAAAAATATTCATCAGTTATCATAGCACCCATAACACAAGCTACTTTGGGGCTATATAGCGATGTGTGTAATTGTCCTATAATATTTATTTATTTATTTATTTACGCTAAATCGCTTAGCAGTACGTCTTTCTCGGCAGGGTGATAACTCCACAGACGAAGCCCCAGCCAGACTGGATCAATTTAGAAAATTTTAATTCGGCCATGCCGGGAACACGGGGCCTCCTTATAAATCCATTGCGCATGCCACTGCGCCACGGCAAAACGACGCCGTCAAAATAATTAGTCAATTAACAAAAGAATGAAGTCAGTAATATTATTACTCTATGAAATACTATCTGCACTTTTCAATAATATTTTACCACAAACTGCGGCCCTATATAATTCACAAAACCTGACTGAAATCCAGCTGAAATACAAATGATGAATATCCAGCTTTGGTATAAATCTGTCGTTCAAATTATACTCGTACATTCAATCGTTAAAAGCGTACCTGATAAAAAATGTATAATTACGATCGGAATATGCAGTGATATCGGAAAAAGTATTGAAATAATAATTAAACGGGTATAAAACTAGTTAATCCACATACAGGAATAAATAGTTAGATTGTTTAACAACTTCGGTTTATAGGAAACTAATTGCTAACTATGAAAAGTTAACGTTCCGTTCATTTTAATACAATTATTAACGTTACCACTTTAGGAAAACATTGTATCTATAATTAGAAAATAATTTTTATTTCTCTCATTTATCTTTATTTACATATTTTTTTTAAATTTTTAACAATGTTATAAGTAATACAAAGATATATATAAAAACACTATTAAGAATTTATAAAAAAATCTTTTCCTCCGTTTGCGTGGCCTTTGCGGGCCCAAGCAACCGGTGGTCAGGGCTCCAGAGTGAGGAACCTCCTAAAAATACGCGCCGTTTCAAGGACTACTGCCCTCTGTATCCGACCCTTGATCCAACAATTAAGCGAAAGCTTCTTAAGGTATTGATCGAAGCTTTTCGCAAAAAGACCATGGACTGAAACGACTATCGGAACAATAATAGTTGACTCAACATTCCACATGGCGGTAATCTCGTGAGCAAGGTCCAAGTACTTTGATACTTTTTCCTTTTCGGCTTTCACGAGGTTATTGTCATGAGGTACAGTCAACAATTATTGCACGGCGTACTGATCGATCGACTATCACTATATCTATATTATTGGATTCGAATGAATACTGGGTCGGATCAGGAAATAATTGTGACTTTTCATTCTTCCATGAAATTCTCAGTACATTCCAAGCCCGGAGTCGGGAAGTTGGTGGTGTTCCGTGCCTCGAAAAGTACCTTAAGTCGTCGGTCCCGATCACTATCATCAACATCTTTAATAAAACATAATCCCCAAGCCCGCATTGTAGCAGCGTGGTGGGTCTACGCTCCATATCCCCTTTCGTATATGGAGGAAGGCCTGCTCCTGTAATGGACTGTCGATATGCTGATAATAATGATGGTTGCGGATTTTGGTTGCGGAGTGTCCGTTATTTTATTGTTTCGTTTATATACATAAGGACATAGACATAATAGAAATAATACATAAACAAAACATAAACAATAAAAAATACAGATTAAAAATATTAATTATCTAATCCCAAAATCGGACTAAAAGTTGGCGTTGACACTGATGATTACACAGTGGAGTCTTAGTGATAGAGTTACGTTTCTACCCTCTAAAACCCTATGAAGTATAATAAAACATTGCACTCCCGTACAATAGCTACACCAAACAATAAAATTAAGTGGTTAATTTAAAGTATCCACTAACCACATTTACCAGAGTGACACAAACAGCTAACACGAGTTACTCTACTATAAATTCTGACCACGTAGTATTAAACAGAAAACTAGAACAGTGAACGACTAACGGGTCAAACAACGACTATTCTAGGACCACTGGATTAATACTAATACTGTGCTGCAAATAATTAAATACACTTAACTGCAGTACTAAGAAATCTGTACATATAAAGCAACGGTTACTGACTGATATATCAACCACTGAACTTTATTCATTCGTCCAAGGTTCGATTCCTCGGCAGGGCAGATTGATTTTGCTGAATTGGTTTAGGTCTGACTAGTTACCTACCGACAAAGACGTACCGCCATGCGATTAAGCATACCTGTACGATGTCGTGTAGGAACCGAAGGGGTGTGGTTATTATCCTACTCTTCATAAGAAAGCCCGCTTCCATCATCATTAGATTGCATCATCACTTACCATCAGGTGCGATTGCAGCGAAGGGCTAACTTGTAATAATTAAAAAATCTCATTGCATAAAAGGTAAAAGAGACTCTAGTATATAAAAAAAAGACGTGTGGCACTCGGAGACTGCCGCGGTAAAGCTATTGTATAGCATTTTTTATCAACTTATGTTTACCTACCGACCTCATCGGGACCGTGGCCTAGCGATAAGGCGCTCTAAGTGCCCGGATTGCCAGAGAGACGCGGGTTCGAATCCCATCGGTTCCGAGCTTGAAAAAAAAATCTGGGCACTTAGAGCGCCTTACCGCTAGGCCACGTTCCCCGATGACGTCGTTGCCGAAATTGTGCTTTTGATATTATGTTCTTTATATTCAGAGGGTGTTAGGTTTTTTTCGTTACGGAATTTCTGGATTCGGTCTCCACGCTCAAGGCCCGCGATAGAAGCTATGCAACAGCTTACAACAAAAGCGACGGGAGCAAATCTGATAAAGCTGATATATCTTAAAAGAGTTTCACAGAATTCTACATTACTATAATGCAACCACTGCGAGGTTATCTGGAATCTGGATTTTGTTTATAGCCTTTCTAGAAAATATTGCATCAGAATTAAAGTAATACAGCTTTTCATTTCAGGCTTCGCTCATATTCAGTTCCGAATTTCTTAGGGAATGTTAACATCTCAGCAAATATCATCAGCATTCCTATACAACTATATAAAATAAAGTATCAGATTGTCATTCAAAATTAACAGCTAAATATATACAAAAGTATTATACGGCACTGTCATCAAAAATCAAACATTTAAAATGATCGTCTATCTGTTTGCTCCGGCTCTTTGAAACTACCCACTCAAGTCAGATAATTAAAAATATTTTTGTATATGAGGAGTAAAGGTTATTTGTATCCAGATATGCCCACAGATAGTCTTTACTAATATTTTGACGACCTCCGTGGCGCAGTGGTATGCGCGGTAGATTTATAAGACGGAGGTCCTGGGTTCGATTCCCGGCGGGGCAGATTGAGACTTATCTTAATTTGTCTAGGTCTGGCTGGTGGGAGGCTTTCGCCGTGGCTAGTTACCACCCTACCGACAAAGACATATCGCCAAGCGATTTAACGTTCCGGTACGATGTCGTGTAGAAACCGAAAGAGGTGTGGTTTTTCGTCCCACTCCTAACAAGTTAGCCCGCTTCCATCTTAGACTGCATATTCACTTAACATCAAGTGTGATAGCAGTCAAGGGCCAACTTGTAGTCAATAAAAAAAAATTATAAAGGCTTTTGCCTTTATATTTGTATTTGTGTAGGTGGATGATGATAAAACGTCACAATAATACAGCTTATCAAAATAACATATATAATACATTTTATCCCGAAATTCCTACTGTAACAAGAATTACGCGTGTGAAACCGCAGGCGTCCTCTAGTTTGTTATAAATCTCATTGCAGCCTGAAAAATAAAAAATACATTTTGAATTTATATTTACTACAATTGATTGCAAACTGAACGTTGTTTAAATGAACTTAGTTTGATGACAGCAAATATAATTGAGGCTTAACTATTGAATTATTTGCAAATTCCGTTCCGGCCAAATAAATCGTAATATGTCAACCGCTGGCTTTTATATTTTTTTAATTATAGCCCAATTTACATTGTTTGTTTGTTTTTAATTAAATGCAACTGATTTTTAAATCAATTATCCTTAACTGATTTTAACTCGCAAAGCATTGTATTTTTATGACTGACAGAGGAAGCCCGCGGTTTCAATGTAGCCTGTATGTTATTTTGAAATGTAATCTGTTTTATTGTCAAGTTCTATCAAAATCCATTTAGTATTTTTTGCGTGAAAGGGTAACAGACATCTATCTATACCTATGAAACTTTCGACTTTATAATATTAGTAAGGAACCAGTCAGTCTTTTTGGTTTTAAAAAATGTTGGAGATTGGTAGTATCAAAAACTTCACTACCTATTAAGAGTACTCACAAATGTAACGCTAATTTGTAATGAATTATTACTTGACATTGCAAGAATTCTTCTCTATTACTGGCTACCTATAGGTAACATGCTAGACAGAGAGATTTATGGAGAATTTAACTCCACTTACTTTTTTTGTATCACTTACTTTGTAACGATGTTTTTGACGTGACAACGTCTTATAATTCGATAGAGCCGGCTGCACGCACGAAAAAACATGACTCATGCGGCGCTACCTCGCTTTGAGGCGTTCCATGTAAGGCTTGAAGTGCAAGCGAGAGCGCGGAACGAGCGACAAAGAAGCACAATCGGCCTTTGCGTTCGGCAGCGTTCGACATCCGTCTCTCTCCTACTTGAGTGGGCGATGCGTGTGCGTGGACAGCTGCTATACTATAGTACATTTACATGTTTTGATCGAGTATCAAGTGCAGTGAAAAGTGAATGTGGTGTCAAATTTTCTTAAGACGTTGTCACGTTCAACTATGGTCAGTAAACCGACTTTACAGACAACCAATTTTTTATACTGACTTTTTATGTAAAAAACATCGTTACACATAACGCTGCAGTTCACACATTCTGAAGTGAAATTAATAAATAATTTTGATTGATTTTGTTTAAGTCTTCATCAGGCAGGCAGCATTTCCGCGCTGAATTGCGATAGATATTCGTTGCGAGGGCATAAAATTTGCTGATAGAGATCGCCACTGAGCGATAAGGCCGCTTTTTATATAACATTTCTTTCATATTCTGTTTTGATTTCTCTTTCTGTTCATGTGGGTACATCCTTACGTATTCGATATCCCATGGACGCGTATAAAACATTTTGGTTCTTTATTCCTGGGTTGAAATGCGAAATTTTGGAATGCCTTTCCAGCAATCGTTTTCTCTACAATGTAAGTATTTTCAAGTCAGGAGTTAAAAGGCACCTTCTATAATAAACAAAAACACCATAAATACCTGTATAAAAACCTAATTTTCATATCACATTTATGTCTTTGAAACAAAACCTTTAAAGTTAAATTATCACGCTTTCAAACTGCAGTGATATTCCTTCCTATTTGCAGGAAAGCTTAACTTTTTGCACTGGATGCCGGTTTTAATACGCTGACGTTGTTCAAAGTTATAACAGTCTGAGAGAATTCTAACAAAGAAAATCGCCTGGCTTGAATAACTTTAATGCCATTATAAATATTTTTATACTAGTAGTTAAATGAAACAGATGGACTTGATTTTATTTCCTATAATACTTTGCTTCGAGGCGCCTTTTTCCTTAAGCCTTTTTTTGCCTGCATTAACGAAATTAAAGGCAAATTGTATTCCACGTGTAGACGGGTACTGTATAGTGCCTCATAGGACGTATCTTAGATGTTTCACGAAAGCCTATACTTTATTATATTAAATAATAAATATTTAAATATATATTATAGGACAATTACACACATCGCTATATAGCCCCAAAGTAAGCTTAGGTAGCTTATGTTATGGGTGCTATGATAACTGATGAATATTTTTATATATATGTCACATAAATACTTATAATTTATAGATAAACACCCAGACACTGGAAAACATCCATGCTTATCAGACGAACAATTTCCAGATGTGGGAATCGAACTCACAGCCTAGGACGCAGAAGCAGGGTCACTACCCACTGCGCCACGGAGGCCGTAAAACGATTTAATATAAGAAAGTGTAAGCATTTTTTATACATCATATAGCCCTTAACTGCTATCACACCTGATGGTAAGTGATGATGCAATCTAAGATGGAAGCGGGCTAACTTGTTAGGATTAGGATGAAATCCATACCCCTTCGGTGTCTACACGACATCGTACCGGAAAGCTAAGTCGGTTGGCGGTACTTTCATTTCCCTGTTGGTAGGATATCCTGGGGAAATTGAAGGAACTCTTCAAATTTTGGAGGCACGCTTATAGCGATTTCGGTTTTTAACTGGTAACGGTAGCTTTTTGGCACGGCCAAAGAATCTCACCAGCCAGAAAATTTAGTACGTAACGGGAAAATTCTAAAATCAGCCCAGCTGGGAATCTGTGTCATTTAGTTGCTTTAATTTACTTAAGCAAATGTCTTCGAAAATTGGGTCATCATTTTTAGTTAAGAAACTGCAATATAGGTTTGGAAAAGAAAAATATTACCTTTGTTTGATATTATATATGAAGGGTTACCCAATCGTTCCGCGATACTAATTTCAAAGTATCAAAAACCTTCTATGTATTTTGACCAATCGGAACGAAAAGGTATTGAGATTTATCTAATTAAATATGAAAACACTCATAGAGGTGAAATTTTTTAAATTTTTGATTTGGCGACGTTTCGACACTCTCTGCGAGGTCATTTTCAAGCCTTAAACAAAGAAAAGAAATCATTCCTCAAACTTGCTTACAAATTCTCAACAAAATAAATTCGTTATAACACTCGTCAACATTGAAAAATGTTTAATAAAGCCAGTGTTTAATAAATTTTTAATGTTTGTGAGAATTTGCATCTAACTGTTTTTTAATTTGTTCTTAATTTAATTTATTATTTATTTGTTTAGTTGAGAATTTGTAAGCAAGTTTGAGGAATTATTTCTTTTCTTTGTTTAAGGCTTGAAAATGACCTCGCAGAGAGTGTCGAAACGTCGCCAAATCAAAAATTTAAAAAATGTCACCTCTATGAGTGTTTTGATATTTAATTAGATAAATCCCAATATATTTTCGTTCCGATTGGCCAAAATACCTAGAAGGTTTTTGATACTTTGAAATTTTTTTTATATATTATCTTTGTTAGAATTTCACTCCACGACGAATAAGCTCGTGTGTTTCCTTCCATTCTGTTTCTCAAGAAACGGAACTTTGAACGAGATTTCTTACAATTGAAAATCCTTGATGCTCAAAGCATCTGATATTTTATTTTACTTTGAAAACAAAAAGTACGCTAAAACAAACATAGCAGTCGTTAAATCTGGAAGCGGATTCGAAACTTTTTCTTGACTTGACAAAAAAGGGACATTCCCATTTCGCTTAAAAGCGAGACGTTAAGCGAAATCATCGCAAACCGAGCAAACTTGTGTACGATTAGGGGAATAAGCCAAGAGAGAGCGGATATAAAAAGCCACGGGGCTGCATCTGGCGGCCGCGGGGGGGACGTGATACCGCATAATTTCGTTACCGAGTGCTATAAGAAGTTTTGGCAACTTGCCAAATGGCTGCCATCCCCTTTCTATATACGCGACGATATAGATATGAGTGTCTAACTATCCGCTTACTACTGTGGGACATCGTGGCGGAAATAGGTCATTAAAGTCTAGACGCGATATAAACCAATACGCCCGCGTAGTTCCATTTCCCACGGGATACAAATTAGCCTTTGTTACTACTGATGTATCATAATATAAAATTTTTTACAATCCTACTGCTACTTTCAGAGATTAGTTGAAACAAACAGACATACAGATGGACAAATGTTGTTTTTTCAATTCAAAATTATTTATTGGAAGTGGGCTGTTTTATAAGCACTTTTGAAACCTCAAGTCTAGCAGTACGTAGTGACTCTTCAACAGAAACTCAGCCGTTGCTCTTTTAAAAATCAAAGTTACAATAATTATTCTATAATTTACAATTGTATTTATTGAAAGTACTGTATGATACTTTCACATGCATTTAGTGAAAACATGTTTATTTATAATTACAAATAAACAGTTCATTAGAATACCTTGATGTGTACATTTTTAAGCCACATGCAGCAGATTCTCATACCGGATTAAAGCAACACTGCTTAGCGGCAAAAATAAAAACAGCGGTGATACTTCCCCAAATTAGTTTTCTCGCAAAATAGTACTACTACTAATACTTTAAAATCAATAACAAAGAAAATACATAGCAGTGGCGTGCACAGTACTGATCACACGAAATGGAAAATTCCTTCTCCAGTTCTGGTTCATAATGACCTCATGGTAGGCAGTGCGTTTATGCATTTATGAAGTGTACGCCCGTCCCCAGTAGACATTATTCTTTCATATCCTAGCCGAATAAATCCACCACTGGATCAACAGAATAAACTAACAAGTACATAACCGAAATACAATTAAAATTAAACAAAAATAATAATTATTGCAAAACCTAAGAAAGTTTAGTAGAGTAATTAATAATAATTTAACAAAGACGACGTACAACAATCGGCGGGGTCCTCTCGGTCCCCCTCCTAACGCCCACCAGAAGCTCCCGCAGCTTAACAACTGAATGGAATGTTAAATAATTGTCACAGAATGCTATAACTTAGTTTTCAATATCAGCTATTGTATGGAATGTTTGTGTTTCCTACCACTTATAATAATTTAAATTTTAATTTATGTCATTCTGCTGACACAGACGTACTGCCAAGCGATTTATTGTTGTATAGTATTGGTAGGTACTATATTATCACGCAGAAACCAAAAGCGACGTGAATTTATATTCTACTCTTAACAAGTTAGCCGCTTTTATCTTTGAAAAGACTAAAGAATAGAGAGGCCACATTTGCTGTGTTGTGGTACCCCGTGCCAAGCATAAACTAAAGACTGTAGTCGTCGAACAAAAATGGCGCGATAGGTTATAAGAGGGGCCCATATGGGAAATTGTTATTATTCACGTTAGTGTCCGAGTCTTGTGCAGTCTTGCTGCTTAACTAGTGTAAGAATCTGTGCGCATAATGTTTAATTAAGTGATCACTGTAAGAATGTTTCATTTTCATCATCATCATATCATTCATATTCATTCATTTCATATATAATGTTCATCTTTAAATCATCATTATCATATTTAATGTCATTGTAAATAGATGGTTCCGATTAAGTTGGTCTTTTGGTGTTTCAAGTTTCATTCCCTTCTGGCTGTTTGTTAACACTAACTTGTAATGAAATAAAAAAACAGCTAGCTCACTGGTCAATAGTGATATTCTGTGGTAAATATCCAAAATTTTGATTGTACAAACTTCTTTGTACTCTGCACCGATTTTTTTCTTTGCCGTTTTAAAACCGCGTCGACATTTTTTGGTTTTCCATTATTTCAAGTGTTTTTTTGCATTTTTTTGTAAATAGGCGTATTTGGTGGAATCGCATTGAAAACGGCATTATTGTGCATTTTTCGAAATTAGAGCGGTCAGATGTATATATGTTACATCCCCGTGCGAAAGAGTTAAACATTAAACAGGTGTGCCCGGTTATTGTCATAAATATTTAAGAGTATTAATTTCAAGACACAAAAACTAACACCCCGTATCCTCTCTGCTATAAGAAAGGCTGTCGGCCGTTGAAATATTAAAAAAACCTATGTTAATGTCTTATCGACAAGACTACTATGGTTTTGCTAAAATGCTAAAGACATCTGAGACCTTTACACGTATTAAATAAAAAGTTTACGACAAGGGTGTCAAAGAATATCTCGTAAGTAAAAATAAAACGGATAAGAGTCCTCATAAACTTTAGAACCGTGGGCGAAGACCTTTACGTTTCCTTTGATTAAAGTGAAGAGTGTAAAGAGACATCTAATTTTAGAAGAAAATGGTATTTCAACACCGTTTATTTTTAATTTCTTTTCCATCCACTTTAGTTCTAAACAAATAGCAGTTTTAAATTACACTAGCCGACGCTTGCGACTTAGTTTTCATGAAATATGATTGTAACTTTTTAACACACGCAAAATATGGGGATGTTACTCATAACTTTGTTGTGTTTTTCTATGGCATTCTAGAGTCTAGTCTGATTATAATGTGTTTTTATTTGAAAGCTGACGCGATTGTGATGGTTTTTGGCTATAATTTGTGATTCGTTTAGGCGTTTTAATAATCATCGGCTCCTTTCCGGTTTAGTACTTGACTAAGTTTCATTCCATCACAGGTCTGATTGATATAGGTATCTACTAATTATATTACGTTAAGCTGCCTCGTTGGTCCAGCAGTTAGCCTATCACGAGGTCCTGGGATATTTTCTTGGTTCTTGGCTATAATTTGTGATTCGTTTAGGCGTTTTAATAATCATCGGCTCCTTTCCGGTTTAGTACTTGACTAAGTTTCATTCCATCACAGGTCTGATTGATATAGGTATCTACTAATTATATTACGTTAAGCTGCCTCGTTGGTCCAGCAGTTAGCCTATCACGAGGTCCTGGGATATTTTGTAAAATTTTAAGAAAAATATCCAACCCCAGATTTGAGTTGGGTGTGGTCTTATTTTCTTGTGCATCGGAGATCAGCTAAGCTGTCGATTCCGTTCAATATCATCAACATCTTATAGTCGTCGTTAAAAATCTAATAACATTACCTTAATCCCGCCAAACCTCATTGGAGTAACGTGGTGGGCTATGCTTTTCTACAAGGAGGGAGACATGGCCCTGTAGTAGACCGTTAATAGGCTAATAATGATTAAGATGATTATAGCTCGTTGATATTGGAACGAAGTTCCTTATCGCACGTTGTGAAAGGGGGCTGGACGGAAAAAATTCGTACGAAAAGTTGTCACGACACTTTTTGATCAAAGGATCTTGCCGCCGCCTTTGATTTGTGTGCGCGTGAGCGGCGGAGGCGCCCGCGCTGTATGCTGTCTCGCGCTCTCGTGGCTCCCTTTGGTGTTTCGGTGTACAACAACAAATATTATTATTACTTAAAAAAAATAAAATTTTATTACAATTCCTTCACTAATTAATCGAAAGGAACTTCGTTCCATCCGGGTGTCCTTTGACACCTCTCAACTTTTTTTATTTACAAGTCATGCTAACCTTGAGACGATGCTAAAGCATCAAAGTCTGCTGTCTGCTCTCAGATACATACCAAACATGTACAGCACTAACTTGCGTGTTAATCTTTTAATAAATAATTATATTTATATTCACGTTAAGTACAACATATTATATCTCAAACACAATTATGGCGTAAAAATAGTTTCCTTTCCCCGTACATACGAAATGGACCCATTATAAAATTGAAATCCTCCCGGGTCGTTAACTAGCTTAAAAATTGTAATCCAAAAGCTTAAAGATAAGTTAAATATAGTAACCATAAAAACTAAAGTGCGCATAAATTAAAATTCACTGAGTAAGCTTTGCAGGTCACAGTAATGCTGGGAAACGCGTCCCTACATTCGAATTCGGTTGGATTATCTTGAAAGCTAGGGAAAGTTAGTACGAGTACGTGCAAACTTGATAAAAAAGAGAAATAATATTATGAAAACTTAAGTAGGTAGTATATACGCAGTGACGTAATATGATCTTTTAATTGGTATGATGTATATTTTTTTTTATCAACTACAAGTTAGCCCTTGACTCCTATCAAACCTGATGTTAAGTGATGATGCAATCTAAGATGGAAGCGGGCTAACTTGTTAGGAGTAGGATGAAAATCCACACCCCTTTCGGTTTCGGAACCGGAACCGTACCGGAACGCTAAATCGCTTGGCGGTTTACTTTGTCGGTATGCTAACTAGCTACGGTAAAAGCCTCCCACCAGCCAGATCGAGACAAATTACGAAAAATCTCAATTTGCCCCGCCTGGAATCGAAACCAGAACCTCCATCTTATAAATCCACCGCACATACCACTGCGCCACGGAGGCCATCATATATAGTCCTTTATAAGATTATGGTAGTTTCACATACAAAAGCTCTGTATCTAGTACTTTCCACGAATATATCGGACAAAAGACGGATCATATATAGTAATCCTTGGTAATAAAGGAATATCCTTCTGTAGAACTTACTAAGGGTTACTGTGAGATGGAAGCGTTTGCGTGTCTATAGATACGCACTGTCGTGTACCCTAGATTAGTGAGGGAAAACTTTCTCTGTTCCCTTTAAGCAAAACAATTAAACTTGTAACTCATTTATTTGAGACAGAATTAATAAATAAAATAAATAAATAAATATTATAGGACAATTACACACATCGCTATATAGCCCCAAAGTAAGCTTAGGCAGCTTGTGTTATGGGTACTATGATAACTGATGAATATTTTAATATATATAATACATAAATACTTATAATATATAGATAAACACCCAGACACTGAAAAACATCCATGCTCATCACACAAACATTTTCCAGATGTGGGAATCGAACCCACGGCCTAGGACGCAGAAGCAGGGTCACTACCCACTGCGCCACTCGGCCGTCAAATTGACAAATTTTCAAATTAACAATTTAATGAAGCGATTGCAAAGCGTTTTTACTTTTTACTATTTTTTAAAATTAGAAAATAGATACAAACAATACGTGGAATCTACTAAACTTAGTAACTTACTAAAACTCATTATACGATTCCAGAAAATAACTTAAGAACCGTTTAAAAAAAATGCTTGTGCATTTTCTTTTATTTTTAGAGTAAACATTTAATTTGCACGAAATATTGTCCAAAAACAAAAATACTGCTTCTAACTTTAGTGAACATGAAGTAAGAATAATCTATTTGTGTTTAAACAATAAATAACAATTAGATGTTTTTATGAACCAATGTTCAATTTTGAAGAGTAATTGACCCCTGATATAATGTGTTTGAAAAACGTCTATAGCTTTACGCTCAACCAAGATAATCAGTTGATTTGTTGATCATAATCTGGCCTGAAATGTTCATTTTTATCGCTATGGTTTATACATAGTCCTTAGAATCACGCATTCAATTTCTGCGGAATATTTTCCCCAAGAACAAGGAAATGCATTTTAAAAACGTCCGTGCTTATACTAAAGAGCAAACAGGGTACCTTGATCCCTAGGGTCGATCACTACTGGCCTGAAACTGTCATTTGTTTAAGTAGTTTTACTACCATCCTATGAGAACTAACAAGCATTCAATTTTCTGTAACAAGCATTCAATTTTCGAGGATTACTATCCCCAGGAACAAGAAAATGCTGTTCAAAAATGCTGGTATACACTTATATTCAAGCGCGATGTATGTGTGTCCCCAGGGTCGATTCAGTGCTGGCCTGAAACTGTCATTTGTTAAGCTAGTTTTACTGCGATGCCATGAGAATTCTTTATAAACAAGCATTCAATTTCCGGGGATTATTGTCCCCAGGAACAAGGGGACGTATTAGAAAAACGCCCGTGCCGATACTAAAGTACGATTTACGAACATAGTCCCCGGGGTCGGCACTATTCTAGTGCGGCACTGTCGTACGTTGTGCCAGTTTTACTACGACGCGATGAGAATTCTTTATAAAGGAGCTCTCTGGTTTTAGTTTTTTGTTTATATTCCAGTAGCTGCACAGCGTTCTTTTGCAGTGCTTTGTTTGATTAAAATATTTTTTGTTTGGCGATGATAGCTAATAAGTTGTTTGCTTTCATCGTCAAACTAACTACCGGTTATTCACACAAAGTGCTTTCCTGTTTTGTTGAATAAACTTTCCTTAAACTAGAATGGCACCGATTTCATAAATATGGTTAAGTAAATAAAAGTAACTAAATGACGCATTTATTTTAAACTTTTCAGTGGTTTCGAAGTCGGTTTAAATTTTTATTAATAATTTTTTTAAAGAAATACTTTGATGCAAATATTTTATCCTACGCTATATCCAATGATATAGGTTTACTAAAGATTTCCGTGTGGAGTTGCTGGATCTCCCATCGGACGCGTCCCCGGGTGGTGGATTGGGGAACGCCTCCCAGTCAAGGGTGGTACCGGGGAAATCAAATACCCGGCGCGAACCAAAACCAGTAGGCATGGGCGTGCCTTAAGTCCAGGAAGACGCGGCCTAGGGGACTTCACCCCGACAGAAAAAGCAAGCTGTAGTTCAGCCCCCAAAAATGGAAGCGAATAGTAAATTTCATGTACCCCAGGAGGGTACCGCGGCTGGTTTACCCTGCGGAGAACCCCTCACTGAACTACGTTCAGTCAGCCCCACCGTATCTGGGGGGGGGGCAGCTATCGCTTTATGGAAGGTGTAGACTATTTCGGCGCAGAAAATGACAAGATAGAGAGTATAGGAGATCCATTTGCTAGGAGGGACTCTATTAGAAGAACACCCCCCGAGAAAAATCAGATAGAAGCAGAAAACGAGAGAACCCAACAAATGGACACTGGGAACACAAGTGACAAGAGCTTAGGACAGATTTCACCAGCAGGCGACCGTCCGTCGAAACGAAAAAAGCCATCGAGCCCCATCGCTCAGCAATTGGGAGTAATCAAACCATCGATAGAACTGGTCAAGCTTAAAGCTAGAGCTGATGAGCTGAACAATTTTATAAGGAGCAACAAAAATGTGCATAAGGAAGTAAAAAAGTATTCAATAGAAATAACTAGCTTAGTGAAGCAAGCCATCACCAGACATAAATATGACACATATAAAATTCAAGAATTACAGAATGAACTTCAAGAATATAAGGAGATGCAAGAAAGTAGATATGAGAAGCTGGAAAACGAATTGAAAGAACTAAGAAAAATTTACGAAGAAAGATTTGATAATAAGAAAGAAGACAAGACAGAACACTGTCCTAAATGCTTATCCGAAAAAAATAAGCTAAACCTAAACATGGTAAAAACCCAAACCTACGAAGAATTTAAAAAAGTGGTTAACCTTACCTGGACTGAGGATAGCTACAAAAATACCACGATTGACTATGGAGACCCGTTCAAAGACACTGCCGAAAACGTAGTATACTTCTGTGATGAATCGGAAGAAAGGCAGACGCGAATGGGAAAGATGATACTGAACAGGCATCCGGAACTTGCGGAAGGAGCAAAGATTGACTGCGCTGGAGGATACTATACTTCAGTCAAGCAGCGTACTTCTTACAAAACCAGGGAGGGTGATCGTTCCAGGGTAAAGAATATTACAGCTTTCTTTTATGACCCCACGAAACAAGATGGCAGAACCCAATGCGATGTATATAACCTTTGCCAAGAACTGAAAAATAGAAGTACAGAATACGAAGTTCGGGATATAACAGTAGTCGCCCCTCAAGCTATAAGAACAGAGATTATGAAAAAAATTCTGGAATCCATCTTCCATGACACAGAATTCAAGATAATGCTGAGAGCTAGAAAGACTCCTAATAATAAGAAGAAGAAAAACATAGACATAGCCAAGGAAAATACAATAGTTGTAGATAACGGTGAAGACAGTTACGCAGATATAGTTAAAAAAATTAATGTTGGGCTAAAAAATAGCGAAACACTTGACCATATAAAAGGAGTAAGAAAAACAAACTCAGGAAAAGTTTTGTTAAGACTATCAGGAAATGTAAACAAGGATACAGTCATAAACGGACTACTCGAAAATTGCAAGATCGCAGTACGTAACCATACTAAAAAGAAATGCTTACATATAAGAGATATAGATGCCACCGCAGAAGAAGACGATATTAAAGATGCATTAAGAAACACAAACCAAATTCATTATCAAGAACATCTAGAAGTAAAAGCATTGCGGCCTATGAGAAATGGCAACCAAATAGCCACAATTTGGATGGAAGAAACAGATAGCAAGAGAATTCTGGATAAAGGTAAACTTAGAGTAGGGCTTAATATATGTCAAATAATGGAAAGAATTGAAATATTAAGGTGTTATCGATGCTAGGGTTACAATCATAAGGCCGTGCAATGCAATGAGGAGGACAGGAGTAATAAGTGCCGCAAATGCAGTGGTGCCGACCACAAAGCCAAAGACTGCAACGAAACTCCGTTTTGTCCGCATTGTAAAGAAACGGGCCACGTCGCTGGAAGCATTAGTTGCAGATCCTTCCAACTAGCGCTTAAAACTTCGAGGAAAAATAAAGACCGCAGAGAAAAAATAGTACATTCGTAATACTGCAGCTAAATGCGAATAGGAGTGTGAGCGCACATGATATGGCCAATGTAGTCGCAGCCCAAAAACACTGTGATTTCATTGCCATTAGCGAACCTAATACAGGCATCTGCAAACTTAAGGGAAAAAATTGTTATTGTGATACGGACTTCGATACTATGATTGTGAACTTTAGCAAAAATTACCAAGTCAGAACTTTCCGCACATCAAAGTCATTTATCTGTGTAGAGACAACTGAATTTATTCTATACAGCGTTTATATGAGCCCAAACAAATGCTCGGTAGACCACTTTAAAGAGAACTTAAACAAAATTCAGCAGGATATGTTTGAAGGTCAAAGAAGAAATAAAAAAAATTGTAATCACAGGAGATTTTAACGCAAAACATCCTTGCTGGGGAGGAACGCAAAGTAACGAAAAAGGAGAAGAACTCTTAGAATGGATTCACAGATTAGATCTGGTCATCCTAAATGATGGCGTGCTACCTACTTGCATACGATCAAATGGGAAATCATTTATCGATTTGAGTATCGTCAGTGCAAACTCCATTACAGAGAAAATTATCTGGTCTGTCCTAGACGAGGAATCGATGAGTGACCATAAGCTCATTCTGACAAAAATCCATAAGGAAATAAATAAAAAACTGAAGTACGTGCTAGGAAAGACTAATCTAGAAAATTTTAACGTCTGCTTTAGAAAAGAGATTAATAATAAAATAATAGATGAAGTCCAATGTGAGAGAGCTATAGATATAGCATACAGAAAAAATACACTGAAGGTCAAATGCGATGATAACTATAAACTACCATACTGGTGGGATGAAATCATACAAGAAAAAATTAAAGAGACTAGGCGAAAAAGACGCAAATTTCAAAAATGCAAAGAACAAAAGGAAAGAGAAATTCTGTACCAAGAGTATAAGACTTCTAAATCAGAGCTAAAAAAGGAGATAGCAACAGCAAAGGCCAAGGCGTGGGAAGCCTTATGCAAGTGCCTTGAAGCTGACGTATATGGGGATGCTTACAAGATAGTTAAACGACAGATGCAAATACCAAATCCCAAAACGTGCTTATCGTTGGATCAAAAAAGGGGTATTTTTGAAAGCCTGTTCATCACGTCTCCACCCACACGTGAATTATCGAAAGAAGCTTTAGGAGACACGAAATTCGAAAATGTTGCTTTCAAGCGGGAGGAGATAATCGAATGTGGTAAAAAAATTAAAATTAGAAAGGCCCCCGGCCCAGACACAATTCCACCTGAGATCATAAAGTCGGTTGTGGGCAATAATGTGGAGTATTTCGCTGGTCTCTTTAATAATTTGCTTAAAAAAGGCAAATTTCCCGACAGTTGGAAAACGGCCAAATTGGTTCTGGTTGACAAGCCAAAAAAGTCACAGGAAGAACCAACAAAGTACAGACCAATTTGCTTGCTCAATGTTATTGCAAAGACCTACGAACGACTTATAAACATCAAACTCATTCAGGAGATTGAGAAATGCGGAGGACTGCATAACAACCAATATGGCTTTCGATCTGGCAGAACAACTGTGGATGCGGTGGAAAAGGTAGTTCATGCCGCAACTGAGGCTAAACGTAAAGGCCAGTGGAATTCCCTTATCCTGGTCGATGTTCGGAACGCTTTTAACACCGCAACATGGTCGATTATTATTGACAAACTAAAGGCCCGGAATATAAACAAATACATTATAAATGTAATCGTTGATTATTTTTTAGACCGCTACATACAAATAGATGTTGGTGCTAAGGCTAAAGTTACTGGTGGAGTACCACAAGGTTCAGTTCTTGGTCCAACTTTGTGGAATACCCTTTACGACGACGTCATGAATATTGAAGTCCCGGAAGGAGTCAAACTTGTGTGTTATGCAGACGACTTGGCGATTTCAGTAACTGCTATTGATATGCAAGAACTTGTCTCCAAAGCAAACGAGTCGCTCCACGCAATAGATCTCTGGATGCGCCAAAACAAGTTGGAGCTAGCACCAGAAAAAACAGAAGCATATATTTAATAGGTTAAGAAAAAGCCACGGCATACAATTTGACTGTGGGGGAGTGACGGTAACACCATCGCTTAGTGTAACGTACTTAGGAGTAAAGCTGGACTGGGGACTAAATTATGGCCCGCACTTAAGAACTGTCTGCGGAAAAGCCTCTAATACTGCAAGAGCCCTCTGTAAACTGCTCCTTAATACTAAGGGTCCAAGCGACGCCAAAAGAAGGACGCTAGCCATGGCGACGCAATCTATAATTCTGTATGCAGCACCTATCTGGGAGCCTGCTATGCAACATGCTGTACATAGAAAACTAGTCCTAAAAGCGCAACGCATACTAGCGCTCCGAGTCTGCTCCGCCTACAAAACCGTCTCCACTGATGCAGCACTGGTTCTGGCTAGCCTTACACCTATCCACCTTTTAGCTGCTGAGAGAGTGAAAGGAAGAACAAAAAATATGTCAGAATCCCTAGTAACTCTTAAGAAAGATACGCTTGTGAAATGGCAAAATGAGTGGGACTTATCAACCAAAGGACGATGGACATACAGCCTCATTCCAGATCTGGAGAAATGGGTAAAAAGACGGCATGGCCGAATGTCCTTCCGACTGACCCAGTGTCTTACAGGAGATGGAGTCTTCATGAGTTATCTTGCAGATATTGGCAAAAGACCAGACGGGCAATGCATGTATTGTAGTGACATTGACGACGCCAGGCATACAATATTTCACTGCCCTGAGTGGGAAAACGTTAGGCGACAACTCTGTGCAAAGGTTGGGGAGATATCTGTTGGAAATCTAGTACCTAATATGCTACAGTCTGAAAAAAGGTGGAACATGATCGCTACATTCCTTGAAGGAATAATAAAGGAAAAGGAGACGGAAGAAAAAAAGAAGCGCGATAAGAGGAAAAGACAAAGTGATACCGTGATATAGGCTGTAAGGCGGGTACACGGCTAGCAAGGTGGCAGGAGGGGTTTTAGCCGGTATGAGTCCGGCTCTACCCTTAAGGGTGTCCATGAGGATTTCCCCTCCTGAAGGAAAAAAAAAAAAAGGGATATGGAGCATAGACCCACCACGCTGCTCCAATATGATAATATTTAATTTATGATCAATTTGATAGTAACTATTACTATCAAATCTTGATGGTAGTCTCCGGGACCGAAATATGCACTCGTAACAAATAAGTCTCTAAGTCTTGTATGTTAACATATGAATGTTAGCCCTTGACTGCATTAACACCTGCTGGTAAGTGACGATGCAATCGAAGTGGTCTAATTTGTTAAAAGTTGGATAGAATTTATTTTACATTACGATTTCTAGACGAGATCGTATCAGAACGCTTAATCACTTGGTGGTAGATAACTAGCCACGGCCGAAGCCTTCCACTAATTAGCCCAGCCGGGAATCGAACCCAGGACATCCGTCTTAGAATACCACTGGTACATGAGTACTAACTTATAATTACATCGGCAACAATACCTTTCAGACCCGAACACACACTCTAGAAATAACGACGACCTCCGTGGCGCAGTGGTATGCGCGGTGGATTTATAAGACGGAGGTCCTGGGTTCAATTCCCGGCGGGGCAGATTGAGATTTTTCTTAATTTGTCTTGGTCTGGCTGGTACCTTGGACGAGGTCTCCGTAGCGCAATGGAATTATACGACAGAGGTCCTGGGTTCGATTCCCAGCTAGAACGATAAAGATTTTCTAAAATAATCCTTGTCTGGCTGGTGGGAGCCTTCGATTGTGGCTAGTTACCACCCTACCGACATAGTCGTACCGCCAAGCGATTTAGCGTTCCGGTACGATGTCGTGTAGAAACCGAAAGGGGTGTGGATTTTCGTCCCACTCCTAACAAGTTAGTCCGCTTCCATCTTAGACTGCATCATCACTTATCACTTAACATCAGGTGTGATAGCAGTCAAGGGCCAACTTGTAGTCGATAAAAAAAAAAGCAAATCCACACCCATCTCGAAGTCGAATCCTAGACATCAATATTGAACTTTTATCCAAAATTCAATGTAAAAGTAATGTTACTACTATAACTCCAAAAGCTACCAGTCACCATTGTTGTTACCATAAAACAATCTGTTTATTCCAACGAAAACCAATATAAAGAAAACCTTCTAAAACACCGTGCGCGGCAATCTTTCTTCCTGTTTGAACTTGATTTATTGCAACAAGTTTTACCCCTCAGTCCGAACAACGTAAGTTTCTCATGTATTTTAAGTGTTCTGAGACAATAGATCAAACGCGAAATTGATATAAATGTTTGTACTTATTTAACTATTTGTTGTACAGGTGCAGAATATTTGATTTGTGAAAGTGACAATTATATTTGACGGCCTCGGTGGCGCAGTGGTATGCGCAGTGGAATTATACGACTGAGGTCCTTGTTTCGATGCTCGACTGGCCTGATTAAGATTTTCTAAATTGGTCCAGGAAAAGGAATGAAAGGAGATTTCCAAAAGAGATTTATATGGCGAGAGTGAATGAGAATGTTGGAAGGAGAAAATCAAAGCGAACGTTACTGAATCAAATCCAGAATATTCTGATTAAAGGCCTTGCCTTTTACCTGTAAAAATACCTTAAACCAACGTACGCAAGGTTCGTGGCAAGTGGAAAGAAAATCTCTGCCTTCCTATATTATATTGTAAATTAATTAAATAACTTACCGACTATATTACGAGTCGTATATTGCTGGTTAAAATCTTCCGTTGTATTCCGTTGACTTTACGAGAAACTGATTTAAGAAACCTACTGTACTTATACTAACTGTCCTACTGTAGAAAAGGGGCGTTACCTGAAACAAAGAATATTATAGTTAAAATATTTGGAGGTACACTGAAAACTGAGGACTTTAACGTGACGGTTGGTTATCAGTTAGAAGTCCATGTTAGCAGTGCAAATCCGGAATGAAGAAAAAACGTTTTTTACTCGTTTCATTTTTTTTATTCATTACAAGTTAACCCTAATCACACCTGATGGTAAGTGATGAGACAAGCTACATAATGAAAGCAGTCTAACGTTTTAGGCGTAGTTCAAAAATTTCTGTTTCTACACAACATCGTACCGGTACGCTAAGTCACTTGGCGGTACGTCTATTTCGGTAGGGTGGTAACTAGCCACAGCCGAAGGCTCCCACCAGCCAGACAAGGATTATTTTAGAAAATCTTTATCGTTCTAGCTGGGAATCGAACTCAGGACCTCCGTCGTATAATTCCATTGCGCTACGGAGACCTCGTCCAAGGTATAACGACTACGAAGAGGCGCAACTTTATCTATGTGTAATTTTCAAAAAAATAATGTTTGAAAAGTGGAGGTTCTTTTGTTTGTTTGTACAAAATACTGCGTTAACAACTGAGAGGTC
Source organism: Mycalesis mineus (assembly GCA_034621355.1). Classification (NCBI taxonomy): domain Eukaryota; kingdom Metazoa; phylum Arthropoda; class Insecta; order Lepidoptera; family Nymphalidae; genus Mycalesis; species Mycalesis mineus. The sequence goes on along the minus strand of CM067899.1, from coordinate 8,889,545 downwards.
GTCAAAAACAAGAATATAAATATTATTATGACACAAAAAGTTTCAGCTAACGTTCATGAAACCGCATAATTTGGTTTGGTAGCGAGTACTCTAAGAAACTTGGCCTCTTGCCAAAAACTGGTTCTGACCTCCTTCACTGTGTTGTGTTACATTTTTTTTGTTTCTAAACCAGTCAGATATGAAGGCAGATCAACTAGGAGCATATCTAGCCTTTATGCCATTTAAAAAGGCTTAATTATGCGAACTAAAGGATACAAAATCTATTATAAAGGAAAAATACAAAATGTTACTTATGCTATTTCCACGGATTATTCCTTCCGGAAAATAAAGAAAAAAAAGAACAAAAATACATTAAATGAATAGTCAGCAACAGACTCTACTGATTAATATTACATAAAAATAATAGAAATTATTACATAAAAATAATTTCGGTAAAATGCTAACTGGAGAGCTATTGCATCCCTACTGTGACATTTATGTTGTCAATTTTTTGAGTAACCTCCTGCGAACCTCCAACGTGGGTCTACTCCCATATTTCCTATCCTACAAGGAGGGCGGCCTGGCCCTGTGGTTAATGAGCTAATAATAAGTAAATGAATTTTCCATGCACACTAGTAAAAATGTAGAAAGCAGTATCTACCTAACCTACTTAGAATAATTAATATATTCAATATCTTTTAAATAAGATTTTTTAAAATAACAAAACATTACAAGCATTCTCAATCGAGTTTGGCTAATCGTTCGAAAATCCGCCTCAATATACTCGTACCATTAGGCCAAGAGGGGCAAAAATAAACCCAAATTCATATTCATCCTTCTATCAGTACAAATTGTATAGAATTTATGTATGAGAGCGTTTTATGATAAAACCATAAAGGTGTTCTTGTTATGTAAATAAGGGATTTTCCATCCTAATAGCGTATGAGAAACAATAGGAGGAAAATTATTTAAATTTTGGGTCCGATCACCAAATTTTTCTCAGACAGCAATATCATAAACAAAAGTTTGTTTTTGTTATGAATTAATGTGGTCTTGATTTGAATTCTGTTCATATGGTAGAAAATATTAAAAAAATGAACATTGGCTTTGAATTAAAAACTCGTTGGTTCCGTTTACTATCGCCAACATCTGATAGTGATCGTTAATTAATAAAAACAATCATCATCAATCATCACCCTAAGTCTGCCAACACGCATTGGAGTAGCGAGATCACATTCCCTCTCCTACAGAGAGGAAGGCCCTGTAGTAGGCCATTGATAGGCTGATAATTATGATGATAACAAGTAACAACAAGTTTTCTATTAATTTAATTTATTCACTAAAATAAGTTCCTACTTGAAACACCAACAGAATAATGTCCTTATTTCTCTCAATCCGAGATAGAAATAACTGAATAAACTACGATACTATACAGTCTTATTCAAATATACAAAAATACCGTAGTACTTAGTCGTCAAATGTTCGAGTATTTATAGAGCCATCAAATAAATTGATTGATTAACTGTTCCCGAAGAAATGAGCTTCCCACGGCCGTCTGATTCCATTTATAACACTCATAAATCAATATACCCTCAAATAGCTAAGGAATATTAAAATAAAATGGTGTCCCATCAAAATATTTGTAAATTACTTTTGAAGACTACTTCAGATCTGAAATAGGGTCATAGGTATTTTTATTTCATGATAAGCCGCCTTTTGTACCAATTCTACTTAAGTCTTTTTGTCTCTGTTATATGTACTTCTTCGTTGTGGTGTACATATAATCCCTTGACTGCGATCTCGCGTGATGTTAAGGGTCTACTTGGTACAAGTCTCAGTTTACTCTATCCGAATATCTGACGATTTCTACACAGTAGCATACTGGAACTCTAAAAGCCTACCATCACAGATCAGACCTGAGCTAATGTAGAATATCCTATGTTGATCTGAGCTAAGGATATAAACAAAAACTAGAAACCGTTTATTTGCAGGAAACATTTACAATCTATAGGTCTTGTTATGTTGAATGAGTTACAATGTTAATAGACAAGCAAATATTAAAATATTACATAATAAAACCTTCTACAATGACCAAAAAAAACTAATTAAATAATAATTGTCAAAGATAAAAAAATAAAACAAAGCATTACTAACTGGGCTATAATGGTCGTCAAAAAATTAAATCTGAATCACATGCATTTTCAGCTATTGTGTGAGATTTTCGCACAAACATTTTACAATTGTGATGCCAAATATTCTGTAGATATAACTATAATAACTAACCATAATGAATTTAGATTACATTATCCAATTTGTCACGATTGATTAAAAAAACTTTTATCCATAGATTCAAACTTACTCTTATATATATTAATTTATAAAGTTAGATTAATATTTTGGAAAGTCAATAATTTAGCTAAAATGACTTGACGAAAACTTTTATGTCGGTAACACCTTGCGTCATACTGATAAAGTAGAAGGCTTCGGATCTTCATTTTACAATCCTGAGCTTAGAACTCTATTAAAAAATTGGTTGTCTGTAAAGTCGGTTTACTGACGATCGTTGAACGTGACAATGTCTTAAAAAAATACTGATAGAATGGTAGCATCTAATTGGTTATTAAAATTTTTAATTTAAGTATATTTTTATAAATATTAATTTAAATTAATAAAATAATTGATTTTGATTGTATAAATTTATAATAAATATATTAATTTATAAATATATTAATTTTTAATTTAAAATTAATATATTTAATAATTATATTTAATAGACGGATGTCGAACGCTGCCGAACGCAAAGGCCGATTGTGCTTCTTTGTCGCTCGTTCCGCGCTCTCGCTTGCACTTCAAGCCTTACATGGAACGCCTAAAAGCGAGGTAAGGACGCATGACGTCATGTTTTTTCGTGCGTGCAGCCGGCTCTATCGAATTATAAGACGTTGTCACGTCAAAAACTGCTTCTAAATCTGCCCAATGTTTTTCAAGCCTAATCATGCTACAAGAATGCATGTTTATTTATATAACGAATACGTAACACGGCTTGTTCCAATATGGATTAACTACGAGTATATAAGGTAACGGACGTTAACTTAGGTATTTGATAAACAAAATGTACGTATGTATTTCTATCCTGTAGGGATCAGAGAATTCAGAGAAGTAATTCAGATGGAAAACTTACCTATTTTTGTTTCACAGGATTAAAATTTGGTTTTTAAAGTCTTATATTCGAATTCTCTGCCAAGTGATGTTCTTGTATTGATGATGGTTTTTTATATGAGATGGACTCTAGCATTTGACTTAGTTGCTTTCAAAAAAAACAAATCTGTTCAGTTTTCCATAGAAGCAAAACATACAAAAAATATGCTACAATTTTCATGCCCCTTCAATTGGTCATAAGAACTGTATTAGAAATGGATACTACAATAGTCCTAAGGGAGGAATCGAAACCTTGAGCTCTCGTTATTGAGACTTTATCGTAAATGAAATTAAGCATGTTAACTGCTCAAAAAAAAGCTCAGATAATTTCTATTGACATAAACAAAAGATCTTGCACACTCAATCTAATCTGTATATCGTATTGTCTTTGTTACAACCAATTCAAATCTGCCCAAAGCTCTACTAACCTTTATTCGAGGTCCCACAAAAAATTAATGAAAAAATATTACAATATAACCCAACCAATTTTCGTTAATGTAACGCCGTATTCATACAGCCATCACGGCAACGCTGAACGAAACGTTGATTGATTAATCGCTTCCGTACATGTTATGACTTTGTCATGACTTTTCAATATGTCCAATTCCTATTCCCTCCCAATTATTAGTAAGAACTGTATTAGGAGTGGAGACCATAGTCGAAAGGGAAGAATCGACTTCGGTGTTGAGATTTCATCATACCAAATTACCCGTGTTCACATTATAAAGCAACAGGTCATTTTTGTTGTGATAAAAATTTTTTAACAAAAAATAGAACCGACTCAAAACGCACTAAAAAGTAAAAAATACGTAATAAAAAACTGAAGTCGGTGCCAGCAAGTATAAGGAACATTTATTTAACGTAGTAAAGCGGTTAGTGGTATAAAGTAAAACCAACAGGGATGACTTAAGTTATATATTTTTAAAATATGTTGCCACTTCGGCGGTAGGAATAGGAATGAATCCATAGTCGCAGTGCACCGATGTGATGTAAAGTTACATCAAAATCCATTCAGTAGTTTTTGCGTGAAAGAGTAACAAACATCCATCCATACATACTTCAAAACTTTCGCGTTTATAATGTTAATAGGATAAACGGCTGAAACTTACGTCACTGTTGTCGGAGTACGACTAATTCCGAACCTATTCGTCTACGACGAAACTGTCGGGCATACTCCGACAATTGTGACGTGAGTTTCAGCCGTTTATGTTTTAATAATATGGAAAATAATCGCTTTATTGTTTAAATTCACATATCAAATACCAAAAAACATTATATAACTCAATCATAATCCATTATTCGAGCTCTAACAAAATACTAATGAAAAAATATTACAACCAACCAATTTTCGTTAATGTAACGCCGTTTTCATACAGCCATCACGGCAAAGCTGAATAAAACGTTGATTGATTAATCGCCTCCGCACATCGATGTTGCTCTGGAGGGACGCCGCCTAATCACATTTATTGGCCACGATAAATTAGATGACTAAGTAAGTAGAACGATTCTCGTTATACGAGTATTTGTGATCGAAATGAATTACATATATATTGTCTATGTTATCTATAAAATCGTTTGTATGTTATTTATTCGAGACGTGCACGCTATGGACCTCATAAGAAGGCACAGTCACTCAGCGGGTGGTAGATTAAGCAATGCTCGCAGTATCTCTGTGTGGTCGAATCAGAAATGAGGAGATCCGCAGAAGTACCAATGTAATTGACATTGTTGCGTTGCGAAACTGAAATGGCAATGAGCAGGGTACATAAATGGAAGTGCGAGACTGGTGACCCCATATCGGAAAGGACAGTGTTGGTTGACCCCCACCAGGTCAGCTGACAGCATTAAACGTATCGCATGAAGCCACTGGCCAGCCTTGGAAGACTCTTTAAAAAGACCTGTGTCCAGCAGTAAAAATTATGATGATTGTTATTTATCGCTGAATTAACTGAAACAGAAATGACTAAACCAAGGTAATTGAAGTCGGAGTTTGGCTGACAAGTTTTAGGGCCCTCACGCCCGAATAGTCAACCACTCTCACCGATTTGTACTGCAATCTGTGAAACTAAGTCAAATTGATGGTCTTAAATTTGATTTACGTTAAATTTGATTAAGATGCGGGCAATTGTCGCTTAGTTGTTATGATTTTGATTATAAAGAAACTCGATCAAAATCGTTAATGAAAAAATAGTATGCAGTATTGTATTATTGAATTAAGATTCTTTTAAAATTTCACTGACATAAATTGGAACTAATTTCCCTGCATTGCAATTGCAGAAACTTCAAGCTGCTGTAGCAGTTGTTTTCAAGATTGATTTCCAGTTCCGAGTTTTCTCACGTTGTATAAAAGTTTCCAAGTAGTTCCTCTTGCACTTTGAGAACTACATCACCAATTCAATGTTAGAATTTTGTTTTTTTTTTGTTAGCTACAGTTGACGGAAGAAACAGATGATCTATCTGATGTTACTTAGGTAGAAAACATAACCCTCGTTCTGACTCTGACAGTACAGTTACGCAAAAAAGACGCCTTGTAATTTACTGCACTGTATCAGGGAACATGAGGTATACCTGTTAAGCCGCATGTGCCAGTAATTTAACTAATAGTCGTAAAGCAAGACTGAAAGACAGCAATGCTGCCTGACGATAGGCATAGGCAGGCCAGTATTAGTATTAAGTAAAGTCCATCCGTATCTAGATGGACGGAATTCATCAACTATACAACTTTTTAGATCAGTTCTTCCAATGCAAATTATTTGGACGGCCGAGTGGCGCAGTGGGTAGTGACCCTGCTTCTGCGTCTTAGGCCGTGCGATAAGCATGAATGCTTTTCAGTGTCTGAGTGTTTATCTGTATATTATAAGTATTTATGTATAATATATATATAAAAATATTCATCAGTTATCATAGCACCCATAACACAAGCTACCTAAGCTTAGTTTGAGGCTATATAGCGATGTGTGTAATTGTCCTATAATATTTATTTATTTATTTATATAAAAAATTATGGAACAAAATGTCTGTTGCGGTGTTTTTAATAATTGTAACACGTAGTTATTATTTAACAGGTTTACAGTCCCCGAGGCATATAAACCATATATGGTTTGCAGAATTTCGGCGGTTGACAGAGAGTACTATGTTACTGACCATATTAGGTACGTGCATCCATAAAACTCTTGAACAATCCATTCACAAAGAGATTCACAACCATTAAGATAGTAAAAAATAATAGTGACACAAGAAGAAAGCGAAAGAAATAAGATCAATTGCTTAAGATAAACAAAAAGTAAGGACAAATCTAATTCCTTGGATTGTCCCAAACTAATACAACCGAAAAGTTGGAGACAAAGGAAATAATAATCTATGTATATTTGTGTACTTATAAACAAATGTCAAGTGTCAAATAAGTTTCTAAGAGCATCTATTATTATTTATTATTTGTTATTAGTATGGTGAGGCCCGCCGTAGCGGATGCAGTTCGACCCTTATGGATCTTTTGTACTCGCCCCGCCCTCACCTCCCCTATATAAGATCAAACAGCCACTCCAAGAGTTGGATGGTTGCAAGAAGAAGAAGAGCATCTATTAGAACTGGATCAATATTGATGACTTTTTTTGTGCATTTGAGAATGTTGCTATGAGTTTTAATTACAATTTTAATTAAGTAATTAACCAGACCAAGACAAATTAAGAAAAATCTCAATCTGCCCCACCGGGAATCGAACCCAGGACCTCCGTCTTATAAATCCACCGCACATACCACTGCGCCACGGAGGTCGTCAGTGACGTAAGGAAAATACTCGCGAGAGATTTAATTCTAATATCGCAAGCTTAATTAAAATTGTAACGTGAGTTTCATATTTTTTTAATAATAAAAAATCTGAAGTTCAATAATAAGCAAACTTTTAGGACATAATAAGAGATCAGTTAAAGTAACTAGGAGGGTTCCTTGTTCCCTACGGAACCCTAGAAATGATCGTATCGAAAAGTAAGTCTGCCCGTCACGTCACCTATAATAATATTTTATCCTATAAATCCTACGAAATGATATTTCCACAGAGCCAGATGCGAATCCGAGGAGATTTGTGCAGATTTATTTATTCCACACTTTCGTACTATTGCTAAAATATGGCCACTAAAATACAAATACTTCTCAGTATTGACCTTATATCTTTACTAATATTGTAAAGGCAAAAGTTTGAATGTATGGGTGGATTGGTGTTTATTATTTTTCACAAAAAAACTCCATAATAGAATTTGATGAAACTTAACCATAATATAGCTACGTTCATACATATACGTTCCTGCGCTAATCGAGCCGTCAGGAATATAAAGTAAAACCAACAGAGATGACTTAAGTTATATATTTTTAAAATATGTTGCCACTTCGGCGGTAGGATTAGCAATGAATCCATGGTCGCAGTGCACTGAGGTGAACGAACACAACATGTCCGTTCACATACATTCACATCTTCAATTTCATTCATTCATACTACTACTATTATACTACACAGATAATTAATAAAAGAAACTAACACAGATAATTTGTGAATATTGTAAGTGACCTTAAATAAGAATAACTATAATTACATGTAATATCAATGACATCTAACAGGAATAAGCCGGGATGATGGCAAGAGATCTGATGGATTGACGCTGGTTCCCTGGGAAGTGGGACGGGCCCCAATATGGGACGCTACTTGCGTTGACACATTGGCTCCGTGTCATATCAGGGACTAGAATAGCAGCAGCAGAAAAGGCTGAAACCGGTAAGTGGCACAAGTATGCCTCTCTGACAGAGAGTTACATATTTGTATATTTTGCCGTGGAGACCCTTGGGCCATGGAGTCGCAGTGCCAAAAAATTCTTCCGTAACATTTCACCGCGCCTAATTGCCTCAAGTGATGACCGAAGGGCTGGCACAATAAAAAATTAAAAAAAAATAATAAAAAATATAGCTTACATATTCACATGCCACATTATACCCCAAAATTCCCACGGGAAAGGGAACTTCGTGGCTGAAACTGTGTGCGTCTTTTAGTATTTCGATTGAATTAAAGTTGTAAAACTATTAATCCTACAAAGTCGGGCCTGCCTTATGGGAGAGGGGATATTGAATATACGCACTAAACTGCTCCAAAATTCAAAAATTGCTTTTTCAAATGAACTTCGTTTAAAAGTACTTTTTAACCGACGAAAAAAACGGAGGAGGTTCCCAATTCGACACGTATATATATATTTTTTTTTAAATATGTATGACCACGCATAACTTTTTACAGAGTTGTCCGATTTTGATAATTCTTCTTTTATGGGACCACCTTGGAAAATCATTAAAAAGTAAGAAATAAAAATTTTTAACAAAAAATAGAACCGACTCAAAACGCACTAAAAAGTAAAAAATAACAGTGTCATTTAGTTGCTTTAATTTAGTAAAGCATATCTAGGAGTCGGTGCCAGCCAAGGTTTCTACTTTAAGTACGTTACCTAGAACCCACAAACTGCTTTACTAAGTAAAATAAATATTCCTTAAACTTGGCTGGCACCGTCTTTATAGATATGCTTAATTAAATTAAAGCAACTAAATTACAGTTATTTTTTACTTTTTAGTGCGTTTTGAGTTGGTTCTATTTTTTGTTGAAAATTTTTCATTTTTTTTATTTATTTTTTTTAATCCAGAGCTATATAGACTAATGAAGCAGTCCTGTTCCATTATAAACAAGTACTTGTATGATTATGTGTATATATGCGCTAGAACGTTGGCTATTGTATATTTCTTTTTGTTTTCGTTTTGAAGTTATAAATTTCAACGAATATATTTGTAAGTGACTGCAAGAGCAAACCACAAAGGGAGGCAGACCGGAAAATGCGGTCAACTTCGGGTGGCCATTTTGTGCAAGAAACTAACAGGAAACCTGAAGTTAGGCGAAGTTAGTCGACACTTCATAACTATTATAATATAAAACAACGAAACTTTACGCCTTGGTTATTAATAAGCAGTTTTAAATTTTAATATCGGTTTTAGGAGCGTCAGCAGCTTGACGGTTAAGGGCTGGATTTAAATTCAAGAAATGTCTATTGATTCGATTTCCGTCAGTTGAGCTATTTTGTTTAACATTTAGTTTAGTAGCGAATATTGGCTTTTAAGTCAGTCACAATCATTACCTTATAGTAATGATTATGATGATATAATATTTTTTACCTAAAGTATTTAAAGTGACTACTGTCTCATATCCATTTGTTCGAGCTTTTAATTTTTTCGAGTCCACTGTTTATTGATAAACTACGTATATTTGATATTGCAGCAATAATTTAAGCGTAAAAAAAGTTCAAATCAATAGAGAGACTCATTTAAAGCGAGACTAACAAAAGCAATAAATTTAGCTATAAAAATGTTTTCATCAAACAAGTAATCATTGAGCTTTATGGAGCGCCGTATTAAATACCTCTCGATACAGGTTATACCAGGGCTAGGTGGCGGCAGGGTATGGGGGCGGCGGCGACTGTTGCACTGCTCAAGACATTCCTGATATTATGCAACAAACATTATCCAAATCGGTCTGCTAGTTTTTGAGCTAGATGTGTCACGGACACGGACACGGACGGACGCGCGGATATTCCAACAAACTCAAAAAAACAGCGGCATTTAAAAATATTTCGCGTGATATAAAAGAAGTAGGAGTTGCACTGTTCAAGACAATTCCTAATATTTTGCAACAAACATTATCCAAATCGGTGGCTAGTTTTTGAGCTAGATGTGTTCACACGGACGGACGCGCGGACATTTCAACAAACTCAAAAAAACAGCGACATTTCAAAATATTTTGCGTGATGTTAAAGAACAGAGAATCCTATTAATTTCTGAATAACACAAAGAAAAATAGCACAAAAAGACTCACGTAAGACATATTCATTTACAAACCCGACAACTTTCGTGCAATTTCCCTTCTCAGCAATAAATTTGATTTATTTTCGTCTACTGGCTATCTATTACCCTTGTGGTTTTCATTTTCCGAGAACTGTTTGTGACTGGAATAAACGGCATTGTGTGTGTCTTATTCAAATAAACTACAAACAAGAGGTAACAAAAATGTTGCTCTTTTTATTAACACATTGGCGTGATACAAAATATAAACCACGTATAATTTTTAGAGTAACGCATTTTTTTTTCAGAAATTATAGATGTTTAGTTACCTAGTAATAAGTTGTTTCAAGCTACTCAATAAGATGTTTTTTAAACCGACGAAAAAAAACGGAGAAGGTTCTCGATTCGACAGATATTTTTTTTTATATGTTTGTCCGATTTTGATAATTCTTTTTTTATTAGAAAGGGCACACTTCTAAGGTGGTCCCATTGTCATCATGTTAGGATCGGATGATGATATCCTGGGGAAATTGAAGGAACTCTTCAAATTTTGGAGGCACGCTTACAGCGATTTCGGTTTTTGTCTCGGTATCGGTAGCTTTTTGGCTACTAGGGTCGTATAATATACTATGACAGTATAGAACGAGTACGTTACGTAGCAATAAATCACTGAAAAGTAAAAAAAAAATATTTAACAATGCTTGCTTAAGTAAATTAAAGCAACTAAATGACGCAGTTATTTTTTACTTTTTAGTGCGTTTTGAGTCGGTTCTGTTTTTAGTTATTTTTTTTTAGGAATACATTTTTTGTACTGCCTTGTTGGCACTACGGCTAGCTTATGTGTATTCGAAACACGATATCCTGGGTTCGCATCCTGGGTTAGGCTATGAAATATTAAGTTATTCTTTCCTCGAAAAACCTCGAAAATATATACAAAAAATTTTAGATTCCATCCATTCCCCATCCCACGTACCCCGTTGACTACTTTAAACCGTGGATCTTGAATATTAACATCGTCAACAGTGCAGTGAAAGATTTTAATTATTTTTACATCGAAAAACGTTACTTAGATGCACTTTTACTATCTTGGGAAAATATTTGATTCAACACGAGTGAATACCATTAGGTACGCTGAGTAAGTAAGAAATACTCTAGATCTAGAGTTTACGTAAAATGGTTGCGAGTAAAATAGTTCTTTAAATTTTATTTTCATAAATTGTCGTCCGGTAAAATCTCTTTGAGACCGTATGAAAATGATTGATGTTTACATAGATTCAAAAAGTATTACATACTGTTGATAGTGTGGACGCCTACTTATAAACTATGTAGATCATACCTTTGAATCTGTCATCGTATTACTCTGTTATATATTATCTATATCCGTCTGACTGTGCACTGTTCTGTTGTAAATGTAATCTTTCAAATAAACTTTAAAGCTATATTAATCAAGTTTAATTGCTTTTCTATCACATACTTACTTCATCTTAGTATTTTAAAATATAAAAAATATGACAAGAAATGGTTAAAATATTCGAAGAATTAAAAATCATTATAATCAGTGCATTCGAAGAACAGTTTTAACTCTTACCTGATTCGGCGCGCCTTAAATGTGCATTAATGGTCGTGTGGGATGTGTCGCAACTCCAAAATTTGTTTATTGAAATAAAATACTAAATAAAAGCTAAGTCAGTTTTTAATGATGAGAAAATCTGAACTTACAATCAATCAACTTAAAAATTTAGTATAGTGGCAGCATTGTATACCTGGCGAACCATAGACTATAGAAGTGCCGCTATTCTGTGTTATGGCAACCCGTTTAGAAGCATAAATCAGACTATATCAAAAATGGCAGTTACGGGCCGTTATATAAACGAAGAACCTAATGGTGAAGTGATCATTATTTTGTGTGTTCTCTTTGTGTGCAGTTATGCTGCCAGTTAATTTTGTTAAAAGTTAAAGTGTAATAAAATGTAAATTCTCGTTAAGTAAATTATGTGATTACCGTAAGAATGTTTCATTTTGATCATATTATTGTCGTTTTGGTAATTAAATTGTTCCGATTAAAGTTCGTCTCTTGTTTTTCATGTGTGTTTTGAGTTTTATTCTCTTCTCATGGAGGTTTCTAACAATATATATGATATAAAAATTTAAACAAATTAGTTACAGAATTTAACTTTGTCAGCTGATTGACAGCTGCCATCCTTTATTGACAGACCAGAATGGTTCTCTTCCTTTACTAATAAGCTGGCGGGTAAATACCAATGTCCTCTTTTTCAAAATGTAAATGCTCGTTAAGTAAATTATGTGATTACCGTCAGATTGTTTCATTTCTTTTTATTAATTTGTTAATTTGATTAATGTTCTTTTACTGCTTGTGCCTTTTGACCCCTTCTGCTGATATTTCTTAAAATAGTATAATAAACAATTAAACAATATAATACAATCTTTAGAAATACTAGTTTTCTTTGTCGCAATTCTTACTGGCTAAAACTAAAGGCTCATTTAACACATTTTCATGGCACCTGGAACATTCTATTTTTGTTTTCCTATTCGTGAATCACGGACACATATTGAATCATTTGTAATAAGACCGTTGGCCAGCTCCAGAAAAATGCCTCAAAGAATAATTTACGTTGACTTTGTTACGAAGTGTAATCATTATCACCAGATGATGGTAATGATTATAAATAAAAAATGGCGTTACGTAAAACACCGAGTAATATAAGTACATTCCACAAAACAATTGTCCAAGATTGTTGTATTTATATTCTCTACTTGGGAATTCGTTTGAAGAAGAAAGTCTCGAAAAAATGATATTAATATAAAGGAGACAAAATAAAGAATAGTTTATTTATGCCTTGCGAATTTGTAATGTTCTTGACGCGGTTTCTCGAGGATAGAAATTTGATTTATGTTATCTCTCGTTCACTTCCGCTTCCGGTTGTGCTGCCGGAATAAATTGTACTTTATCAAAGTCACTTAGGAATATTATATTGATCTTAGCTTCTAATATTTCAACCATCTATCTGTCTTGTATTTATATGTAAATGTGTACACTAATTAATTTATATATATTTTTTTAATTTAATGAATCTCTTATTGGCTTGCTTAGTAGAAACTGCCTCCCGAGCCGGTGGTAAAGTCAATACAAATAGTCTAACACAACGTTTCAAAAATGCCTGTAAACTAAACTTATTTAAAAAAACAAAATTTGAATTTCGTCTTCCAATTACATTATTTTATATTTCGTGACCTTCCAAATTACTAGAAATTAAAATAACTTGATTATGCATGTTTTCATAATATGTAAATTAATATAAATCATTCAAGTTCTAGTAATGTTTATTCAGTAAGAATAATGTGTTCTAATTTCAGTACGTTAATTTTGTTCATGTTATAAAATTTAATGGTAATGAGTCGAGTTACATAAATATTATATGTGGTAACTTGACTTGAATTTTATCACTACGTAGTGTACCTACTGATATACGCAGTATCTTTTCGTTTAAAAGAATCTAGCTTTGTTCACACGCTAAAAACAAATATACACTAAAATGCAAAATTTCTGAAATAAGCATTCATTATCAGCCCATTAACGGCCAGGCCTCCCTTTTTATAGGAGAGGGGATATGGAGCGTACACCTACCATGCCGCTTCAATGCGGATTGGCGGGCTTAGGGTGATAATCTTTCATTTATTTATTAACGATCACTATCAGATGTTGACGATAGTGAGCGGGACCGACGGCTTAACGTGCTTTTCGAGGCACGGGGGTGTAACACCGCCTACTTCCCGACTACGGGCTTGTAGTTTCCTGAAAATTTCATAGATGAGTGAAAAGTCAGAATTATTCCATGACCCGATCTAGGATTCGAACCCAGGATCTCGTGATCGAAACCTAACCTAACCTAACATAGGCTAATCAGCTCAGCCACATAGGCAATAGTCAGTTGATGATACAATAAAATGATGAAGCTGATAAAGGGAAAACTCTGATTAAATCTGTAAATTTTGTGATGTACTTAAATCTTAGTATTAGTTGGTGAACATTTATTAAAAACAATGTCATACGCTTGGTCATCCAATTTTATTAGAGAGGAAAAAGAAATCAAATTATAAACTTTTTGCCGCATCACGTACTAATTTTTCGCAAAGTAGCGACGACGCTAGGAAATTCTGTGGAAAATTTCAAAATTTTCATTTTATGATAATTATGCTCGCTGTTGTATCCTCTCTCCTATAAGGAGGGAGGCCTGGTCCTATAGTGGGCCGCTAATAGGCTGATAATGATGATGATGATTTACAGATTTATTGATAGCAATTAAGCACAAATTCAACTGATTTGCTAGTATTACAATTGCTGTTCAAAGAAAAATCATAATTATTATATATCTTAATTTAGGCGAATGAACTTTGTTAGATACACGTAATTTATGTGGTCACTCAAACATTTATATTAATGAAATACAAAACAAACAAAAGATGAACAATTGTTTTTAAATGTAAAAGCTTACGCCTGACAGCCTGACTAAGTTCATGCTTGTTGCACAATTATATTTCGCAAATCAAAAAAGCTGGGGTGTGCTTGCCAAGTCACAGATTAAGGGCACAATACTTTTTATACACGTTGTAACTCTTAAAGTACATTTAAAAACGTGGATAACTACAAGCAAAAATATCAAACGCAAAATCCTCAAGGACACAAAATGTGAAATAGAATTTATGAGCCAATTTTCATACCTGTAGGATATTAAACTAAGAAAGGACGGAGGTATTTCGCTATCCAATAAATTATTCGTTAATTATGTCTCAGATGGCCCGCATCTTTCAAACAGGCCTGACAAAGAGGTTTAATTAAACGCTTAACAACGAACTGTTCGCTTAACCTGAATTTATGGAAATTATTACTTGGTAACACATATGGATCGATTTGAATCAATTAGTGGACTAATCTAAAGAAATTTCAATAAAATCGGGCAATTAATTGGACAATTATAATTGCTCTATAATATTGCACATTGCTCTTTGTCGGCCATGCAGATTGCCGATCAATTTTGATACGTCTTATTGCCAGACTATCGTTTGACTAGGTCCTAGTTCTTCAATATGGTGTAGGCTATAGTGCTACATAGAACAACTTTGAAAAATCTTGATATGCCAGTACTTTAGCGTTGCGTATAATTTGCTAATGAGTACATCAACATCACAAGTGGATACAAATTTGTTATTCCAGTTAGCTTATGTGCCAACGGATAATAAAGTTTATGGCCAATTTGGCTCTGAAGAACCAGGTTTTTGATACAGTCACTACCAGATGTTAATAATAATGTCCGCGGATTAGCACGCTGGCTGAAAATGTAAACATAAGAATAAAAAATATATATATATATAAATAGAAGAAAAAATAAACAACATTTTCACATATACGTTTAACAATTTTTTAGTCGAAATTATTTTTAATTGTGTTATTCTGTTTTTATTTTTTTGACAATGGTTTTAACGATATTGTTGGCAGCATTGTATACTCTGCGAACCATAGAGTATAGAGGTGCCGATTTTCTGTGTTGTGGCACCCCCTTTAGAAGCATAAATCAGACTGTAGCAAAAATGGCGGTTACGGGCTATATAAAAGAAGCCGTAATGGTGAAGTGATCATTATTTTGGTGTGCTCTTTGTGTGCAGTTATGCTGCCAGTTAATTTTGTAAAAAGTTAAAGTGTAATAAAATGTAAATAAGCGCTCGTTAAGTAAATTATGTGATTACCGTAAGAATGTTTCATTTTGATCATATTTGTCGTTTTGGTAAATAATTGTTCCGATTAAAGTTCGTCTTTTGTTTTTAATGTGTGTTTTGAGTTTTATTATCTTCTGATGTAAGTTTCTAACAATATATATGATATAAAAATTTAAACAAATTAGTTACACAATATTTCTCTTCCTTTAATAATAAGCTGGCGGGTAAATATAGTACGTAAAGTCTGCAATGTCCTCTTTTTCCTAAGCTCGCTTCCATTTAGAATCGCACATTATCAAGCTTTATTAATTAAAGCATTTCAGTTCAGAGTGCAAACAAAAACTGAACTAAGAGATCCACATTCGAAGCTTTTAGACCATGAGATTTTATTCATATGAGTAAGTGCTTTCTACATAAATACATGCGAAATACCACTGATTGACTCAACATAACATTTCTAAGGCTATACACTCGACTGACTTGAAATTTAGTTTACTTACTCATTTCGCGATGTAGACGCTCACTAAGAATGGAATTCACGATACGGAAACGGGATCTATAGACATGTTGCGTGTATCTTGGAAAACGATGATATAATGAAATGGACTTGCATACAATATACTGTTTGTTTTCAGTTAAAGATATAAGGTGGTTAAGAAAAGGAAGATGAAAGGATATTAATATCTATTTATTTAAAAAAAAATTATATCACTTTATTATAACCACTCGACAAAAAGTATCCTATGTTAATTAATACCAATTCAGCGATTGAGACAAGAAAAGGTAAAACAACTTTCACATTTACAATATTACTAGATATGGATGAAAAATCTGAATCATTTAATACTAGTCCAAGGCATATCGGCAACGTAGCGGTGAAGATTTTTGCAAAAGCGGTTCATAAAAAATGTAAGTTCCAATTAAACTCACTAACTTTTTCCATTTTATATTCTATCTCCGATCGTAAACGACCGAACTTTATAAAGTAATCAACAAATTATATAAATCTTTGCCGAACTGAAAAATAACTTTGAAACAATGAACACTGACTTCGTTCCAATACTCGTAATTGGATCGAAAGGGTATCGAAGTTTATAAAATAAATATTGATATAGATCCCGATAACTGACGAAAACTTTTATTTGTAAGTACGTCCGATCTTCATATAAATCTAAAATAAAACTTTGAGCAAAGCGATTTTCAAGTTGATGAATCAATTATAAAAACGCACGGTAAGGTAACAGACATATCTCAATCTAATTTAAAAATACTAATATAAAATAGGTTATGCAATGTTATATCTAATATTGTGATTTTAGACTTAACTGTACTGGATTGTTTATGTAATAGATTTCTGATACAAAAGTCTCTGATTCTGATCAAAAGATTCTGGCCAAATTCAAGTCTGTCATAGGTGTTTTAATTTTTTTTATTTTAACTTGTTTTGAAACTATTGTAGCTAGCGTAAATCCTATCACTTAAGGAACGACAGTCTTTTATACTGTTTTCAAGTTTTCCAATACAACTTAAGGTTTTATCTCTCGCGGGTTTACCTAAAGTGCCTTTTACTACTCCATCCGGTATATTCTCTTTGAGGAACAGATATGAGGCTGTTCGGATGTTTATGACATATTTATGAGCATTATCCTTTACGAATGCGATAATGTTTTATGGGCAGATTGCGCTGAAGGGTTTTACATTACCTTATTTACTATTCAATGTTTTTTTAATTCAAATTCAATTTATTTGTGGATTATGTGTGTAGATGGTTCTGATTATGTATAGCTATAGTGCGGAAGGCTTTTTAATTTTTATTATTAGAAAAATCTATTGGAGCTTGACTTCAACGGAAATTGTAGGTTTTTTTAAGGTATGTCTTTAACTTTGAGCCTTCATTTTTTTCTTACACAACTGTAATTATTCTCACTTGTCTTCTATCATAAAACTGAAATGAATCAAAATCAAATTATAAAATTAAAAATCAAATTATGCAGTTACTACAGAATTATTATAATATTAGTAGTAGTTGTATAATATAAAGTTTTATAAAGTAACTGTGGTATTGGTAAACAACACTATGTGGACCTCGCACCGGGAAGCATAGTTTTGGTCGACCCCCGACTAGGTTGACTGACGACATTAAACGTGTCGCAGGGAGCCACTGGCCACCGGTGACTCAGGATCGTAGTGTTTGGAAGTCCCTAAAAGTGATGCTGATAAGACAAGTCTGTATTTTGTTATACGGAACATGCGTGCCATACAATGGTTGAGATTATTGGAATTGTTACTACGCTTCGATACCTACTTCAGGGATCTAATAAGGGTACTTTTTTTTTATCGACTACAAGTTGGCCCTTGACTGCTATCACACCTGATGTTAAGTGGTGATGCAATCTAAGATGGAAACGGGCTAACTTGTTAGGAGTAAGATGAAATCCACACCCCTATCGGTTTCTACACGACATCGTACCGGAACGCTAAATCGCTTGGCGGTACGTCTTTGTCGGTAGGGTGGTAACTAGCCACGACGGAAGCCTCCCACCAGCCATACCAAGACAAATTAAGAAAAATCTCAATCCGCCCCGCCGGGAATCGAACCTAGGACCTCCGTCTTATAAATCCACCGCGCATACCACTGCGCCACGGAGGTCGTCAAATACTGAAATAAAGGGTACGTATGTAGTGAAGTTTTCAGATTTTTAAATCCTACCGAGAATAGGTAAATTTTTTTAATGTATCTTTTCATTCGAACTAAGCGAGTACTTATAATTTACAATTCTGTATTGCAATTATGAGATACAATAACACAGACATACTTCAAAAACGGACATAGTACTCTCCAAAGCGTAAAACCGTGTCGAGAACTCCGCTTTCAAATTCATCAAAGCACCTTTTTAGAGATTCAAGTGCCCAATTAAAATTACAGTCCGAATTTCGTGTTCCATTGCCTGCCCCATTCCCATTGCTACCCGGCGTTACTTTAGAAATTTTAATGGACGATATGCCTCATTTTTATGTACGAATATAATGTGAATATCTGAGTGACTGGATGTTTTCTTTTATAGATCGCATACAAAAGCCACAAAATTTTGTGGCTTTTGTATACGGTCATAGAAAAAGTCTAACGTCAAGAGAAAGTACAAAACTTTAACATTTGAATGATATCGAAAGCTTTTCTGCAATGGCTTTTTATATTGACGTGACATCATCTAATAAATCGATGAATGCCAGCTGCACGCATGAAAACGCATGACACATTGTCACTTTCCATGTGAGCTGAGCGTGAGAAACAGAGCATAGAACAAGCGATAGAGAGGCACGATCTTAGGCTGATCGTGCCTCTCTATCGCGTTCGTCTTGTGACACATGCAATTTTTCATCAATGTGTTCTTGTGATTATCTAATTAACTTCCGTTTTTTGTTATTATCCTGAAATGATTGCGTGAACAGAATGGAATAAAAAAAACCTTTTACCTATACCTACAAATTTTAGAAAAACTCCTATAAGTTAAACATGCCTTGATTAATTTGTTTCAAAACTATTGTGGTTGCGTAAGTCTTGTCTTTACTACTATTATTCAATGTTTTCCTTAATACAGTAATACAGAAATTGTATATAAAAGTGAAAATTCAGAAAAGTAATTACGTCTCATCACTGTACGGATTATCCCTCAGTCCCTGGTTTATAATACAAAGATTACCCTGACTTTGTTGCACTGAGGTAGGCATTATTAAGGGTAATTTAAAATGTTTCCACCTTTTGCCCATGGAAATGGAAAATTACCTGAGACTCTTTTAATAACGACTGGCTTGTGCAAGTGATTTCGTCCGCGTGAATGTAAAATTTTAAGGCTTTTTTTTTATCGACTACAAGATGGCCCTTGACTGCTATCACACCTGGTGTTAAGTGATGATGCAATCTAAGATGGAAGCGAGCTAACGTGTTAGGAGTGGGATGAAATCCACACCCCTATCGGTTTCTACACATCATACCGGAACGCTAAATCGCTTGGCGGTACGTCTTTGTCGGTAGGGTGGTAACTAGCGACGGCGAAAGCCTCCACCAAGACAAATTAAGAAAAATCTCAATCTGCCCCGCCGGGAATCGAACCCAGGACCTATGTCTTATAAATCCACCGCGCATACCACTGCGCCACGGAGGTCGTCAAACACGCAGAAACTTTTTTTTTTCGTAATAACATGTAACATATTTATTAATTCAGGGTACGGTAGTACATTCATACCAATTTTTAAACTGACCATTTACGCATAGTAAATTAATTGGTAGTTTTCTGGCTCAAAGTCAAAGCGAGGCGTCGCGACAAGTCCTACAAGTTACAGACCGATAGTCTGTATTGATAATTTATAAAACAATTTCTTGTTCAAACATTTTTTTCTACTACAAGTTGGCCCTTAACTGCTATCATACCTGATGTTAAATGATGATGCATTCCAAAACGGAAGCTGGCTTACTTGTTAGGTGTAGGATGAAATCCACACCCCTTCAGTTTCTACACCACATCGTACCGGAATGATAAATCGCTTGGCGGTACGTCTTTGTCGGAAAGGTGGTAACTAGTCACGGCAATAGCCTGCCACCAGTCAGACCAAGACAAATTGAGATTTTCTCTTTTGCCAGGAATCGAACCCAGGCCATCATCTTACAAATCCACTACGCAAACCGCTGCGCCACGGAGGCCGTCAAAAAACTAATAAAATTGATAAGTAAATCTAACCTTAAGTCAAAAATATTCGTTACACAAATTATTTCAAAACCCATTTGCTAAATTATTTGTTTTAATTTCCAGCGCGGCTGAAGCAAAATTAATTAATTTCATTTAACCAAGTCTACTTAACTTATTTTATCTTTTCATTACTTTGCTGAAAGTAACTTTCATTAAAAAGGCTTCTATTAGTCAAAGTTCTTTAAAGCCATTTAAAGCGCATTACAGAACAACCTGCAACCTTGCTCTACAATGCTTGGAGGCAGAAAATGAGTATCTCCAGACGAGCTTTGTCAAAAAACCTTATATCTGCATAAAAAAAATATTTTGTGTGTGTGTGTGTGTGCGTGAGTATTTGACGTCATAGCGCTCAAAGGAATTGACAGATCTCCATGCGGTTTTTTTTTAATAAAAACCAGTTTCCTGGCAGTGATTCTCAGATAAATGTTTGATGGAAATCGGTCTATTATGACCGGCGCTACGATATAGCGTAATACATAATTTTATAAGTGACAATGTAGTAAGATAAGATAAGATAAAATAGATACAGTTCTTCCCCGCATCTCCAAACTGAAACTCTCGAACTGTAATCAACTTGATTAACAGATTCAATTCCGCTGAACCAATTTATCTTTTAAATCGGCGACTGCCAGTTCACAGTTTACTTAATTGTGATTTAGATACGCTTGGAAAACCTTATTTTTCGTCAACAAAATTTATTTATTTTTCAGTTTATAATAAGTAATTTAAATTTCAGTGTATATCTATGTATATAAAAAAACTTAAGCCTATAATTTTTTTACACAATTTGGAATAACATCATATTAACATAATCAGCCTATTGACGGCCTACTACCTGTAGTAGTACTACCTGTAGTAAGCCGTTAGGTATAAATAGA
This sequence comes from Mycalesis mineus, assembly GCA_034621355.1. Classification (NCBI taxonomy): domain Eukaryota; kingdom Metazoa; phylum Arthropoda; class Insecta; order Lepidoptera; family Nymphalidae; genus Mycalesis; species Mycalesis mineus. The sequence goes on along the minus strand of CM067899.1, from coordinate 8,868,154 downwards.
TGAATATATGTTACTCTTTCACGCAAAAACTAGTGAATGGTAAACTATTATTGTGAAGTTTCACAATGTTCACTAGTTTCAAAATGATGAAACTTCACAATAATATAGCTTCCATATCAGAATGACTGCCTCGTTGGTCTAGTGGTTAGCCTATGTGGCCTCGATCGACGAGGTCCTAGGTTCGATTCCTGGGTCGGGTGATGGAATAATTGTGAACTTTTTCATTCTTCTATGAAATGTTCAGTACATTCCAAGCCCGGAGTTTGGAAGTTAGTGGTGTTACACATCGGACAGCACGTTAAGCCATCGGTTCCGGTCACTATCATCAACATCTGATAGTGGTCGTTAGTAAATGAAACATTATCACCCTAAGTCCGCCAACAGGAGCCCGCCAATTGAAGCAGCGTGGTGAGTGTATGCTCCATATCCCCTCTCCTATAAGGAGGGAGGTCTGGCCCTGTAGTGTATCAGAATAACACATAGTCTACATTTTGTCCCGAAATTCCCAGGGGAACGAGTACTCCGCGGGTGAAACCGCGAGCGATCTCTAGTATAATATAAAATACCAATATATTTTAATAAATATTATTTTGATAAGAAAATTCATAAAATTGAATATTCATAACGAAAATCAACATGTGAAAATTAATAACATGTAACATATACTGGTTTACGCACAAATTAAATTTTCCCAGAAGGCTTCATAAAGAAATCACTTCGCCAAAATTGTAGGTGTTCAACTTTTTACTCTTGCCACGATCATAATTGAAAAAGTTTTCATTAAGGATTTTTTCCGAAGCCCAAGTTCAAACGATCAACCCTTCGGAATGGCCTTAATTCACTCAGAAATTATGTAATGAACTGAAAAATATTTTGACATTATCGAGGTTTTCTAATTCAATCTAAACTTGAACCGCTGACTTACTCAGAAACTTACAGTAGATTAAACGTATTAGGGTTTATATAAAGGCTTTTATTATATTCTTTAGACTTTATTTTATGACTGAAGACTCTCCTTGCTTTAAAGTTTTAATTTTATGGCTTCTTCGGAATATAAATTTCAGCCAATTAATTTTATTTACATTGCAATTTACTTTTATAGTACCTCTGGAACTTATTTTTTTATCATAAAAGCTAAAACATACGAGTATGTTACGTTAATCCTAAATTAATAAGTAAGACCATGTATTCAAAGTGAATAAATATTATGACCTTACTAATGAACTAACTAAAAATGGCTATGTGGTTAGTTTATACGCGGTAGAAATGGGTGCGAGAGGTATACCAGTGAAGTATCTCTATAACCTGCTAAAAGACCTTGGTCTTACTAGAAGTGCAGTAAGCTCCATATTGGAACGAGTGTCCAAAGCTGCTCTAGTAGGGTCCTTCTGAATTTGGCTGAGCAGGGAGAATAACTTGAACAGAGGAGGTGAGTGTTGACGTGCGTCACTAAGAGTACTCTTTTAAACCTACACCCGTGTCACAAGTATCGGGCTCTGTTCGGAGTTTTTCTTTCAGCCACGCGATGGACCCGGCACCCGCACGGTGAATCCATGGAATACTAAAATATTCGTCTCTCTTTTTTTGAAAATAAAATAATTATTTACGTTTAACTAAAGCAAATTAAGTATTCAGCATATTGGAACGCTGAAAATTATAAAATTAAAATTAACTTAATTTTTAACTTAATATAATACTAGATATATCAGGTTTTCAAGAGGTAGGTGAAGTTATCAGGTAAACTTCATCTCTTTTCAGCACTTTTGAAATGTCAAATTCGTATTTGTAGTGACTCTACCGGTAGTAGATTCACTACAAATATGATGATCCCGGTAGATCTATAAGAACTGTGAGGTTAAAATAATAATGCTAATGATGGTTTCAAAGTTCGTATATATTGTATAGTTTACCGTACTGCAAATTAATTTACATCTGCGCTCCAGTGGAAACATTGAACAAAGAAAACTTACCAATTCAGAGACTTTGACGCCACCGAGCAAGCTTAATTAATAACCAAAGTGTAATCGCATTTCGTCTGCATCGTGGCTTGGATAATACATATTTAATGATTATTTCAATTGTCAATTTCAAAATGATGACCTAAAAATATCTTAAAATATATTTACTTTTATAATATTTTTTTAAAAAGAAAATGAGGATGTCTTCTTTTTACTTTTGATATATATTTTCTGTTCCCCTGTAATTATTAATCGTAATAACTGCTAGGAGTGGGTTTAATAATAGGTTTGATAATATGTGTAAAATATATTTTTTACACATTTATATTTATATATATTTTTTTATCGACTACAAGTTGGCCCTTGACTGTTATCACACTTGATGTTAAGTGATGATGCAGTCTAAGATGGAAGCGGGCTAACTTGTTAGGAGTGGGACGAAAATCTACACCCCATTCGGTTTCTACACGACATCGTACCGGAACGCTAAATCGCTTGGCGATACGTCTTTGTCGGTAGGGTGGTAACTAGCCACGGCGATAGCCCCAGTATCCCACCAGCCAGACCAAGACAAATTAAGAAAAATCTCAATCTGCCCCGCCGGGAATCGAACCCAAGACCTCCGTCTTATAAATCCACCGCGCATACTACTGCGCCACGGAGGTCGTCATACCATTAAGCGATTTAGCGTTCCGGTACGATGATATATAGAAGCCGAGGAAGTGTGGATGTCATCCTACTCCTAACAAGTTAGCTCGCTACCATCTTAGATTGCATCATCACTTACCATCAGGTGTGATTGCAGCCAAGGGCTAACTTGTAACGAATAAAAAAACAGGGTTTTAGAAATGACAAGTAACTTACTCATCAAACACAGACACACTGTTGTCAACGAATGTCTTACATCTAGCTTGTTTCCTGTCGAAACAGACGCAACGTGAGAAATCAACTTAAAAAAAATATCCCATACAAATGTTCTAACAACAAGACTTAAAGTATAGTAAATATAAATAAAATATAATATTCATGTAAGAAAAGACTTAACTCTATTTTTACTCATAAGCACCTACATTCCAGTAATTAAAAATATTGTTACAAAGTTACTTCTTATATTTTGACAAAGTGTATAAATATCATACAAATCTAGTCTGCCGGAAACAAAAGCAATTCTGCATTCAATTCGGTGTTTAATAGTATTCCATAAATTCGTAGATTAAATTGAATTTCTTCATTACATTTCGGTGCAGCGTAATTGATGAAATATTAATCCCGTATTTTGGTTTGGCTTAAACGCGCATTGCAGTAGGTATTCCGTATAATGAAAACCAAACTGAAGTCTTTGGTGGACTGTTTTTTGTCAGTCTCTCTGGCGCAATATACGTTTAATGTTATTTAAATTAATTAACTGTTTCTATATATTTTTTCAAAATCGGAGCTTAAATTAATTGTTTTTAGTTATTGATAATATATTTAAAATTTATTTAAACCTCGTTATTCGATTTTACCGTTTTGTAAGCGCTTAAGTAACATAGCTGAGTTTTGTTAGTAAAGTACTCGTATTCGCTAATGCACACAAATACTACCACATAATTTACTAATGTATCATAATGAATGATAATATCTTAATTCAATGTCCCAAAAATAACCTAACTTCAATTAAATGTTATATTTTTTCTGAAACCACTTACACAAAACATTTTTGTTTTTGGTACGTTTAATAACAACTTATAAACACGTTGTCTGGTCAGCGTTGAAAGCTGAGCGCTAAGCTATGTTATTAGAGCATCTTAAGTAACACGAGCTATCTAAACAATGTAAGCGAATGCTTCGTAAAATTTCTTAATATTATTTAAAAGTAAAATTACTCTAAGAATGTTTATTTTTGGTACATTTAATATCAACTTATAAACACATTGAGCGGTCAGTGTGAAAGCTGAGAGCTAAACTATGTTATTAGAGCATTCTGAAGTAAAACAAGTTCAGCAATGTAAGCGAATGCTTCGTAAATTTCTTGATAATAAACTGTTTTTTATTATTATTTAGTCGTAAACTAAACTAAGAATGTTTATTTTTGGTACATTTAATATCAACTTATAAACACATTGAGCGGTCAGTGTTGAAAGCTGAGCGGTAATCTATGTTATTAGAGCATTCTAAAGTAACACAAGATCAGCAATGTAAGCGATTGCTCCGTAAATTTCTTGATAATAAACTGTATCTTAATATTATTTAGCCGTAAACTCACGCTGAGAATGTTTATTTTTAGTACGTTTGATATCAACTTATAAACACATTGAGCGGTCAGTGTTGAAAGCTGAGCGGTAATCTATGTTATTAGAGCATTCTAAAGTAAAACAAGTTCAGCAATGTAAACGATTGCTCCGTAAATTTCTTGATAAAAAACTGTATCTTAATATTATTTAGCCGTAAACTCACGCTGAGAATGTTTATTTTTAGTACGTTTAATATCAACTTATAAACACATTGAGCGGTCAGCGTTGAGAGCTGAGCGCTAAGCTGTGTTATTAGAGCATTCTCTAATAACACGGGTTAGCTCAGCAATGTTATTGAACGTCCCGATGCCATAAGCGAAAGCTTTCGCTCACCAGCGCTATTGTGTGCCAGAAATGCAATTTCCCACCTGCCAATACACCCATTACATTATTCAATCGTCGCTTTGGGAAAACAAATACCCGTTGTTCCTCGTAAAAATATTGTTGCTCATTCGTAACGTTTAAGCTACAAGGATTAATTTACTTATTGCTCGCGGATACTCGCGGCTACGTCTGTGTGAAGATCCAATTATATTTAATAACATTTTTCTAGCAAAGCTGTATATAATATTATGTGACTTCATGCTTCATTTTGACGGCCTTCACCGTGCAGCGATATATGCGTCATATGCACCGGCATGTATGCGACGGAGGTACTGGTTTCGATTGCTATTGGTCCAGGTCTTCCCAGTGGGAGGCTTATGTTTTAGCGTTACCACCCTGCCGGCAAAGACGTAAGTTTATCGTTTACGATATCGTGCTAAAACTGTAAGGAGTGTGGATTTTTTCCACTCCTAACAAGTTAGCAACCCTCCAATTTAGATCACTTACCAACAGTTAGTAATTATAGTTAAGGGGTAGCTTATAGTAAATTAAAATACTATGTTTAATGTATCAGTACAACCCACAAAGAACCGCTTATAAGTGAAAGTGAAATACCAAAAAACTTAATCTTTTTTCAAGGGTATAAATAAATTTCCTTCTTATTTTTTAACCCCCAACGCAAAAACGAAGGGGTGTTATAAGTTTGACATGTCTGTGTAAATGTATGTGCCTGTCTGTGGCACCGTAACTCCCAAACAGATGATCTCATTTTAATGCGTTTTTTTTTCGTTTGAAAGGTATATCAGTCGAGAGTGTTCTTAGATATGTTTGGTGGAAATCGGTTTAGGTCTTTAAGGTCATCAGTCGTTTGTTAGGTGTGATAGTTACACACTCAGTTTGCTTGAAAGCATGTGTGTGATCTGACATTTGAAACACTAATGTCTTCTGGAACCACTGAGCTGGTCTGACGATAAGGCTCAAAGGTAGGAGACGTAGCCCTGGTCTACCTTTTTAGTAAACCCATCGAGTTTGGGCTCGTTGAATTTGTCTTGACTAGTTCTTTTCATGTTTCTAATTTGGGTTGGGGGTTTTTTAATTTTTAATTTAATGTTTTTTAATAAAGAAACCTTGTTATTTAATAAATAAAATCTTAATTTTAAAATTTAAAAAACCTATCGATTAATCTCGGTCTTATAAAGTTACACACATAACTACAATCAAGTCAAACAAAGACTATTTACAAATACTGCAAGTTTTTCGTAGTCGGTAAAAAGGAAGAAAACATTTAATTACAATCGACTGTCTCGACTAAAGTATTACTTAGGCGTGTCTAATGTCGCATACTAATTACTATCATTTAAATGAATCGTCTCCGTAGTTTTCCAAGTCTTTTTAATTATTGTTTACTTTAGAAAGAAAAAATAATGTAACCTAATTTTTAATTAATTAATTTATTTACTATAAGTAAGTAGGCTAATCTCTACCAACGACACAAAAAAATAGAACCGACTCAAAACGAATTAAAAAGTAAAATATAACTGTGTCATTTAGTTGCTTTAATTTGCCTAAGCATATCTATGAAGTCGGTGCAGCAAGTTTAAGGAACATTTATTTCACGTAGTAAAGCAGTTTGTGGGTTCTAGGTAATGTACTTAAAGTAGAAACCTTGGCTGGCACCGACTCCTAGATATGCTTAAGTAAATTAAAGCAACTAAATGACACAGTTATTTTTTATTTTTAGTGCGTTTTGAGGCGGATCTATTTTTTGGTAACATTTTCATTTATTACTTTTTAGTGATTTATTGCCACGTAACGTACTCGTACTATACTGTCATAGTATATTATACGGCACTTATACTTGCCAAAAAGCTTCAATTTTCCTTAGAAGAGTTCCTTCAATTTCCCCAGGATACCATCATCAGATCCTAACATGATGACAATGGGACCACCTTGGAAGTATGCCCTTTCTAATATTTATATTATCAAAATTGGACAACTCTGTAAAAAGTTATGCGTCGTCGTGAGAACCTCCTCCATTTTTTTTCGTCGGTTAAAAAAGGTTCTTCCGACAGATAATATTATTATGTTAATGGACTTTTAGTAATAGAAAATAACAAAAGTCTTATAAAGATTTTATTATTTTTAGTTGTTTTTGTAGTTGGCAAGCAGCAAAAAAGCAGAAGGCGCAAGTAATGTCTGCTCAGTAGATAACTAGCATCTACGAGTATAGCACATCTACGAGTACATGTCAAGTGATATTATGTTCCTCTATAAGGCAGCCTCGTTGGTTAGATAGAGAAAGTGTTTATCCTATGTGGAGCGAGGCTTCTACTAGGAGAGAAACCTGGCCAAGAAGTAGGCTGATAATGATGATCATATGTCCAACAATGCGCGGCGCTATGCACGTCAATACATCATATAATTTTCTGTTTTCTATATTGGAATTATTATTAACGTGTTTCTGCCAAAATATTTTTATATCAGTAGTAAAAAAGACAACACAAAAATAAATGACGGACACAAAAAATAAAAATAAAAGAAAAACATAAAATAATGACATCCAATAAATAGAAAGTATAGAAATACATTTTTTTACGAAAATAGATCATTAAACGGAAGGACAAAACAAAAACATCTTGATATTAAACGAAAAACATCCTATTACTATTATAAAGGCGAAAGTTTGTATGGATGTTTGTTACTCTTTCACGTAAAAACTACTGAATGGATTTGAATGAAACTTTACCACAATATAGCTTATACATCAGAATAACACATAGGCTACATTTTATACCGAAATTCCCACGGGAACGAGAACTACGCGGGTGAAACCGCGGGCGTCCTCTAGTGAAAATATAACTAACCAATATATTTTTTTACAAATTTCGTTCGATATATTCACTTGTCGCTAGTATGCCTGTTTACAAAACGAGAGGTTATATGAGAGCCTACGTGGCTACTCCATTTTGTGTAGGCGTTAGTTTTACTAGGAACCGACGTGTTAATCTGATTCCACATGCTTTGTATCTGTAACATGTAAATTGTAACATGTAGTACAGGTGGGTACTCGTAGGTAAATTTTTCATTTTTTCCATTGCCTGTTTATTTGTTCAAATATTGCTCAAGTAATAGACGAAATTTCACACTTATATTTCTCGCGAGTCGATTACACCAAGCTTGGTTGGCTTGGTTATAAAAATCAGACGTAAAAAATCGAAATAATATAATGTAGAGACGAGTATGTAGTTATGTCATTATCATCCTATTAACGGCCCACTAGTGGTCCAGGTCTCCCTCCTGGTATAAGTGGGGATATGGAACTTAGATCCACCACGCTTCTCCAATGAGGGTTGAAGGGCTCAGGGTAATAATGATTAAATCATTGGCAATCCCAATCAGATGTTGATGATAGTGGGTGGTGGTGGGGGCGATGGTTTAACGTGCTCTATAAGTTATGGGAGTGTAACATCACAAACTTCCACACTCCGGAAATATCTTAGAAGAAAAAATTTTTTTTTATCGCTATTGAAGCACGCAAACGAGCATGCGGATCACCTGGTGTTAAGTGATTACCGCCACCAATATAAATTTGCAACACCAGAGGCACTGCTAATACGTCGCCGGCCTTTGAGGAATTGGTAATTATTTTTTATTTAACTCAATTTTAATTAAACTCAAAATTATTTCATAATCCGATCCAGGCTTCGAACCCAGGACCGTAGCTACAAAGGCTAACAACTAGACCACCGAGGCAGTCAATATTTAGGCATGTGTGAGTTGGCAATATAAACAAGAACATGAAACGTACAATATTTTAGCATATTTTACGAGCATGTTGTCTAGTTACGTTTTCTTACCCTTTCACCCGGAGCAGGAGTAAATAACTTTACGTACATATTTATGTAGGTTAAAACGGCTCGCGGCGATGCATGTTTGTGATCCCTGACTTGTTTACTGTACATTATTATATTTGCTACCTTCTCTGGTATAAATTGAAAATGTACATCTAATATATTTAAAGGAACAATTCTTGTTCAACATACCTACATATTAATTATACCATACCTATTTCGCGATAGAAGAACCTAATTTCAATTTAATTTTAACTTTATAAAACGTTTTATAAAGTTAAAATTATTTCACTCTCGTATTATCGTCCATCTGGTATCCACAATTCCATAATTTTATAATTTAAACAGTTAAAGTTTAACAAATTAAATTAAATTTACACAGTTAAAGCATTTTCCGACACTAATAAAATTATCTATAATAATGACTTTTATAATTTTCTATTCATTATAATAGACAAGATTACCTCTTTGGTCTAGTGGTTTAGCCAATGAGGCACCTTTCACGAGGTCTTAGCTTCGAATTCTGGGTTGGATCATGAAATAATTCTGAGTTTTTCATTTTTCTATGAAACTTTCAGTTCATTCCAAGTCCGGAGTCGGAAAGTTTGCGGTGTTCCACTCCTGTGCCTGGAGAGCACGTTACCTAACTATCATCACTATCATCGACATCTGATAGTGATCGTTGATATATGAAGCATTATCACCCTACACCCGCCAACCCGAATTGGTGCAGCGTGACGGGTCTACGATCCATATCCCCTCTCCTATAAGGAGGGAGGCCTGACCCTGTTGTGGACAGATAATAAGCTGATTATAATGATAATAGAAAAACCCGATATATTTAGATTAGCTTATCAGATATCATATATAATATCTAAGAAGCACGTTAGCCTTCTAACCAAAAAAACCGTATCGTAATCGGTCCATTCATTGAAAAGCTGCGATGCCAGAGAGATGTTTGTAACACACTGTCTAAGACGTCAAAATGTCACCCGTATTTTTATGTTGGGGGTAACTTTAGTAATTGTAAAATAATAAATGTAACAAAAAATACATAAACAAAACTTTGCTTTTATTAGAGTTAATGAAAGAAAGCAATAATTTGCATAATGTAGGAATCTTGGAGAGTACCTAATACCAAAGTTTATAATCAAGGGAAAGCCAAGTTTCATACTGTTGAGAAAGAAATGAAAATATATTCCCTAAGAGACAACTGTTGTATAAACTTGTAAACTCAGTTCTTTTTAAAAAAATATTTTTTTAACTTAATTTGCGTAACTAGTAGTACGCAATTCAGAAAACTGATGATTGATACCAGACTTAGGTAATTAGTAGCATACACCAATCTGCTCTGCTGCAGAATATCGGGGTTAAGGTAGTAATTCTTTTTATGATGGAATGATCACTATCAGACGTATCACTGATAACAACCAAAAAAAACAGCTTAACATGCTGTTCGAGGCAAATGGGTACCTACCTCCACCAACTTTCTAAGTCCAGATTGGTAGGTACTAAAAATATCAAAAAAAAATTGAGTTATGTCCCAGGAATCTAACCCAGAAACTTATGAGCCATGTCCCGGTTGAAGTACGGATAGTTACCACCCTTTCCAACTGTCAAATTCCTTGCCGGTTTTTCTCAGTAGAACCTGCCTTCCGAACCGGTGATAGAATCACTATAAAAAGTCTGATATGACGTTTCAAAAAGCTTGTAAACTAAGTCAAACAAATGAACTTTAAAGTTTATAATTTTTAAATATTGAATTTTTGTATAAACTATCCATAGCCTAAGTACTGGACCATCAGAGCATCAAACGAGGTTGAGTAATAAAACAAAAAACGCAGTATTATTGCAAGTTGTATATTTCGATGCCGCTTGTGTTTCACCTACAGTTTTACTATGAAATACAGTGCTTTTAAAAATGTAAAAGGCTATTTGGTAGCGAGCTAAGATAACAAGTTAAATCTCTAGTCAGCGATTTCTATGTGATTTTCAAAGCATAAGGTTATCCTCAAGAGAAATAGAGTAAACTGAAAAGGTTTCTTCCCTTTTGTGCATAAAATATCATTATTAAATAAACGATGAGCATTAAAAGGAGTAGTTTCGAGAATCTTACAGTCTGTGGATTAAAGTTTCGGATTTGATTCTCGGTGCAGGTGATGTCTGTATGCGTATAAAATAGTTTTAAATTGAATTCATTCACAGTAACTTCAGAGTAACTATATTCAGACTTTGGATCCCGTTTCATACCCTTAGGGGGTGAATTTTAGAAAATCCTTTTTTTTAGCAAATACTTAAGTTAAATATAGTTTACGTGAGATCATGTTACCCACCAATGTCTTTAAAAAATTAATAAAAATGTTAAAAAATTAAAAAAAGTATTATATTGTGAATTATAAAAAGTAGATATTTTTCACTAAAATATTATAAGTTTTTTACCTTTAATAGTAAGTAGGTATATCCGGTAACAACAAATATAATTTAGCACCTTATTTTAAACATTAAGTTTAACTTAAAGTTCATACAATTTACTACATTGAATTATCAGAAAATTACTACGTCACAAATTTCAATTGAAAGATAATAATTTAACAGTTATTTACTTTGAAATGTATAATTATGTAATCCAAATTTTATCCATTTAATTAAAATTATTTACAACACTATATAAACTACACTTTTAAATAGATAATTTTACTATTGTTTATTTTATTTTAAATGTTTATGACTGTTTAATTAACCACAAATTTAAATTTATATATACAATAGGAAATATAATATATAAACACATATCAGTTTTAATTAAAAGTTTTAGTTAAATTATAACAATATCAAATATTTACATTACACATTTAAGTCGATATTTTAACCAACACAGGTTACATACACGCGGTTAAACCTCGTTACGTAAAAAGCGTTGACCACATACATGCCATGCCAGTAAAACTAGGTTACAGCCGTGTCACAACGTGAAATGAAAGAGCAGCACAATACATCCACCACACAGATTTATGATAGAGAATCAAGCATACGTAGGACATAGGTACATATACTCGGTTAACCCACGTTACGTAAAAAGCGTTGACCACACGCATGCATAAGCCAGTAAAATACAGGTTACAGCCGTATCACCGCAGTAAAATGAAATGGCAGCTCAATGGCTCTACTACACAGATTTGTGATAGAGAATCAAACATACAATTAGGACATAGGTACATATACTCGGTTAACCCTCGTTACGTAAAAAGCGTTGACCACATGCATGCATAATCCAGTAAAACTAGGTTAAAACCGTGTCACCGTGTGAAATTAAAGAACAGCTTAATACATCTACAACACAGATTTGTGATAAGGTGTCAAGCATAGGTACATATACTCGGGTTTGACATATAGCTACTCGGTTAACCGTAATTGGGTAAACAGAGTTAACCACACGCATGCATAAGCCAGTAAAACTAGGTTACAGCCGTATCAGCGCAGTAAAATGAAAGGGCAACTCAATGACTCTACTACACAGATTTGTGATAGATAATCAAACATACATAGGACATAGGTACATATACTCGGTTAACCCTCGTTACGTAAAAAACGTTGACCACACGCATGCATAAGCCAGTAAAACTAGGTTACAGCCGTGTCACCGCGTGAAATGAAAGAGCAGCTCAATGGCTCTGCCAGCCGTACGGTGATTCAAAAGTATGCGCTAATTAATGGGCACTTCATCATTTGGATGAAATTGCATTTATTCATTTCATTATTATTTTTATAATCTTACTACCTCTTGTCTCCGAAATCATTTCCTCAATAATTTGATAAAACCAAGCTTATTCTAGTACTACTGTGATAACACCACTAATAGTTTTGGGTTCAAATATAAAAAAAATTCAAAAAAATTAATGTAGAATTTAAAAAAAAATAAAAATAGCAAAATCTATTTTTTTCTCTTAGAAATAATAATTAATTGCTGTTACTAATTGTTGTAGTTTTTCTACTATAATGGAAGACGGCTAATAAACTACTATTGCATCCAATTTAGTAGCAAAATTTTCATTTATTAAGATATATACAAGGAGGATCGAAACAGGTGTTCGCAATTTTGCCACAGTAACTAACGACTAGGGCATATGCCGCGACAATGTGATAAAGTTTCAGTTTTATGTTTACGTAACCCTAAAAAATAACAATAGAAAAAGTATATCCAACGAAACCATCATCTATTTCGAGCTCAATTGCTACTGTATGTATCTAGCTCCAGTCGGCCTCGGATACTTGTGACAGCTATATTGTTCTGACCTAGCCTATTTTCTAACAACGCCATTTCAAATCTGGAATGGAATATTTTTAATTACTGGAATGTAGGTGCTTATGAGTAAAAATAGAGTTAAGTCTTTTCTTACTTGAATATTATATTTTATTCATATTTACTATAGTTTAAGTCTTGTTGTTAGAACATTTGTATAGGATATTTTTTTTAATTGATTTCTCACGTTGCGTCTGTTTCGATAGGAAACAATCTAGATCTAAGACATTCGTTGACAACAGTGTGTCTGTATTTGATGAGTAAATACTTGTCATTTCTATAACCCTGTTTTTTTATTCATTACAAGTTAGCCCTTGACTGCAATTGCTGACTGTACACCTGATGGTAAGTGATGATGCAATCTAAGATGGTAGTGAGCTAATTTGTTAGGAGTAGGATGACATCCACATTTCGTACCGAAACGCTAAATCGCTTCGCGGTACGTCTTTGTTGGTGGGGTGATGTATAGCCAAAGCCGAAACCTCCCACCAGCTAGACCTGGATCAATTTAATAAATCTTAATCGGCTCATCCGGGAATTGAACCCAGGACTTCTGTTTTATAAATTCACTGCGCATAACACTGCGCCACGGAGGCCATCAAACTGTTATTAAGACTTCTATAGAACGCTCATAACAAAAACGGGTGTAATAAAAAACGGTCGGAGTACAAAACTTTTAGTTACTAAAAGCTCTAGTTTAAACTACGTCGTAACAAATAGCACGATAAGGCACAAAAGCAAAAGTGGGGATGTAAATTAGAGAGCTCAGTAAAGTGACGCAGATGTGTGAGGCCCTTTGTCCCGACAGGCTCACCTTTTGCAACTAATTATACATTCATGTAGTCGCTCAGTACTGTTCATTCTTGTTTTCACAATAGAACTGAAAAGATTCGAGGGATTTGCCCCTTACTACCCCGCTTTAACTGAAGACAACCCGGCTTTTGACTTTATAACGTTTAGTTAATTCTGTTCACGCTTCGTTTAAGCTTTAAGCGTAAATTATATTTAATACCGTTGGTTTAATAGTGAACCTGTTCAGCATTGGATCGTGATGATAAACCTTTTACTTCAAAACATTTGTAATATAGGATGCTAGGTGTCCTACCAAAATGTGCCTTAATTCTTTTGCTTCTACTCAAGTGTTGCATGATTTTTCAGAAGTCTTCCCTATCTTAGTAAGTTGTTCTGCGTGTGACATTTAAAAGACATTAAGATTATATTTTAATAATGGAGGGGGAGATCAATCACTAGAGTCGAGTCGTAAGTCGAAATGTAAACCTGTAAAATTTATTACAATTAATGCCTCAACCCCCTTCAACGCACGTAGCGCGCGCGCAGTTTGCTTCGCGCTGCGTTGCATGACAAAGCGAGCTGATGACTAAGGGCCCCGTTTGTATTGGAAACTATTCGGGCATATTTCGAACAGTGACGTAAGTTTCAGCCGTTTCTATTTTGTTAATACCTATTAAATTTCCTGTTAATGAAAGTTACGGCGAGAATTTTAATATGCTTGCGAAAATATTAAACGCTTTACACGTAGCACAACATATTCCGTAAGCGGAGGTTTCACGTGCCAATGTATGTAATTAGTGGTTTATTAAATTCTTATGTAGCCTTTTGTAACTATACACTGTCGCACGGTGCTGGAATAGTCTACCTATAGTTGAATGCATAAAGGTGGTTAAGGGTGTATGCTAGAATGTCTTCCGAACCCTAATACTTTACATCCTATGGCAGCGGCAATTCAAGAAGCTTGGAACTTCTAGAGGGAAACATAAAGTTCTTCTGGGTATGCGCACACGTATGCATTCCAGGTAACGAAAGGGCAGACGAACTAGCAAAACAAGTGGCGATAAATAGTGAGAAAGCTCCTGTTTACGACAGTTTTCCTACGTCCTTCGTCCTGCGTCATCAGGAACTCTTCTGTGTTGAAATAGCTAATGAGATACAGTACATTCACAACGGGGGCAGTCACGAAGCGTTGCAGTTCCCAAACATAAGGCAGGCCTAACAGCACAATGAAGAATGTAGACTTAAATAATCTAATCTCTTAGATATTCACCGGGCATGGTGTGTTTAAAGCCTATTTATACAAATTAAAGTTGGCGTCAGATTCATTGTAAAAAAGGGAAAAGAAGAAAAAAAAACAAAAAATATGTACACCAATTTTAATGTCACTTAGATAAGTAGATATGTGTATTGTGTGTTTATATGTGTATAAGTATGTATATATATGTATATGGGTTCTTTGAAATAAAATTCGTAGCGAGCGAGACGTTTCCATATAAAATATTTTTGAAAAACAATAGTGTCTGATGTTGCCGTCTGCGGTCCCCTACGAAATTGAACTATTAAACACAATATTTTATCAAAAGATAAAATATATCTTTCTCAATTGACTTGTTGAGCATAAGTGCCTACACTCAAGAACGGATTTATCGGTACCGCCACGGGAATGAAATCTTTGCAGGTAAAACTGCTGTTCACTATAGGTCACTATATAATCATAATATATATAAATCTCCTGTCACGATGTTTGTCCGCGATGGACTCCTAAACCGCTTAACAGATTTCGTTCAAATATGACGCAATAAGCAGTTTCTTCTTGAGAGATAAGATAGCTTAGATCTTTAATTATTGTCGCAATTTTATTTAATTGCAAATTATTTGTCTATAATTAATTGACAGTCAGAATTATCTGTTAACTCCAAAAGATTCTAACAGATGTCGATACTTTTCGACTGGATTGAGTAAGTAATAAATAGATGGCACTGCTATGGTAATGTTTTATAAAAACACACACGGGACGAGGCGGAGAATATTGCTTCACGGGAAACTATAAAAAAAAATTGAGAGGGATAGCGGGAAAAGAGTGTCTTTAAAATTAAAAAGGTACCTAAGAGGTTTTCACACGGACGAAGTCGCGGGCAACTGCTAGTTAGTTATATAGATTCGTTTATGGAATTCTTCAGTCGCCCCTATACAACATACTGGATGACGCTTTCACCCGTATAGTTCTCGATGTCGTGGACATTTCCAAAAAATATAAAGCCTATATTTTATACTCACATGTAAGCAATTTTATTGTAAAGTTTCATCAAAATCCATTGAGTAATTTTTGCGTGAAAGAGTAACAAGCATCTATCCATACTTACAAACTTTCGCGTTTTTGAAGTGAAACAAAAATATTTAGTGTAACATTTTTTCGTTACGCGTCACATTTTTCCGTTTATTTTAATTCTAATTCCAGTGAATTTCTAAAAAAAGTAAGTAATTACATCTCTTTTTCTAATACTTAGGTGTAATTATGGTATTTATTTTTCCACGTTATTTAAAATTAACCTCAGTTTTCGATTGTATTTTTCAATACACTAACACGTGGGTGTAATTATGGTATCAATTTTTTCTAATACTTGAATGTTGATAAGTTAGTTAGTTAGTTTCCCTTCTTACGAGTGTAAGCTTGTACACGCACACTTTTTTTTATTTAATATTAATACGATTATCCCTGGCTTGGATGGTGCCAAAATTATCTTTAATAAAATACATAAAGCACAAAGTTTTTTAAAAGAAAAAAGATTTCTTTGTCCAACTTTTTAATCATAATTTTTTCTTGGCTTCCTATTTTCAATTTATAAAAAGGCCAGTAGGTCTTTGTTGAAACATTGCCGCTGGTTTATATATCCAATCCTTATTTCGCATAGGAAAAATGAGTACGAGATTTTAACAAAGGGTAAGATTTTAACAAAGGACTATCATATTTTTAAGCATCGTAAATCCACTCCGAGCCGAAAATTTTAATAACTTATTATAGGGATTAGGAAAGTTTTAGTTTGTTATTTTTCATATTATTTTTTTTTTTGATTTATTTTTTTGTTTATTTATTTTTATTTATTTATTATTTACAAAAAAGTCCTGGTTTACAATTTTTAGGTAGGTACTTACAAATAATAATTAGCCCCAGAAAATGTATGTATGATTGTAAGCCTAGGTCCCAGTCACGGCAACTGCTGTACTAGCATTTGCTGTATCACAGTGAGTTGACATTCCTCGTTCCCAGGGTCACATTTACAATACATTTCACTCAAAACAGTTACATACACAGAAAGTAGGTATAACAAACACAGAATATATAACAAGTGGGTAGGACGCTCGACTTGTGAGTTTTGCATCATCCACGCGTCATTCATTCTGCGTTAAAATATAAACGGCTAAATCTCACGTCACTGTTGTCGGAGTATGCCAGACTATACTAAAGCCAAACTCGATTGAGAATGCTTGTCAACAAACAAATTAAAAATGAAGGTAGAAATCACCTAGTCATTTTACACCTAATTTTTTAAACTACTTGTTAATGACGAATTCATGACAATTAATTAGATTAGTAAGCTTAAAACTAATTAATATATTCAATATTTTTTAAATAAGATTTTATAAAAAAACAAAACATAATTTTAAATTTATTAGGCATAAAATGTGTTGCATTTTCTACCTTCATTTTAAATTTGTTTGTTGACAAGCATTCTCAATCGAGTTTGGCTTTAGTATAGTCTGGCATACTCCGACAACAGTTCAGCCGTTTATATTTAAATAATAAGGAAGTTATTATTATTTTTTAGTTTTTATTGAAAAGTATTACTCACACTTAAGGGATTATTTATATTTAAGAATAAACATAATATCCAAAGTTGCGAAACCGACGGGATTTGAACCCGCGTCTCTCTGGCAATCCGGGCACTTAGAGCGCCTTACCGCTAGGCCACGATTCCGATGACGTCGGTGCCTAAGTTGTGCATTTGATATTATGTTTTTGATATCTAGGTATATGGTCTGTAATGCCATCTACAGTATGAACTGAACATGTTACAATACTAAGAGAGACGCGGGTTCGAATCCCGTCGGTTCCACAATTTTTGATATTACGTTTATTCTTAAATGAAGTTATTATAGTTTATGACAGCCGGTGGTCACTACAAACAGCCTAACAAACTTTTCTAGAGTCGTTGGAAGAATAAACCTCACATCAATTTATTAACAGTATTCTAAAGAACCGTACTGTAGATTAGGATGTACAATAAGTTCCTTTTTGGTATCTTTTATGTATAGTAAGTTACCATTTATACAGCAGTAAAGATATTTCATAAAGGCTCATATCTTTCGCATACAGGATGTTAATATCAAAGATTTAGTATCGGCTCTGCTTTGCGCGTGGGTGGATATTGTTTCCGATGATACTTTTTATGGCGAACTTTCTCAAATAATAAAGTCAATTACTAGTCAGTTCTAAACGATGAAAAACTGCATGAAAATTTCATTATGTTTTATTTAGTTATCGTCATCCTAACTAATATTATAAATGCGAAAGTAACTCTGTCTGTCTGTCTGTCTTGCTTTCACTCTACAACTACTGAACCGATTTAAATGAAATTTGGTACACAGTAAGTCTAGAGCCTGAAAAAGGACATAGGCTACTTTTAATTGCGAAAAAAAGGTTGTAAGGGGTTAAAGGGGGGATGAAATGTTGTGTGAAAGTATCGTCATTTTGAAAGCTTAAGACCTATTTCTTAGGCAGTTGATTAGATATTAATAAATATGACATTTAAAGCTTAGAAAAATTAGGCTGCCGTAATAACCAATTCCACGCGGACGAAGTCGCGGGCAAAAGCTAGTATATATTTTTATCAATGTATTGTAATGGCCCACTTCAGTGCCAGGTTTCCCTTCTTATAGAGATATGGAGCTTTCACGCACGATGCTACTACAATGCTTACGGGCTTAGAGAGAATCATTATAATAATTAAAAAAAGAATGTTAGAACTTAAAACAATAACCGAAATCAAAGGCTTACTCCAATATCCAAGTCCAAGCTGAAAATTTCTCGAAAGAAAGAAAAGCTCAATATCTCATAGCCCAACCAAGGTCTCGAACCCAGGACGGTTTATAATCCGAAACCACATACTCTAACTACGGGAAGAACCTTCTCTTATCTCTCTCTTCGAGAAGAAATACTACTTAATTTGTAAGCAAGCTAAAATATTATAGTCTCAATAACCTTTTTCAGTTAAAAACTAACAAACGCAATTTTCAAATTCAATTTTGTAATACGGAGTACGACCGAATTGCGTATTTAATTTATAACATACAATAGTCAGTTACGTATTTTATACTAAAAAACAAAAATTACCTTATTTTTGTTCGCTGAAATACTGGCAGTATAATTCTTAAAACTGGCGGTTTTATAATTCCCTCACGTTAACATTATTCAAATCTATTCCCATCACTATGGTCATTAAAAAAATGTCCACACAATTTTTTTCCCGCAAAAGTTACACAGCAGAAACATACGCGTAATTCTATTTACGACAGAGATTTATTTCACTCGGGTCAACACAATAGTCACTTTATGTCCGTGTCATTCGGGAGCATGCCTGAACTTACTCGCGTCACGTCAGCGGCACGGTCTGACCGCGACTGACGCCGTCATCGGGCGGGACACAGTGAAAACGTGGAAATGACCTGACCGGATACACCTACACGTATAAACGTACCTGTAGACATAAAGCGACGCATTTTTAGCGGTCCGTGGACAATAGTGTTTTCGTGTTTGAATATCAATCTACTGTTATTCTGGAACTGTGTTTTACTAGTTGACATTGGGACTATACTAAAGCCAAACTTGATTGGGAATGCTTGTCAACAAACAAATTAAAAATGAAGGTGGAAATCATTAGTCATTTTACACTATTTTTTCATGGCAATAAATTAGATTAGTAAGCATAAAACTTATTAATATATTTAATATCTTTTAAATAAGATTTTATAAGAAAACAAAACATAATTTTAAATTTATTAGCCGTAAAATGTGTTGCATTTTCTACCTTTCATTCTCAATCGAGTTTGGCTTTAGTATAGGTATCGAATTCGTCTCTATGTCTCTCCATCAAACGCGATACTATAGATAAAGAGGGATATATTCGATAGTCACAATGTCAACTACTCCTTACTAATACTGCGACTTAACTTTGACGACCTCCGTGGCGCAGTGGTATGCGCGGTGGATTTATAAGATGGAGGTCCTGGGTTCGATTCCCGGCGGGGCAGATTGAGATTTTTCTTCATTTTTCCTGGTCTGGCTGGTGGGAGGCTTTCGCCGTGGCTAGTTACCACCCTACCGACAAAGACGTATCGCCAAGCGATTTTGCGTCCCGGTACGATGTCGTGTAGAAACCGAAAGGGGTGTGGATTTTCGTCCCACTCCTAATAAGTTAGCCCGCTTCCATCTTAGCCTGCATCATCACTTAACATCAGGTGTGATAGCAGTCAAGGGCCAACTTGTAGTCGATAAAAAAAAATATTATAAAGGTGAAAGTTTGGATGTTTGTTACTCTTTCACGCAAAAACTACTGAATGGATTTTAATGAAACTTCACAACAATATATATCAGAATAGACCACATTTTATCCCAAAATTCCCACGGGAACGAGAAGTACGCGGGTGAAACCAGCAGGTCTTGACTTCGTCTCTATATCGCTCTATCTAACAGAATCGAGTTAGATAATAGAAATGGAGAGGTGGAGAGGATGAGACTCGACTGTCGATTTCGTTACAGATTCGACATGGCTGTTTTTGTTTTTATAGGTTTAACGTATTAACGATATTATGTTCTGATTTTTATATCTAGATAATAGGTATATAACATGCATAATTTCGGCAATTTTAGTGAAAGTTCGGTATGGCAGAAGAAGCACAAAAGTAAAATAAATGCGGTAGAGATGAGAACATTGAAGAGTATGTGCGGGTTAAAACTGTGTGACAGAGTTAAAAATAGTGTTATAAGAGAAAAGTGTGGTGTAAAAGAAGATGTAGTTACTAAAATTGAGAAAGGGATGCTTAGATGGTTTGGACATGTAGAGAGAATGAATGAAAGAAGATTAAGAAAAGAGATTTATAAGGCGAGGGTGAATGGAAATTTTGGAAAGGGAAGACCTAGGCGAATGTTCCTGGACCAAATTCAGGATATTTTAAATAATGGCCAGGTCAAGAGTACTCTAAACCGACGAACTTGTATGAAAGGATTAATGAGAGTGGAAGAAGCTAAGGAAGTATACAAGGACCGTGGCAAATGGAGGGATGTGGTCTCTGCCTACCCCTATGGGAACAAGGCGTGATGTTTATGTATGTATATGTAATTTCGGCACCGACACATAGCATACTCTGGCTCGAATTGGCAAGGAGACGCGGGTTCGAATCCCGTCAGTGCCACAATTTTTGATATTATTTTTATTTTCAAATGAAAAATCATCCTAAAGTGTAACACTAGTCAATAAAAATTTAAACTGTAGATTTCTGTTGCCAATAAGATAAATGTTGTTGTACTAAGATGACATATTTTTCATATTCATTTAAACGAGTCGAACCTAAGACCTCACAGGTAAAAAGCATCACTTGCAATAGAAAGGCCTTATGATAAATTCGTCGTTAAGTTTATGAAAATTAAAAACATGTCAATTTCAATTTTAAATGAGACAAAGTAATGAGTTTTCTGAGAGATTGAACTCTCTTTAGAGCCCCATCAAGCTCTCGTATAAAAACAAACGACCATCTCTTGATAGCCTTCACTCCGTGTTTTCGCGTGAAAAACGTTCTACGTTTAGTTAAAATAATAATTCGAACTAAATGAAACAGTTCTATAATAATAATTATACACTTGTTCGTGTTAAAAAAATTGGTTTAAATCTCTGAAACGGAGACGAGACTTTCAGATACTCATTTACTAATGTTATAAACCATTTCTGCTATTTTGACGTGACAACGTCTTATAATTCGATAGAGCCGGCTGCACGCACGACAAAACATGACGTCATGCGTCGTTACCTCGCTTTGAGGCGTTCCATGTAAGGCTTGAAGTGCAAGCGAGAGCGCGGACCGAGCGACACAGAAGCACAATCGGCCTTTGCGTTCGGCAGCGTTCGACATCCGTCTATTAAATATAATTATTAAATATATTAATTTTAAATTAAAAATTAATATATTTATTATAAATTTAAAATATAAATTTATAAAATCAAAATCAATTATTTTATTAATTTAAATTAATATTTATAAAAATATACTTAAATTAAAAATTTTAATAACCAATTAAATGCTACCATTCCATCAGTATTTTCTTAAGACATTGTCACGTTCAACTATCGTCAGTAAACCGACTTTACAGACAACCTATTTTTTTATTTTAGTAATTTTATTCGACGAGGACGAAGTCACTGGCCTCCGCTAGTCGGAAATAAAAATTTTGCCACCTCCAAAGCCTCACTTCAAAAACCAGCCAACCTGGACCAATTTAGAAAATCGGCCAGGCCCAGCAGGGGATCAAATCCAGGACCTCCGTCTTATAAATTCACCGTGGATACCGCTGCGTCACAAAGGCCGTCGAAATTCATTCATTATTTATTATAAAAACTTAGTTAAAATAAACAGGAAAAGCAGTCCATTATAATTTACGAGACATCGGTGTACATAGCACCACCAACTTTTCCAATTTCAGACTGGTATTGAAAATTTTATGCAGAAAATAGCAATAATAACTATTTAGCCTGACTCGGCACACAAGAGTTTATGATCTGCTTTTTATTTTGTGCCTGTTCTTTAAAAAACTTTAAGAACCTAATTTTTACCTCCTACCTAGATTTTTTAATGAGAAAAATCTTGGAATAAACGTACATAAAAACCACCTGATTTTTTTTATAGTGCGGATATTCTTTTTGTGGTTCCTTATCAATAATCGAATCGATCGAAGTGATTGATCGATCGCGTGAATCGAAAATCGGTTCTGTACATTTTTTTTTAATTTCTGACACAAAAACAACAAAATTATGGACTCATTATCATCAAACGAACTGCGTGTTAGTTCACTAAGCGACGCCGACACATTTCGCTGTGTTACTGTGTGATAGGGTGACCGAAAAATTCGGTATAAAAGTAATTTTTTGACATGAAATGAAAGAAATTTTTGTTATTTTTGAGTTAAAAAAATAATAAATATGTTATCCTTAAATTTCGTTTATTTACTAAATATAAAAAATTGCGTACTAAAAAAATGTCTTCCTGTATATGCCCGATCCAGAACCTTGGATTTCGTGATCCAAAGCCTCCTAAGCTCACCACTGTACCTACAAGGCAATGAATATTAAAATTCAAGTCAATTCAATTCAAACAAACAGGCTTTATTTATTTATTTACAAACATTATTTTTATTGACTTCAGATGGCAGATTCTACTGAAATGAACTAACTTGAGACTCGAACCTAGGATCTCGTGATACATATGCCAATAATTTCACGATCGCCCATCCTCTTAAAACCGACAAATAGTGATGGTGCTTGACAGAATAAGCAGTAGGTACATCCGTTTCTATATACTCACTGAAAAACGCCTGACTACTTTTACTTAATATAATTTAATTAATTTTATTGAGAACTCTTGGAAATGAAAAATTCCAGACTCGGCAAAGAAGAAAAGAATTATTTAGTCCAACTACATTATACGCTCTTATACTTCTACTTGGAAAATAAAATACAATGTTTGTACGAGTGCAATACAAAATGTAGGTCGAATAGGTCTTCAACCTTAGCACAGAGCCGCAATTGAGACAAGTGTAGTGTCATAGAGTATTATTATTATTTGGACATTTCTGGTACCGAATCTGCCATAAAAATTAAGGCTTGTAGATTATTCATATCATTAAAGTCGATAATAATAGATACGCTAGTCGTGTGTAATTTCAACCATGGGCTCTACCTTAACCTTATAACTTATTTTTAACCGACGAAAAAAACGGAGGAGGCTCTTAATTCGACACATATATATTTTTTTATGTATGACCACGAATAACTTTTTACAGAGTTGTCCGATTTTGATAATTCTTTTTTTATTAAAAAGGGCACATTTCCAAGATGGTTTCCAGCCAAGGTTTTTACTTTAAGGACATTACCTAGGAGCCACAAACTGCTTTTCTACGTTAAATAAATGTTCTCTAAACTTGCTGGCCCCGACTTCATAGATATGCTTAAGTAAATTAAAGCAACTAAATGACACAGTTATTTTTCACTTTTTAGTGCATTTTGAATCAATTCTGTTTTTTGTTAAAAAATTTTATTGTGTCGCGTTTCAGCATTTCTATCTAAATTATTTTCTTGTTACGTCTTTTTCCTTTCTCTACATAGTCGGGTTTTTCTCTTCTTTCTTTTCCAGTGCAAACACGTGATGATTATGATGATAACACACAAATTTTTGATAAAATATATCTAGTCTATTATTACTCATCTATTGACACTTCATTCAAAAATATAATAGTTTTGTCGTTATGGTGTAACATTCATAGATACCAACATACATAAACAGCCAAAATCATTACCATTTCTTTTGGTTTCACCGTTGTCGGATAAAAATACTAGACTATTTCCTCGTATAAATAATTTTGTTTAACTTAAAACATCAAAACTATAAGGAAATTTAGGTAAATCAGTCTGTATTAAATTCACAAGAGACAAACTAAACCCATAACGACGAAGCGAACTAAAAGACCAATGCAGCAAACAGTCGAGAGGCATCTAAAACTTATAATGACGAGGGTTGGAAGGATCATTTCACTACCAAGTTTGGGACAATCAGAGCTTTGAGCTCATTCTCTTTGATATGCCGTATTGACGGACTTAGCATGGTCGGCTCTAGCAATAACATTGTAATTTCCTGTAAAGTGATCCACATCATTAACAGATTCGATCTTTAGCTAAACGCTTCGAAGAATCTAGCAAATATTAATTACAAAGTTTGTAAAGGTGCCATTCGAGTCCTGAATTGGGTTGTGAAAAATCTTGTTGAGTTTCTCTATCTTACAAGAAATTTTCAGTAGGTGCTCGGAGTTGAGAAATAGGTAGAGTTACACCCCCTTGCCTTAGAATGTATGGTCAGCCAGAATTTCTGGTCATTATAATAGATCATTACAGAGTCAAACATTATAAATTTAAATAGACCAACCTGCATTGTAACAGCGTGGTGGGTTTGAACTACAAATTCCTTCTCTATGTAGCAGGCCATTTAAATATGCTGATAGGACTTTAATAAAATTTAATTAATCCAAAAGCAGAGAAGGAAATTATAATAAAGCTGAAATTGAAAATAAAATAACTTTCAAGATGGGCAAGTAACGACAAAATTTTGTCCATAAAATTGCGTATACTATCTAAAATAACAATTAAGTGTATTGTAGCACAAAATGATGAGGGTTCAAAGGATAATTTTGTGTACAACTTAGGATAATTAAGACGCAGATGTTCCTTATAATAAATTCACTATTTTGCTTCGCTTTTATTATAGTGTTTGACATAATTTCCTTGTGAAATCTAGTATTAAAAGTTATCCGCATATAACATTGTGGATAAGAGTGTAAAGTTGACTAAAATAGCAACATGGCGTAAATCGGACACCAACAATATGTCAGTATTTTTTCATAAAATAACGAAAGTCTGGCCATCTCAGGCTCACGCAAAAACAACTAAATGGATTTTGATGAAACTACACAATAATATAGCTTACATAGTAAAATAACACATAATTAGAGTCCGACCAAAATTAGTTTTCCGGCCGAAACCGAAACCGAATATTCGGCCCTGGCTTCAGTTTCGGCCGAAATCAAAACCGGAACTTATGTGGTCAAGTATAAAATTCCTTAAAATACTGAAATTTGATGCATTTTACACATTATGCTGCATTAACTGACTAAGTTTTATATTAATGACTAAGTTTTGTTGCAACGCAGCTATCCGAAAGCAGCTATCCATAGTGTTGCCGCGAGAAACGAAGTTAACGAGCACGACTACTTCCGAAATCAGTTTCGGTTTCGGCAAAAGTTTCGGCCAATTTAGGCCGAAACCGAAACTGCGGCCGAAACTCGGCCGAAACCGAAACCGAAACCGAACTTTCGGTCGGACACTACATAATCCATATATTATGCCAAAATTCCCACGGGAACGAAAACTATGCGGATGGAACCGCGGGCATCCTCAAGTGATGTTATAAGTATGTTTTCAAAATAATATTTAGTTAATATTGTGTGTAATTTAGTACTGAAATATATAATATCTTAGTTACTAAATTCTGTTTTCAGTAAATTACAGTTATTAAGTGACGAACTTCCTGCAACCAACATCTTGGTTATGAATAGGGTGACCAGGAATATATTTAGATATAGGACATGCCTAGTCTACAAAGTCATACGTCTCTTATTAAGAAGGTAGGCAGTGACGTCAAGTGACAGTAAAACTGCAAACACGGTACAGTTTAATTTCGGACTCATTCTTAATATGCTCGTATCAAATCACGTAGTTATTTAGGATCACATCACTTTTACATCCTGCACAGCGAACTATTTTACTATATTTTATTTTTAGTGGTGTTTTTTCCGAATAAACTTTTTTTTTTAATTTTTCTTTCTTTCTTATTGTTTGTATATTATGTCAATAGTATACCTAATATGATATGATGATAAAATAAAATTTACATAAAGAGAAGAGAACGAATACGTTGAAAATTTCGAGTGCTTAGTAATTTAAAATTAATTCAGTTGCAGACAATTGCATGGAAGTTTTTTAATTTGTATACGAGTGCTAGTGTTTTATGCTTTTCCTCCATTTTAACTTTATTAACATTATGTTGGAGTTAACTATATCAAAACACTTGAAATTTGCAAAAAATTACAAATGGGAAAAAGGCGTTCCTTCGAAGACAAGATCATAAAATCGTCGTTTTAGAAAGCGACTTTTTTGTTAGATTGGATTTGAGTGTTATAAACACTCAAATCGAATCTAAATTATTGACTTATTTTAGTCAGTAGGACACAATCCATGGAAAAACAAATTTATGGTGACATTGGTATTTAATATTTACCTTGCCAACTTTCCGGCCTTGAAGTTCGCATTTCAATTAGTTCCGTATTTATTTTGTCGTATCAAAGTTTGGAAACTTACATAATATTCGCACCCCAAAACACTGGTATAACGAGATTTACCGTGTTATGATGATTACTTGACAAATTGTGGTTGACAGTAAATAACCCTTTTTAATCGACGAAAAAAAACGGAGGAGGTTCTGAAATCGACACGTATATTTTTTTTTCATGTATGACCACACATAACTTTTTACAGAGTTGTCCGATTTTGTTAATTCTTTTTTTATTTGTAAAGGGCATACTTCTAAGGTGGTCTCATTGTCATCATTTTAGGATCGGATGATGATATCCTGGGGAAATTGAAGGAAGTCTTCAAATTTTCTTGTAAATGCTTAAGTAAATTAAAGCAACTAAATGACACAGTTATTTTTTACTTTTTAGTGCGTTTTGAGTCGGTTCTATTTTTTGTTGAAAATTTTTTTAGATATCCCCCTTTTTGCGAAGCCACGAGTATTATTTTTTGTCTAAGCCCAATAGCCACTAGTTTTTTTTGTGTCTTATTAGGCACCTACTGTATTCTTTTACAAAGAACTTGTTACAAAAACAGCCTACATAACAGCCTGTAGTTCAATGATAGTAAATAAGACCAATTGGAGCATCGTGATGGGTCTAAGTTCCTAATCCCCTCTCCTATAAGGAGGGAGTGGCCCTGTAGTGGATATTAATAGGCTGATAATAATGATGATGATGATGATATTGATGATGAAACAAGACCGAGGACTTCTAGTGTTCTCCGAAACACGGGGATGTAACATCACCATTTCATGACTTCGAACTTTGATTTGAATGAAAACTTTATACAAGATAGAAAAACTCGAAATTCTAACCCGGGACCTCGTGATCGAAGCCACTGGACCAACGGCAGCTAACAATTAATTCAGAAGTCGTTAATTATCTTGATATGACATTGTTCAGTGTAACATCGCGTGTAACTGTATGCCATGAGCTCTAATACCTCGATGACAGATGTAGGCCAGCTTATACTGTCACTGGAATCTATTGCTACATTACTGTGGAGGATATAACCTACAAATTAGTAACTTTATTGTAATTATGTCACTATGGGCACTATTTTTACACGCTTTATATTAGCTTCACTTGTATGTCAGTATGTAACTTGTATGTGTGTTCGCGCATAACTTCGTCGTTTATGAACCGATTTTGATAATTCTTTTTTTGTTGGAAAGTAGATAGTCCGGTGGTGGTACCAAGACAAGGATACTAGGATCTGATGATGGGATCCTGGAGAAACCGAGGGGAACTTTCAAAAATTGTAGGGACAACAAGTACGTTTGTTAGTTTCTCCGATAAGTATTTAAAAGCACTACAATTTGATGAAGGTCTGGAGTCGATCTGATGATGGAGCCGATCTACATATAAGAGAACTCCTTGACGATTTACTGCATTTACCTTGTGTTTGGGCTCGATTAATTTGTTTTGATAAGAACTTTACATTTAGATGGGCTGTGACTGTCATTGAGGGTCTGGTGATGAAGACAAAGTACAGTTAAGGGAGCTCCGTAACAGCTTACAGTAGCTACCTTGTGTTTGGGCTTGATTAATTTGTCTCGATGAGAAATTTACATTTAGATGGACTGTGACTGTCATTGAGGGTCTGGTGATGAAGACGAAGTACAGTTAAGGGTGCTCCGTAACGGCTTACAGTAGCTACCGTGTGTTTGGGCTTGATTAATTTGTCTCGATGAGAAATTTACATTTAGATGGACTGTGACTGTCATCGAAGGTCTGCAGATGAAAACGAAGGACAGTTAAGGGAGCTCTTTAACGGTTTACAGTAGCTACCTTGTGTTTGGGCTCAATTAATTTGTCTCAATGAGAACTTTACATTTAGATGGGCTGTGACTGTCATCAAGGGTCTGGCGATGAAGACGAAGGACATAACTACCTTGTGTTTGGGCACTAATTTCTGAGAACTTTACATCTAGATGGGCTGTGACTATCATTGAGGGTCTGGTGATGAAGAAGAAGGACAGCTGAGGGAGCTCTTTAACGGTTTACAGTAGCTACCTTGTGATTGGGCTCGATTAATATGTCTCAATAAGAAGTTTGAAAGATTCCAGTTGGTTTAATGTTAACTAAGTCATGATCTGATGATGAGATCTACGAAAACTCGAGGAAACTCTTCAAACTTTATTTTGCATTATTAGCTTCACTTGTTTGTCAGTATGTCAGTATGTAACTCTCCGTGGGTAATCTGCGCGCTTGCGGCTTTCCTTGGTTCTGGTAGCCGTTTCTCAGGCTCCCTCTCCGAAATTGAACTCTGATTCCCCGTATTTATAATCATCATCATTATCAGCCAATAGACGTCCACTGCTGGACATAGGCCTTTTTTAGGGACTTCCAAACACAACGATCCTGAGCCGCCTGAGCCCAGCGGCTCCCTGCGACCCGTTTGATGTCATCAGTCCACCTGGTGGGGGGTCGACCAACACTGCGCTTTCCGGTGCGGGGTCGCCATTCTAGCACCTTCGGCTCCCAACGTCCATCAGCTGTTCGAACCACGTGCCCCGCCCATTGCCACTTCAGTTCTGCGACTCGCTCAGCTATGTCGGTTATTTTGGTTCTTCCGCGGATCTCCTCATTTCTGATTCGATCACGCAGAGATACTCCGAGCATTGCTCTTTCCATCGCCCGCTGAATGACTCTGAGCCTTCTTATGAAGCCCGCAGTTAGCGACCAAGTCTCGGATCCGTATGTCATCACTGGCAACACGCACTGTTCGAAGACCTTCGTCTTCAGGCACTGAGGAATTTTGGACGAAAAGATGTCACGCAGTTAGTATTTATAATATTTATAAATAATTATTTTATTCTCACTAATAAATAAATTACTAGCGACTGTGTGGCCGAGCGGTTTAAGTGCTAAACTGCCCGTACAACAGTCGCTCAGGCGTGGGTTCGAGCCCTGGCAGTCGCAGTTTTTCTGCGACTTCCAAGGCTCGCTCCCGTGCCGACTGTACTCTGGCCAGGTTTCTGTGGTTTCCTTGGTCACTGTGCTAAGGGTGGGGCACAGGCAAATGCGGGTACAGATTGTAAGTCGGCCACAGCCGCTATAGAGGTAATAGATGTATAAAATAAGGAGGGATCCCCGTCGCCAAAATAGTTGCGTGTTGTTTTATCAATAAACCAAACTAAAAAGTAAAAAATAAATAATAGTGAAAACTTGCTTTTTATAGAAACCCAAACTAAAAAATGAAATATAATAAAAATCATTATAAATTAATAGTGTAAATAAAAAAAAATTATTAAGTCGATATTATCAAAATGATAATCACTCTACTCATATCGGTAATAAAATATTTATATCTATATTAAAATAAAATAATTTTTTTTTATTTACACTATTATTAATTTATAGTTAATGAAAAATATTGAAGAGGAAAGGGTACGTACAGTCAAGTATAGGAAGTTATTGTATCAAATTATGTAATATAGAATATACTTACATAAAATACTAAATAAATACATACATACACAAATACATAGATACATAGATACATACATACATAAATACATACATACATACATACATACATACATACATACAAAAGTTCCCACTATTATGATATTGGGAGGTATCATAATACCTGTAACATATCCTTATTCTCCAGACAGTAAGCTTTATCCAAAGCAAAGGTACCCTTTCCAAAGCTCTGAAAACAAATTTAAAGACGCATCAGACGGATAAAGCTTTGTGTTCTGCGTTCTGGGTTCTACTTATATTCCACGTTCTACGTATTGCGTTCTCCGTAACGTACTTAACTCCGTAGCACTGTGTAGACAGTATGGAGCACGGCTTGACCATCTGCTATCTGTCTGATGATATAAAGTCAGAAGAGTAGCTCCGAAAGCCTGAACAGTTATATCTGGGCGAGACCTTCAAAATTAATTATTATTACGAATTTACCTTCATTTAATAAAGCAATTTTGTTTGAAAATTCTTTAATCTAAATTACTTCGCCTAATTTGATTTGAAGTACCAACTCTTAATACACTTGCCTTGGATTCTAACGAAGGTAATTCTCTTAATAAATGTTCCGAGAATACCAATATAATATTTAAATAAGCAATTAAGTTTTACTCAGCTGTCTTTGTAATTTTGTAAATAATTTAATGCCTTTAAAATTATGTAGGTAAGTATTCGGTGTATACAAATTGCCTTGATTTTTTTAATTTGTTACAGTGAAGTTTTCGTAAATTATTTCTGAAGTAGGTAATTGGGTACTTGACCTTGAGAGAAATGGCTATCTTTTAGTACATAATTTGTTTTTAAGCGAATTTAAAAAGACCGTTATTCACTGTACGTGCTTTTTGCTCAAATTAATATTTTAGATTACATAGTATAATTTTTTTGCTCCGCAGTTTTACTTTAGGACAGTGCCGATAATTTTTGAAACCAAAGAAAATCGCAGTAGGATGAAACCCATTGGAAAAGGAGGAGAATATCATAAAAATGAAAGAAAAAATAAATCATGGGCGATCTGAGGTCGGGAAGAGGGAGAGGGTCAGGTTTTAGGGGTAAAAAACGATTTTTATTATTTTTAAGGCTATCGGCACTGGCCTATTACACATAAATACGTGTATCCTGTGTTGTGATACTCTAAGTATACGTAGGCAAAACTGTTTACCTACCGCATTCTATCGTTGGTTCAGTCTTAATAACCCCATGTAGTGTCGAATTATGAGGCCCACCCCAGCAGATTGAAACTCAGCCCGGAGATGGATAGTGACAAGTGTAACACCTCGGAAAGCACGTAAAACCATAGTCCCTTTCATTTATATGTCTTTTCCTATCATTTATTTATTTTACAATTCTTTTTTAAATTTTTAACAAGGCTTATAAAAATGATAAAAAAACACTATTAAAAATTTATAAAAATAATTGGTTGTCTGTAAAGTCGGCTTACTGACGATAGTTGAACGTGACAACGTCTTAAGAAAATACTGATGGAATGGTAGCATTTAATTGGTTGTTAAAATTTTTAATTTAAGTATATTTTTATAAATATTAATTTAAATTAATAAAATAATTGATTTTGATTTTATAAATTTATAATAAATATATTAATTTTTAATTTAAAATTAATATATTTAATAATTATATTTAATAGACGGATGTCGAACGCTGCCGAACGCAAAGGCCGATTGTGCTTCTTTGTCGCTCGTTCCGCGCTCTCGCTTGCACTTCAAGCCTTACATGTAACGCCGCATGAGTCATGTTTTTTCGTGCGTGCAGCCAGCTCTATCGAATTATAAGACGTAGTCACGTCAAAATCTAGTCCACCTGCTGCGGGGCCCGGGGGTCCAAGGAGCCGGTAGTCAGGGTTCCAAAGTGAGAAACCTCTTCACAATACGTGCCGTTTCAAGAATTACCGCCTTCTGTATCCGACCCTTGGTCAAAGCTTTTCGCTATAAGACCGTTGACTGAAACGACTATGGGAACAATTATCGTTGAACAACATTCCACATGGCGGTAATCTCATGAGCAAGGTCCAAGTATTTTGATACTTTTTCTTTTTATTATTAGGCCTATTAATGCCAGATTGTGATCATTTCAAGATGACAAACATTATCACTCCAAGCCCGCTACCC
The DNA here is from genome assembly GCA_034621355.1 of Mycalesis mineus. Classification (NCBI taxonomy): domain Eukaryota; kingdom Metazoa; phylum Arthropoda; class Insecta; order Lepidoptera; family Nymphalidae; genus Mycalesis; species Mycalesis mineus. The sequence continues at coordinate 8,835,831 of CM067899.1, read as the reverse complement.
ATATTTGTGCAACGTGGTGACATTTCCTCCCACAAAACGAGGCCTGGCTATAAAATAGGGTAATTATTTTACTAACTATAAAATTTATGAGGTTATTATTTCAATACATTGTATTGGCAAGCTTTAGGGGTAAGTGGACGAAATATTAAATGAATTACTTGCGGATTAATAAGACGGCCTCGTTGGTTGGTCTAGTGGTTAGCCTACGTGGCTTCGATCACCAGGTCCTGGGTTCGATGCCTGGGTCGGGTCATGGAATAATTCTGCGCTGAGCTCTAAAGTTGGTGGTGATACACCCCCATGCCTCGGAAAGCACGTTAAGCTTTCGGTCCTGATCACTATCATCAACATCTGATAGTGATCGTTATTAAATGAAACATTATCACCCTAAGCCCGCCAACCCGCATTGGAGCAACGTGGTGGGTGTACGCTCCATATCCCCTCTCCAATAAGGAGGAAGGCCTGGCCCTGTAGTGGGCCGTTAATAGGCTGATAATGATGATGATGATGATTACTAGCGGATGCCCGTGGTTTAACCCGCGCAGTTCCTGTTCTTGTGGGAATATCAGGATACAAATATACATACGCTTATTCTTATGAATGTGACTATCATATAAAAAAAGAATTTATATAATACAACTTGTAATTTCAGATATTACAGACAGACAGACAAACAAAAGTTTTAAAAATGACTTTTTGATGTAAGTAGCGTATTATAAATAATTTCACATGCTATAGTGTTTTAATATTATAACCAGTTTCACGATCCTTAAATAAAAACAAAAATAAATAAAGCTCAAAGCGGTCGTAGAATTACACAAGTGGTAAAACTAATATTTGTTCAAAAATTCCAAAAAGGCTCGTAAAATCCGTAAACATAATGTTTGAACAACAAAACTAGCTTCATTACGATACCTCAGGCGTCCCGAGGGTCCAAGTTTGCTACTCCTGAATATTTTATTACCCAAGGGTCAAACGAAATTTCACACACCTGCCCTTAAGAGACCGTAGCAAAATCTGTCGCGATGATTTTGTTTGTATGTAAAATGCTTGAAATCTATATATATTTATTAAATAGTGTTTAATATAATTTGGGATAATTTCTATTTGAAAATAAAAAATGTGTGCGTGTACTACCGTACACTCGTAAGAAGTGAAATTTATCAACATTCAAGTATTAGAAAAAATTTATACCATAATTACACCCACGTGTTAGTGCATTGAAACCTCAGTTTTTGACTGTATTGAAAAATAATATGATATAAATATGATAGAACAATTAGACACATCGCTATATAGCCCCAAAGTAAGCGTACAAATAGCTTGTGTTATGGGTGATAACTGATGAATATTTTTATATATATTATACATAAATACTTACAATATATAGATAAACACCCAGACACTGGAAAACATCCATGCTCATCACACAAACATTTCCAGATTTCACCCTCGCCTAGGACGCAGAAGCAGGGTCACTACTCACTGCGCTACTCGGCCGTCAAAAAACTGAGGTTAATTTTAAATAACGTGGAAAAATAAATACCATAATTACACCTAAGTATTAGAAAAAGAAATGTAATTACTTACTTTTTTTAGAAATTCATTGGAAATCTATAAAATAAACCCTTGATTTTGGTGATCACTTCAATATAACATAATAAGTAAAAGAGTATACGAAAAATGTGACCGAAAAAATGTTACACTAAATTTTTTTCCAACCCCGATAAAGAAGTTTCACTTCAAAAATAATAACAAAAAATGTGGAACTGATAGGATTTGAACTTTTCTCTTTGGCTGTCTGCACCAGAGTGAGCTACGGTGACCGACTGACGTCGGTGCCAAAATTATGCATGATATTATGTTGAATTTTTATGTCCAGCGAGTTTGAATCCCGCAATTTTTGATGTTAGGTTTATTTTCAAATAGTTATGCTTGAAATGTTTAGATTAGATAAAAAATTCACTATTATGTTATGTTAACTTACTGTGTACAAATTTTTATTTTGCCTTTTTAAGTTGTTTTTTGGTCCAAATAGTAGGTTCCAAGTGATTAGCTTTTAAAGCCTGTATCATTGGTCTAGTGCTTAACCTTCGTAGCTGCGATCACAAGGATCTGAGTTCGAATCCTAGGCCAGGTTGCAGAGAAAAATCTGAGCTTTTATTTCTTCTAAGAAATCTGTAAATTCTAAGCTTGGAGTCGGGAACTTGGTGGTATTACTCCGTAACGACGTGCGTGAAAGTGCTCTTTAAGCCGTCAGTCCCGGTCACTATTATCAACAACTGATAGTGATCGTTAATGAATACATTCATCAGCGAGGTGAGTATAACCTCCCTATCTCCTCTACTATCATAGCACAGTGTAGCTTAGGAACGTATTAACGTGCATTTTACATATCGAACGATGAAACGTCCAGCCAAATGTTGCTTGGCGGCTGGCATCATTTGACATTTAACGTCACAGAGTTAGCTCGTAAACTACTATGTCAAATAGCGCCGTTAAAACGATAAATCCTTCTAATTTTATACAATGTTTTGTGTTTACCTCTATATGAACTAACACACTGCATATTTCCACTTCGAATAAGAAATTTAAAATAGCATTATGAAGTGATACTTTTTAGTTTTCAAGTTCTTCAATATAAAAAATTTTCACTTCAAGACAAACTTCAGAATAATATAGAATACGTATCACAAATAAACATAGGCCACATTTTATTCCCAAATTCCGCGATGCCCTCTAGTTTAGCCACAATTTTGCAAACCAGGTTGTCTTGACAGATTGAGTTGTAATTTTGTACACATGCTTAGTTTGGATGGTGATTGACGTCATTGTAAATCCAATATGGCGGGTCAACGTGAGAGCATTGCACAGTAGCTTAGGAACGTAATTAACGTGCATATTTTACGTAATGAACGTTGAAACGTCCAGCCAAACCTTGCTTGGCGACTGGCATCATTTGACATTTAACTGGGACGGAGTTAGCTGGCAAATTACTACGCCGAATAGCTACGTTGAAATTGTAAAGGGAAATTACAATGCAGTCATAATTATATTATTAAGCAATGAAATATTCTCGACTAGCTACGAACCTTATACGAAAATGTTTTTGTAATAGTAGATTACTAAGGTTTAGTTATTTTGTCCGAAATTAAAATTTAGTTAATAAATCTAATGAAGGTTTAAAATAGAGGCAGTTAAAAAGCAGAGAAACGTGCCGTTCTTTATTTTATGAAATTAAATTTATTTTAATAAGTATTTTTGTATGTATTTTGTTTAAGTAGTATATATATACACACATATATATTTATATATGTATATATTATCTACATTTACATACATATTATGTATATATTTATTATATGATATTTCTATTTATGTATCTTAATTGTGTAATCTATGTATATTTATTATTTTATGTAGGTATATCATATTTTGTTTTTCTTTTTTTGTTTTTATTAAATTGTCTTCTGTGCACCAACCACCTCTGTATTTGTTAATCTCTATACGTATGACGGTTGCCTGGAAGAGAGTGCTTTCAGCAATAAAGCCGCCGTTACACAAATATAATATTGTTTAAGTGATTTCTGTAATTTACTAATTCTATACATTTTGGTGTAATAAAGAGTTTTTATTATTATTATTATTAAATTAAATAAAACCATTATCAGTATGAATATTTTTTTTCTCTTTCTTGTGGTTCATAGTTTAAATCATCTTTTTCTGTGTAAATATAGTAATATCAACCTCAATAGCTGAAGGTTAAGAGAGCGGCTTCAATGAGAGACAGGAAAAGCGGTCCTGCTTGGAATTGTTTGACAATGGAAATGTTTGAAGAGGAAAACCTAGGCAAATGTTTTCCTGGACCAAATTAAGGACATTTTTATGTATGGCCAATTGACCAGGTTAAAAGTACCCTAAACCGACGAACTTATATGAAAGGATTAATGAAAGTGGAAGAAGCTAAAGAAGTATGCAAGGAAGTATGGACGGATGTAGTCCCTGCTTACCCCTATGGGAATAAGGCGTGTTGTTATGTATGTTTAAAGTAAAGTATTGTGTTTTTGACAATGTATAATTTGTTGAAATTAGAAATACTCAATAGAGACTGATTTTGATTTTTATACGCTTTCTAAAGTTGTCAACGTGTTTTCAAATTTCGTCTTATTTCATATACCTAAAGCTCCAAGTATTGTAGACAGTCGACGGGGCATAAGGTGCTCTTAATCCCCTCCCATCTGCATGTCTCACACGTTAAGTGCTCCCATCAACCCCATCCCTGGCTCGTCTACACTCGTTCAAAGCTTAAGCCGTCTTTTGCCGGTAAGAAGCTTCAAACACACTTCAACCTGCGCTCTAACTGTGATAGGGACTTAGAAATAGATGTTTATTTAAAAAAAATGTTTTTAAATGCTGTAAACTGACAGGTACCCAGGTTAAATCGGATTTTTTTCTTTATAGAAAATATTGTAATCAAATTTTACAATATTTTCTCAAAAGAAAAACTGGCTTAGCGCGACTCCATCAGGCGCATCTACGGTTCCGTAGATAGAAAATAAAGAGAGAATTTATTTTATATTAAGACTATTTGTTCAAGTTACTGCTTTTTGCTTTTCATGATTTTTCAAATTATTTGAAAAACAGTCATAATAGATCTTTATATTTTTATAAAAACACTTATAAGGAGTATAGTGTGAAACGTTATCATGTATCAAAAATGAAGATTATTATAAACCCAGAAGCTATTTTTATCTTGATATTCCCGCAGGTATGAGATCTACGCGTGTGAATTTAGGCGGCACAGTTAGTATTAAAAAATAATTACCGTAATCAATGCACTAGGTACTACAAAAATTAAATAATAATTATATTTAATAGACGGATGTCGAACGCTGCCGAACGCAAAGGCCGATTGTGCTTCTTTGTCGCTCGTTTCGCGCTCTCGCTTGCACTTCAAGCCTTACATGGAACGCCTCAAAGCGAGGTAACGCGGCATGAGTCATGTTTTTTCGTGCGTGCAGCCGGCTCTATTGAATTATAAGACGTTTTCACGTCAAAAAATCTATAACTAGATTTCTAAAACTGTACATAAATGTAATTGTTGTACTTCCTGGCCTTCTGACTGGGTTTACAACTCTTCAGAAAAGTTCACGATGTAAGACAAAAGAGGTCGACTTTATAATAATTAAACTTTAATTTAACTTTACAAGCGATACGCGTAACCTAGATGCCAAGAAAATGTGAAGAATGTCCCCAATTACGGCTGAACTATTTCAGAACTTCACGATGCAAAGTTTGGACCGTAACTAATACGAAGTTGATTACTTTATTTTAAGTTTTGAGTTCGGTTAGAGCAACCCATTGTTTTAAACAATTTTCATATCACATTCCTTAAACCACTTCTCGAATATTTTTTGTTTTTATAATACGTTCAAGTTATACTCTGATCTAAAAAAATATCTACGTCATTTATTTTCCTTCTGTAACTTCTAATCGCCTATTTTATGGGTTAGGTAATTTTTTTTTTCTTGGTATAATTATAATAGCAGAAACCGTTCTAACATAGTGCCGCGTACTTATTACCAGTCAGCATGACTTGTCACAGTAGAGTCATCATTTCAGTGTAAGTTAAAATAGCTAGTCAGTAGATAAAAAAAGTCTAATTTGAATATTTTAAAAACTTAAAAGTAAATAAGCTTGGGTCGGAGAACGGTTTCCAGCCGTTCACACTCCTGCATTTCTGCTACGCCTTATTTTGAGCACAATGTTATACTCAAGTTCTTCTAGTGGGCCGTTAACATAGTCATAAAACTATTACTATCCTAATCCCACCAACTCACACTGGAGTAGCTTGGTGGGTTTAAGCTCCAGATATTTCCTACAAGTCAGGGAGACAGATTCTTCTATTGGGCCATTAAAACAATCATAAAAGTATTATCACCCTAATCCCGCCAACCCACACTGGTGCAGCATGGTGGGTCTAAGCTCTAGATACTTCCCACAAGTCAGGGAGTCAGGTTCTTCTAGTGGGCCATAAAATAGTCATAAAACTATTATCATTCGAAGCCCATTGGGCCATTAAAACAATCATAAAAGTATTATCATCCTAATCCCGCCAAGCCACACTGGAGCAGCATGGTGGGTCTAAGCTCCAGCTACTTCCCACAAGTCAGGGAGTCAGGTTCTTCTAGTGGGCCATTAAAATAGTCATAAAAACGATTTTCACCCTAAGCCCGCCAACTTACACTGGAGCAGCATGCAGGTCTAAGCTCTAGATATTTCCCGCCAGTCAGGGAGTCAGGTTCTAGCGGGCCATTCCTTTCCAACAAAAAAAGAATAATTAAAATCGGTTCATAAGCGACGAGGTTATCCGCGAAGACACATAAAAACATTTCCCTCTTTGTGACGCAGTCGGGTAAAAAAAAAGTATGTGAGAACACTCCTCAGACTTTTTCCTATAAGAATATGTCATCATATCGGGGATCGGCCGAGCCGTTTGGAAGTTGTAAGGGAACATAAAAATAGTGCGAACAGACAGACGTACCGACAGACAACAAGAATTTATAGCTTTCCGCAGAAATGCAATAACAACCTAAAACATGCAATGCAATAACTACCCAATAAGGCAATAGCAAGAAATAAAAAAGATATAAATATTTTTTTTATTTAAAATCAATTAATTTATTAATAAAATCCTTTCTAATATTATAAAGGAGAAAGGTTTTATGTATCTATAGATGGATGTTTGTTGCTCTTTCACGAAAAAACTACTAAATGGATTTTGATAAAACTTCACAATAATAATATGTAAGCTACATATCAAAATAACACATACATACATAGCATCACGCCTCATTCCCATAGGGGTAGGCAGAGACTACATCCTTCCATTGCCACGGAATAATAACACATAGGCTACATTATATCCCGAAATTCCCACGGGAATAAGAACTCAGTGGTGAAAACTCGGGCGTCCTCTAATAATTCATAAACGTGGCTCTAACGTAGTTAAATGTAGAGAAAAATATCTTTTAACAGAGAAAATTCCACAATTGAAGAAATGTATGAAAATGATAAATCCGCGGATGAAATTGAATAGCCGCAATCGCAGCTGGTCCCCACAGAAGGGTTCTTACTGTTTGGCTTTTGCAACACTTGAAATGATCTGTTGACCTAAAAGCCTCAAAACTTGACGCCTAATTGCGGTATTGTTCCTCGACGGTTTACATAAACTTCATGTCGCATAAAATGTTTATTGTACTACGAAGTTTTAAGCTCTAAGTAACGTTTAATTGTTCATATTGTTTGGGGTTTGTCTGACCTACTTTGGATTTCGAGTGTATTGTATTTTAAAGTCAGCTGTTGATTATTAGGTATAATCAATCTTTAGTTTTTTGAATTAGTTTTCATGTTTATCGAGTGTCTGGCGACTCGGGGACTTGATTTTTCACAGTATTCTGTAGATGTTGAAAATAAAATAATAAACAAATATTATGGGACAATTACACTCGCTATATAGCCTCAAAGTAAGCGTACGTACCTTGTGTTATGGGTACTAGGATAACTGATGAACATTTTTAAATGTATTATACATGAACATTTATAATCTAATATATAAAATTTCCCTGTCACAATGTCAGTTACCGTACTCCTCCGAATCGGCTTTACCGATTTTTACCAAATTTTGTATTCAGCAGGTCTGAGAATCGGCTACTATCTAATTTTCATCTAATTTTTTTTTTAATTTTTAATGCAGTCAGCTAGTCTAATATATAAAATTTCCCTGTCACAATGTTAGTTACCGTACTCCTCCGAAACGGCTTACAAGCCTAGGACGTAGAGGCAAGATCACTACCCACTACGCCACTCGGCCGTCAAAAAAATATACGTTTAGTTATATTATCCTATCTTTTTTGTGTATTATCCTTGGATAGTAGAGATCTTGATCATTGAAACCTGCTATCTCCCAAAGCTGCTACGCGGTGCATACACCGTAGTCGCCTAACGTACGTATGATACTTATAGAAACAAAAAGCACTAATTGCACTCGACATTCGTTCCAACAATATTACGATTTGTAGACATATGTCAGTACCATTATTACCGGCAATTATGTTCGAATTTCACGTACAGGTAAATGAATTTAATTATTAATTGATTCGTCTACTTATACGTACGAGTAGGGTACGACACAGTTTCTATGCCATAATAAGCTGTTAAGATATTATAATATTAAAAATATATTGTAAAAACTGTGATACGCTAGAATTAGCTTCACAATTTAGCTGTCAGTTTTCTTTAAATTAATGCATTGTTACAGATCCATATTGCAAAAAATAAAAATAAAAAGTTCGTTGGACTTTGAAAGAGATTAAAAATTAAATAAAAATTCTGTTACATTTTTTACAGGTTAAAGTAAAACACAAAGGACAGGAAAGATTTATTATAAAGAAGACGCTTTATACTAGCTACCTAACTAGCTAAGCTAGCCTAGCTAACTATTTAGATTTATACTAGCTAACCTAGCTAACTATTTAGATTTATACTAGCTAACCTAGCTAACTATTTAGATTTATACTAGCTAACCTAGCTAACTATTTAGATTTATACTAGCTGTGCCGCGCGTATCCTACACAGATTACGTTCGGGATATAAATTAGTCAAAATTATAATTTTTTTACTGACCACAAGTTAGCCCTTGACTGCAAACACATCTGATGGTAAGTGATGATGCAATTTAACATGGAAGCGGACTAACTTATTATATATCGTACCAGAAGCTTAATCGCTTGGCGAGACGTCTTTTCAGAGTGATAACTAGCCACATTCGAAGCCTTAGAAAATTTTAATCGGCCTAGGCAAAAATCAAACGCAGAACCTCTATCTTTAAATCCACCGCGCATGGCGCTGCACCTCGGAAGTGGTCAATAATATATCAATCTTAAAAAACTTATATAGATTATAGTTTCAAATCGCTATAATTTTAGCGCACTTAGACCCAACTTTTTACGACACTTTTATCTAAAAAAATATCTAGACATTAAGGTAAGATAGGTAGGACTATTAGCTTACAGTATTAAAGTCTGACACTTGTGGGATTAGACATAATAGGGTTTCCAGACGCGACCCTAGAATTAAGCGCGTTAAGTAAATAGTTTAGTTCCTATTACCTAATATATAACTATGTATTAATATAGATTATGGTGGATATTTTTTTTTTATATTTTAACAATGTTTGTTTCCTTTTCACTTCCACCTAATTACTAAGGATTTAACCATCACATCATCAGTTCGGGCTTCATTCTTTGTAGAAACCTAAAGCTACGAGGTTCGTTAGTTGATATTTACTTGTCCATATTACAGACAAAAATTCTGTAATGAAATCTTGCAAGTAAACTTTGATCCACTTCCCGGTTTCCAATTGAGTTGTGCATATATGTTGTTGACATTGGCAATTTTTTTATATTAATAGCGGAGGCAAATGAGCAAGCTGGTCACATAATGTTAAGTGATCACCGCCGCCCATGAACATCTGAACAACAAATTACAACTAAACAATAATTAAAATTATTTTGCCTAAAATTCTCGCGCCAAACGTTCTTGAAAAACAATTACAGCCTTTCAAATACCCAGAGAGGTTACTAATGACATCATTAAAATTCAAAGTACCCTACTAAATAGAGATTAATTCTTATCCATAAATTTTGCAGTCAAATAAGCACCTCTAATGAATATAGCACCTGGAGGAATCGTAAATGCTTTAAATTTGTCAGGGTTCAAACGAAATACTTTAATAATTATTCATAGTCGAGGTCTCAGGTGAGTCATTGCCCTTTAAAGTACCCGGTGCTTAAGTTACTTGGATGACCTTTGAAAATCAATTTTGAATTTAAGTAAAAGTAAGAACATTTTAACCGTTCTCCTGTGCAAAGTTTGCGTGAATAGTTATAAGTACTTATATGAAAAATTTGTGGAACGAAATTCCTTATCGCGCGTTGTGAAAGGGGGCTAGACGGAAAAAATTCGTACGAAAAGTTGTCACGACACTTTTTGATCAAAGGATCTTGCCGCCGCCTTTGATGTGTGTGCGCGTGAGCGGCGGGGGGCGCCCGCGCTGTATGCTGTCTCGCGCTCCCGTGGCGCCCTCTGGTGTTTCGGTGTACAACAACAAATATTATTATTACTTAAAAAAAATAAAATTTTATTACAATTCCTTCACTAATTAATCGAAAGGAACTTCGTTCCATCCGGGTGTCCCTTGACACCTCTCAACTTTTTTTTAACAAAAAATAGAACCGACTCAAAACTTCCTTCAATTTTCCCAGGATATTATCATCAGATCCTAACGTGATGAGTATGGGACCATATTGGAAGAATGCCCTTTCTAATAAAAAAAATCCTATGGTAATCCATATGGTCAACTAACTTCATACCAAATTTTATTAAAATTGGTCCAGCCGTTTAGTTGTGAAGAAGTAACAAACACACACTCACAAAATTTTCTTTTTAATAGTAGAATGACGATTATTTATACCTTGGCAAATACTTTGGTGCTACTTTTTAGAGCATCTCTCCTCTTATTCATTTAAACGTAGCATTTTATATATTAACTATACTATTATAAAAGAAAATAATTAAAACCCAATCATTTGCTTGCGTGGTCTTGCTTCATCTTTGGTGGTCAGTGCTGCTGAGTAAGGGAGCTCCTCGTAACGCACCGTATCAGACTTCTGTAAGTTCAAGTACCTATAACAAGTAAACATAAAGATTTTACATCTGCAGCAACGATTATCACACAGAACTTAACCATAAACCCTGCTATTAAAAAGTTTCACGGTTTTAAAGCCCGTCAATAAAATCAAAGGTATTTGGAGCCCGATGAGGCGTGAAGTGAACCGGGAAAAGTGGAGCAAGTTTTCGAGTCAAGTGGAACGTCAATACATCTCAACGGTTCAACGGGAAATATTCCGCAATGTGCAGAATATAATTCATAGATACAAGTATAGTGTCGGAAAATGACGGTACTTTTAGTTTATATCGAGGTCATAGTGCTGTCACACTTTCGCTAGTGTTAAACGCATGCTGTTAAACGGAAAAATGATTATTATGACAAGCAAGTAAGCGTTTTAAATTGTTTTAATTTATGCTATAGTCGCGATGCATTTTAAACTGAGTTGTCAGGTGTATCTATTTTTATCTATTGTTTTATTATTTATATTTAGATTTATACACTAACAGATACCTACAACTTCGCCCGCGGTAAAAATACATAAATAATACTAACTAATAAATAGGAACAATTCTTCTGTACATAGTTTTTTATATCTCTAATAGATAAAGCAACGTTTTCTATGAAAGATTCTAGGCAGCTAAAATTTTCCGTCTTTATCGATAATCATCGGCATATTTCATCCAATTTTTACAAAAACTTAACAAATTGTATATCTTCTTAACCTTCCACTGGAATGACTCTATATATCTGTCATAATCGCATGTCAGTCCGTTCGATAGTCATTGAGTTTATTGCGAACAAACAGACAGGCAGGGGACTTCATTTTTAATCGACTTAAAAAAAAAGGAATTTATCAATTCGACCCGTATGTATGTAATATTTCCAGAACTGCCCAAAATGCAGAATTGGACAAAGCAAGACTGCCTTTTACAATATGTCCAAAGTATTATACGACCTCAAGATCTCATTTGGTACAAGATATCGTGTGCTTAAGTGTTACGTTTGGTCCACTCCTTTATATGGCTGTGAAACATGGGTCCTAAAGAGGGAGTGCTGTCGTCGGCGCCTAGCATTTGAGATGTGGGGCCTAAGAAAAATGCTCAAAATTCCATGGAAGGACTTCGTCTCAAATGCGGAAGTTCTCGAACGAGTCAAGTGCAAACACCAACTGATGACAGCTATAATAAAAGTTGCGTTTTTCGGGCATCTACAAAGAGGATCCCTCTACGAATTTCCAAGGTTGATTCTAGAAGGCAAGACACCCGGAAAACGCCCTCCTGGGAGACAGCGAAGAAATTGGTTTGATGACATAAAAGAGTGGACCAAGCTTAGCTACACGAAGCTTAAAGCTGTTTCGCAGGATCCAAAGAATTTTCTCCACCTGACTGCCCAACTTCACTTTGAAGAAGGCATCTGATGATGATGATGATGATGATGTATGTATGTATGTTAGTATGTATGTTTGTAGGTATGTATGTATGTATATATGTATGTATTATGTTTGTAGAGGCATATCTTTGGAACTACAAGTCCGATTTAAGTAATACTTTTTTATAATAATTAAGGATGTATGGATATATATATTCCGATAGATATAAACACCCATTATCGTCTTCGCATTTCCTCACTTTACTTGCACATCTTACTCTTTAACTCTTTCCAGGTTACGGTTTAATGGTGCTCTTAAAACGTTTAAAATGTACAATGTGCTGGAACGAAAGAAAATATTATTTTACCGGAATCGTATTTATCTATCGTGGTGCACGTTATTTTTAAAATAAATAGTGTGCAATATGTTATTCGTAAACAAAGTACATAGTTCAAATATGTTTAAAAGCATGGCTTTGACTAAAAATTAATAACAAAATAAAAACTAATTATGATAAACTTATTATAGCTAAAGGTCAAGACTTATGGCTTTTTAATGAAATTAGACGTGGGGAAAAAGATATAATTATAAGGAAAACACCTAACTCTACGTGGCCCAAGTCACACTAACTCTTCTGCACTGCTACCATAAAATAGTTTTTTCTTTGCATGTTTAAACGAGCTAATCTTTAAAATTACCAATCGGATTATGGAAACTATTTTTCTATAATATAGCCCAGGTCATGAGAAGTGATTTGGATTATTTTAATTCTGGTATTCCTATAGGTAACTGCCTCGTTGGTCTAGTGGTTAGCCTATGTAGCTTTGATCACGAGGTCCTGGGTTCGATTCCTGGGTCGGGTCATGGAATAATTCTGAGCTTTTTCATTCTTCTATAAAATGATCAGTACATTCCAAGTCCGGAGTTTGGAAATTGGAGGTGTTACACCCCCGTGCCTCGGAGAGCACGTTAAGCCGTCAGTCCCGGTCACTGTCATCAACATCTGATAGTGATCGTTAATAAATGAAACATTATCACCCTAAGCCCGCCAACCCGCATTGGAGCAGCGTGGTGGGTCTACACTCCATATCCCCTCTCCTATAAGGAGGGAGGCCTGGCCTTGTAGTGGGCCGCTAATTGGCTGATAATGATGATGATGATGAAACCGCGGACGTCTGCTATTTAATAAAAGTGCGTAAAAATAATTATACGTTTAGGCTTAAGCATAAAATCAACATTAAATAATTTATCTAATATTTTTAATTTAACGAATTAAAATGAAATCCCCATTTATCTGAAAGTAGACAGAATTCTTTTCCTAAGAATAAAATGAATTGGATTAATCTGTAGATTACACTTTAATACAGTTCTACAATTAGTTTAAAAGAGCCACTGCTAGAGGCACTAATCTTAGGCTGATGGAATTGAGAAGGCTTAAGATTTAGTTTCAAAAGTAAAACTCTTTCAATTAAGTGTTATAGGTTATGGATTATCTAGTTATTATTAGTTTTTTTTTTAATATTGCCCCAATAGCTGTTTATCGTACTTGTAGCTCAGTGGTCAAGATGTCCTGAGTTTGATGCCGGCCGATGAATTTGTCATTGGCATAATTGATGACGCGTCGATTTGATTCCGTTTTGACGCCAGTCAGGGTTATGTCTAAGTTATCCTGTTATGTGCGAAGAAAAGAAAAGATTTTTTCATGAAAGAAATTGCATTACTTACCATTTTCTCTTACTTTGAAAACATGTATTTCGGATATAGAAAAACAAGAAACCTTACTTCTGAGGATTGAATCCCATCCATATTCCTAAAGCGAAGGAACCCTTTGCAGCAAAAAGTAACCATAAACTACATTGTCGTATATCATCTAACAGAATATCTATCTCTATGGGTCCCTCGGTGGAAATCCATCCCTATATCATATATCCTATGTCATAACAAAAGCGTAGATCAACTTTAACACAAAGTATTATATAAAGTTTCACTTGGTTATATGATATTATGCCCCGGAGAATAATAAAATGTGTCGCATCATACGAGGCCATATCGTCTAGAACACTGCCTCCGTGGTACCTGACATATTAAATTTCCTATTTCCCAGTGATTCGGGCTGATACTCAAGAATTTTCTCGTCGGTGTAACTTTTTAAACAATTTCTGCTAGCTATTTTTTAGAATAACCTCTTTAATATTATAACTGGGGGAAACAGAGGTTTTTTTCCTGTGTACAAGTTGGCCCTTGACTGCTATCACACCTGATGTTAAGTGATAATGCAATCTAAGATGGAAGCGGGCTAACTTGTTAGGAGTAGGATGAAAATCCACACCCCTTTCGGTTTCTACACGACATCGTACCGAAACGCTAAATCGCTTGGCGGTACGTCTTTGGCGGTAGGGTGGTAACTAGCCACGGCGAAAGCCTCCCACTAGCCGGACCAAGACGAATTAAGAAAAATCTCAATCTGCCCTGCCAGGAATCGAACCCAGGACCTCCACCACTATAAATCCACCGCGCATACCACTGCGCCACGGAGGCCGTCATTTATAAAGTTCTAATCATTCGCCTTGTCGTCATTGTAGTTTCAAATCATGATCAATCCAGGTTGGATTTCACTTCTGAGTCGGACTATAAAATATGTAGCTTTTCGAAGGACCAACAATATTTAACAATCCATATTTTGGGACACTCCGAAGCATTTTAAGCCTTCGGTCTAGAACAATATACTATGTTTGACTACATAAAAGTTAAGGAAAATTTTAGTCGGTTACTAACACGCATCGAAAAAGCGAGGTGGTATATACTCTAAATTTACTTTAGAGTCATTTAAAATGCTGATGTTCATGCAATAATAACTCTTTTTTTCGAAGTCAGTTCATAATAAAATTGTTTTATATACAGTCGTTTCTATAGAGAGCTCTATTAAAAACTTGTTACAATACCAGAATGGTGTGAACATAAAAATGTTTCCAACTATCAATATTTTTACGTACGTTCTTTGGGATCACAATGGCAGCCGCCAAAATACGAGTGTATTTCGCGAAGTGAAACAAAGGCTTTGGAAAAATGTTCCGTGGTGGTGAAATAATAATTCATATATTTCAACATTTATAACCTTTTCTACAACTGTTGCAATGAACGATCTACGTAATGGATGGCTTTACTATGCTACATATATAAACTATACATATTATAAAGATAAATAGTTTGTATAGTTGAACGAGCTGATGTCAGAATTTTCTGGACCCAATTGAAAACTTTTTTCTTTCTTGGTCAGCCACACAAATCCCCAAAATTAATTACTAAGGAAGGCTATAGGCTAACTAACGACTATACCTACGAGTTATAAGCGGGTGAACTACTTTACTTATAAAATTATTATTATTCTGTATAAGGACACAGTATAGTATTTGAAACCCTACTATACTGCGTTTTCACAGTTATAGATAGAGTAGCTATTTATCTCCAAGGTTTAGAGATCGACCATCGTTGTTTTCCGCATACTGTTGAGTTTTTTTTACGAATCAAAATGAGAAAAAACTCATAGATTAGATTATTATATGTTGGCAGCATTATATACTCTGTATGAAAATACTATAGACAACAGAGTGACCATATTATCTGTGTTGTGGTACCCCGTGGCAAGAACAAACTAAAGACTGTACTCGTCGAACAAAAATGGCGCGGTGTAGGCTATAAGAGGTGCCCATACGGAAATTTGTCGTTATTCACCTTAGTGTCCGAGTCTTGTGCAGTCATACTGTTTAACTATCGTAATAATCACTTAATTAAACATTACGCGCACTATGTTTAATTAAATGATTACCGTAAGAATGTTTCTTTTTGATCGTATTTGATGTCTTTGTAAATAAATTGTTCCGATTAAGTTTGTCTTTTGGTGTTTTAGGTTATATTCCCTTCTGGCTGTTTGTGAACATATATTTGAATAATTATATAATAATAGCCGAGCCGAGCAAGAAATATTTGTAAAAACTGGAACAAAATCATTTAACGAACACTCCAAAAAGGATAACGGACTTACTCCACTATAAGACATCGTGTAAAAGATTCGTGGGAATATGCAGCCGGGCTTAATTCCACCATCACGAATGTCTTTGAAGCCGTAAGAGCTTCATTAGGCTTTGTCTCGGAAATGTCTTCCTTCACTCAAAACGTAAGCGCTGCTAAACCGACCGCACGTACGTACTCCATTTAATTAATGTTCTCGTGTTTATTAACTGAATGTACTAAATTATGATGTACATTTAATAATTTATTATGATCCTGCATAATTAATTAGTAAATGTATCAGTCATAAATATTAGACTGAATCGTTATAGTTATTAAACGTCTGATTTAAACGTTTAATTAGTTTGTGTTTTTTGTGGGTTTAAATAGATAGATAGATAAATTCTTTATTGCACATTTAAAAAGATACAGAGACACAAAAACAAAACAAGAACAAAAGTTAAATGTACAAAGGCGGTCTTATCGCTAAAAGCGATCTCCTCCAGACAACCCTCATTGAAGTACTCTAAGTTATGGAAAACGGATAGTGCAATAATAATATTTTAAAAAATAATAAAATATTAAAAAATAAAAAATTACCTACATATACATTGGGCCTACACAATAAAAATACACAAATAGTTTAAACATATAAATATATATACATATACAACTACTTATATAATAAAAATTAAAGTATATTTGATAAGATTGGTTTTGCAATAAAAAAAAACTTTCAAAGGTATGTTATGAAAAGATATTAATTTTGACAGCCTCCGTGGCGGATTAGTATGCGCAGTGGATTTATAACACGGAGGTCCTCGGTTCAACATCTGGCTGGACCGATTAAAATTTTCTAAATTAGTCTAGGTCTGGCTTGTGAGAGGCTACTTAGACAAACTCAGTATTATAGAACGTGTTAGGTAATTACTCTATCAAACCTAGATATACATGCCTAGAAAAAAATAAACTTCCAAGGCAAAATTCTAGGGAAATCTGTGGTCAAGCATTTTCTTAAATCTTCAAGGTGTCAACCCTTTTGTTTATGATGGTATGATTTTTAAGCTATTGCATAGCTTCTATCGCGGGCCTTGAGCGTGGAGACCGAATCCAAAAATTCCGTAACGAAAAAACCTAACACCCCCCGAATATAAAAAACATAATATCAAAAGCACAATTTCGGCAACGACGTCATCGGGGAACGTGGCCTAGCGGTAAGGCGCTCTAAGTGGCCGGATTGCCAGAGAGACGCGGGTTCGAATCCCGTCGGTACCGCAATTTTTTTTTCAAGCGTGATATTTCAAAAAGTCAATAAAGAGCGCCTTACCTCTAGGCCACGTTCCCGTTGACGTCGGTAGGTAAACACAAGTTGATAAAAAATGCTATGCAATAGCTTTACTGCGGCAGTCTGCGAGTGCCACGCGTGTTTTTTTTTAATTTACAATAATTATTTTATACACAGAATTATGTTAAAAAGATAGAAATGTATCAGTACGTTTTGATGGTATACCATTTACCGAACACATTGTAGAAAGACGAATATCTTAGCATTCCAGGGATTCACCGTCCGGGTGCCGAATCCATCGCGTGGTTGAGAGAAAAACTCCGAACAAAGCCCAAGACTTGTGACACGGGTGTAGGTTTAAAAGAGTACTCTTAGTGACGGCCGTCAACACTCAATCTCTCCTCTGTTCAATTTATTCTCCCTGCCCGATCAAATTCGAAAGGACCCTACTAGAACAGACCCCACTTTCTCATTTATGTAAGTAACGTAATTGAAGATGACAATCAAAAATTCATTCAGTGCCCATTGTATTTTACCCGTTAGATACATCGATGCAATATTAAATATCCTATCATACAGCCACTCTCAGAGAAATGAACAAAATAAATATCGGAGAACGAAACTCAGTTACCTAATATTTCGGCTGATAAATTGGATGATGGGAAATCGGTAACGTGTAACAAACAAGATACTACTCTGTTATTTAATATTAGTATACACCGAGTTTTGTTCATGTATTTGGTACTGATACTTTTTATTTTAATTACCTTTCTTAGTCTCGTCGATTGGGTTTATTGTTTAGGATCACAAGGTCTAGAGATCGCATCCTGAGATGAGCTATGAATTATTAGGCAATTCTTTCTTTATCAAAAAATTCTTAATTAAAATTCTCACCCCAGAGTTATAAATAAATAAATATTATAGGACAATTGCACATATCGCTATATAGCCCCAAAGTAAGCGTACTCGTAAGAAGCTTGTATTATGGGTGCTATGATAACTGATGAATATTTTTATATATATTATACATAAATACTTATAATATATAGATAAACACCCAGATACTAGAAAACATCCATGCTCATCACACAAACATTTTCCAGATGTGGGAATCGAACCCACAGCCTAGGACGCAGAAGCAGGGTCACTACCCACTGCGGCACTCGGCCGTCAAAAGTGCGAATTTGGTAGTGATACAGCCCCGTACTTCAGAGAGCACGTTAAATCGTCGGTCTCCGTTACAGAACTGAGTGCTCATAGTTACATAGTCAATCGTTATCAACGTAAGCCTACCAAGTTGCAATGGAGCAACGTTGCGACTCGTATAATAGAGATAGGCGTAAGGGCCTATTCTGTAAGGATGTATTTATAACTTGATTGTGTCATTAACGAATTCGTCTCTATGTCTCTCTGTCTAACGCGATATAGATAAGAAGAGATAGAGACAAATTCGACACTCACAATGCCAACTAATAAACGATACAGAATAGGTTGGCTGGCCCCTCATTTAAATAAATTGATAAAAATGATACAAATAAATAACAATATATATTCACGACAATATACAAAACATCAAAATGTGGTGTTGGTATAGAGGCGAAAGGCGTTGTATGTGTGAAAGATGGAAGTTTGTTATTCTTTCACGCAAATACTGCAAAAACTATTTTGATGAAACTTCACAATAATATACCTTACATATCAGAATTATACATAGAAATTCCCACGGGAACTACTCGGGTGAAACCGCGAGCGTCCTCTAGTATAAAATATTATGAATTCTACACGTGTCTGTTTCGTAGAAAATTAAGGTAATAACAAACTAAAGTTGGTTCGTCCCTTCCTTTCCTGTATCAAACGAGCATTATACCTTTTTATAATATTAATTTGACACAGGAAAGGGAAGCCAAATCACGAATGTCGAACAAACAAAGTTCCACGTGTTACGTACATAGGGGTCCAAATTCTATTTGGACGAAACTTTTCCGAGCTGACCGTCGAGTGGCCGAAGTATTTGACCGGACAAATACGCCGATGGGCAAGTTTAGTTTTTTGTTTGTTACTATTAGATTAAAACTTTACATCCGCAAACACATTACCCGATGCACTTAGAGTGAATTAAGCTAGCCGTATCTTCTGTACATAGTATTAAACTAAGTTGCCTTTTGGTGTATGTACGCTTAGATGTCTTAAACTAGGTACGCACCGGAATTTTTTTTAATGAAAAAAGCTCTCGCTTGAAAATTATCTCACCTGATGGTAGGATAGATGTGATCTAAGGTTGGATTTCTTAGAAAATGCCTTTTCACTCTAGTTTTAAAGATACCCTTATTGGGTAAGGACATTCAAGACTTCAGGTATGCGTATAATAAAAGATGACACAAAACGGATTGTAATAAAGTTTACATCAATGGATAGCTATAACATGAAGTTTTATACGTATAGTTTAATGAAAAATGTGGTAGTTCAAAGTTTTCACTAGGAAAATATCGCGGGCGTCCGTTTGTTTCAAATCTGATTAAATTTTATACTTTTCTCACTGCTATATCGTCTGTTAATTGTTTGTTAAATATAATCTCCCACTCTGGAAAACCTTCCATCCACAAAAACCTTATTACCTACCATCCATAATGCGCTCAGCGAATTACAGCCTTAATGTATAATGAAAAAAAAAGTTTAAACACGTGGGCATTAAAATGAATATGGGCAAGTCAAGCATCATGTGTACATACATTATACACAACTATGCACTGACCCCCGTTATCGTAGAAAGCTCTGCAGTATAATTTGTAGACTTGTGTAGTTTGTGTATTTATATTGCCTAGGCTTATTTTGGACACGTCATGAGGCGGGAAGACAGTAATTTGGAAAAGCTAATAATAACGGGCAGCACGGACGGAAAAAGAGCTAGAGGCCGTTCCCCAACACGATGGGCTGATCAGCTGAGTGAGTCCAAGCAGTCATTCTATGCGCTAGCAAAGATGGCCACCAACAGGAGCAGGTGGAAGGCGTGGACTCGTTCGAGACTTGGATCATACCAGGACCACGATCTTCAGTCATGAAGAAACGACTGCAGAGAGAGATTGCCTAGGATTTTTTATATATATATATATAAATAGCGAGCGAATAAGCAAGCGGATCACCTAATGTTAAGTGATTACCGCCGCCCATGAACAACTGCGACACCAGAGGCGCCACTGATGCGTTGCCGGCCTTTGAGGTGTTTATTTACTCTCCTCTTGAAAATCCCCAAATTATAAGATTATGGGAACACCGAGGATGGATGCTCATTCCATATCTTACAGGTGCGAGGCAGAATTCCAAGTATAGCGGCTGGTAGTACTATACCAGGCATCCAGATGGTGCAGACGAAATTTGTTTCTGCGGCGTGAGGTACGGGCAGAGAATCCTGACGGTGGTATTAGACTAAATAGCTCTTCAGAACACTCTCCACTATAAAACACACAAAGGGAACTGACGTCCCTTCGGTGTTCTAAAGACTCCAGACTATCAGTTAACCTGTGATTGTCAACAAGTCGAACAGCCCTTTTTTATATTTATATATATATATATATATATATATATATATATATATATATATATAAAAATATATAATATATAAATTTATATAAACTTCTACAAAAAGACCTTGGGCGTTACTTATTCAATTTTACGACTTCGTTAATTTGCTTTTCCCTCAGTTCATTTAGTACCTTTGTGTATAACAACGGACCTTTTATTTAAGTTAATGAGAATAACTTAGTACATTGAATCCTAACAATTAAGAGGGAGCAACACAAAATGTTCAAATGTCTAATGAAACTACTTAAATAGATTTCAGGCAGTTGTCACGAGTAGATTAAAGTAGGTTAGACGAAATATCTTTGTTTCATTAAAAAGAAACTGATACGAGAAAAATAATTCAATAATTGAATAATTCAATCTATACTATGTATATACTATATACTATATATTTACTATATTTACTATATAATATTATAAAGATAAAAACTACTGGACCGTTTTTAAAAATTCTTTCACCATTCGAAAGCTACATTATCCACGAGTAACATAGGCTAAATTTCATTTTGGAAAAAAATAGGATTCCGTAAAATATTTGGGTTTTTCGGACACAAGGTGTCAAAAATCAACCAGAAAAGTTACTTATTTTGCGTACGCTGTCTAAACTATAAAAGATAAAACCATAAAATGTTCTAATTAATTGGAGATCTTATAAATATCTACAAAAAAGTCCGCGACACACTATACCTATCTATGTCGAGTGAGGCACAACAACCATTTTTTTATTTAAAAATCTTAGAATTTTTTTGACTACATTTAAACATTTATTTTACTATTAATCCTTATCAAAATAAATTATTTCATCACTAGTCCAGTTTATGTAGATAATATTTGGTATTTAAAAGATTAAAATTGGACTTTTAGTTTTGATTTTATGGCGAAATTAAAATATTACTATTTCTGCGTTGCGAAGTGAACGTCACAAGGCGGAGACGCGCGTGGGCGTTACTTGTTATATATACGATGCTGAATTAAGAATTTGATTTTGTTCAAATATCTATTTAGTACATGGAAGAGTTTGTTCGTTTGTTTAAACGGGCAATTTCTATCTAAGTGTCGGATTGTAAAATTATTTTTGTTTATCTGAAGGCTAGACTCAAGAGTGAAATATACTATTTGATATCAATTTATACCCATCATTGCCATAAATATATATTTTTATTAATGTCTAAATGTCATACAATGTTTAACAAAAATAGACCTTATACCAGGCAGATTGTCACGGGAAACTATAAAAAAATTAAATTAGAGGGGGGAATGACACACTATATTTGTTTACACATTTAATATGAAATCTGTCTTTAAAATACGAGAAAAATAATTCAATAATTGAATAATTCAATGACAAATAAAATTATTGAATTCTATTTTCCAATGAATTTTTATCCTTACGCAATGAATTTTTACAAACACCGCCTTCAAAGTGATCAATATAGACCTGTAGACTGTTTACTTTCTTGAAAAGATAGAAAGTAATAGGTACTCGTATATCATTTTCATTGTATAAGTACATAATAATCAATCTTCTTATGGTAGTAAGTTCCGATCCGGTAGCGCTTCTATTAAAGTCTGCATGAAATCAACTTGAAATAAGTAAGTAATTAAAACCAGCTTAGATTAGAAATTATTTCGGAAAATCAGTTGGATACAAATTAAACCGTTACATTTTTCCAGCAAAAAATAATTTGAAGAAGATTTTTCTCCATCCTAAACTACAATTTGTAACACTTTATAAACTCGTTAGCAATATTTCACTTTTATGACTGTCCTTGACATACCGCCGAAAGTTTAATTAAGCCTTAAATAATTTTAAGGGAACATTTTTCATGCTTAATAAGTTTAATTAATAAAACGTGGTTTCATTTTTATATATAAAAAATGGGGTTAGTCACACCATTAATTACTCAAGAAGGGTTGAACCAATTTTTTTCTCATATTTAATTTGTTGTTCTCCAGCACTAATACCATAATAATAAAATTATTACATATCGTAAGAACTCTGATAAATTAAAAAGAATCAGCGTGGACCTGGCCTGTAGTAAGCCTTTAATAGGCTTATAATGATGAAAAAGAACATTATCTTTACTGACATAACTTTAATAAGTAGCATACCATCAAGTCAGTATACAGCGTTCATCGGCGCCACTAGCTATGCACACCTGAAAGCGAGGTGTGAATTCCAGCCTGAGGAATCATTTCCAATAGATGACATATCGATTCTACACATCCTTATGCTAACTGCACTCTCTAACTCTATTATAGCATCTAAGTGGATCCTTGTTTTAATTTCTACAAACCCTTACTTAGATTTAACCCCAAACTTAGGTGTACCTAAGTCAAAAATGTATGGTTTGGCCAGTACCATTATCGCTTCGGCGGTAACAGACTGTAGTAACCGAGTATTTTTACACTTACACGGACAATAGTACCCATACAATAATAACTATTTTAAGCAAGCGAATCCACATGACAACGTCGGTATTGCATAAATTTCAGGAACAATGCGGAACTTCGATAAAACTCTGTTCAGTTTTAAAACTAAAATCAATTGTTACGGTGACCGGTGGGAAGGGTAAATCTGGGTCAATCCGATATTTGGGCAGGTCATGCGGCCACCCGATGCAACTAATTCACTTATTCCCATGTTAACGTTTGTTTTTTAACAACTGATAACACATAAACAGTTTGCGTCATTGGCATAATTAGCCTAACTATTTACAGAACAATTAACAAGATATAAAATATACCACCGTTGCCGTAATGTGCAGTTGATCGGTAAGTAATGCAAATAAAAACAAAAGTAACAAATAAAAACCCGACTGTATAAAAAATAACTTGAAAAAGTCTGAATACAAAAGCAAGTACAATTGTTAGAAGAAGAAAATCTAATATGGAACATACTTATTGATTGCAACAGACTGCTAAGTTATGTTTTTTACAATATCCTACCGTACCGAACTTTGTATGTATAGATTAGAGTTAGAGATTAGATTAGAGTACTTTGTATGTATAGATTCAATAGCAAATATCAATCATACATAAACCGAAATATTTACATTGCTATTTCCAGCCATGAAAGTTGTAGGTACTTCCCCGGACGAAATCAGATACAAATATAGAGTATCTACTTTTGAAAGGTAATTGCTCCTAAAATTTAATCTAGTGCCACAGCGCATCGGTACGAATATAATTAGCCCGGTTCCATCTTAGATTGCATCATCACTTAACATTCGATGTGATTGCAATCAAGGACTAACTTGTAAGGAATAAAAAATTACACAGTCCCAGTTGTAACTAATCTTAAAGTTGAAATTGTAGATGCTAATAAGATAATAAGGATCTTACACGAATGCAAATGTGGTCTGACTGAAAGAAACTAATGTATGAACACTTACCTCCTTTGTGCTCGTCTATAATTAAGTACCAAAGTGGGAAAATGACTTCCTCTTTTCGTGAATTTAATGTTGATAGTTAAAGTAATGTTTCCTTTTTAACTGTATGCAGTTAAATCATATTTAAATAGGGACTCTAATTATTTATGACCTAATATATCTCTGACATAAGGTTCGAAGAGCGGAGCGGGCGTAAAAACTTTGGGATGAACCAATACATTTATCCACTTCAATATTAAAGCTGTACTGATTACCGAAAAGACGGGATCGATACCCGCCCGTTGGAGTATTGTCGTACCCATACCTTACACTGTCCGTACGACTGGAAGCTGAAAGACCTTAAAAATATGTAGTTAATATTAGGTACTTTCTTGAAAGCACTTTTTTAAAAAGGCCTCATCATTTACCACTAGGCGTGATAGCAGTTAAGCGCCAGTCAGTGTAAAAAAATCCAATTACAGCAGTTCAAGGCTACTAGATTAAGAAAAGAAGGATTAATGTATCTAATATAACTATTAAATTTAAAATTTAAAATTCCCCGACTATAAAGATTAAACTTTGGTCATTCTTCAGCAAAAATATAAATCGGTTTATCCGTTTCATTCCGGCATTCCAGGGTTTCATATGCCACATCCCTTTTCTAGCATCAGGTCTTCGTCAATTAGAAACATGAAAATAACCAAAGACAAATTCAACGAGCTCAAACTAGATGGGTTTACTAAAAAGGTAGATCAGGGTTACGTATCCTACCTTCGAGCCTTATCATCAGACCAGCTCAGTGGTTCCAGAAGACATATTAGTGTTTCAAATGTCAAATGCTTTCAAGAAAACTGAGCGTGTAACATTTCTATCACACCTAAGAAACGACCTGATGACCTTAAATACCTGAACCGATTTCCACCAAACATAGCTAAGAACACTCTCAACTCATATACCTTTCAAACAAAAAAAAACCACATTAAAATCGGATCATACGTTTGGGAGTTACGATGCCACAGACAGACACATACACATACATTTACACAGACACGTCCCACGTCCACAAACTTATAACAACCCGTCGTTTTTGCATCGGGGGTTAAAAAAGAAAGTTCGACGACCTCCGTGGCGCAGTGGTATGCGCGGTGGATTTATAAGACGGAGGTCCTGGGTTCGATTCCCGGCTGCGCAGATTAAGATTTTTCTTGTCTTCTGGCTGGTGGGAGGCTTTCGCCGTGGCTAGTTACCACCCTACCGGCAAAGACGTACAGCCAAGCGATTTAGCGTTCCGGTACGATGTCGTGTAGAAACCGAAAGGGGTGTGGATTTTCGTCCCACTCCTAACAAGTTAGCCCGCTTCCATCTTAGACTGCATCATCACTTAACATCAGGTGTGATAGCAGTCAAGGGCCAACTTGTAGCTGATAAAAAAAAAAAGTCCGACTCAGGGCTCGAACCTAACACCACATGACACAAAACCCCATAAATTATAAACTGGAAAAACGATATAATTCCAACGTTATTAAATTAGACCATATACTTTCAAACCTATTATTAAAAAATCTACCGAGAGATTCTCAAGATGCAAATAAATTCCTACAAATGAACTAAACATTAAATGTACTGAAATTCGCATTTTATATTACACATCGCTTTCGTTTCGTGACGACTCCGGGGAGATGTTTCGGAAAAGATTTTAGCTTTTACACAGAATTCAAATGTACTTTGATATTATACAAGTAATTACTGTGATTTTCTCGTTTTCAGAAGCAGATATATACGATGGAAATAACATGATATAAACGGAGAATAATTTTGATGATAATAGTAATATATATTGACTGGACAAGAAGAGATAGATGGATTGTTTTAATGATCATACTAAAAAGTAAACAATATTGAAAAACCGGGATAGGATAATTATGTGTAGATTGAACAGTATTTACTACTAAACAGCAATCACCACTTAAGTTAGCGTTTTATGTTTTGCAACCAACTAGCTCATCATATTTTTAACCGACGAAAAAAAACGGAGGAGGTTCTCAATTCGACACGTATATTTTTTTTTATGTATGACCACGCATAACTTTTTACAAAGTTGTCCGATTATGATAATTCTTTTTTTATTAGAAAGGGCACACTTGTCGTCATGTTAGGATAATGATGATATCCTGGGAAAATTGGAGGAACTCTTCAAACTTCATAGGCACACTTGCAGCGATTTCGGTTTTAGTGTAAGTATTTGTAGCTTTTTGGCCACAAATAAGGCTTTAAGCAGATAAAAAAAGAATTTAAGCATATCTATGAAGTCGGTGCCAGCAAGTTTAAGGAACATTTATTTAACGTAGTAAAGCAGTTTGTGGGTTCTAGGTAATGTCCTAAAAGTAGATATGCTTAAGTAAATTAAAGCAACTAAATGACACAGTTATTTTTTACTTTTTAGTGCGTTTTGAGTCGGTTCTATTTTTTGTTAACAAATTTTTACTCTTCAACATAACGCTGACTCGCCGTTTAAGATGCAAAAGACCGATATATAAGTTTACTAGCTTTTGCCCGCAATCCTATCCGCGTGGAATCAGTTATTACGGCCTAAGTTTTCAAAACTTTGAATGTACATATTTATTAATATCTAATCAACTGCCTAAAAATAACGTTTAAGCTTCTTACTTTGATGACGACACTTTTATACAACATTTCATTTCATTCCCCCTTTTAACTCTTTACAACCCTTTTTTCGCAATAAAAATTAGCC
This sequence comes from Mycalesis mineus, assembly GCA_034621355.1. Classification (NCBI taxonomy): domain Eukaryota; kingdom Metazoa; phylum Arthropoda; class Insecta; order Lepidoptera; family Nymphalidae; genus Mycalesis; species Mycalesis mineus. Next base: position 8,808,735 of record CM067899.1, on the reverse strand, counting down.
TATACCCTTTTTCAGGTTCTAGACTATTTGTGTACTAAATTTCAGTTAAATCAGTTCAATAGTTTTAGCTTGAAAGCAAGAGAGACATACAGATCGGATTAGGATTGAATTTGTCTGCTTATTTATGATTGTGCTAAAACTAGACATAATAGTTCAGTGTGAGGAACAGACCAATTTGAAGAGTTTTTAATACAAAGTTATTTTAAGGATAACGTTTTCGAAGATTAAATAAATGTAAAGACTTTAATGCCATTTGTGAAAGGAATTTATGATATTATATTTAAGTATCAAAATTTTAGTTAAATTATTTATTGTAAAAGTTTATAAATTTTATATATAAAACGAAAAATAATATTTTAACGCTGAAAGTGACAAAATAAGCTTCCTGGATACCATAGTGAGGCTATCCTGTGTTATAAATGATCGTTCCTGATGACATCGTTTAGGGGAATATGAGCAACTTGTCAGGCCCGTCGGGTAATTTGTCAGTGTTATTATTTAATTCCTCCCCTTTAATAAATGAGGCAATAATCGCAGATTATGAGGCTAAAATAAAAGACAACATACTGATTCTATTTTATTTAATACAGGAGACTTGTTTTTTATGTTTACTAATAATACAGATTCCCATACAAGTAGAGGTACCCTTACGGGTAAATGGTGTTACAATTGCCCAACTAGCAGGGTTGTTGATTCAGAACCCTTGACCATGAAGCTAGTCAAACATCACCAAGACACCGGCGGTATCTCGGAGTAGGTTTTACGTATGTTCATTGTCGATAAACCAATTCAAAGTATAAAAAAAAATTTTAATAAAAAATTAAACCGACTTCAAAACGCACGAAAAAGTAAAAAATAAATGCGTCATTTAGTACTTTAATTTACTTAACCATAACTATGAAGTCGGTGCCATCTGTAAGCTTTCTACTTTAAGCACAATACCTAATTCACACAAAGTGCTTTGCTACTTTGTTGAATAAAGGAGATGGTCAATTTCAGCTTCACTCATGTACTACATACCATTAAAATGGAAAAAATACAAGGATTTTATCAAAAATAAAATAAGTGAACGAAACGAACTAAATAAAACGTTGGTTAAAAATGGAATTCCTAGTTTTTGAGGTATTAAAAGATGGCGTCTTTCTAATATTAGTCTGTAGGTGATAAAGATGCGGTGACATTGATTTGTCAAACTCAAAATATGTCATTTTTGATAAGTCTTTTCTTCCGTATTCCGAGTCTTTGTTTTTAGGTACATTTTAGACATAGAAATCTTAGCTATAATAAGAACAAAACTCAATATTTTAATCTGATTATTCAGTAATCCGTTAGGTACCTATACTTAAACAGTAACCATCAAATCAAATGCACCATACGTCAATAAACACTGACAGCAAAAGGCAAAACAACATCAATCCGCCACCAAGAGAATGTCTACCATAGATAATATAACATATCTAAGACCCACCATGATTAAACGTAAAGTGTTCCATTGTTTTGGAGAGAATAAATAATATTTCGCCCAAATAAAAGTGAATTCAGAGATTTGGCTAATCAAAACTAGATTATTAATACATGTAGTTTTTTTCAACTCATGTACAGAAAATGAGTCTGTGCTCCATACAATTTTAGACCATTTCATCTCCTTTCCTTAAACTTGGATGAATTTGTTTTGTTTTAACCGAAGCAAAACAAAACCTGAGCAACGTTTAGCTATGATGTTGATGACGATAATTCTCATTACTAAGTACTTCTCATTAACGTTTTTTGCAGCACAAATTGCTCAGTTTGAGATGTCAGACACTTTTATCACCGTAAACACGGCGCATAGAGGTGTAAAATGAATGTCGCCATAGCTTCCGGGTCAGCGGCCACCCTCCTTGCCGGGCTTGACTAATGGCCGGCGTCGTGACGTCACACGCTTAACGTCCTATTAATTTCTATTGCCGCCAGCTTTTTATATTGTTTTATAAATAACAGAGGGGTTAAAGGGTAACACCCTCCCGCTTGGCTGGTATTAATTACTAATAATAAATCAAAATCAATTGCCTTTTAGTCTTTTTATAGTAGGTAATAGGTATATTTAAGGGAACGAGTATATAATATTCGCAACTGATGTAAAGTGGAAAAATCGTTGCCAATAAACAGAAATACTCCTTGTTATTTATTCGCATGGTCGAGGAAATGCAAGAAACATCCTTCTGGTAAGCTTCATGTGTACAGACACAGTCTGAAAGATATAATTGACGGTGAAAATACAGATTTTTCACCACTACTGTCTACCATTTCCTTCAGATCAGAATATAGGAATGTTACTCGGCAGCAGAATTAAGCATAGTGGTGATACTTCCTGTATATTAAAATCTATATATATAAAACTCTTCCGTTACTGAGTGATGTACTGACTGACAGACAACGCACAGCCGAAACTACTGGTCGTAGAGAGCTGAAATTTGGCACGTATATTTGTTAGGTGGCGTAGGCAACCACTAAGAGAGGATTTTTCGAAATTCCCCCCCTAGGGGGAGAAAATGGGGGTAAATTGAAAATTTTCATTGCTTTAAAGATTCACTTGAAACTTTGTATGTAGGTTCCACCAGTTACGCAAGTGACCACCGAAAGAGAATTTTTGGAATTTTTTTCTCCCTAAGGGGAGAAAAGGGGATGAAGATTTTAATTTCTTGATGGATTCACTTGAAACTTTGTATGTAGGTTCCACCAGTGAAGCAAATGAGCATTGAGCGAGGAATTTTGGAAATTTTCCCCCTAGGGGGAGAAAAGGGGGGTAAACTGAAAATTTTAATTTCTTAATGGATTCACTTGAAACTTTGTATGTAGGTTCCACCAGTGAAGCAAGTGAGCATTGAGCGAGAATTTTTCGAAATTCCCTCCCTATGGGGAGAAAATGGGGGTAAATTGAAAATTTTAATTTCTTAATGGATTCACTTGAAACTTTGTATATAGGTTCCATCAGTTACGCAAGTGACCACCAAAAGAGAATTTTTGGAAACTTTGTCCCCCTAAGGGGAGAAAAGGGGGTGAAGATTTTAATTTCTTGTTGGATTCACTTGAAACTTTGTATGTAGGTTCCACCAGTGAAGCAAGTGAGCGTTGAGAGAGGATATTTAGAAATTTTTCCTCTAGGGGGAGAAAAGGGGGGTAATTTGAAAATTTCAATTTCTTAAAGGGTTTACTTGAAACTTTGTATACAGGTTCCACAAGTGAAGCAAGTGAGCACTGAGACAGGATTTTAATCCACCGATTTTAGTGCGTGGCCTGCGGTCGCGTTAAGGCCGCCCTGCTATCAGGGAATTGTTCTGAATTACGTCCTGCGCCAAACAACTATGCCAATTTCAATTTTAATGTAGAATCAGCAAATCCCCAAATTTTCGCGCGCGATTCGGTCGCGCCAATCTCCTGTCTTGAGCCACAGATTTGCTCTCGCACTCTTTCGTATCCTGCGCTAGAGCTCAACGATGTCCCGTACCTACCTGAATTTTTATGGGAAATCCGTTAATGCACCGATTTTAGCAGGCGACCTATGGTCGCGTTAAAGCCGCTCTGCCATCAGGAAATTGTTCTGGATTACGTTCTGCGCTCGACAACTATAATGCCCCCATGCCTATTTCAATTTCAATGTAGAATCAGCAAATCCCTAAATGTTCTCGCTCTCTTTTGTACCCTGCCTTGCACCAGAGCTCTACGATGCCCCGTGCCTTACTCATTTTTATGTGAAATCCGTTAATCCAACGATTTCCAAGGGTTTACTTGAAACTTTGTATACAGGTTCCACAAGTGAAGCAAGTGAGCACTGAGACAGGATTTTAATCCACCGATTTTAACGCGTGACCTACGGTCACGTTAAAGCTAATCTGCAATCAGGAAATTGTCTTGGATTACGTCATGCGCCAGACAACTATGATGCCCTCATGCCTGTTTAAATTTTAATGTAAAATCAGCAAATCCCCGAATGGTCGCGCACGACTTTCGGTCGCGCCAACCTCCTGTCTCGAGCCCCAATTTGTTTTCGCCTTCTTTCGTACCCTGCCTTGCACCAGAGCTCAACGATGCCCCGTACCTACCTGAATTTTTATGGGGAATCCGTTAATGCACCGATTTTAGCAGGCGACCTACGGTCGCGTTAAAGCCGCTCTGCCATCAGGACATGGTTCTGAATTACGTACTGCGCTCGACAACTATAATGCTCCCATGCTTCTTTCAATTTTAATGTAGAATCAGCAAATCCCCAAATTTTCGCGCGTAACATTCGGTCGCGCCAGCCTTCTATCTCGAGCCACAGGTTTGCTTTCGCTCTCTTTCATACCCAGTCTTACACCAGATTTCTATGATGCCCTGTGCCTAACTGATTTTTTAGGTGAAATCCGTTAATCTGCCGATTTTAGCACGCGACCTACGGTCACGTCAAAGCCGCTCTGCCATCAGGAAATTGTCCTGGATTACGTCATGCGCCAGACAACTACGATGCCCCCATGCCTCTTTAAATTTTAATGTAGAATCAGCAAATCCCCGAATGGTCGCGCCAGACTCCTGTCTCGAGCCACAAGTTTGTTTTCGCCTTCTTTCGTACCCTGCTTTGCACCAGAGCTCAACGATGTCCCGTACCTACCTGAATTTTTATGGGAAATCCGTTAATGTACCGATTTTAGCAGACGACCTACGGTCGCGTTAAAGCCGCTCTGCCATCAGGGAATTGTTCTGAATTACGTCATGCGCCAGACAACTATGATGCCCCCATGCCTCTTTAAATTTTAATGTAGAATCAGCAAATCCCCGAATGGTCGCGCCAGCCTCCTGTCTCGAGCCACAGGTTTGCTCTCGCTCTCTTTTGTACCCTGCTTTGCACCAGAGCTCTACGATGCCCCGTGCCTAACTCATTAGTATGTGATATCCGTTAATCCACCGATTTTAGCACGCGACCTGCGGTCGCTTTAAGGCCGCTCTGCCATCAGGAAATTGTCCTGGATTACGCCCTGCGCCAGACAACTATGATGCCCCCATGCCTCTTTCAATTTTAATGTAGAATCAGCAAATCCCCGAATGGTCGCGCCAGCCTCCTGTCTCGAGCCACAGGTTTGCTCTCGCTCTCTTTTGTACCCTGCTTTGCACCAGAGCTCTACGATGCCCCGTGCCTAACTCATTAGTATGTGATATCCGTTAATCCACCGATTTTAGCACGCGACCTGCGGTCGCTTTAAGGCCGCTCTGCCATCAGGAAATTGTCCTGGATTACGCCCTGCGCCAGACAACTATGATGCCCCCATGCCTCTTTCAATTTTAATGTAGAATCAGCAAATCCCCGAATGGTCGCGCCAGCCTCCTGTCTCGAGCCACAGGTTTGCTCTCGCTCTCTTTTGTACCCTGCTTTGCACCAGAGCTCTACGATGCCCCGTGCCTAACTCATTAGTATGTGATATCCGTTAATCCACCGATTTTAGCACGCGACCTGCGGTCGCTTTAAGGCCGCTCTGCCATCAGGAAATTGTCCTGGATTACGCCCTGCGCCAGACAACTATGATGCCCCCATGCCTCTTTCAATTTTAATACAATAAATTATTTAATAATCACAAGGATATTACAGAGATAAGATTTGCCTTTTACAGTGTGTTAATTAGTTTCGGAGATATTACAAAATTTCTGTATTCAATACTGATATTCTTTGAGAATTCAATCTTTGAACATTTCTTTCAATTTATTTGGCATGGCAGACCATGTTTATATAATACACGAAAAAGTTTGTTCGTTTATTTAAACGGGCTAATCTCTAGATCTGCATGTCTAATTATTTTGTTTATTATGAAAGCTAGACTCAAAAGTGAACAGACTATTTAATACAAGCTATACACATCAGTTTGCCATAAATACATATTGTTAATGTACTGTAAAATCGTACAATGTTTAACAAAAATGTAGATCTTTAGTACACGGGACGGAATGGAGGATATTGTTTCACGGGAAACTATAAAAAAATTAAATTGAGAGGGGTAGCGGGGAACGAGCACACTATATATGAAAGTCTGTCTTTAAAATTAAACGGGTACCTAAGAGGTTTTCACGCGGACGAAGTCGCGGGCGACTGCTAGTGTATAATAAAATATAAACGGCTGAAACTCAAGTCAAACTGTTGTCGGAGATACTAGTTCCCCAGTAGAACTCATATCAGGGTGGTTAGTGATGAACTTGCTTGTTCTTTTAGCGCGGCGTGAAGTAAATTGACTGAAACTGGTCGCGACAACAGAGATATGAGTTTCAACCTTTTGTATTTTTAACCGACGAAAAGTTGTCCAATTGTAATTCTTTTTGGAACGAAGTTCCTTATCGCGCGTTGTGAAAGGGGGCTAGACGGAAAAAATTCGTACGAAAAGTTGTCACGACACTTTTTGATCAAAGGATCTTGCCGCCGCCTTTGATGTGAGTGCGCGTAAGCGGCGGGGGGCGCCCGCGCTGTATGCTGTCTCGCGCTCTCGTGGCGCCCTCTGGTGTTTCGGTGTAATTGAGGCTACTGATTAAGTTTATATAACATTATATTTGTTAATAATAAAAAAAATATTATTATTACTTAAAAAATTAAAATTTTATTACAATTCCTTCACTAATTAATCGAAAGGAACTTCGTTCCATCCGGGTGTCCCTTGACACCTCTCAACTTTTTTTATTAGATAGGGCAAACTTCCAAAATGGTCCCATATTCATTATGTTAGGATCTGATGATGATATCCTGGGAAAATTGAAGGAACTCTTTTAATTTTATAGGTACACTTGCAGCGATATCGGTTTTTGTGTAAATATCGGTAGCTTTTTGGCTACTAGTGCCATATAATATACTATGAGAGTATGGTACGAGTACGTTACGTGGCGATAAATCACTACAAAGTAAGAAATAACATTTTTTTAACAATAAATAGACTCAAAACGCACTAAAAAGTAAAAAATAACTGTGTCACTTAGTTGCTTATATTTTTTTAAGCATATTTAGGAGTCGGTGCCAGCCAAGGTTTCTACTTTAAGGTCGTTACCTAGAACCCACAAACTGCTTTACTACGTTAAATAAATATTCCTTTAACTTGGCTGACACCGATAGATATGTTAGATATGCTTAAGTAAATTAAAGCAACTAAGTGACACAGTTATTTTTTACTTTTTATTGCGTTTTAAGGCGGTCCAATTGTTGGTAAAAACAAAATTAATGATAATTATGAAGAATACTCGCGATAGTTTAAATTCTAATATAAAATATATATTTACAGAAGATTATAAATTTTTATTTACCTAGAAAATTATGTTATCGAATTAGTAAGAGTTACTACATATATTTATCAAATCGATAATGGACAACTTTCAAAGAATACGTTCAAGTGCCTTCGAATATCGCGTTGACCCACATCAAATAACGAAAATGGCCCTATGTTATCGAGTAGACGAGAATATACGGAAACGGGAAAACTGTCTAAATAAAGTATAATACCATTATATTACTTACCTTCGAATTTATGTGCTTCGTCCATAATATATACAGTATATCCCAGATCCTACAGCTTGATTCAAAAGGTATATCTTTTTTGATAAAACTAATTTTAAATTAATTTTGAGAGAGTATGCAATCATCATCATCATTAGCAGCCAATTGACATCCACTCGACACGGCTCCATGCGACATGTTCAATGTTGTCTGTCCATCTAGTGGGGGGTCGACCAACACTGCGCTTTCCGATGCCGGGTAGTCATTCAAGAGCTTTAGGCCTCTAAGGTATGTAATGGATTAGTTATATTAGTCTAACAAAATGCCTTTTTGCCGCAAATGTATTTTTAAACGACTTCAAAAAAAAGGAGTTTCTCAATTCTCATCTTTGAAGTCGGTGCCATCCAAGTTTAGGTAAAGTCTTTAAAGTAAAAAGCTCGGGTGGCACCGACTTCATAGATGTGATTAAGTAAATTATAGTTAGTAAATGACGTAGTTATTTTTTACTTTTTAGTGCGTTTTTATTTTTTGTTAAAAATTTTTATTAAAATTGTTCAATGATTATTTTGTGATATCAAAGGCATGGATTATATATACATGGATAGATATCACATGGATTTTTAAGGAAATGATGTAAAAAATTTAAAAAAGGCGTTGCCATAACTTCTAATCATTAATTACAGGCAAATTTTTGATAAGCAACCTAATAACCTAATCCATTGCGTAGGGAGTATATATTGGACTAGCAAGATTAATTTTCAATTAGTTTTATCAAAAAACCGGTACCTGCAGGATTAAGCAGTGGGCTCTTAGACCAAGAAGTTTCGGAGAGAACTTAATAAAAATGTACAGCGTTCTAAATTATTTACGTTAACGTCCCATTAATTTGCGGTTTAACTAGTACTTTTTACTTAAGCTTAATGTGCAATGGAATGGACACCTCAATGGAAGGCGCCCTTTATAGTCAGGTAAAATAAACTTATATTTATATAAATGCTCTAAAATGTAATATTAGTGAGTATTTGGGCAAATAATATTTAAGAGTAGTAGAGCTTTTTTCAAATAAATGCCTGTAATATTATCACATCGTCATCACACTCCCGACAGAGCGGTCGTGGTCCTAACATCAGGAGTGGTGGAAAACTCCACAACCCTTCACCATTGCTCCCGTACTGCAACACTTCTAGTGCAAGGCACTCCTGGATGTGTATCCTGCGCGTGTAGTATGCCTAAAGAAGGTGAGAATGCGACCTTGGACGATGGAAGACAGACACTGTTAGATGCCAAATTCCTCCAGTTGCAATACAAAATATAATATTATGTAAATGCTAATAAAAATAAATGATAATTAATAAATATAAAGAACAATGGCAAGATTATACCTGAGTAGGTAATTTCGGAGGATTTTCAAATGTGACTTAAACAAAACTTAGTAATTTAATACGTTATTATTTTATACTAAATTAGTTTTATATGTTAAAGCTGAGATTAAATTAATCAATAAATGAACATCTATTTGCATAAATTCATATGCGGTATTGATGCGCCACTGGCAAATTAGTTTTTTAGGAGTTTACACTTCGTCTCTACTAGATGGCACTAGCAACTTTGCTTTCGCATATATATGTATGTATTTATTACACAATAGTTTATACAAAAATAAAACAAAGTAATATAGTTATTAACAGCAGCACAATGAGATTCCAGAAAACAAGCAAATTAAGCCAATATGGCAATCACTACCAGTAATGACATCTAGTATTGTTTTAGAGTACTATGCTATTTAGTTGACACACCTTGTAAATTAGTTGGCACTACTTTCCATACAAAAATGAATTTAGACTTCAAAGTATGGCACTGTCGCCCCCATGCGGCAAACTGCGTGCTTTTTGTCATAACTTACTGTACTTGCCTATTCTTATATGTTAATATCTTTTTTTTGTGGCTTCGTCAAACGAAAAATCTTGGTGATTATGTTCCTGTAGTAGAACCACTATGGTTTTTACATTTTTTCCTATATAGACGCTTCAAATAGATTTCAGGTAAAATGTTGTATAGGCTCTTGCCATTGTTCTTCTAAATATAATACTTTTTTATTTTCTTTAGCATTTCCAGAATAGGCTGTGATGAAGCTATTCTGGTGCAAATGGCGTAAAAAATATATTTTCGCCGTCGGGCTAGCTAGAACGTTCTGTATAATATTTTGTCCGTGGAAGTGTGAACTGACGTCACAGATTCCGGGTCAGTGGCCACCCCAGTCCCCTGTCCGTCGTAGCGACCTGGACCGTGTGACGTAGCGTCTAAAAACGTCCAGACATTGGAGGCGGAGTGAAAGCTTTTTACCGAGCCATTCTGGAAAAAGGTAATGTAAATTAAATTTATATTAAATTAAAGAAGAATATTTTTAAATTATTAATTCTAGTAAAATTTTCCTAGAGTCGCTTCAATATTACATTGACATTAACTTTTTATGGAGCAATTCGGTATGTACCTAAATTAAAAAACTCGACAAAAATAAAAAAGGCTAACCTGGTTGAACTTTTGAATTCGATTATGTAACATTCTTGTACCTCGAATTGCTGGTTAAACCGGATCCTGATAATATTAACGAATAGCCATTGTTACAGAGTTTTACGTTTTTTTTTATTCATTACATGTATATATAATACAAGACTGCAATCACACCTGGTGGTAATTCATAATTTAGTTCAAGATAAAAGCGTGCTAATTTATTAGGAGTACGTCTTTTTCTTCTTAAAGTGATAATTAGCCACTTTGTAGCTTGCTACCAGCCAGATGTGGACCAAATTCGGAAATCTTCATCGGCCAAGCCGTGAATTTATCCGCCGGATTATTATTTATTTATTTATTATTTATATAATTTAAGCCGGACCCAGGAACATTTTTTTTAAATCCATTGCACATCCGTTTTATAAATCCGAATGATCCGTTTTATAAAACCACTGCGCATACCACTGCGTCACAAAGGCCGATTTTCCCTAAGCCGGCCAATACACATCAAAGTATAGAGGTAGTAGGTATATTGCAGTAAACTGCAACATACACTATCATTCAATATGCCTGTTTGTAATACGAAAGCTCAAATGAACTAAGCTGTTAGATAGCGCACGCATCTCCATAGAAATAACCAGTTTCGTATGGATCAAAGCTCATTGAAACCAAATAATAGTGTAATTATTCCCTCTAGCCGACCGTCAAGCCGTTTGACCTCATTTCGAAGTGCCAAATCGTTAACTGTCCGAAATCTCACACTAAATCCGACTGCTTTATTCGAACGGGCTTTCACTATTTCTTTTGAAAAATTGTAAGACTGAGTGGGAAAATAATATCTGATAATAATTTACTCTCGTGAATTCGGAGTCATTATATTGGCCTGTAATAAATGAAATAGCCCGCCCACCCGCATTGCAGCAGCGTGGTGGGTGTATGCTCCATTTCCTTTCTCCTATAAGGAGAGAGGCTTGATTCTGTAGAGAACCGTTAATAGGCTGATAATGGTTACGATGATATTGGCATATACACGACAGTTAAAGGTTTACAGGCAAGATTTTATTTAATTTTTTATTATAAAGTCTATTTCTCATCTTTACAACATGACAACTGAGTCTGTCCCTTTATGTGCTTTACTTTAATTACTTTTTCGTTCCATATAATATAATGATCTGGCAAGATACAGCGTGTAAACTAATCAGAGGGTTTCGAAACTAAATCTAAATATGTGTTCTATTTATCCGAATTAGATTTTTTTTCCTATCTTCACCTTTTTTGGGTGAAATGGTTTACCTATTTTCACCCTTTTGGGTGAAATAGTTTAAATCCTGATCGATTGAGCTCGCAATGAAATAACACTGTTTTATAAACATATGCGTGAAAATTCATGTTCATCACACAAATATTTTTCCAGACGTGGGAATCGAACACACAGCCTAGGATGCAGAAGCAGGGTACTCACTGCGCAACTCGGCCGTCAACGTATATATATTTTTTACTTACATTATGTGATTTTAAACCATTTTCATCCATTAAAAAGATGGGTGAAACTCGTATCTAATTTGGATTATCTACTAATTCTATGAACAGCTTTCTAAGTTTTAGGAGTGCCTAACAAGTTATCCGTTCGTGCAATAAGCAAATATATACGTCCCTCTCTTGTAACATGGTGCTAAATTTATTGTATAACCAAGAAGTTAAACTGGCTTAAGCTTGCACTACTTTAAGCCTCGGTGAATCTCAACATAGTAACATGATTTTAAATTTAATTGAATCTATTTTAAAATAAATAATAATTTTGGTGGAGTTTGGACTTAGGTTTATTCACCAACTGGATGTCGCCGGCAGTTTTACCCGCATAGTTCTCGTTAATAAAATGTGGCCTATTCTCTGATATGTAAGCTATATTATCGTGAGGTTTCATCAAAATCCATTCAGTACTTTTTGCGTGTAAGAGTAACGAACATTCATCCATCCATACTTTCACACTTTCGCCTTTATTCAGGGATTTCGCCATAGAAAGAATACTCAATATTTGTTATTTTATTAAGAAAGTAAGTAATATTTGCCAAATTAATAAATAATATAAATAAATTAATTAATATTTGTTGATTTACCTACCATGTGGAATAATTGAAGCATTAACTTATGACGTTCGGTTGTAGTAACAATTCGTATACCTACTTGCGTCTATATCGATAGTTCTATGTGATTGAGCTTGTCTGGTGTTTCATAGGTGTTTAAAGCCATTATTAGGCTCAACTTATATTGAAAGCAAAACGTCGCGTCAGTTCATTAACTACAAATTTTAAAATTCATCTCTATTTTCAAATAATTTATTAATTTAATTAATAAGTACTTTGTTTTATTAAAATATTAAAAAATTAAAAAATGGAGCATCGACGCTTTTGTTTCATTTTTATATAATACAACTTAGTACTTTAGTGATAACAGATTTAGGCAAAAATCAAGACGCGACATTTTGCATTGCCTCCGTACCAATATGAGCTAAGCTTAATTTATAATTTTCTAATTATAAAGAAGATGCTTTCATATATTTTTGTTACTTATTTAAGGTCCAATGTCTAAAGGGACCTAAGTAAAAGTTTTTTTAATCAGAGTCTGGTAAAGTACAAACGATTTTTTTTTGATATTTCTCCAAGAATTAGATCTACGGGTGAAACCACGAGGCACAGATATTCGACGCTTACAATATTTTACCTCGTAGCTATGTTATTTGACCTTTCAAGGTACACCTACGCGCTACGTAGAGGGAATGCTACGACGATTGCTAACCCTGTGAGGTATTTATATGCTAATGCGCACGCTCATATGTGAGTAGACCTTAATAAAATCTTTTAGTTCTTTTTCCGGGGCTTTATTTTCTCGTAGATTTGATATTACTTTAAGACATTTTTATCTAGGTACACTATTAATTGCTAAGTTGTTATTTACTTACGATGTAGGTGTATAAAATGAAATATGAAGTTTAATCTATACTAATATTATAAAGAGGTAAAGTTTGTAAGTTTGTAAATAAAGTTCCGTCGGGGCTAATCTTCGGAACTACTGATCCGATTTTAAAAAATCTTTCACCAGTAAAATGCTACGTTATTGGTGAGTGTTATAGGCTATATTTTATATTTGTATTGTATATATTACCCGAGTTATCATAGTTTTTGTCGCGCGAGTCGGACCGTGAAATTTATTTAATTTAGCTTTATGCGTACGCTGGCTCGGATATTGGATGTAATTTAAAACATTGTGTGAAAACTTTATGCATCTTAAAAAGTTCTACAAAAAAGTCCGCGCCACGCGGACGAAGTCGCGGGCGACTGCTAGTATTTTTATAAACAAATATAAAGTTTTTCAATTAAACTTAAATGACGCTTTTTTAATTTTAAAATTTATTAACTGAGATAAAAAAATCTAAGCTTCATTTGTGTGAAACTGTTGTGAGTGATTCGATTATTATAATTATTCTTTTAAATGGAAAAAAATATTAAGATACATGTAGAATAGAATAGAATTACTAGCGTTAGCTACAATATCTATATAATTTATCTTTAATACAACTGACTAATGATATTTGCAATATTTTAGTTACAATATTTATATATTTACCTTGTAGCTTTATTATTTGACCTTTCAGAGTACACCTACGCGCCACGTAGACTGAATGCTACGACGATTGCTAGCCCTGTGAAGTATTTATATGCTAATGCCCACGTCCATATATGTTAAGAGCTTTTATTTTTTTCCGGGGTTTTATTTTCATGAAAAGGTATGAATAAAAAGTCAAAAATTAATTTTTAAAATACTGTTTGCTCCGGGCAATTTCCGAAAATACTAGTAGTAGTTGTGGTTAGTTTATACGCGGTAGAAGTCTCTCTACAACCTGCTAAAAGACCTTGGCCTTACTAGAAGTGCAATAAGCTCCATATTGGAACGAGTGTCCAAAGCTGCACTAGTAGGGTCCTTCCGAATTTGGCTGGGCAGGGAGAACAACTTGAACAGAGGAGGTGAGTGTTGACGCGCGTCACTAAGGGTACCCTTAAACCTACACCCGTGTCACAAGTCTCGGGCTCTGTTCGGAGTTTTTCTCTCAGCCACCCGATGGACCCGACACCTGCACGGTGAATCCATGGAATGCTAAGATATTCGTCTCGTCTCTCTTTTATAACATAAAATCTTTTTGTTTATAAGAGCCAGACCCATAAATAGTGACATAGGATAATTTGTGTCTAATATTATCATGGTAACAGGAACTAAATAGCTAAAATCGCGAGCGGCTAGTATACAAATAAAGTCAACGACAAACAAACATCTCTAAGTTTTTTGTCGTCAAATATAAAAAAGCAAACTCAATTTTATCTACACAATCAATCAAAGTCAACAGGCATCATTAGACGCGTAAACAGCACTGACCTAGTTCACAAGTAAAAGTAGGTATGTAGGTTCGATCAAATCAGCAAAGACCAATAAGTGTATGGGGAGGCAAGATTGGCAGCGACGTCGAGAGCTTTCGTTCCGACAAAACGATGTTTGAGTATCTGCTTTGGAGGCTTTAGATGTAAAAATGTTGCTTTTATATTCATTTAGCACATTTTCACAACTTTAGCGGCCGTTACAGTGGATAATGGACATACTACATCCGAACTGTGGGTTGGATTTGCAAAACTGAAAAATATTTGTGTGATAATAGTTGATTTTGATTGTATTAAAATATAAACGGCTGAAACTCACGTCTCGGTTGTCGGCGTATGCCCGACTAGTTTCGAAACCATACAGGGCCCTTAGTCATGAGCTTGCTTGTTCCGGTAGCGCGGCGACTAAAGACCCCTAACATATAAAAAGACATGTGGCACTCGAAGACTGCCGCGGTAAAGCTATTGCATAGCATTTTTTATCAACTTATGTTTACCTACCGACGTCATCGGGACGTTTCCGCAATTTTTTTTAAGCGTGATATTGCACAAAGTCATTAATTTAAAAAAAATTACTTTTTGAAATATCACGCTTAAAAAAAAAAATTCGGAACCGACAGGATTCGAACCCGTGTGCGTCTCTCTGGCAATCCGGGCACTTAGGGCGCCTTACCGCTAAGCCACGTTCCCCGATGAAGTCGTTGCTGATATTGTGCTTTTGATATTATGTTTTTGATACTCAGGGGGTGTTAGGTTTTTTCGTTACGGAATTTCTGTATTCGGTCTCCACGCTCAAGGCCCGCGATAAAAGCTATACAATAGCTTAATAATACTTGCGATAGTTTAGATTTCCATTGTATTAAATTGCGCTTACTTGGAGTCCACTCAGAGCTGTTGGCTTTGGACCTTCCTCTAGAGATTCAAAATGAAATATTTTCAAACCAATAAAAATAACAACATCGTCAAAATCCGGGGCAGTCTTTGCGGACTGCCAATAAAATTGAAAACGCGTTCGATGCCGCGAGTTTCACGTTTTGTGTTCATCCAAGAAGTACAAATATGTACCTATATACATACAGCTCATTGAAAGCGTTCGTTGACGATGACACGAGATCCATGATTTTTGTTCATTTCAAAAGTGCTCAACGCGCCTAAATAGTTTTCACTTTAAAAAACACTGAGTAGACCAGGTAACTTAACCGAAATACAATTGTCTGAAATCATTATATTAGAATACAGTTACTCTTTTCACGATATAGACCCTCACTCAAAACAGATCTCTCGATGTCGCTAGAGACAGCTAGCAATAACTATATTAAAATTTTTAACTATCGCGAGTAAATTATTATTGAAATATAAACGGCTGAAGCTCACGTCACTGATGTCGGAGTAAGGCCGACAAGTTTCACGCCGCGATATTTGCTTCACGACGCGTTATATGAACAAGCAAGCTCATGACAGTGGACTCCGTATTAGTTCGGAACTAGTCGGGCATATGCCGACAACAGTGACGTGAGTTTCAGCTTTCAGATATTTTAATAATAAAGTAATAACTATCTATCAAAATATAAACGGCTGAAACTCACGTCACTGATGTCGGAGTAAGGCCGACTATTTTCACGCCTCGATGTTTGCTTCACGACGCGTTATATGAACAAGCAAGCTCAGGACAGTGGACTCCGTATTAGTTCGGAACTAGTCGGGCATATTCCGACAACAGTGAGGTGAGTTTAAGCTTTCAGATATTTTAATAATAAAGTAATAACTATGTATAAAAAAAATGTGTGCGTGTTCTAGCGTACACTCGTAAGAAGTGAAACTAACTAACTTATCAACATTCAAGTATTAGAAAAAATTGATACCATAATTACACCCACATGTTAGTGTATTGAAAAATAAAATCAAAAACTGAGGTTAATTTTAAATAACGAGTAAAAATAAATACCATAATTACACCAAAGTTTTATTAGAAAAAGAGATGTAATTACTTACGCCGCAAAATACATTCGAGACATTTACCAATCCCTGCTCCGCTGGAGAAAGTATACTTCGAATCACGCGTGGTAGGTATAAGAAAAAGATAGCGCGTAACGGAAAAATGTGACGCGTAACGAAAAAATGTTACACTAAATTTTTTTACAACCCCGATAAAGAAGTTTTACTTCAATAAATGAAGTGATACAAAAAATAAAATTAAAATATAACCAGAAAACCAAATTCAAATTCCTAATGAAATAAGACCTAAGTGAACAGAGTAATTGTACCCTTATAAGTGACGTTTCTGCTTGCCAATCTAATTACGTATTCACGCCAACAAAGCGACAAGCGACAATTTGTTGCTCGTTCGCCATATTTGCGAAGTTGTCCGTATTTTGACAAAATTAAGACCGCCTAACCGAATGATGGCGTTACACTCAACGAAGTTATGTTAGACGCTCGTTCATAAACACATAAACTGAATGGAGCAGATTTATTGTTTAATCATTTATTCATTTATTGTTCTAGTAACAAAAGACATGTTCATCATATTCCAGAACCTTTCATTAATTTATTTTTTAACTACAAGTTAGCCGTTAAGTACTTGGCGGTATGTCATTCTTGGTAAGGTGGTACGTCATTCACGGCTGAAGCCTCCCACCAGCCCAATCGCCCCAGACGAGATTCGACCCCAGGACCTCCGATCTTATAAATCCATTGCATCTACCACTGCGCCACGGAGGCTGTCAAAATTAGAATAAAAGAATAAGCATTGGTTAACGCCGCGATGGAAAATTAAAACTCATGGTTAAAAGCCCACGGTATTTGGAAACTAAATGAACACATTTTAATAATAATTACCAACACAAGTTTTTTACAAGTTAACATTCTTGTAAACTTGTAAAAAATACGTGTAATTTTTTTTCTTTAGTTAGAAAATTCTTTAATCAGAAAATCTCAAACGGCCCTTTGTCTCATGCCTTAAGAATTAAGGTATAGAAATAACTGTCCCGTGATAGGTGTCCACGTATGTAGCAGCCCAAAGGTGCCATAATTAGTAATCTGCTTAGTCTCGGGTTGCGTGAGTTAATTACAATTCTCCGACGTCCTATTGGGCTATTAACACGAGAAACACGCATAAGGCGCTGTACACACGTCGCGATTAATCACCGAATTACAAAAGGTGCAAATCTTCTTTTAAAAACAAATCGTCCCACCAAAATTCATGTAAAATGTTGCTAAGACGAGATCAGATCTCGTGTAGAGTCAAGCTTCTAACTCTACAAGATCTAACTTTAGAAACGTTTGACTGGTGGGAGGCCGTTGCTAGTAACCACTTAAAGAATGACGTACCGCAAAGCTATTTGGTGTTCCGGGTTGAAAAGTACGTCGTCAAGTCGTGTAGAAACCGAAAAGGGCCTAGATTTTTATCCTACTCTTAACAAGTTAGCCCGCTCCTATCTTAGATCGCACCCTTTACCTTCCAGCACCTGGGAACAGCTTGCGTTACAAAGGCCGGAATGGCGTAAAGTTGTTACCCACAAGTGTAAGCTTTTCGAAGCTAAACGTTTAAAAGATCTTGACGCAAAACGGCATCTTCGAAAGACTAAACCAAAGCGTTCTTATGCCTATCAGTACAACAGTACTGGCCAGTTGTTCTGCGAGTCGTGCAACCAGATTTTCAAAACTAAGTTTAGACTCGCCAGTCACATCCGGGCGCACTCCAGACATTAGAGCCAAAGAGCCGCCGTTGGCGGACACGTCAAGAAGGACATCATCATCAGATCGCACCCATCACTCACTCACCATCGGAAAGCTTTACATGCTCTCCGAGGCGCGGGGGCGTGACATCACCAACTTTCTGACACCAGACTTGGAATTTTACTGAAAATTTTACTCAAAAGAAAGAAAAACTATACATTTTTGATATTATGTTTATTCTTAAGCACAAAATAAATGTAAGGTATCCACGGACAAAAACATTTGGCAACAAAAATATATTATGTGAAGGTGCTCAGTTATACAACAATCTGCCAAACTCCTTGAAGGAGATAAATAATATTAACGCATTTAAGGTATCTCTTAAGTCCCATGTTTCTACAAATTTGGATAAAATATTATTAAACTATTGTATTTAAAATTTATCTACCAATAATGCATGCTGTCTGCAAAATGATAATAATTTGTTATTCTCTATCTTAAGTGAACAGTACGTTCTTTGGAGAAATAAATGTCTTTAAACCGAAATATAAATAATCCCTTAAATGTGAGTAACATTTTTCAATATACACTAAAAAAGAATAAAATAGGAATATGTCATCTTTAAAATTGAAGAACTTCATTCCTAATATGAGCTTTCAACGGTATTGTAACATGCTCAGTTCATACTGTAGATGACATTACAGGAGGTATACCTGGATATCAAAAACATAATATCAAAGTAAAATTTCGACACCGACGTCATCGGGATCGTGGCCTAGCGGTAAGGCTTTGATATTATGTTTATTCTTAAATATAAAACTATACATGGTTTTCTACTTGGTATTGGTATTATTAAAATACAATTTGGAGCATGGAGTTTGTTACTCTTTCATGCAAAAACTAACTAAATGGATTTTAATGAAACTTTACTATAATACAGCTTATACATCAGAACAACACATAGACTACTTTATATCCCGAACTTTTTACAGAAACGAGAACTACGCGTGTAAAACCGCGGGCGACTTCAAGTTCAGAATAAAAAACTCAAACCAACAACTCGTATAAGTATAAGAAAACAAATGTTTGTGGCCCCTTATTGCACGCATATATTGTTTCAGTCTGAAGTCTAGACTATAACGAGGATCCCTGCCGGGATGCGCATTACAGGGCTGGCTACCCCCACCCCTTCCCCCTTGGGTTCGTTCTTTCAACTAAGTTTCTTTGTGTGTTTTATACCGTAATACATAATTATGATAACAAAAAATCTTTACATTTCAAGAGATTTCTTAGCGTATTTATCCGACTTCAAAAATGTGGTTCTTGACACGTATTTGTGTATGTTTGAATGTACGTGACTTTGTTAAAAATTGCTTGTCTGATTTGGATGGAGCTTTTCTTTTTCGGATAACATGTGGCCTATGTGTTATTCTGACATTTAAGCTATATTATTGCGAAATTTTTATCAACATCAATTTAGTAGTAATTGCGTAAAAGAGTAAGAAACGTCCACCATATATACAAATTTTCATCTTTAAGATATTAGTAATGATAGTAAGGTTTATACAGAAAACCTCTAAACGGATCTGGATGAATTTTCATTTCATTTCATTCATTTCATTTCAATTTTGGCAAAGATAGATTACAGTCCGGAACAGGATTGCCACTTTATGATATGCACACAAGAATGTGGATAAAGTTATAGCATATACAGCTAGTTTTACGATACTTTAGTTTTTCCTTGAAAAATATTATTACAAAATTTCCGTTCGGCAAGATTAATTTAGTTTCCTTCCACTTGTTTGCATTATGCTCTAATACTCGCACCAATTTCAGTTTAATATTCGGTGTAAAGGTTTTCCAGGTAACCGTTAATGCTCGGGAAATTCCTAAGTATTTCGGACTGCATTCTGACGGATATTGCTATTAATAATAATGGCTATGACTGTCTTGTTGATATAATGCTTTGCTTATGCATTTTGCAATCGGAAGGTCTTGGGTTCGATTCCACAGTCAGGCTATGAAATATTCGGGGTCTAACTTTCAACCTGAAGTTTGAAAATCATCTTAAGATAATAATAAAATAATTAAACGCAAAATTTTAACTCCCGACGCAAAAACGACGGGGTGTTATAAGTTTGACGTGTCTGTGTAAATGTATGTGTATGTGTCTGTCTGTGGCATGGTAACTCCCAAACGGATGATCCGATTTTAATGCGGTTTTTTGTTTGAAAGGTATATCAGTCGAGAGTGTTTTAGCTATGTTTGGTGGAAATCCGTTCAGGTCTTCAAGGTCATCAGGTCGTTTGTTTGGTGTGATAGAAATGTTACACGCTCAGTTTGCTTGAAAGCATGTGTGTGATCTGACATTTGAAACACTAATATCTTTTGGGACCACTGAGCTGGTCTGATGATAAGGCTCAAAGGTAGGAGACGTAACCCTGGTCTACCTTTTTAGTAAACCCATCGAGTTTGGGCTCGTTGAATTTGTCTTGACTGGTTCTTTTCATGTTTCTAATTTGGGTCGGGGATTTTTTAAATTTTTAATTTATAGTTATTAATAAACAGATCTCCATTCTATTGTACAATGACTTATTCTTTATTTCTTTTACTTCCTGTATATAGCCTAAGTACCTTAGTGTCCCAAGGTGCTGAAATGACGGTATAGAATCGAAAAGCACAGTGCAGGCAGGTAGACTGATGACATTAAAGAGTCGCTGGCTACAGGCGGCTCGGGATCTTTTTGTTTAGAAGTCTCTATTAAAGGCCAAAGTCCAGCAATATGAATCAGTGCAGTAATAATGAAACTAATCTAATGGCCTATCATAAAGAAATTCATCAATAGGTAACCTCGTATTAAATCTACTTCAAGCCATTGCTATATTATACCTATGTATTGCTTGCAAAACTGTTGAGGTTAAAACAAAAGTGTACACTCCACGCTATACTCCTGTACTTCTAAAGACAATAAACTGAGACAAACTTAGTAGCTGTAACTTGAAATCGGCATGTCTATAAAACAGAAGACCTACCTATACTCTTAGCGAAGAAAACAAAAGTATCCCTTTACTACTCCACCATAAAATGCGTCCATCACAAAACATTGTAACTAAATAACAAAACGTACAAACAACCACTGTTTCACACAAACACATCGCCACTTGAGTGGATGGGCGGTATAAGGAAAAGTCTCTCACTGTTAATGAATCACTATAAAAGTTGTTATGTGGGCACAATTCAGGCCATTTGGACCATAAACGTCTAGCACATTTTCGACTAGAGATATGTGACCTGTGCTACGTTACGCGTGTAACAAAATAAAGCTATCAATAAAACATAAAACAAAAGTCTCAATTAGTAGCAGAAGCACTAGTAATACCCTGTGACATACAATATAACTTATAGTCTAAAAAAACGCCTTTTGTCCTTACTTTCTTTAGCAGTCACATAGAAATATGAACAAATCATCATTGGATTTAGACAGACAAAAATTATAAAAGAAATATTATTTCAGTGTGTGTACCATATATATGACTGCCTCGTTGGTCTAGTGGTTAGCCTATGTGGCTTCGATCACGAGGTCCTGGGTTCGATTCTTAGGTCGGGTCATGGAATAGTTCTGAGCTTTTTCATTCTTTTATGAAATGTTCAGTACATTCCAAGCCCGGAGTTTGAAAGTTGGGTTACACCCCCGTGCCTCGGAGAGCACGTTAAGCCGTCGGTTCCGGTCACTATCATCAACATCTGATAGTGATCGTTAATAAATGAAACATTATCACCCTAAGCCCGCCAACCCGCATTGGAGCAGCGGATATGAAGCATACGGTGGGTGTACGTTCCATATCCCCTCTCCTATAAGGAGGGAGGCCTGGCCCTGCCGTATAATATACTATGATAGTATAGTACGAGTTGGTTACGTGGCGATAAATCAAAAGTAAGAAATGAAATTTTTTAACAAAAAATAGAACCGACTCGAAACGCAAAACTTGGGCTGGCACCGACTTCATAGATATTAAGTAAATTAAAGCAACTAAATGACACAGTTATTTTTTACTCTTTAGTACGTTTTGAGTCGGTTCTATTTTTTGTTAAAAAAATTTATATTTATATTTATATGTATAGACTAGAGGGAGCCTGCAGTTTCACCCGATTAGTTTTATTTTCCGTGGGAATTTCGGAATAAAATGTGGCCAATATGTTATTCTGATAAGATAGCTATATTATTGTAAAGTTTTATCAAAATCCATTTAGTAGTTTTGTGCGAAAGAGCCTTTATATTAATTAAGGATAAGACTATTAATATAATGTTCCAGCTCATCTAAACAACGTTTACATACATAACATCAATATAGAACAATAACATAGTGCCTTCAAAAAATTCAAAATTATGTTTAATGTGCAGAATTTGACCTGTTATAGTTTTATTACAAGTATAGATAAGATACAGGAACAAATATAGTTACAAAAGTCTCAGTGTTAATGAATCACAATAAAAGTTGTTATGCGCACCGCTGCCGGCGCCCGGTATATCACACGCTGATTGCTTTGTGTGGCCGTGGACAGCATTCGGGCCATCTGGACCGTAAATTTAGCTTTAGGGCACCTTTCTGCCGGAGATATATAACCAGTGATATCTTACTATGTTACGGATGTGCCAAGCTCACTGAAATACGCACTTTAATATACCTCAGGTTAATAAGGTCTTACCAAAGTTGTGTGTTAATAACTCCTTACCCTTATCCTAACTAATATTATAAATGCGAAAGTAACTCTGTCTGTCTGTCTGTCTTGCTTTCACTTTACAACTACTGAACCGATTTAAATGAAATTTGGTACACAGTAAGTCTAGAGCCTGAAAAAGGACATAGGCTACTTTTAATTGCGAAAAAAGGGTTGTAAGGGGTTAAAGGGGGGATGAAATGTTGTATGAAAGTATCGTCATTTTGAAAGCTTAAGACCTATTTCTTAGGCAGTTGATTAGATATTAATAAATATGACATTCAAAGCTTAGAAAAATTAGGCTGCTGTAATATCTAATTCCACGCGGACGAAGTCAAAAGCTAGTTGTTCTATATTGATATGGACTGAATTCTTATACATAGTACATGGCCTCCGTGGCGCAGTGGTACCCACGGTGGATTTATAAGACGGAGGTCCCGGGTTCGATTCCCGGCGGGGCAGATTGAGATTTTTCTTAATTTGTCTTGGTTTGGCTGGTGGGAGGCTTTTCGCCGTGGCTAGTTACCACCCTACCGACGAGAGGTACCGCCAAGCGATTTAGCGTTCCGGTACGATGTCGTGTAGAAACCGCAAGGGGTGTGGATTTCCATCCTACTCCTAACAAGTTAGTTCGCTTCCATCTTAGATTGCATTATCACTTAACATCAGGTGTGATAGCAGTCAAGGGCCAACTTGTAGTCAATAAAAATAACTAGCCGCGGTCAAAACATCCCACCTGCCAGATTTGTATCAATTAAGAAAATCTGAATGCGTACCATTACTCTGGTTTCTAAAAGGTTTAGCTTAACAGTTAGCTCTGATACACAATTTATCTTCTGTGTTCGTGGACAGAGATCGTGAAAACCAAAAAGAGTGTGGATTTCATCCTACTCCTATCAAATTATCCCGTTTACATGTTACATTGCATCACCACTCACCATCAGCTGTGATAGCAGACAACAAATAACTAGTAGTGCATAAAAATATATGTTTAAAACTTGATATAAGTTTGCTAAATAAAGCCAAAACCACGTTAGGATTCTCCATAACAATCGCAGCTGCAAAAATAAGAACAGCATACGAAATGTGACCCACATTTCTCTTCCCATTTTAACGACTGTCAAAGCTACAAGCAGCTTATATGGCATACGGTATTCCGTTGTACCTAACAGTTCTCCAATCTGGATACAATCATGCTTTTGTGCATTGAGTTACACGTTTAACAATAAACTAGGAATGCTATCTTCTGTACAAAAGGTACTCGTAACGTTACACGAGATGCAGAAATAGGTTAGTAATCAGAATATTAAAAACTAACAGACCTAAATTAGAATTGTTTTTGTTTAAAATTTTAAAATAATTCTGTGTTTATACCTACTTTTAGTCCTTCTCATTTTTTGCCCTGATAATCTTTGACACATAAAGGATTTTAGATTGTCGAGAAATAATTAACTAATGATTGACAATAAGCATATTACGAGTAATTTTCAAAATGTCACTAAATGTGTGCACTATTTGAAAGATTTATTACAATTAATTGTAAAATATATTCTCGGTTTTCATAATTTTGTTCAACGGAACAACAACAAAATTGATTCGATTTAGATTTAAAAACATTTGAACTATACACACAGATACAGTTATTCGAATTTTAAATATCAGACATATCTATTATTGGTATTGTGAAATTCACTGACCTAATGGTCCAGTAGTTTGTCCAAACTGAAAATAAAACTGATATATATATAAACATAATCTCCGGAGAGGCTCTTGTTGCTATATGCTTGTATAGGTCGATTTTGGCGACCTTCCAGATTTGGTCGAGTGTCTCGTAACCTTCAAATATATAATTTTCTCAACTGTCTATTACGTAGCGGCTGAAACTTTAGTATCTGAAACGTGATATTGTCTGCTGGAAAAACTCTTTTGCTCGAATATATTTTTGTTCAAATCGAGTTCAAATACCCTTCTTTTTACAGGCTGGCTCGTATTTCATATTATTGAACAAAAAATATTGCTTCGCTTTATTTCATTTTACTTCTGACCAATCACTTAAGGCTATGGATAAGGCTTTGCTGACATGGATCAAGATTGACTCTTCTTTCATGTCAGAAAAGCCATGTATTGTATTTAGAATTTTCTACGGTCTTACAAATCGATGGTAGAGTCATTACGTGACGTTCCATGTAAGGCTTGAAGTGCAAGCGAGAGCGCGCCACGAGCGACAAAGAAGCACAATCGGCCTTTGCGTTCAACTGCTTGACAGTCTATTAAATATAATTATTAAATATATTAATTTTAAATTTAAAATATAAATTTATAAAATCAAAATTATAAAGATAACTAAATTTAAAATTGGTAATAAGCAATTAAATGTAAATATCATAAGTGTGACGTTTTCACGTTACAACCATCCGTTCTTACTGAAAGGATTAACTGAATTTAAAATGATTAATGATAAAGCTTACTGCATTAGACCGGAGCGAAAGCTATATCTTATATGTGTATGTGTGTGTATTGACGGCCCAGTGGCGCAGTGGCTAGTGACCCTGCTTGTGCGTCCTAGGCTGTGGGTTCGATTCCCACATCTGGAAAATGTTTGTGTGATGAGCATGGATGGTTTCCAGTGTCTGGGTGTTTATCTATATATTATAAGTATTTATGTATAATATATACAAAAATATTCATCAGTTATCATAGCTACCATAACACATGCTACTTACGAGTATGCTTATTTTGGGGCTATATAGCGATGACTGTAATTGTCCTATTATATAATATTTACTTAATATCTGATACAACCAGACAAACCTGTGACATTTCTTATGTAATTTTCCAATTATACTGCAATACAGAAAAAAATTTTTTAAATAAAAAACAATTAAATAAATAACTTAAACTATATTACTGAAATATCAACTACATTTCCACGTTGCACAATCAGGCAGATTATAAAAAATACACCTTGAAACATTTAGTGGAAACTTTAAAATTCGTTGCTAAACTTCACTACAGGTTGAATATTTCATCGTTACATGTAATTACATAAAGCTTACACAAAAGGCATCGTACGTCAGGAACATACTCGTACTTTGAAAGCGAACTCCGTCATAAGCACCGTTTTACGGGTCAGTTAGTTTAAGTTAAACTTTCACGTATAAAATTTTGAGTGTATGAAAATATTTATCATATATCAGCCTGTTAAGTATTAGCTCTCTGCAGGGTCAGTTCTCCCTCCAGAAGGGATATGGAGGTTACACCTACCACGTTGTCTCAATGAGGGTTGGCGAGCTAGGTGATAACGTTTACTCATGCATTAACCAGATAGTGACCAGAACCGACTGCTTAACTGACCCTACCAACTTCCCGACATTGATGAAATTGCGGCTGCGGGCCGTTTTTATTATTTGAATGTAAAAGCATCAATTTATAAAAACGTAGCTCATATAAAATGGCAAAATTAAAATTTAGCCATTACTGGTGTATTAATATTATATGGAAATGATATTATATTATCACTAGCTGTTGCCCGCGACTTCGTCCGCGTGGACTTCGATTCAGTAACCAGTATATACAGTTAGTATTGACATAAATAAATAAAATTAGTATTGCTATAAACTATTTACAAAGCTTCTATATATACTTAACACCGTTTGATGTAGTGCTTTCGGAGGCCAGAATGTAGAGTGAATCTGGACTGGTGACGCGAGAGCACGCAACGTAAAGCTTTCCATGTGAGAAGCTGCTTGTCCTAAGGTCGACTCCAGCCAGTGGCGGATCCAGCTTTCAATTTAGAGGAGTATAGTCATTTCATGCTCCAAATTTTTCACGGGTTTTTTGGCTTTATTAGAAGATTATGTAAAATATGGAAAATTAGGTACATCGAAATAACATGAAAAGAACTTTCAAATTAATTCAGTTTTAGACACAACTATAAATAAAATTATTAAACAAGTACTATAATAGTTACTGAATCGAAGCCACGGACATTATATAAACAAAAACAGATAATGTAAATAAATATATTCTAATATGATAAATTCTGTACACGACGAATATTAAGTTACCAAGGTATTACGTGCTCTTTGAGGCATATAAATATTGCATCACCAATGCTTTCAAAGTCAAAATACCTAACTCCAGACTAATACTAATTATTTCACAATAATTATAAACGTAGTAGGTAATTGTTTTATTTTTCCTTACTTTATTACCACTGCATTAATGAGATATTTTGATCATTACAAGTAAGCGCTTGACTCAATCATATCTGGTGGTTGGTAATGATGCAGTCTAAGATGGAAGTGGGTTAACTTTTTCGGAATAGGATGAAATCCACACCCCTACACGACATCGTACCGGAGTAGAATTGGTTGGCGGTACGTCATTGCCGGTAGGGTGGTAACTAGACGCGGCCGAAGCTTCCCACCAACTCAAATAAAATAAATGAAATTAATTAGAATCTATCATCATCATTATTATCAGCCTATTAACGGCCCAAGAAAGAGGGGATATGGAGCGTACACCCACCACGCTGCTCCAATGCGGGTTGGCGGGCTCAGGGTGATAATATTTCATTTATTAACGATCACTATCAGACGTTGATGATAGTGACCGGGCCCGACGGCTTAACGTACTCTCCGAGGCACGGGGGTATAACACCACAAACTTCCAAACTTCGAGCTTGGAATGTACTGAACATTTCATAGAAGAATGAAAAAGCTCAGAATTATTCCGTGACACGACCCAGGAATCAAACCCAGGACCTCGTGATCGAAGCCATATAGGCTAACCACTAGACCAACGAGGCAGTCTAGCGAATAAATGAAATTGAAGTAAGTATATATTTGTAATTTCAAAGTATAACAGATTTTCACCGTATGCATGTGAGATAATTTTTTTGTCTCCTGTCCGTCAGTCGTATTGTAAAAAATATTTTTGTATATGACATAGCGACTCATAAAAAGTGACGTTGACTAATTTTTATCCTAATAATCCCACTTCCGCTAGTATTATACAATTGTGTTCTTGTTCCAATAATGCAATATCGTCAGGCTTCGAAAAACTGCTGCCCTACATACGATTTTATATTAATATTTCTATCTTTCTTTTTTCAACTTCTTGATATAGTTTTGCTTGCGAGCGACGGAACTTGGGAATGTATAAAAGACTTGAAAAATGTGCAGAGCTCATTCGGATTATGTAACGCCGCGTATGAAATATTGGAATCTTTATTTTCTTTTTGGTTATAACTGTGGAAAAAGACTTCAGTCCAAACTTTGTGTTATGCTAAGCGACATCTTATTGCTATAAGAATATGCACTTTTTAATATAGATCGTTCAATCCACGAAGGCTCGTCGTTTTTTGTTTTTCAAACGCTTACAGTGCAAGTGTGCAATAAAAACTGCAAGAATGTGAGTTCTATTACACATTGCTATTCGTCACGTTGTAATAGAATTCTTGTAGTTTTTATTACACACTTGCACTGTAAGCGTTTGAAAAACAAAAAACGATGAACCTTCGAAGATTGAACTATCTATAACTATAATGTTTAATGTGTATGTGTAGGCTCTATAGGTAGATATTTATTTATTGCTGTCCCTTTTCTCTCAATATGTGAAACCACATCATGTCATAAGTTTATTGGACAATAAATTAACAAGATTGTAATTTAAAAAAGATTTCCAAAAAAAAAATACTTTCTCATCCAGGCGAATCAAATTTTATGAGGTTATGTGATTTTCTGGCTTCGCAATAAAATGGCCTTATTAAAGCTCCAACATCAGATCATATCAAAAGACGTCATAATATAGCATTGTTTTGCATACGCATGAAAAATTTCAGTTCATTCGGATAACAGGAAGTGGGTCAAATTTCACTTTCAAGATTATCAAGGTATCGTACATCTTGTAACTGAAATTCATAATAGGTATGTGTACGAAACACAATCAATCGGACCAGTAGTTCAAGTAAATTGACTGTGATGAACGGTCGGGCACATGGACTCTACAAGGGTTTTGTTTTTCATTTGGACGAACGGAAACCGAAAAACATGCATAATCAAATTCTAATTCAACGTAAATTCAGTAAGGAAAATATGTTTATATTGTTATTATTTTTGAAGTGTGCTTCTTGAGGTGCCTTGATCACATTATTGTAAATAAAACTCATGGAACTCAGGTCATCATCACCTTTCCACAATATATATAACTGTGTATATATACTACGTAAACATAAAGTTATATATGTACTGTGTATATATATTACGGAAACATAAACTCTTTTAAAAATATCAACCCGACATCAAAGACACTATAAAGTGAAAAATAATATAGTACCTATGTGCTATTGTGCTATCTACTAATTTGAAGGCGATGCACTGAGCCTTTAGTATTTTTTAGGGTTCCGTACCTAAAAAAGAAAAACAGAACCCTTATAGGATCATTTGTCCATCCGTCTGTCTATCAAGACCCTTTTTCTCAGAAACGCGTGGAAGTATCAAATTGAAATTTATTACAAATACTCAAGTCTGCTGTCCCTTAGAGTCGTGAAAAAATCAATCTTTTTAATTTAATTAGAAGTACATGTTACTTTGCGGATGTTCATCGTGAACAGATTTAACAGATGACTCTCTAAGTATGTTTGGGTATTGTGACTCGCAATGGCATATTGTAGCGTAAGAAACTGTTTTGGTTTCGGTATGAAGTGTAAGTAGAAAGTATTTTGTTATATCTGGGTGACTTTATCGCTAGGATTCGTTTGCTTGTAACATAACATAATCCATATCTGTGCTATAAATTCATTCAGATGACTTTGTTCAAATTTTATTAAATTTTCTAATTTTCTGCGCAATTTTCTTGATATTTTCTTCCATAAGAACATTCTCCTGATAATAGCAAACACAACAAAAATGAATGACCGAAATCGATCCTGCTGTACTCGAGATTTGCGCTTAGCAACACATTCATTACATTACATGCACTTTTATATTATAGATTTAAAGCCATTAAAATTTTTAAGTCATTATTCTTTATATAGGTAAGTTTAAACCTGTTAAACACCGGTAACATATGAGATACGAAGCTCACGTCTGAGCCCATACCCGTAGCTCCATCATTGTTTGCGGAGTTTAATAAAAGCCAACGACGTGAGCTTAACACGGTTTATCGGAGCGACATGGTATATTGCCCGTGATAATTGTCTCGACATGTAGGGTGACAAAGAAACTGAATGCCTATCAAGAGAAAGTAGCTGTTTACTTCGATTTTCACCTTTATTTTGGAGCATTTTTAAATGACTTAAAAAAGAAAGAGTTTCTCAATTCGACCGTATATATTTTTATTTTATATTGTCTTTTACAGAAGGAATCCAGGCATCGGAGAGATCTTCACCGTTTCGTATTCGATATTCAATGGACGCGTACTAAGCGTTTTGGTTCCTCACTACACTGCTAAAATTTGGAAGCTTCTAGCGTCCGGATCTGAATAAGCATCTACTAGACAAACGCGTAACACTGTAGGCTGTATCATAGCTTAACTTCAGGCATGATTGCAGTCAAGCGCAAGCCTATAACATTATAAAAAGTCTTATACTGCAATTTCACGTGAAAAAACTCACGCATCATTACTTAATATTGAAGTTGATCCCAAGGCCGCTTGGTAATATCAAATATAGTAACACTTTTCAATCAAAATATATTTTCCATACCGATTTTTGTTTTATTGAGAAAGAATACAATAAGGAACTTAAGCTAACTTATACTAATAACTACACAAAGCATGCCCACGTGGAATGGTGGCAAGAATACTGGTTGCATTTCCACGTCGGATAGCCAGGCTAATCCTTTGCGCAAAAAACGAGCGAGCTCTTCGAACACCAGTTGAGGCAATTAGGCGCGGTGAAATATTAGGGAAGAATTTTTTGGCACTGCGACTCCATGGCCCAAGGGTCTCCACGGCAAAAGGAACAAATATGTAACTCTTAAGTGAGAAGCATACTTGTGCCACTTACCGGTTTCAGCCTTTTTTACTGCGGCTCCCGGTCTTGATTCTGTCCATACCTAATATTAAACCAAAATTTATAGTAAACTTATACTAACCGTATTAATCGGAAGGCTTAATAATTCTGCTTCACAGAATTTTAATCATAAACTCCAAGACACTTTACGGCTTTAATAAGACAAAATACGTGTTGAAATTTCGGGGCGGGATAGCACTGGGAATCGAGGCTTAATGGCAAAGGACTCTGGTAAGTTTATACCCTTCAGTTCGGCTCAAATTTAACCTTATTGAAATTTCTTTCGCTACAAAAATACAATTTAAAAGTTATTTTAAGCAATATTATGAAATTACGTGGAATCGAAAGCAATTCATATAATATTAAATAAGACTGGAACTGAGTTTTTTTTTAACAAACGGATCGAATCGCTTTTTTAACTATGCGTGAATCACTGCTAAAAAAAATATAATGAAAAATATGAAAAAAAAACATTTTAATAAAAAATTAAACCGACTTCAAAACCCACTGAAAAGTATAAAATAAATGCGTCATTTAGTTACTTTAATTTACTTAACCATATCTATAAACTCGGTGCCATCCAAGTTTAAGGAAAGTTTATTCAACAAAGCAGCAAAGCACTTTGTGTGAATTATTTTTTCATACTTTTTAGTGGTTTGTCGATAACGAACATACGTAAAACCAACTCGTTCTATTCTCTGAAAAGTAATGCGTGGCCATGCATAAAGAAATCCCTATCTCAAAAACCGCTGAAACGATTTTGATGAAACTTGCAGTGTACTCTAAGTTGAACAATACCTAGTACAACGAAAAAAGAATTATTTAAATCGGATTTGTAGTTCCGGAGGTATGCCTCCACAAACATAAATACATACATACACATTTGTTCAGACGCTAACGATATAGACTAACATATGCGAAAACTGGGCTGTTCTGGAAATATTACAAACATACGGGTCGAATTAATAACCTCCTTTTTTTGAAGTTGGTTAAAAACAATCAAATCAAACACGATTTCTAAGATAATTTTATTTATATTTTTTCGTAAATAAGAAAAAAAATGTAGAAGTTATATAATATCACTTAATTTGAACTGCCATTTCTCATTTTGTTATCTACTTAGTCAAATTACGACAGAACTCAACCGTAAATAATACTTTCAATGAATAATAAATAATGATGGAAAAATTGGATAAAATGTCTGAGACTTTACGAGCAAAACATCGAAGTTTATGTAAAAACAAGTTATTTATTCTGTTTTATCTCCAACAATAAAGGCTCTCTCTCTCTCGATGTTGTACTACGGAACCGGAAACGTACTTTTTCCTTTCTTTTATCTTTGGTTTCGTCAAAAGACCAATCCTTTGTTCAATTTTAAACTCAAGCACTTTTTTGTTATAATTAGAGCATTCAGTTAATTTAAGATTTCTTTTATAGCATTGGTTTTACAAAAAAGACTCATAAAACTGCTGTACTTATTCAAATTTTTACCTTAAATTATTATGCCTAAGTTCTATTATCAATTCTAATCTGCTGCTAATCCAATGAGTAAGCTAAGGATAATAATATCTGATTATTATAAAGACCACCGGGACTGTTGAACGTGCTCTCCAAGGCACGGTGACACGGCAAGCCTGATGTTAAGCGAAGATGCAGCCTACGGTGAAACACACTTGCATAAAAGGAACGAGGAAACAAACTACGTAGCAGTGTAGATCTGTACTACGGTAGTGTAATAGGACCACTGACATTCCAACTCCGAGCTTAAAATTTTTACAGAAATTTCCTAGAAGCATATTTTAGTACTTATTTTATAGGAAACCTGTAATTGTACCTAAAAGAAAACAAAAATCCCAAGCAGGCGAATTACTAACGCCAAATAATTGCGACGCAAAAGTCAAATCCTACTTTTCGCATTCCGACATAGTGTCATTCCCTTTTTATCGAGTTAATCCTATCAGGATTCGTAGCCTATTTAGAGCTGTATGTCAAACAAAAAGAATTCCCTTCAATGTCAGCAATCCATCCCTTAAATGTCGGTCCCTTCGCACGCTACAAACACTTAAGGGAGATTCCTTTTGCCGCCGTCCCGACGTCTCGGTAAAACGCTGCCTATGTTTTTCATTATCCCAACCTATAACAATAAATCTTCACTCTCTGAATTTGGGTCAGATGAAAATTTCTCGTTTCGTCCAGTTTTAAATGCGTATCATTCTGGGGAATATTTTTTTTATGGAGGCCACGTTGTACAATCCGTTTTGGATGGACTAAATGAATATACTGTGCAGCACTGAATATGTAGAAATTTATTTTATTTAGTCCCTTCTTTTTACTAGACAAAACGAATGTCAAATTCAAACAGTCAAATCGGTGTTTATACAGCAATGATGTCATTTGTTGTGATTGGAGTTTCGCGTAACATGGCGAATGGCTTTATTTTAACGGTAATATGAAAAATTGTGCGCTTCATTTAATTAGAAGTTCATATTTTAGGCTCTATTTCACCTAAATTATAAAATAAAACCATTAATTAAGGTATTCTCTGTTACTATCATCATGCCTCACTAGTCTCAGGAACCTAAGAATAACTCGCTACGCTATTGAATTCACAACCAGCACTCGCAACAAAAACGGAATGTGTTCCATTCTTAAACAAATATGTATTACGACTGAACCAATCACAGCTTGTGATTATATTTTTTTACTGATTAAAAAAAACTACTAATTCGGTAAATTGCAGGAGCAGCATAAATGCGGTACATATGAAAGTGTTGAGGAGTAGGTAAATGCGTATTAAAACTAAGTGACAGAGTTAACAATAACATGATAACAGAACGATGTGGTGCAAAGGATGATGAAGTAACTGAAATTGAGAAGGTGATGCTTAGATGGTTTGGTCATGTAGAGACAATCGAGCAAACGAGATAGTATGTTACATAGCTATAGGGGAAATATAAGCTAATTTTGAAATAAAAAATTGTTCAAGTATCATTATCATCAGTATAATAACTGTTACTATTGTAGTACAAAAAGGATAAAAATCGAAGACTTTCATGAAATATGTCAGAAGTATATTACTGTACAATTTGTTTCATCGCATCTCCGACGTCGTTACTTTATCTCATTTTGCTCCTTTTATTTCGCGAAATACATGGCAAACTTCCATAAAATCCGCGTCGAAGGATATTGCTTGACAATAATTGTTTTGTCAAATAGGGTGACAATGTTCTAAGTATTTTCAGCCAACTGGCGGTACATTCATTCGCGGTCATCTTACTTATTCATTCGCGGTCATCTTACTTACTTTTATTATATTACTCTGTTTTGTGCTAGATAGATATGATAGATAGGTAATCATTATATATCTAGATAGAAAGATAATGACATGGATTCGCAAGTGTTTTAATATAATTTTTTTTTAATTGTAACTGTAAACTGCTTTACTACGTAAAATAAATATTACTTAAACTGGGCTGGCACCAACACCTAGATATGCTTAAGTAAATTAAACCAACTAAATGACACAGTTATTTTTTACTTTTTAGTGCGTTTTGAGTCGGTTCTATATTTATTAAAAAAAAAATATTTCTTACTTTTTAGTAATTTATCGCCACGTATCGTACTCGTACTGTACTATCAAAGTATATTATTCGGCACTAATAGCCAAAAAGCTACCGATACCAAGACAAAAACCGAAATCGCTGTAAGCGGGCCTCCAAAATTTGAAGAATTCCTTCAATTTCCCCAGGATATCATCATCAGATACTAACATGATGACAATGGAACCACCTTGGAAGTAATGCCCTTTCTAATAAAAAAAGAATTATCAAAATCGGACAACTCTGTAAAAAGTTATGCGTGGTCATACAAAAAAAAAATATACGTGTCGAATTGAGAACCTCCTCCATTTTTTTTCGTCGGTTAAAAACAAAATAATTGTGACTTGCAAAACTTCTGTACTGCATTCGAGCCAACCTACACATAACTAACGACTATTTGTGTAACTAACGATTCGAAATAGCTGTGATAATTTTATTAAGATTTGCATACTAAATTTTTATTTTATTTCCGAAAATTTTAATTCGAAACGTTGTTGATGGTCCTAAATAACTATAATCTTAGATTATGTAAGACGACAAAAATATTTCTAATATCTGACCACCAACGTCAAAAGATTTATTAAATCTGAATCCAGTTCAAATACCACCTAACTATTTATTCTTTATTTATTTTTGATGATATAAAATCTACGTACTTACTATATCGTAAAATAGAATTTCCAGAGCGTAAATAATACATAATTGAATGCAGAGAAAATTTATGATATTGCAATAATGCGTCGGTATTTAGTGAATATTAAATTGGATCGAGGGTAAATAAATAACTCGCATAAATCGAGCGCAAACTTTAATAAAGTTAAAGTTACTGCCTGCGTACAGGCAGATGGGAATACCGCAGACAATATATTCCTTGAACTGTTACCGTAACGTTACCTCAGGTTAGGTTAAATATTTAAAATGTAACAAAATGTTACGTTATACTTGTTTAAATTACGCCTTACATTTTTAAAAGTTTATTTACTTTTTCACCTGTTCGGCGCACCTGGTAGTGCTTTGTAGGATTTAATATTTTATTCATTTGCTCTGGTTTAGACTAGTGGTAGCATTTAAAATATTACAATTTGTTACCATAGACAATACTGTACGATATTGTCTATAGTAACTTAAGCTTGTGTCTGTCGACCGTGAGATGATTTCAAAGGACTAGATTCCAGGCCGTAAAATAAAATGTAAAATGGATATGTTAGAATAGTCGAGTAGTGTATTTTACTGTTCTTTTGATTGTTACACAGTATGCATATTTTTAATGTAATTATTGTAATTGAGTTTTTTTGTAATTCATGTAAAAAGAGCATGTGTCGAGTTTTTCTGGCCGCGTCTTTTCTCGTCACGGACTGCATTTTTCCGACGCGGCGGTAGTTTACAAAAGAATAAACAATTTTGAAGACATCGAAATATTATTTCTACGCCCAAAGTTAATACTAGCAGTAGGCAAAAATGTAACGCCAATTTACCAACGTTATTTTAACAATAAATTTAATTAATTTTTTTTAGTTAATTTAGTTTCATATCATGCGACATTGCGTTATCATATCATGAGGTACAATAAACTTGTACCTAATTTGTAAATCTGAAAGAATATAAGCGATAGAACTAAAGGGAATTAGATTGATAACTAAAAACTGATCAGTAAAAAGAAGACCTCCATATTTTCTGAGCTCTTTCACAGAAGTACAACAGAAAGGCTTATTTCTGCAGCCAATCGTTGTTGTGTTCCGGAAGGGTTTCTGACGAAATTACAGGCACATTTCTCATGCAAATGGCATGGCATTGTACTGTAGGACTATCGCTTGTATAAACTACGGATTGCTCCACTCTTGTAATCGGTGGTCAAAAAAAATTCTTCAAGTCTTCAAAATCAGATGAGAACCGAAAAAATCTCCAACTCGATGCTGCCGGGAACTTTTATTAAAATTTAAAACAATGCCAGTCAGCAAAACCAGTTTTTTTTTTGTCGACTACAAGTTGGCCCTTGATTGCTATCACACCTGATGTTAAGTGACGATGCAATCTAAAATGGAAGCGGGCTAACTTGTTAGGAGTACGATGAAATCCACACTCCTATCCACACCAGTTAGACAATACATAATATATTACAGTTTTGGCTGGACTCAAAACTATCATATACACAATCTCTCTAATATTATAAAAGCGATTATAATCAACGCATTTTAAACTGGCAATAAATGTTACTGACTGTATATACTTAGTTAAATAAACGTATTTAGTTTTGGATATTTTATTTAACGAAATTAAAACGCCTTGATACAATTTACTGCAAATTTTCGATAAGTTGTTAAGCAACGTTATTTATCACTACGATCGACCGAACTGACGACCCAGTTTAAAACGCGTCGCCTAAAATGTGTGATTGTCTTTGTGTGTGTTTCTTAATCCCTCAAACCGCAATTATTGACCCGATTTACTAAAATTTAGAATGGAGATAGATTAAACCTTGAATTATAATATAAGACTGACTACTTTTATCCCAATCAAGGGAACGGCAACTACGCGGGTTAAACCGCGGGGCAAAGCTTGTCAACGCCAACTTATAGCCCGATTTTGGCTTTAGATAATTATTATTTTTAATCTGTATTTTTTTTACTATTTTTTTGTGTCTATGTTTTGTTTATGTATTATTTCTATTATGTCTATGTCCTTATGTATATAAACCGAAACAATAAAATAACGGACACTCCGCAACCAAAATTCAAGTCTTTTTCTCACAACGTACCTGTAACTTACATTTTAGAGAACCTACCCGGGTTCTCATGTGTCTGTTTAAATAACCGACAAAGCTGATTATCTCAATAAACAAACAACTGGATCAATCGATATCAAATTAATAAACTACGCTAATTATATTTATTATAAACCACTTTATTAATTCTAGTAACATAATTTTAGTTTCGCTCTAGTATGTTCATAAACTTGTCGACGCTTCAATACCATAAGCGCCCTCAACAATTCCATTTACGGAATAGCTCGGGTTAACCCTGATGGATCACGCCATTTTATGCTTTATATTTCGCTTGCAACACATCAATCTATTCTCATGTCTTGAGGGAACTATTTCTGCAAGATTTTTAACTTGCTCTATTATATCTGCGAGACAAATCTTAGATGATACATTAGAAGCACCATCTGGAGTTCAATTGAAATCCTACCTTATATTGAATACCTATTAATATTATAAAGTCGAAAGTTTGTATGTATGGATAGATGTTTGTTAATCTTTCGCGCAAAAACTACTGAATTGATTTTGATAAAAGTTCTTATTATCTTATAATGAGAAATGGCCCGTTAATAGGCCGTTAATAGGCTGGTTGTGATAGGATTATGTTTTAAAAATAGTTGCGTATTTTAGGTCTCATGGCAGTAGTATGGACCATGACACTGGTCTGAATTCAGAGGAAGAAAGAAGCGTTTCCAAGATTAACTAAAACTACCCTTGATTTATTAGCTGCTACAGCAGTTTTAAAATTATATATTTTCAGATCACATACAAGTACGTAGATACGATGGTATTTGCTGTTTGTTAGAGTAACACACCTTTAAAATCAGTTTATTTTCTTAAAATTTTAATATTTGATAAATGAAGGTTAAAAAGTGACCCGTTTTCTTCACATATACCAATTAAATAACAATAGCGTCACCAAAGAATAATTTTTCAAATAAAATATCTTGGATTCTTCAAAACTTTTTCACCGTAAACATTGTTCCTTGCAAGAATTCCTCAGCTCAGAATTTCCTAGAGGACGATTATCTACGAAGAATTTAGAA
Organism: Mycalesis mineus; assembly: GCA_034621355.1. NCBI lineage: Eukaryota > Metazoa > Arthropoda > Insecta > Lepidoptera > Nymphalidae > Mycalesis > Mycalesis mineus. Next base: position 8,770,503 of record CM067899.1, on the reverse strand, counting down.
AATAGCGGGGATTACTGCGAGGCGAGGTTACGACGTGGTTGAAAAGAGATTGCTGCTTATTACAGGCGGACTTAGCTCGGCATTCCGAATTTTCTAAAGTGCACCACTATAGAACATTTTGCTAACGTTTTTTTTTTCAAAATTCTTAAAATATCTAACTACGTACATCTAGCTGACCCGGTAAACGTTGTTTTGCATTAAAAATTTAAAAAAATTTAGATGAAAATTAGATCGTAGACGATTCTCAGACTTGCTGAATACGCATACAAAATTTGGTAAAAATCGGTAAAGCCGTGTCGGAGGAGTACGGTAACTAACCTTGTGACAGGGAAATTTTATATATTAGATAGAGATGGGTCGACAAAAGAAGTACACAAAATTTTTTTTTTTCAATATGAAATCGGTGAATCCATGGAATCTCTATAATATAAATAGTCTCTATAATATTAAAAGAAAATTATACAAATAAATATTTTTTCTTCTTACTGTCTGAATATATTTTGTTTGTTAATGCTATTTTCTAGATCTACTAACGGTACATACACTAAAATAACATTATTTACAATTTTTGTCTGTCTGTTAGTTCCGGCTAATCTCTGAAAGTACCATTCGGATTTTAAAAATTTTTTTTGTATATAGATGGATGATGGATGGATTTGTTTTGATAGTTGGACTCGTGAGTATCCTGATATTCACACATGAACGTGGTCTAAGCTGGTGAAACTGCGGGCAACTGCTAGTTTCAAAATAAATCACAATAGTAGCGCGTCATGTTTATGACTCAGCAAAATGAGTTGACCCAAAAACTTTGCTAATTAATCGTGTTTTCAACCCATATTGTACCACGATAACTTAGTGGTAAAAGACTAATAAAACTCGGTTTAAATAAAAACATCTTTAACTATTATTGTAGTAGAGATTTCATGTGATCTGCCACACTGTCCTTGATCTCTATCTATCTATCTGGAGTGGCTATTATCTTATCATCATTATAATTGTCAGCCTTTTAATGGTCCACAAAAGGGCCAGGCTTGCAAAAGGGATATGGAGTGTAGGCCTACCACGATGCTCTCATGTGAGTTGTTGGACTTAGGGTTATATTGTTTAGTTTATTGACGAGTAATATCAGTTGATGACAGTAATCGGGATGGCTTAACATACCCTCAGAGGCACGGGGGTGAAAAACACCAACTTCCGGCGGACTTTTGCAGGCTTAAAATTTAGAGCCCCGCTTAAAAAGCCCCGCAAAAATACATCATATTAAACATTTCAACTGTTTACCTATTATAGTTCACGACATAATTACAGCCTTACAGACAGACAAACGGACAGTAGAGTCTTAGTAATAGGGACCCTTTTGAACCCTCGACGCAAAAAAACGGGAGTCATAAGTTTAATGTTATCGTTTTTTTTATTTTGAACGCCAGTTTCCTGGAAAATTTGGTCCAATATGGCCGCCGCTACAAAAATAAATTACATATTTTTTCACAATTCCCTTAATATGGGTATCAAATGAGAGGAGAAGACTTGTAGGATGAATACTATGTATACATTGTTCAAACTTCAAATCAAAGTGGAGATGGCCGCTACGAAAAAAATGCGAGTTACAACTAGGTCGGACGTTTTTTTTTAAATTTTCAATTTATTCTTTGGGTCATCAGCTTCACATCAGCTGATGGCCGTCCACTGCTGAACGGACTTCCAAAAATAAAGACACCGCCTTTGAATACAGAACCCCTAAAACCTTGTCGATGAACGGTTGTCGGGACGTCACGGACGCGATCGGTGCGCCACTGTGTTATGTGTTTTATCGCAGTTAAAATTAATTTACAAGTATTTAACTCAGTGTAACCAGTGCAGATTGTGAATAAACTATCAATTTATAAGTGACATTGGTGTCTTACCAAGATTTTGCCTGGAAAACGTGAAAACAGAATTTCTTTGAAAGTGCTAAATTTTGATTTTTCTTTGAAGAGGGTAGTTCACAACACTATACGATAACTGGCTAGTAAATTATCTAGTGTGTAGCGCCATCTAGTGTATATACGCTTGGCAGTACAGCGCCATCTGATAAGCATCTGCCGAACTATACTAACGCCATCTGACAAGGACCAGCTGAACTACGTAATAACGGACACCTATTGGATATTTGAGTCACTACGTAGATCTTCTTGGGATCAATATCGAAATGGCTAAATGCACGGCATGAGGTCGCTTCCTATCAACGACAGTGGCCGCTAGTTGTACGGGTTGCCAGGGTTTATACCACTTGGCCTGCGTTGGTTTAGGAGAGAATGGTAAACAGCCAAAGCAATGGAAATGCCCAGAATGTGTAGCAAAAAGACCAAAAAAAGGGAACATCGACACTCCGGTAAAAGCTGCGGAAATCTCTTGCAGTGATGGCGATGATGTTAGTATGGAATCCGAAATGCAACTAGCTTTTCGTGTAGAATCAGTTCAATCAGAGGAACTGGGCCGTGAACTTCGTCTCATACGGGAAGAATTGCAGCACATAAGCAGCGAGATCAAGGATTTTCGATCAGAGCTTCATGAGGTTCGGAATTCTATATCTGCCTGTAACCTTCGCGTTGACAATATGGAGGAAAGAATTACATACCTCGAAACCAAAATTAAAGACCCAATTAGTAAAAGTATAGAAATCGAGAAGCTAGAATCCACCATCGCCAAACTTAAAGATGATATAAATGACCGCGACCAGGACCTATTGCGTGCCGATATAGAGATCTCAAACCTGCCGGAAAAGCGCGGAGAAAATCCATGCCATACTTTTCGCAGAAAGAGTAGGGAAAAGGGATGTTAACACATCTGAATCAAATGAAGGTGGGCGCGGCCGGCGAATCGTAGCACGGCTATCGCGACCGTCTCTACGTGATGATTTCCTACGCTGTGCCCGTACACGTCGCGGCTCAACCACAGAAGGCATGGATTTTAGCTCTCCTCACAGGCGGTTCTATATAAATGATAGACTTACTAGAACAAATAAGCACCTTTTCCACTTAGTAAGAGAAATGGCAAAACAAAAGCAGTGGAAATTTACATGGACCAAGCGTGGAAGAATATATGCACGCCAAGAAGAGGGAAAAGTTGTCCATCTAATTAAATCCAAATTAGACATAGAACGGGTTTTTGGAGATATTATAGTTGGGTCAGAAAAGGACTAACGTTGATTGTGCTTCTATACAGGCTAATATTATATATATCTATAAGTATTATTAAGAAAAATTTTATATATTTTATTATAAATGTAATTACTTTTAATATATTAAGTTATTCTTCGTCATTACCAACAGGGATCTCTACCAATGTTATGTTTAAAATAATGTACAAGTTTCGTAATAACGGGTCAGGCATGACTCCGAGGATTAATTTACATAAACATTGCTCTACCAGCGAAACAACATTATTTCATTACTATATCTTTGCACTAGAATATAGAATTTTATTTGTTATTAAAAATTTTGTATACTATCGCTACGTAAAAAGCTCTCGTTACACTGTTAGTTGCATCCTTAAAAGGCTAGATGGGTAATGAAAAATACTTTAAAGTTGGTCTCTACAACGCTGGTTCCCTAGGAACTCGACAAGAAGAATTTATTGCAGCTATGAGTGACATCTCAGTCGATATCATAGCAATAAATGAAACTTGGATCCGCGAAGGAGAAGATAACCTCGCACCTACAGTACCGGGCTTTAGGCTGCGGCATAAACCTCGTCCAGTCAATGTGAGAGGTGGTCGAGGGGGCGGGGTAGGATTTTATATTAGAAAGGGGCTTAAAATTAAGATATGTGAGCATCCTGATTTTAACGCGGTAGAGCAAATGTGGCTAGAAACTAAGATAAACGGTAAACGTCTTATTATTGGTACTGCATATAGACCTCCCTGGCAGGACGTCAATGTTTTCTTAGATGCACTTACGCAGTCAGTTACTGCTCTTTCAGGCTACGAGCACATAGTTCTTTTAGGGGATTTTAATATTAACCTCCTCAATGCGGACTCTAAAACAAATTTATTTAAAGATTTTATCTACAGCTTAAATTTAACTCAACTTGTCGTAGAGCCCACGCATTTTACGGAATATAGTGAGACCCTTATAGACCTTGTTTGTACTGACGCTAAGATCCATGAGACTTCAGTTGTTCACATCCCTGACCTAGGAAATCACGCAATAATATCGGTTACACTTAACTTAAAAAAAGAAAAAATTCCCCCACGTTGGATAATAAGTAGGCCCTTGAATAACATAAATATTAATAGTTTAAATAAAGATCTAAGTAATATATGCTGGAAAAGTAGAACCGATTATCCTGATTTGAACTGTATGGTATCCGCGTTTGCTAACACCGTATTAGAAATAATGGACGTTCATGCTCCGTCTAAGAAAGTACTGATCAAAGATGAGTATTGCCCGTGGATAACATTTACAATCAAGTGTATGATTAATTTGAGGAACGAAAGTCATAAACGATTTAAAGCAACCAAGGTAGAGTCACATAAAATTTATTACAAGGGTTTTAAGAAGTTAGTTTTCGATGCCATAGAAGCGGAAAAACGTGCATACTATAAGTATTTTATAAATCTCCATATTAAAGTTCCAAAGCTTATGTGGAAGAACTTCAAGAAACTTGTAGTAATAAATAAAAAAAAGAATGACGAAATTCCATCCTCTTTATGTAATCCGGAAATGATAAACAGGCATTTTCTTGACATCCCTTTTATAAGTACAGCTACAATGTCCACATATACCTATTTCGAATTCAACAGATTTGGACAAAATACGTTTGATCTGAATACGATAACAGAGTCAGAAATTATAAAAACTATTCTAAGTTTAAAATCAAACGCATTTGGCTCTGACCAGATCTCACTAGATATGGTAAAATTAACTCTACCACACAGCCTAAGTTTGATAACAGAGATTATAAATAGATCTATTACAACCTCAACTTTTCCCGAGCCGTGGAAAACCGCAGTCGTTAGGCCTCTGCCAAAAGTCGATATGCCAACCTCCTTAAAAGACCTCAGGCCTATTAGCATACTTCCCTGTCTATCAAAAATCTTAGAAAAGGTAGTGTGTAAACAAATGACTGACTACTTGGAGAAAAATAATATTTTACCTGAGTTTCAATCAGGGTTTCGGAAAAAACACAGCACGACTACAGCTATAATAGATGTAGTCGATAACATTCTTACAGCTCAAGATCAAGGCATGGCAACGATACTGGTGCTGCTTGATTTTTCTAGAGCATTTGACTCTATTAATACAGCGCTTCTGTTATCAAAATTGTCGTATTATGGGTTTTCTCTTAATACGGTAAAATGGTTCGACAGCTATTTTTCAAATCGTAATCAGTTTGTTCAATTTAATCAGGCAGATGGCAGACAATTGATCTCTACAACTCTACCCGTTCTCAGAGGCGTTCCACAAGGCTCCATACTGAGCCCAATCCTTTTTGCACTATATTCAACGGACATGGTTAGATGCATTAAAAACTGCAAGTACCATTGTTACGCAGATGATGTTCAGCTTTACTACTCTTTCCGACCTCAAGATACACCTGAAGCAGTAGCTAAAATTCGACAAGACCTAGAGAATATAGCTAAGTGGTCAGAAATAAATTCTTTAAATCTTAACCCACTAAAATCAAAATTTATGATTCTTGGTACCAAGCGTAGAATAAGTCAAGTCAATGTATTTAAACCAAATATTGAAATAAGAGGTAACATTGTAGAAAGGGTACTTGAGGCACGAAATCTCGGCGTAATACTGGATGCAAATCTACGTTTTGAAAGCCATATTAGGAATATAGTAAAAAACTGTTTTTATAGGCTGAAACTTTTATATAAAATGCGCCCATATCTAAGCGTTGAAGTACGAATACGGTTATGTGAGGCATTAGTTTTATCCAAATTAAACTATGCAGACGCCGCGTATGGACCGTGTTTGCTCTGTCGGTCTGCTAAACTTATTCAAAGAGTTCAAAACGCGTGTGCTCGGTTCTGTTTCCCAGTGCCTCCCCGTTCCCATGTTAGCCCCTTTCTAAATAGCGCCAACATGCTGAAGATGGAGGCGCGGAGGAAACTACACTTAGCCACTTTGCTCTTTGATGTAGTGTCCACAGGCAAACCACTTTATCTCTACTCTCGAATAAAATGGGCCAGTGAAGATAGCAGATTTAGACCTAGAGCAGCACTTCGTATCTCGTGGCCGTCTCATAGATCTGCTTCATTTAAGGGGACTTTTAAATACGCAGCCTGCAAAATTTGGAACGATTTACCTCCACCAGTTCGACTAGCTAAATCTTTATATACTTTCAAAAAATTAATTAAGCAACATTTTTTGGAGAGTCAGAAATTGTGATCTAATATTTTGCAGGACAACCCTTATTTTATTATTACTATTTTCCCCCTTTTTATTTTCATTCCATTTTTTTTAATGTTTTAAGTTAAATGTATAGATAAATATTATTAAATATTATTTGTTTAAGTAATTCATGTAATTAAATATAGCGAAAACGATAGGCAAACGCGTAGGTACCCGATCAGCCCGTGAGTTCACTCTGGGGTCATGCCTGAAAATCAGCGCTACAGCCTATACCTGTATAGCTGTAGCATCGTGCTGAGGCAGCGCCCCGTTCAGCCAAAATATCTTAGTACTTCGTCAGTAGGTAGTTGGATTTTTGGTGCCAGGTTTTCGATAAATGTCCCTATGTCTCCTCTTAGGTTTTTGGAAAACCGTGGTACCAAATTTTGATTAAATGCAGATAATTTAAAATATGTAAATTTGTATGATTATTAGTTTGTATTTTTTTTTGGCTGAATAAACGTTTTTTCATTTCATTCATTCATTTCATGAAAAAAGTTTTACACCGGTGCGGTCGTGCAGTGTTTTCATCAAAGCAGTGAAACCGTTTTTAGAGCGAACAAAGGGAATTGATATGAGTTTTAAAATAGGAAGGTACTACGCAGTACAAGGGGAGAATTTAAAACATTGAAGGTTCAACAGAATAAAATAATAGCTGTACTGTTAACATGCTGGACTCTACAACTTTATTTTAGTATAGTTAGCATTACTATTACTGCGGTGAATAAGAAAAAAGCAGCTTACGAGAAAGTTAGACTATTTTTTTTTTACTTTGGCACTCACCCACGGGCAAGCCATAGATATTTTTTTAGCTCTTGGACCTCCCCCATGAGAAAGCTATCGCTATAGGGTACGCTTGTGATCCTTACGAATAGTTGGAAGGGAAAAGGTATGTTCATCACATTGCTAAATTCACTAAATAATTAAAATTTTTGTTTAATAGATGATTCAAAAATAATTTACTGTTATTAGACCTGTATTTATCTTATTGTATATCCGTAATTTTTAAAAAGTACTAATACGATTTGGATGAAAACTTTGTTATTTAAAATTGTAGTTTTAGTTATCCTAAAAAACATGATTTTTTTGGAAAATCAATTAAAATCATTTGGAATCTTCTGCATGTTAGTGCTACTGTTAATAAATTGACCTTTGTAAGCCCTTGAACGTGAGCCCGTGTTAATAAATGGTGCTTAGTTTTAGCCAAATAATTAGGGCAAGTTTGTTAACCAAAAGTTTTAATTGAAAGTGCTTCACGTTAGTTTACATTAAAACTGTTAACCGACTTTCGAAATGGGCGGAAAATCTCTTTTTGCAGCATATTTTTAGAGCAATTAAATTAAGGATCTCTTTAGCAACAGATGTGTAAAACTGATTTTTGACCAGATAGATGGGTTCTATTTCCAAATCAGGTCTATTTTTCAATTCTTTTTTCTAGATTCCAAAAATCCCTCAGAAGAAAGCCTCATTTCGCCAACTCAGGACCTCGTGATTCGAAACTTAGGTTCGCCACTTTTTTATTTATTTATTAAGTTAGCCCTTGACTGCAATCTCTCCTGGTGATAAGTGATGATACAATTGAATTTGGAAACGGGCTAACTGGGATAATATCCACACCCCTTTGTTTTCCATACGACCTCATACCGGAACGTTTCTCACTTCACTTGGCAGTACGTCTTTACCGATAGGACTAGCCATGGCCAGCCAGACCTCAAAAAAAGACACTGAACCAAAGCAGCATCAGTTTAAACCTCAATTACTAGTAGTACCAAGAATAATATTATCATTCAAGCTGAATCACTGCCATGACGCTTCGCAGCAAAAATAACCATTGCTTTAGCACAATGTATTTCCCGGAACGAATTCTCTAACAAAGGGCTCTTTCTAGGTACTCTTCGAAAACGTGGAGCCGACGATGAAAATATTACAAACCAGTAATTCCAGCAACTAGTGATTTTTATACAAAACTTTTCCTCTACTAAAGCCAGTTTCATTCTTACAACAAAAATATAAGCTGTTCACAGATGAATGCACTGAAGCTTTTGATCGTTCATGTTAAAAAGAGAAAATGTTTTGGAAATGTTATTAAAAATTTCTTTGTGTAATAATTGGTCAAACAAGTGTTTTGCTAAGCAGCTGAGAAGGTTCTATTGTTGTCCAAAAAGCATATTATCTAAACTTAAGTGCGAATCAGGAAGTCCAGGAAAAAAAACTTGTCTGTGATATCTCGTAACAAAGTCAGATATGATAGAGGGAACACATACATGATGAAGAAGGTTTGAAAATCGGTTAATTTAATATTTTTCATTTACAGTGAAATAAAATAAATATGAATAGAACTTTGAGAAAATATGCTTACTATGATTAATATTATTCAAAATTTAATATTTAAGACCCTCAAAATCGTAAACTTACGAAAACCATCTTTGAATACTTTTTATGCCATCTATGATAAGAGACTCTTAAATTAGGTAAAATATTAAAATATAATTTATTTAATAGTGATCAAAACTATGTATTCGCAAGTATGTAAAAAGGTTTCTAGAGTAGTAGAGCTTGTAGAGCTCGTCCAGGGAAGTATTACTACCATGCTAATTTCTGCCACCAAACAGTATTGCTGTATTTGGTCTGAAGGGAGTGGCTGCTAGTGTAAATTACAGGCACAATAGGTTTAATAAATTAAAAGCAAAAAAACTGTTTTTAAAGGAGCTTTTATTCAAACGCTCTAAAAAGAAGAAAATAAATTTTGCTTTAAAATTTTAACTATCAACTTATAACCTCATTATATTCAATTTATATGATCATAAAAGCTTGTCGCGAGCTTTAATTAGCTATCAGTATTTAAATTGAATTCGAAAATATAATAAACTTAGCAGATCATTTTACATAATTGAATTGGTACTAGTTTATTTACAAATCTGGCGACAAGCTTTTATAATCATATAATTTGAATATAATGAGGTTATAAGTTGATAGTTAAAATTTTTAAGCAATATTTATTTTTTTCTTTTTAGAGCGTTTTCTAAACTTCAAAATTGAGCTCAAAGATTCCACCCGAACTTACAGACTTAAAATGCAAGTTAAATAAAAGCTTTTAACAACTACACAGGTTGATGAACACAGAATGATACACTGTAGGACCTGATACTAGCATGCCCAGCAAAGTGTTGCATTGTTTATAGGCGATGATTTTCCACTTATGATCAAAGGACCATAGGATTATAGCTACAAAAATATAGATAGAATAGATCACTACGTATTATAATGACTCCGCCGCCACGTCTATCTGTCTAAGAAAACAATGGATGTAAGGATTGTTCCTCTTAATAAGGTCTACAAAAAAGTCTGTGATGGAACCTATCTATGTTTTAAAGATAACTTGCTATATACATTTATCTTTAAAAACCGAATAACGTGCGTTTCTCTAGTGTACTTGAAAGTTACATTAATTTCCTCACGGGCGAAGTTGCGGGCATCTGCTAGTACTTTTATTATATTATAAACTAGCGCTTGACTGCAATTGTGCTTAATGGTAAGTGAAAATGCGGCCTACGGTATAACTCACTTGCCTAGAAGATGTCTATTCTTTCACGACTTGAACATACCCAAACTGCAAGTAGTAGGAAAAACGGAAGCTGGAAAGGTATTCTATATCTCAGCAGTGCGTATATAAGGAACGCGGAACCAAACCGCTTAGTATGCGTCCAAGGTATATCAAGTAACTAGCAGTAGTAGTAGTAGTAGTAGTAGCAGTAAATAATAAAGTTAATTCTGTTTACAATTATAACGAGTATGTACAATAATAATCATACATATTGGTCCCACACATAATGGAACCCGTATTTTGGTTTATAGAGGTCAACACGGGGTCAATCTGGACCGCCAAATGACGGTATACTCGAGTGTGGAGAATTATGACGTCATAATTCAAATTGGACATTTTCATGTTAGCTATCAATTTGATCTTTATTAATTTTATGTGGTCAGCAATATTTTTCAATTATTTTATGTATATTTCATACTTATACACAATCCTTTATTACCCGATTACGTCAGAAGGAGGGTTATGTTTTTCGAGCGTATGTATGTATGTATGTATGTATGTATGTATGTATGTATGTCCATTTCTTCGGCACGCGCTACAGCCTGAACGACTGAACGCACAGGTGAGGTGTCAGGTGACAAACGTAGTTTTGGTACATCTTACTTTCCCCGCAGAAAATAAAGTATTTTGTCCCCGCCTGTAGCACCATAAAGTATTTAAAATTTTATATAGATATAGTGATCCTTGTTTTGCTCTTTTCAGTTCATAACTTCTATGCAGTCGGGTTTTTTGTTTTTATAATAATAATTTTATATATGTACAATATGTGTATCGTAGTCTGTATTTTGTGTTTTGATAGTCTGGCAACGGAAAATTAAGTCTAGGATTCGATACCGGCCAACCAAAAAAAGTGTTACTAAGATTTTTCTTATATTTTTTTCAATCGTGTAGCAACTTAAATAAAACCATACAACCATACTGTCGAACATGAAACTCCTCAAGTCTGTTAATATCTAATTATACGAGAACGTCTAATTCGTTTAAGTAGAAGCTGTAAATAGACCGTCACTAAGAACCGATTTCACGAAAATCCCACGGGAAAGGTCTACGCTGATTGATGTTGTCAGCCTATTAACGACGGCACACACACGGCCATGCCTCCCTCTTTGTAGGCGAGGGGATTTGGAGCTTAGGCCCACCACGCTGCTCCAATGTTTCATTCATTAACGATCACCATCAGATGTTGATGATAGTGACCGGGACCGACAGCTTAACGAGCTCTCCGACGCATGGGAGTGTAACACCATAAACTTCCCAATTCCAGGCCTGGAATTTAGGACCTCGTGATCACATAGGCTTACCATTAAACCAACGCGGTGCTTATTATCCCAAGTTAACTTATATTTACTTCTATGGTACCCACACGTTGCGTCATCATTTGATATGATTATCTTCATAAAATTAAAATACTTTTAGCAGAAATGTACAAACCATGTTCCATGTGAATATAATATTCTGAACGAATGTTATATTTTAATTTAATGGCCTACTTTCATACATTAGGTTTATGATACGTCTCTGTACGTCCATTACAAGATTTCATTAGAGATATTACGATTATTATAGGTACTTCAGTACAGTATTTATTGCGAGTATATTCATCACGAAACATTCCACTTGCATACTAGCATCCTACTGTTTTCCTAAACCCAAGGTTGCCTGGAAGAAACACTTAAGCAATATGGTGGCCTTCTTCTTCTTCTTCCCGAACTTTTTCCTCCGGTACAGGTCCCCCCTGATTTATTCCAACAAGCCGAGCTCGCTGGAGAAGCTTAGGAGGCCGCCCTTGGAGTGTCGCTGAGGAACCAATGCAGGCCGCTCGTTGCTCCGACACTCTACTGCATCTAAGCATAACATGTATCAGTACTGACAGTCCTCATTTGTAGTTTGTTTATGTAGCCATGATTTCTATTCACTGAACGGTATGGGCGCTATTGGTTGTGGGCCTACTTTCAGTGTTGCAGCTCGTTTTGCTAACTGGTCTGCCATATTCCTATATGCCTATTATTTCACTGTGTTTTCTTAACCATTGTAAAGTCACTGTGTTTCCTAACGCAAGTGTTTCTAGGGCGTGTTCACAGTCGAGCAGTAGCCCTGAGGTCGTTGAGGATTTTACTAGAGCTCTTAATACTGATTGGCTGTCACTATGTATGAAAATATTGAAATTTGTTACCTTACTGCTAGTCACAGCTATGGCTGCTGGTGTGATTTCAACGCACTCGGCTTGGAAGAAGAAGAAGGTGGCCTTTTGTACCAACTCTACTTATTGCGTTTTATGTGTGTCCTATGTTTTTCTTCTGTTATAATATATGGCGTAAATTGGGGGAGGCCTACGCCGAGGAGGCGACTTCTACCACACTTATAATAAACACTAACAACTCTGGAATAAACACTAACAATTCTGGCAATTAATGTAAATAATTATGTATAAGTATATAGGTTATTGTTTAAAATTATTTTGTATTGGTAGTAGGAAATAAAAGGCTATTTTAATGTTTTTCGTCATTGTAATGTACAAATAAAGAATAAATAAATAAATGAGCCTTTTTTTAATAGGGGAAAAGCCTTTTTTATAATAGGTTCGGAGATTACTATTACTAGACTGCTTTAATGCGGGTTGGCAGCGCAAAAATATAACTATCATAAGTTAACGATAACGACCGGGGCTGAGGGCTTAAAGAGCTCTTTGACACAAAAATAAGTTCGTTGGTAGCACCTACTCTAACAAAGATCTTAAACACAAGTCAACTTCAAAGCAGACACTCTATTGAAGTCTAAGTCTAACTCAACTCTTTAAAGTGACTTCAGACTAACATCACTCTAAGTTGAGGTGTGTGTGTCACTGATCTTTTTTTTATCGACTACAATTTAGCCCTTGAATGCTATCACACCTGATGTTAAGTGATGATGCAATCTCAGATGGAAGCGGGCTAATTTGTTAGGATTAGGATGAAATCCACACCCCTTTCGGTTTCTACACGACATCGTACCGGAACGCTAAATCGCTTGGCGGTACGTCTTTGTCGGTAGGGTGGTAACTAGCCACGGCGAAAGCCTCCCACCAGCCAAAATCATCTCACGAAGTATACTCTATTGTGTCTAACGTCGATCATCGATCTGTCTCACAGGAGACGAGCTTGAACTTCCTCTAGCTTTCCGTACAAACAAACATTTTACTAACGCTTCTGCTTACCTATTCAAGTCTAGCCAAGAGAGAAAAAATTAGGACTAGATCTGTCTATGATATGTGTGTGGGATGCTGTTACATCTCTTACGAGTTTTAACCAACATTACTTTACATACTTATCATAACAGCAGAAACAAGCACAGTGATAATACTTCTCCGATAAACAATACTTAATAACAAGTAAATGTTTACGCCCCTAAACCTGAAAGCAAGGACACAGAGAGAAAAGTAATAATTTTGACTCTAAAAGCTCTTAAGTAAACTTCAAAGTAAACAAAAGATTTAGCTCAGAATCCGGGACCGTGAAACACAAATTAGATGACGTTTCACCAAATCCGTCTCTCAGGCGAAAGCTTTGAAGGGCGAGTTCTTAATGAAATCCTGATATTCCCACTCTAATAACTGAGATTTTTTATTCAAGTTATAAGTCACAGTTACTCTGTTAAATCCTGGTTACTGCATCGTTTAACTTTGAAATCTTCTATTAACATCTACAGCTTAGTTCAATGTTTAACCTATTTTTTTTATCGACTACAAGTTGGCCCTTGACTGCTATCACACCTGATGTTAAGTGATGATGCAATCTAAGATGGAAGCGGGCTAACTTGTTAGGAGTAGGATGTAACCCACATCCCTATCGGTTTCTTCAAGACATCGTTCCGGAACGCTAAATCGCTTGGCGGTCTTTGTCGGTAGAGTGGTAACTAGCCACGGCGAAAGCCTCCCACCAGCCAGACCAAGTCAAATTTAGAAAAATCTTAATCTGCCCCGCCGGGAATCGAACCCAGGACCTCCGTCTTATAAATCCACCGCTCATACCACTGCGCAACGGAGGTCATCAAAATCCACACCCCTTTCGGTTTCTACACGACACCTTACCGGAAGGCTTAATCGCTTGGCGATACGTCTTTGTCGGTAGAGTGGTAACTAGCCACGGCGAAAGCCTCCCACCAGCCAGACCAAGACAAACAAGAAAAATCTCAATCTGCCCCGCCGGAAATCGAACCTTATAAATGCAACTCGCATACCATTACACGTCGTCAAAAACGTCGTTGTTTCCAACAGAATTAAAATGATTGATATTAATAATACATGTTTTCTGTTAGATTATTGCTATGTCATTAAACAAAGATTATTTCGAGTATAGTTTGGAGAAAAATGTCTAATAATAATAAGTTAAATAGGGAATAATGTCCTAGATAGTATGCAGTTATTGAATATCTAATAAAGCTATCTAATTACTAACTACTAACTAACTAATTAACTATATCTAATTTAGCTAAGTAACTAGCTATATCTAATTTAGCTTTGGTTTGACGGATTTTAAAATAATAAGATTTCTTACCATGATTACTAGTAACAGACTGGAATCTGGGCATAGAGATCACGCTATGTCATTGTTCTCAGTACCTAGGTTATGAGGTTCTGACTACTAAACTACAGAGCTATTAAGGCTAAAAGAAAAAAGTTTTTCGATCCATATGATTTTCATGACCAAATCAGTATTAAAAACATTTGGAACACAACTTCAGGCTTTGTGGAAAATAAAAAAACATTAGATTTTTTTTAATCAGATTATATTTCTCCAAATTTAACTCTAAAATAACTTTTTAATTCGTATGTTATAATATTCCTTAAATCCCTTGGCATGTAACCCTATTAATGTCCTAAAACCCCCATTCCTTTAATAGGGGCTTCGAGAAAGTTTCGTCCCAGAGGTTCATTAAAATACAGGAAGACAAAAGGAACATTCAAAAACGGTTTAATATGAAAATCATCTTAAAAGCGCTTAAGTAAATTTCGCAGTAAACAAACGATTTGCCGGGTCGGAACCTTGAAAAACAAATTAAGTGACGTTTTAAGGTCTATCTCCACGAGCGAGAGAATCGCGGCGATATTATCGTCGTACCACCGCGGCGATACGACGGCGATGAGTTCGCACTCGCCTACCACTCATCGCGTGGTCGCGATAACATAGCCGTTTGGTCTGTGGATACACTTTCATAGAAAGCAAAATATACTCTAGCCGCGTGGAAGCGCTTTCATAGAGCGGAGAGACGAATATCTTAGCATTCCATGGATTCACCGTGCGAGTGCCGGGTCCATCGCGTGGCTAAGAGAAAAACTCCGAACAGAGCCCGAGACTTGTGACTCGGGTGTAGGTTTAAGGGTACCCTTAGTGACGCGCGTCAACACTCACCTCCTCTGTACAAGTTATTCTCCGTGCCCAGCCAAATTCAGAACTTAATATATTCTTTAGGAAAGCGTACGTCTTTAAGTTTATCGCGAATAGACAGACAGATAGATACGGCTGGGGAGATATATGACGTGACGACCTCCATGGCGTAGTGGCATGCGCGGTGAATTTATAAGACGGAGGTCCTGGGTTCGATTCCCGGCGGGGCAGATTGAGATTTTTCTTAATTTGTCTTGGTCTGGCTGGTGGGAGGCTTTCGTCTTGGCTAGTTACCACCCTACTGACAAAGACGTATCGCCAAGTGATTCAGCGTTCCGGTACGACGTCGTGTAGAAACCGAAAGGTGTGGATTTTCGTCCTACTCCTAACAAGTTAGCCCGCTTCCATCTTAGACTGCATTATCACTTAACATCAGGTGTGATAGCAGTCAAGGGCCAACTTGTAGCTGATAAAAAAAAATATTCCATTACGAGTCGCGACAATACGTATACTTATAGCGTAAGAATCGCCCGTTCGACTACACGGCGACAGAAGCACAAGTTGGCCAGAATTCTCTTGCTCGTGGAGATGGTCCCTTACCAAATCCACCGAGAGCTTTATACTTTTTCTCGAAGGGTGACTGAAATTAAAATGAAATCCCGCTATTAAATAGTGGAAACCGTACATACCTACCTACTTAGATAATATATAACAGAAACGGGCGCTGTAGACTGCAATTATTGAACTGAGTGATTTGTAATTTCTTTTCAATTTTAAGTTAGTGCTTGACTAGGAAACGTCCAGAATAGACAGGCTAGTGGAAAACACATCGTACTTATCACATAGGGTAGCGCATCTACTTGCACATTGCACCTGGCAACTTAAAAAAAGCATTTCTGTAATTTCACCTTGTAATTTCATTATTGCGTATCAGTTTGTACAAATGTAATTTAAATATAAAAAGTAACTAAATATTTTTGACGACTTCCGAGGTGTAGCGGTATGTGTAGTGGATTTATAAAACGAAAGTTCTGGGTTCAAGTCCCGGCTGCGCCGATTTATTATTCTAATTGCTCCATGTCAGGAGGCTTCGGGCGTGGCTACAAAGATACACTGCCAAGTGATTTAGCGTTCCGATACGATGTTGTGTAGCAACCGAAAGAGGTGTGGTACGGATTTCATCTTACTTCTAACAAGTAAGACCGCTTCTATCTTAAATTGCAACATCATTTACAACCAGGTATGATTGCAGTCAATTGCAGTAAATAAAAAAGTTTATTATTACTTAATTTATTGCTAATTTGGTACTTCAGAATATCTTTGAATTATGTTATTAAAATGAAATACCTAGAACCCGAAACACAAAAGAATATTTTTTTTTATTTATTACAAGTTAGCCTTTGACTGCAATCACACGTGATGTTAAGTGATGATGCAATCTAAGATGGAAGCGGAATAACTTTTTAGGAATAGGATAATATCCACACCCTTTCGGTTTCTACACGACATTGTACCAGACCTCTAAATCGCTTGGCGGTACGCCTTTGTCAGTAGGGTAGTAAATAACCACGGTCGAAGCCTCCCAATAGCCGAACTATCGTCTCAATAAAGGCAGTAAAATAATAAGCTAATAATTAAAAATTCTCAACAATAGGTAGTCAGCATAAAATGTTACGTTAAAAATAATTGTATACAGTAATATCTCCCATCCCTCTTCATGTCTCCAACATCCAAGGTCAAAAGCCAAGAACTCTCAACATAGTATTAAAAAATTATACTTTAAAATAACATGTTTATTCAAGTTTTGTTATAAGTTCAAGTGTATGCTGCTACGAATGCATTGCTGTAAGGTCGCTTAGTTTTATGAGGAGTAACTGAACTCGACTTATAACGAAGTTGACATCTTTAAGCTCTGAAATAAAAACGTTTACTGTCGCAACAATTTTGTTTAAAAATACAAATTTTGGTTAAAAAAAATGTTTTATACGGAGAACCGTTTTCGAGATAGAGGTCAAACGGTGCCTTAGTTGATGAACTATCGATAAATCAATGATTATAAAAATTTGACAATTTTATTAACTATGTTTATGTTTTATCATTTTTTTCCTAACCGATCCACTTTTTTAAAATTTGTACTGAATTTTGTATTCCACAATATTGATAATAAATACAAATAGCAAAAAACCCATAGGAAATGAGAAATTTACAAAAAAAGCGCAGAAACCCGATTTCTGTGACCTTTAACCTTGAAATGTAAAAGTTGCGCACACCCTACCATATGTAGGTTTTGAGAGAACTTTGAGAGTTATCAATATACAAGTATTTACAGACTTATCTACAGCTAGATATATCCAATTCCTTGATTCTTACCTAATTTAAGCTTAAAAGACTAGACTATTATTATATACTAGAAGACGGTTTCACCAGCGTAATACTCATTTTCGTTGAAATTTCGGGATAAAATGTGGCCTATGTGTTATTCTGATATTTAAACTATATTATTGTAAAGTTTTATCAAAATCTATTCAGTAGTTTTTGCGTGAGAGAGAGAAAGAGTAATCCATCTATTCTTTCGCCTTTATAATATTAGCAAGGATTCAGCGCAAGCTCTTTCCGAAAAATAAGCTTAGAATTTTTATTATTTTTGGACAATCAGGATAAAAGATTATAAGTATGGAGTAATATAGTAAAAGGTAATGCGCAAAAACGTGTACCTAAAGGCACCTTCCATCATATAATAACTCTCATACATCACGACTTGACGTCTAATGTCACTCTGAAGAGGAAAGTTTTGCGTGGGATTCGATTAAGGCCATATTTATGAGCGTATTACCTACTATACTATTAAGACTATACGAATTTCATGTAAAATACGCATAATACATTAGAATAACTTGATATTCTATTTATCTATTGTTTTATCCCGTAAATGTGGTGGTCCAACCCCAATTTTTTTAATTTTAAAAAATAAAATTAGTTTTTTATTTTTTCTTATGATACAGCACACAAAAATACATATAATCATATAATTTCACCCCTCTGCGATCAACTTCTTTTTTGTAACCGACGAAAAAAACGGAGGAGGTTCTCAATTCGACACGTATATTTTTTTTATGTATGACCACGCATAACTTTTTACAGAGTTGTCCGATTTTGATAATTCATTTTTATTAGAAAGGGCACACTTCCAAGGTGGTTCTATTGTCATCATGTTAGGATCTGATAATGATATCCTGGGAAAATTGAAGGAACTCTTCAAATTTTATAGGCACACTTGTGGCACACAAGTGCCGTATAATATACTAAGACAGTATAGTACGAGTACGTTACGCGGCGATAAATCACTAAAAAGTAAGAAAAAAATTTTATAACAAAAAATAGAACAACTGCTTTAAATAAATTTATCTTAAACTTGCTGGCACCGACTTCATAGATATGCTATGGCAAAGTAACGTTTGTCGGGTCAGCAAATTATACACCGATATTTCAATACAAAGAAGTATTCGAAATGAGGTCTATTTGGCAAAAAATGAGAAATAATATTTTTAATGACAAGAAAAGTGGCAAGTGTTGCACCATTTTGTGATTTTGACTAAATAAACCATCTTTTGAAATTACTTGCCAAGCATAGTGTAGTACTTTTTTTGTACAAAATGAGGCGTTGAAAGGCGACAAAAGTTGAGTGACCATGTTATTGTAAACCATGAGTTAATGAACCTTAATTTATTTTACTAAATTAACAATGTTAACATAGACTTGTGGTTGAAATTATTTTAAATTACGTCATTGAAAAAATCACTGCAAAATTGTGAAGTTTGTGATTACAGTACATAAAAATGTGACCAAGAGTCTCGATTTTAAACTTTAAAAATAAAACGACAAGAATTGCAAAACTAAGTGACATGGATTTTTTTTTTTATATTTTCCAGAACTGATATAACTTGGCCTCTCGCCAGGTACCAGGTTATCATTGTGTTTTGGGACAACCTGTATATATAATTTTGCCTTAACATTATAACAACATACCCATAAGAAATAGGTTTATCATTCAACATCTAAGATTTACGAAATGGCATTGCAATTGTTAATTTTTATTATTATTAAATCTTGATTATCTTTTGATCGCGTTATACAAACAAAGTCAAATGCAGATTATTATTAGTTTAATTCAATGATTACATTGTCAATATATCTACAGTCGCTAACGCCCACAGCCTAAAAGCAGAAATAGCTCAATCGACCACTTGAATGGTTGCGGTCTAGTGAATAGACACTAATTACTATCGGCATTAATTAACTCGCTTTTGTATGACGGAAACCAAACTGAAACTGAAAATGAACGCTACAAGCTCATGATTAAAGACCTCGAATGGAATCAGAACTAATCAACTATCATCAGCATTTATCATTATCAGCCTATTAACGGGCCTCCGTCTGTGTAGAAGAGACGATGTGTAGCGTAGACCTACCATGCTCCTCCATTGCGGGTTGGCGGGCTTAAGGTGATAATGTTGGATTATTTAACGATCATTATTAAATGTTAAGTAACCTTCATAGCTCTCAGGAGCAATACTTTGAAGTTGCAGTGCACTAGTCATGTCTGTCGGACGAATGATGGTCGTTGGAGTCGGAGTTTGACGACCTCGGTGGCGCAGTGGTATGCGCGGTGGATTTATATGACGGTGGTCCTGGGTTCGATTCCCGGCGGGTCAGATTGAGATTTTTCTAAATTTGTCTTGGTCTGGCTGGTGGGAGGCTATCGCCGTGGCTAGTTACCACCCTACTGACAAAAAAGACGTATCGCCAAGCGATTTAGCGTTCCGGTACGATGTCGTGTAGAAACCGAAAGGGGTGTGGATTTTCGTCCCACTCCTAACAAGTTAGCCCGCTTCCATCTCAGACTGCATCATCACTTAACATCAGGTGTGATAGCAGTCAAGGGCCAACTGGTAGTCGATAAAAAAAAAAAAAAGATCCTGAAATCGAGGCCGCGTCTCGACAAGCGGAGTGTAGGCGTCCCCCAACTAGATGAAGCGACGACATCCCGAAGGTGGCTGGTATCGATTGGACGCAAAAAACTAGCATGCATGGTGGCTTATAATGATCGGAATCGACGGCTTAACGTGCTTTCAGAGGCACGGGTATGTAACATCACCAACTTCCCAAATCCGGGCTTAGAATTAACTGAAAATTTCGTATCTATAACTATAACCTATAAACCTCTTGATCTGAAGCCACATAAGCTAAAATTAAACCTACACAAGGCAAATTAAATAAAGCTTGCAACGAAAAAGGCTAGTAAAAAATAACTCACGCTAGTTTAGACTCTAAAGTACAAAGAGCTGTTTGAAATTCTGTAACTATCATCCAATTGCAATAGAAAGTAGTTGTTCGAAGTCGTCTGGAATACTAATATCTTGATATAAACAGGGTTAGAACTATATCTCTGCGAAATAAACTGCCAGACTAAAGCAGTAAATCAACTTTTGGTCGTAAGAAAGTCTTTATATAGCTGTATTAGTCCAGTTTTTATCGTATTTTATTTTATTTGGTTTTTGTCCCGATTCGATTGGCAAACAATATTATAGAGTTGGTCTGATGTTAGTGTTGGACAGTGGCTATAAGAACTATTAACAGCATAGACAAGAGCCTGTTAGCCTAAGAATGTAACGCATTTATGAAAATGAAAAAAATTTTAACAAAAAATAAAAACGCCTTCAAAACGCACTAAAAAGTAAAAAATAACTACGTCATTTACTTACTTTAATTTACTTAATCACATCTATGAAGTCGGTGCCATCCAAGTTTAGGTAAAGTCTTGAAAGTAGAAAGCTCGGGTGGCACCGACTTCATAGATGTTATTAAGTAAATTAAAGTAAGTAAATGACGTAGTTATTTTTTACTTTTTAGTGCGTTTTGAAGGCGTTTTTATTTTTTGTTAAAATTTTTTTATTTCATACTTTTTAGTGATTTATCAACAACGAACATACTAAAGAACCTACTCGAACTAAACCATAAGTACCAATATTCACTAGCTAGTTATAACATTCCAACATCCCTACAAATGTGCCTATAAAGTTTGAAGAGTTTCCTCGAGTTTTCGTACACATACCATAACCATAACATAAGGTAGCTACTGTAAACCGTTAAAGAGCTCCCTCAGCTGTCCCTCGTCTTCATCGCCAGACCCTTAATAACAGTCACAGCCCATCTAAATGTAAAGTTCTCTTTGAGACAAATTAATCGAGCCCAAACAAAAGGTAGCTACTGTAAAACCTTACATAGCTCCCTTAACTGTACTTCGTCTTCGTCACCAGATCCTCAATGACAGTCACAGCCCATCAAAATGTAAAGTTCTCATTGAGACAAATTAATCGAGCCCAAACACAAGGTAGCTACTGTAAAACGTTACGGAGCTCCCTTAATTGTACTTCGTCTTCATCACCAGACCCTCAATGACAGTCACAGCTCATCTAAATGTAAAGTTCTCATTGAGAAAATTAATCGAGCCCAAACACAAGGTAGCTACTGTAAAACGTTACGGAGCTCCCTTAATTGTACTTCGTCTTCATCACCAGACCCTCAATGACAGTCATAGCTCATCTAAATGTAAAGTTCTCATTGAGACAAATTAATCGAGCCCAAACACAAGGTAGCTACTGTAAAACCTTATGGAGTTCTCTTATATATAGATCGACTCCATCATCAGATCGACTCCAGATCTTCATCAAATTGTAGTGCTTTTAAATACTTACCGGAAAAATTAACAAACGTACTTGTTGTCCCTACAATTTTTGAAAGTTCCTCTCGTTTTCTCCAAGATCCCATCATCAGATCCTGGTTTCCTTGTCATGGTACCACCACCGGACTATCTACTTTCCAACAAAAAAAGAATTATCAAAATCGGTTCATAAATGACGAAGTTATGCGCGAACACACATAAAAAAAAAAAAATATACGGTCGAATTGAGAAACTCCTTTTTTTTTTGAAGTCGTTTAAAAATATATACGGTCGAATTGAGAAACTCCTTTTTTTTTTGAAGTCGTTTAATGAAAATTAACTTTATTGTACACCATATTTACATAGAAAAACAAAATAACAGATAAGAAACTATAGCAAGAAAAACAGATCTGGAAAAAATTTTTAAATAAAAATAGAACCGACTCAAAACGCACTAAAAAGTAAAAAATAACTGTGTCATTTAGTTGCTTTAATTTACTTAAGCATTTCTATGAAGTTGGTGCCAGCCAAGTTTAAGGAACATTTATTTTACGTACTAAAGCAGTTTGTGGGTTCTAGGTAACATCTTTAAAGTAGAAACCTTGGCTGGCACCGACTCCTAGATATGCTTAAGTAAATTAAAGCAACTAAATGACACAGTTATTTTTGACTTTTTAATGCGTTTTGAGTCGGTTCTATTTTTATTTAAAAATTATTATTTCTTACTTTTTAGTGATTTATCGCCACGTAACGTACTCGTAATATACTGTCTTAGTATATTATACGGCACTAGTAGCCAAAAAGCTACCGATACCAAAATTTGATGATTTCCTTTAATTTCCCCAGGATATCATCATCAGATTCTAACATGATGACAATGGGACCACCTTGGAAGTGTGCCCTTTCTAATAAAAAAAAATTATCAAAATCGGACAACTCTGTAAAAAGTTATGCATGGTCATATATAAAAAAAAAAAATATACGTGTCGAATTGAGAACCTCCTCCGTTTTTTTTCGTCGGTTAAAAATAGGTGGCATTATCTCTGAAAAGAAATCTCTACCAGGCGTAAAACACCGGTATTTTTATAACTATGTATATGTTGATTTTCTTTTAATAAGTAATGAAAGTGTAGTAGAGTTGTAGATATTTTTCATTACACGATAGATTTTTACTATAGTGTAATGAAAAAAATGTAATACACAATTTTAGTTTTATAGTTTTTGGCATAAATTATTTGAATCCACTGTTTGGACCGTATGAATTTCCGTTGCATCAAATTTCCCGTGACCAGCAAACTGACTTTGCAATCTAACATCAAAATGCGCTATCCTCGACGGATACGAAAATTTATGTAAGTCATATATAACTCTAAATGGCTCTAACGTTGCATAGCAGCTGAAAGCCATTAAACTTTCTAGAACTTGCTTAAGTTATGCATCTTCTATGAGTTTTTAGTACGTTTGGGCTCGTACAAGGCATCTGCCGTGGCTAGTTCCACCCTGCAGGCTAACGCGTATCGCCAAGCGATTTAGCGTTCTGGGGCGATGTCGCGCAGAAACCGAAAGGGGTATGGATTTCAACTTACTTCTGACAAGTAAGCTGGCTTCCATCTTAGATTGCATCATCACTTATCACCAGGTGAGATTACAGTCAAGGGCATTTGCAGTAGGTAAATAAAAAAAAATGTTCCTACTTTAATTATTGAGCTTCAGCACATACTGAATGGTCCACTAAAGGGCGTAAGGCTTAAAAGATTTGAAACATTGAGTGAGGGTGTAACACCATAAAATCCTGAAAATCTTCAAATAAAATTAAAACAAAACTTTTTGCCCGTCCCAGGGCTCGAATCCAAAGACCTCATGATCTGATGCCGCAAAGTCAAACAACGGGACAAAGGCAATTACAAATATAAGTAACACAGATATAGATTAGTCTATACCATACCAAATAAAAAGTAATCTTATCAAGGACCAACTAGGTAGGTACACAGAAAATAATAATACCTCAGAAAATATAAGAATATTACCAAAAATTAAGAAATCTTACCAAACGCTATAAAAATCAACTCCGTTTACTAAATAAATACAAACATTTTATCCTTCCGGCGTTTCCTTTGTTGGTTTACAAGACCAAACTTCATAAAGCAACGAAATAAGCTGACCAATGCACCCAGCAGTCGTAAAATAGTAATAGCCTGTTATAGTACTGAAAATACTAAATTGCAAGACAAAAGCTATAAATATTTTTCTAATCCTGAAAAAGGTTTCTAACTTTATAGCAACCAATAAAATCTTATTGATACATATAAAGCTAGGTACAGGTCGGTTCACGTAAAAAGTACACTGACAGACGATATGCGTAGGTTAACATAGATGAATGTTTATAAAAATATTTCCATATAAAATACTAGTTTAAGCAGTTATTTTATCAATGAATTTAGTACTATAAAAATTTCGGCATAAAATGTGAACTATGTTATATATGTAAGCTATATTATTGCGAAGTTTCATCAAAATCCATTTAGAATTTAGAAGTTTTTGCGTGAATGAGTAACAAAACTCCATCCATACATATAAACTTTCGCCTTTCTAATATTAGTAAGAATTATCTTAATTTATTCATTAGATGTCCCTTACCTTTTTATTCCAATATATAATGTTTTGCTAAACTGTTCACGCAAAAATATTTTGAAGACAGGCTGTTTAAGTGGGATCCACTCTCATGGACACCCACTTAAAATCTCATCCACCCCTAATGTATTCCTTAATCGATAAAGTCGTTTCCTTACAAGGATAATTGAGCTCTAAAGATCGATATTTATAAATCACAGGAGTAAATAATTTTGTTTCATACACGATAAAACTTCGTTTAATATTGAACTCCAAAAACAGGCTCATCTATTCTAAGCAGTTGTGTAAGCAATTTAAGTTTTACAAAATAAATATTGCTTATTTCTTAATATAATTTTAATTCGTGAATTATAATCTGCACTATATACAAAACCCAGTCAGTGCATTTTTTTCGTGACTGGATGTATACTACCCGGGTTACCCGCATACTCCCCTTATTGGAAAGCCTTTCGCAGCTATTATCTCTCTCTTATTTATTTCCACTAACCGAGTTAGCAAGAGATGAAAGATATTTATTCATCCAACTACGAAAAGGTTTCAGTAATGTATTTCTCCCACCAAAAACATTTTCATGTAAAGTTATGCTAAAGCGAATGCGTCTTATACTGTTAAAAAGTTATCATATCAAAGCAACATGCTTAACATGGAAAGCAAAGCTCCAAACGAAATGTCCTCAACAAATACTTCTTCTCTCTATCAAAAACGGACGAAAAAAAACGGAGGAGGTTCTCAGTTCGACACGTATATATATATTATTATTATTTTTTTTTATGTATGACCACGCATAACTTTTTATAGAGTTGTCCAATTTTGATAATCCTTTTTTTATTAGAAAGGGCATACTTCCAAGGTGGTCCCATTGTCATCATCTTAGGATCTAATGATGATATCCTGGAGAAATTGAAGGAACTCTTCAAATTTTGGAGGCACGCTTACAGCGATTGCGGTCTTTGTCTCGGTATCGGTAGCTTTTTGGCTACTAGTGCCGTATAATATACTATGACAGTATAGTACGAGTACGTTACGTGGCAATAAATCACAAAAAAGTAAGAAATAAAAATTTTTAACAAAAAATAGAACCGACTCAAAACGCATTAAAAAGTAAAATATAACTGTGTCATTTAGTTGCTTTAATTTACTTAACCATATCTAGGAGTCGGTGCCAGCCAAGGTTTTTTCTTTAAGGACGTTACCTAGAACCCACAAACTGCTTTACTACGTAAAATAATTGTTCCTTAAACTTGACTGACACCGACTTCATAGATATGCTTAAGTAAGTTAAAGCAACTAAGAGACACAGTTATTTTTTACTTTTTAAGCCGTTTTGAGTCGGTTCTATTTTTTGTTAAAAATTTTAATTAAGTACAAACCCTACACCTAAATCTAAATATTCTATTGGCTTTTAGAACGATAATAACGCTTGGAGGCAAGCGAATCAGATATTATTATCAGATATAGATATTAATACCTTGTAAATGCATGCCGGTGATAGAGTCACTACAATTAATTAAAATGAAATAAATATAGCCCCAAAGTAAGCGTAAATAGCTTGTGTTATGGGTAATATGATAAGTATTGAATATCTAATATATAAAATTTCCCTGTCACAATGTTAGTTACCGTACTCCTCCGAAACGGCTTTACCCATTTTCACCAAATTTTGTATGCGTATTCAGCAGGTTTGAGAATCGGCTATTATCTTATTTTCATTTATTGGAACGAAGTTCCTTATCGCGCGTTGTGAAAGGGGGCTAGACGGAAAAAATTCGTACAAAAAGTTGTCACGACACTTTGCGATCAAAGGATCTTGCCGCCGCCTTTGATGTGTGTGCGCGTGAGCGGCGGCGGGCGCCAGCGCTGTATGCTGTCTCGCGCTCTTGTGGCGCCCTCTGGTGTTTCGGTGTACAACAACAAACGCGTGTGTTAAGTTTATATAACATTATATTTGTTAATAATAAAAAAAATATTATTATTACTTAAAAAAAATAAAATTTTATTACAATTCCTTCACTAAGTAATCGAAAGGAACTTCGTTCCATCCGGGTGTCCCTTGACACCTCTCAACTTTTTTTCATCTAAATTTTTTTTTAATTTTTAATGCAAAACAACGTTTGCCGGGTCAGCTAGTTGTTATATAAATATTATACAATAAATACTACTACACATCCGTGCTCATCACACATACATTTTTCTAGACGGGGAAATAGAACCCACACGTACGATCACGTAGAAACAGGGTCACTACCCACTGCACCACTCGGCTGTCAATAATATGAACTTAACAATTACTAAGTCAGTTATTTCTGGCAAAAAACGAGTTGTGAATTTCGAGTGCTGAAAATTATGTGCTTTCATAGACAAACTCTCACAAATAACCATACTAATACCAACCAGAATTACGCAAAGCATCATGATGATGGATATAGGAACAAAATCTCTCTATTATTTATATCATCTAAGTGCGGTAAGGTTTCACAAAAAGGACGCCAGAAGGATCCTTCGTCAATATTTAAGTTCTTCAGTCGACGAAAAGTCCTCATTATTTTAAAATTTAAGGTTCTATAAATATTTACAACACGGACTCCTCAGTGTAAAGGGATAAACATGATTGAAGTTTGAAATCGAGGATCTCTATATCTTATTTCTACCTCTCTTAATAGGTGTTATAAATCACGACCCGGTACAGGGTCAGGTTTCCCCCTTCCCACGATACTTCAATGCAGATAGATAGATAGATAAATTCTTTATTGCACATTTTAAAAGATACAGAGACACAAAAACAAAACAAAAACAAAAATTAAATGTACAAAGGCGGTCTTATCGCTAAAAGCGATCTCCTCCAGACAACCCTCATTGAAGTACTCTAAGTTATGGAAAATGGATAGTGCAATAATGTATATATATTAAAAAATAAAATATACCTACATATACATTGGGCCTACACAATAAAAATACACAAATAGTTTAAACATATAAATATATATACATACTATATTGTATAAATATACATACATATACAGCTACTTATATAATAAAAATTAAAGTATATTTGATAAGTAGTAGTTTTTCAACCGATCTTTAAAGATGTTTAACGATACAGACTGTCGTATGTCTCTTGGCAAATCGTTCCATAGTGCCACGGTTTTGACAGTAAATGAATTTTTATACGCTGTATGACTGACAGGAAATCGCAATCGGTTATCATCCTTGGCACGCAAAGGTTTGCAGGTTGGTGATAAAGATTCGAAGGCTAACGTGCTCCGGTATATTGAGGTATAACGCCACCAAGTTTTTTATAAACCAATGACAGCATTAACCAATGAGTCAAACCCAGGACCTCACGAAACGTGGTCTGAAGTCACAACCCACAGAGTCTAACCACTAAACTAACGAGACAGTTATAACTAAGACTGGTAAATCATTAATCATGGAGTTTACAGTTGCATAAAACAAAGGTAATACTTAATAGCTTTACATTAAAGCTTGTAATTTTAAGAAGCTTTCGGTTAGTTGTTGGATCAAGGGTAGGAGGAGGTTCCTCATTCTGAAACCCTGACCACCACTTGCTTGGGCTCTCAAGCCCCGCAGCAGGCGGACTGGGTTTTATTTATAAATTTTTAATAGTGGTATTTATAATTATTTTTATAAGCATTGTTGAAAATTAAAAAAAAATGTAAATAAATTAACTATCGTTAAAACTGTTACAGCGTATAATATCAGTAAAATAATTAATTATTATATTCAAGGTATTATAGCATCTATTAAAGTCATACCCGTTGACAAAACAGCTGGCTCGGGAAAATCAATACCACGTGGATTTTATGATCGCATACCAAAGAAAAATGTAATTGATATTAATATTTTTCTCGAGTTTTACAGTGACAATAGTACTATGAGTGTTAATATTAAAACTTAGTAAGATGTTGTTGAAATGCAGAAAAACATAAGCACATGAAAAGATAGTTATACGAAGTGATAGCTATATACAATTTTTTCAGCTAT
This sequence comes from Mycalesis mineus, assembly GCA_034621355.1. Lineage (NCBI taxonomy): Eukaryota > Metazoa > Arthropoda > Insecta > Lepidoptera > Nymphalidae > Mycalesis > Mycalesis mineus. Next base: position 8,741,799 of record CM067899.1, on the reverse strand, counting down.
AACCATAGGACACTAGGCAGGTGATATACCTACAGCAATTATTATATTATTGAAAACCAACGTGCCTTGCTTTCTAGAATAGATAAAAATTTTCATAAATAGCTTTTCTTTTGATCACGGGGCACTTTGAAGTTTAATAAATAAAATTCTATAAATAAATCAATCTAAATAAAGAACAACCTAAATATTTTATTTTGCTTGCAGAGAAAACTCAGCTACAGTACGCATCTTCATGAAACAATAACATCGTGATTAGGTAAATTCTTGAGCATGGGAATGTCATTACAATTCCAAACACCTTTAGCAAATTAGCTGAAACAAGGGACCCATTCATAAGCTACTAAACGGCTAAGGCTTACCTGATCTCAATTCGAAAGGCATGATATCAAGCGTGAAGAGCGCCCCTCCCCTGCGTGTCCCAGTCACGGCGTCCCACCCCGCGACATTGCACGCCCGCTACTGCATCCACACACACACACACACCACACCACTCGGAGTCAACACCACTCGTACCGCGATGATACCAGAGCTGTCAAACGGTACGCATGACGCACGGAACGGTACGGTTACGTCAAACGACGGTTCGGGACGGTACGACACAGCGTCCGCACCGCTGGCGGTCACACTTCTGCCGCTGGGATGCGGCGCGCGCCGACTGCGCCCCCCGTTGCCATGGCGACGGTCCGGGCGATCCACCTCGTCCTCTCTCGCATACAAAAACAAAAATAGCGAAATTAATTGCGTAATCGTGTGAAAAGAAAATTTTTCGTCTAAATTCATTAACGACTTCAAAGAGTTCAAATCATTTATAGCCTTTAATTAAGAGTAACTAAGATTTAAAGGTCATAAGCCTTTGAAAGAATTAATTCTGCGAGAACATTCGCTGTCTGAGGAATGCAGTTGTCAAATACCTATCTATTTGAATGTCTACAAGTCTATATTGCTTTTAATTAAAAGTAACTGAGATTAAAAGTAATAATCACAATATCCATACTCGTAAAAGCATTAATTCTGTCTCTGTGAAATTCGCCGCCTGAGAAATGCAGTTATCAACATCTACGTTTTCGACGTAGCTAAAGCGTAAGATTTGAAAAGGGGCCTTGCTAATCAAGCTCCACCATTTCGGCGTGCCGAATAAACTGGTTCGCTTACGTATCTATAAGTACCGCTTAGACGGTACTCTTTCCTCCCGTAGGCCTATCCGAGCATGAGTCCCTAAGGGCTCCGTGCTATTACCTTTATTATATGCACTCTACATGGGTGTCATGGCTCACATACTTATCGTATAGTTTGCGGACGACACCGCACTGTTTCATACCATATACCACGTATTTTAGCAAGACCAAGACCAAGACTGACCGTGCAAGACTTGCGCAAGATCAAGACTATTCCGGCAAGAGTCTTGCGGTCTTGCAGCTAGGACTTAGCGCTATTTCACGGAGTAGTTAGGTATAACAGTTCGGTGTATAGGCACGCTTAGGAATTCTATGAGACGCGAAAAACTGTATCAAAGAATATGAAAAACTGGACCTATCCGCTTTACGACCAATACCATAAACATACATAGCGAATAAAAAATATCCATTAAAATCCAAGAGTGTATGCATAGTTATGTTTTAACCATTGGCACTTTGATAATGAGGTATCAAAGGTTTTGTACTGACTTCTTAAAAAAATTTGCCGCTTTTCGGAAGTAGATGGTGATGATACACGCGCCGGCGGCTTCTATTGTAACCGCATACAACAATCGTTGCCGCCGCGCCGAAATCACAACATTTGATACTATTTGATTGCCGCCACAGGGTCTAGGTATACTCATGCAATTCTAATTTCGTATCGTGTCGTCCCACTCACGCTAATACTATTTAATATATGAGTGAGCAAGACGGTAAATCGTAAAACTCTTTTATTAAATTTCATATAAGTTGAGGGCTCAATCTCTTTCTAGACAGATATTGTTCTTTAAAATACATTCAACTTATTGTAATTAATTTGATTTTTACATGTTTTACACGCACATGTAAGCGAATAAATGTTTATTAAGAAACAGTTACTCCCATGAAAAACGGCATATATGTAGCTCAGTTGATAACCATGTAGCAGTTGATTTTTCGAATTTCTTTTCAAATCTTCAGACATTCATTAAACTGAATGGTCTTTGCTATGGATATGTTAATTCAAGCTTACAATGTTCCAATTCTAATACGTTTTTCTAAAATCTAAAGTAAACTTTAATAAATAGGAATAGTTTAATAGGTAATTGCAAGACTTGCAAGACTCTTGCTGCAAGACCAAGACCAAGACTGGCTAAGTCTCGTCTTGGTCTTGCATTTGGGCTACACTAATTTTAATCGTTGGATCTAAATATCCGGCCTCAGAAACAAACTTCGTGGCGCAGTGGTATGCGCGGTGGATTTATAAGACGGAGGTCCTAGATTCGATTCCTGGCGGGGCAGATTGAGATTTTTCTTAATTTGTCTTGATCTGGCTTGTATAGGCTTTCGCCGTGGTTAGTTACCACCCTACCGACAACGACTTGCCGCCAAGCGACTTACCGTTACGTACACGTCGATGTCGTGTAGAAACCGAAAGGGGTGTGAATTTCATCCTACACCTAACAAGTTAGCCCGCTTCAATCTTAGATTGCATCATCTCTTAACATCAGGTGTAATAGCAGTCAAGGGTCAACTTGTAGTCGATGAAAAAAAGAAAAGCTGATAAACGATTAGGAGTATGGGTCCGTCTTTGTCGTATCAAAGTTAACCCCAAACAAAGTGCAGCTGTACTATTTAATATGCTTAAGCAGATAGCCTCCCCTCCCAGAGGTCTCCCTTTATGGGACGCCCATTCCACAAAAACATTTACGTTATAATCTAGAAAGTCGGGAAAATCTATCTACCTACAAAGACGGCAACCGGTCAAATGACTCCTCCATTATTTTTATTTTTTATTTTATTTTAACTGTTAAAACTGGTAAGTCTAGTAATAAAACAGGGTTTCATGTATGATTATTTATTATATTTATAGACATATTTTAGATTAAAACATTTTGTTTACATTACAAATGCCACAAAGTGGCTTTTTACAAATGTCGCAGACTTTATTAGTTTTATTTTTGCACTTTTGTACATAACATTCCCGCCTTTTCCGAGTTTCCGGATTTTGAATAGAAGATCGAGAAGTAGATGGTGTAGACTCTTTAGGCAATTCTTGGGTTCCAGAAAGTTCGGCATCGATTTTTACTTTGCCGCAAAGTTCACTAGCTAAACTCAGTATGAAATTTCTTCTTTTTATGTTGATACCTGACATTTTTTTATACAAAATGAAAGAATTTATCCCTGCTAGGTCTAGAATATTGAAAAAAACCTGTACGGGCCACCTTCGAGATGCCGCTTTGACACTATATTTTTTTACCATCTGGTCAGCCACATCCACGCCGTACTTGGTAGCATTGTAAAAAGTCACAGTTTCTGGTTTTTTCTTAGGGTGATTGAAGTCTATTTCAACATTATTATGTAACGTGCTAAGCAATAACACGTTTTTGTTTCGTTTTCCTTGATGAATTGTGAGTGTACATCTATCAGATTTCAGGATTTTTGTTTCAAACAAAGTCATATGAAGTGATTTGACGTAAGGTGGAATCTCTCGTCGTGTCCTGTTCATAGTTCCTATAATGGTTGTGCGTTTTGCGAGCAAGTTATTTGCCAATTTTACCGATAAATAAATTTCTTCCAAACGTCTGATACAAGTGCAAATTTGTCTTGTTGAAGTCGTGAACTTCTTTCAGATCTGTGATCGAATCGTAAAAACTTCATAATTTCTTTGCATCTGTCACGAGGCATAACACTTGAAAAAAAATTTACTCCCCAAGTTTTACTCCATAGCTCATTTACTGGAATATTTTTTGCACCGTAGGCACCTCGAGCATAGCAAATACCGATAAAACTTTCCAGCTGTTCCAAAGTTAGTATCCAATTGTTGTGGCCTAGTTGCCTATTAGCTTCTTCTTGAGTACATTTCTGAATATGTCTCAATATAGATTCATCAATCACAAGCCTCCACGAATCCAATATACTTCCAGTGAAATTTCTTCTTGCATATGAAGTAGGCGCTGCTTGCTCAGTTATTATATTGTGCCGTGCTCGGCGACCACTTTGAGTTGACTCCACTTGAAGTGACCAAGACGTACCGTCGGTAGCGGTGATAAGACCTTGAAGCTCAGAATCATCTGAACTATGACTCCTGCCCCGGCCTCGACCACGGCCTCGACCACGAGCACCGCCACGACCATGGCCACGAGAACTCGAACTGTGAACGTTTTGTAAAGTTGCAAGAGGTACATGATCTTCCAGGTCACTTTCTTCCGAAGAGGAACTCGAACTGAATTGTGGTACCGCACAATCATCGTCACTATTGCGTTCTGCACTCTCAGAGCCACAATCCGATTCATCTTCGCGAATATTTTGCAAGATTGAAAGTATTTCTTTATCCTGAAGCCTTCGAGATATTTTTCACAAATGACTTACAATAATTTCGACTAAATTCACGGGCAGTCGAAACAATACTAACTTTTTTGACTTACAAACTAGGAGTGGGCGATACAAATCATACGCGTTTACTGTACCTATATATTGGTCCAATATCTAATAGCTATATATCAGAAAACACGCTAACTATATATTAGATGTCGACGCGTACGACGCGACGTGTACCCGCTAAGGAGCGTACTACTCTACTGTTTCAATATCATATCAACTCCCTTGAACCAACGGTACGGGCTGTACATATGATATTGAAAAATCTATGATATTCTTACAACTGAAACTGACGAATCGAGCGCCGAGCGTATGAGCCGTATTTAACAGACACAGCGGTACAAGAAAGACTGAAAATGCGATTATCAACGTTATTTCTAAGAGCCTAAGGCCTAATTTGGAAAAAAATATTAACAACTACCTGGGTAAAATAAATAATTTCAAACTATTTTAAATCTTAAGTTGTAAGTTTTAAAATCTATTTTTAAATAAAAATAATCGTTGTATTGACCTTCGGCCTTGACTTACTCATATTACCCTAATTTTGAACTTGTGAATTTTAAGCCTGCAATAGTTGAGTATGGAGTTGTGGACTTATATTTACAAATATTTTTGCTAACATGTTTTTACGTTCAGCAGCATGCCGCACTTAATAGCTTTTTACTAAGGTCTAAGTTACCCAAAAGTAGAAAGATGTAATTCAAACAATGCAATGCTAAGCTAACAATGCAATCAGTTATCATGTGACGTTCTTGAGTTTTTGTCACGATTTTTTTCACGCTGCTGGTCAAGGGTCTGAATTCGACCCGTAAAAAAAAATTGGGAAGTGTAAAATTTATGGATTGTACATTTATTTTGTCATTTTGTCACGACGAAAGTAGGTATCTTATGACCCTCTATCTTAATATTAAAAATTATCAAAATGGGATTAGTTATTTACGCTATTCTGATTAGAAAATGTAACAGACATCCAACTGCTAGAGTATGTATTTACGAGTTATTATAGAGTTACTTATATACACGTTTTATATACCTACTTCTAATTATCTTGAATATTTTCATTACATATGGAATATCAACAAATCAGCCCTGAAAACGAAAATTCAGCCTGAAAAGATAGGCAAATAAATAAATTGAAGTAATTACACGGTAAACTTTTATCATAAATACGTCTAAAAGACTTACTTAGAATAGTTCTTCACATTCTTACCTTAACTTGGCGCACTATTTTTTATTTCAAGATGCAGGATTAGGCGCAAGTGCGTGAAAGGAATTTCAAGTGTTCTATTTTAAAAAATTAAAACCGATCAATTGTGTGCCATTCGATGCAAAGGGTTCCGTAGTTGTACTTCACTAATTTAGAATAGTGTTATTAATCTCATTTGATTAATTTTCAAAAAACAATTTGAGCGAACATTTCCTTCTCTAAAAACGTTTTTTTAGACGGTTGACTAAAATACTTTTACTTATAAACTAAATTTCACAGCAATACTTTTCCTTTCAATTTCATTACATAAACTGTCGCCGTCAGTTTTTAACCTATCCATAAGCACATTAAAGTTTCACAGCCCCGAGGGGTCCCCTGGCAACCGTCAGGCAAATAATGACAGCTGTCATTATAGCTCCGTCGCTACCCGGGTAGCCGCGGGCCTCAAAGAAGGTTTGAAGGTCAGGCCCACAGGGGTTAATTTAGTTGGTAATTTACTGGCCACTTTTTTTAAGTCTCCAGTCAACTTTGACTAAGTCATCTATACATCTCAAAGATTATTTTGAATCAATATGTAATTCTTAGATTATTTAAATATAATGTTGATAACTTAAGGTCTTATCCACACCCTTTTTGTACAATAGAATTAATATTGCATTGTTATTTTTACATAAAATATACATAAAAAGGAGGTAAAAATTTAAGTTTTGAGATTTTTATTTTATTACTTTAGTAGAGTATTTTATTTACTTATTTTATTGGTGTTTATTCATACTAAATTACAGTTTTTCACAATTAAAAGTTTATGAGATAAATCGAGAACAAACAGATAGATGAACTGACTTGTCGAAGTTATAAGAGTTTCTTGTTAACTATGCGAACCCTAAAAAAACACTTAAAAATCCCTTAACGCATTCCCTTAAGAAATGAACTTCTAAATACGCATGCATTATTTATATACAAATTAAGAAACATAACTTTAGTAAAAGCCAATAACTATCAATTGCTTGTTGTAAACATATAATTATTGTTAGTCATTCTAATTCAAAGTACCATAATTGCGGTAAATGCAGTCAGTCCTAAGCCTGAACAAAGTATGAAGGAAAGTTCAATTCATTTATTCTAAGTACACCACACTATACATCAATAAAATTAAACAATATTGTAAAATAATAAAATTCATCAAGATCGCTGCCAATATGACTTAGGATAATATCATCGATAAAAATTCCACTGCCATAAGTTTATATATCTATACGGCTCCCATACAAAATTTAAAGACATCGATATTTCAATAACACGTGCCAAGGTCACGCATGTTCACCCAAAAGATCCCCACAGTTTACCACTTGAGTAGAGACTTACAATACGTCCATACTCCATAATCAAGTACCTACATAGTTACTTAACTGATGTCCAAAATATTTACTATCAGATGTATAAAACAGTTTTGGAATATCATAGATTCTGGCCAATATATAGATATTAAAATATATAGATTCAATATCGGTTACTCAAATCTGATATATAGATACGATTCAATTCAGCGCAACGACGATATTACCCATGCCTATTACAAACCACAAACAACTGATAAGCGTACCTAATTTATGTTCTACCCTCTCATATTACAATTGTAAACATTTATCGGATCTCAGCCGTCAAATGACTGCCGCCGTCTTTGTCGGTATATCAAGATTTTAAATAATAAACAAAAGAGATGTGAGTTATTTTTATACATAGTTCCACTTAACTACTAATATTATTAAAAGTCACAAAATTTCAATACGTTAAGTCAAATGGTTTTTCAGTTAATCAACATTTAAATTAAAATTGCAGTCAAATGACTGCTCCCGTCTTTCTAGTGTTAATTGGTGCATTCTGACAATAATTGGATAAATTTTATATTCAGGTGATATAAAAATATTTCAACGGGAATCTTTGGTTTTTATTTAATACAACTTTGCTCTTGACTGGATTCACTATTCACACCTTTATGTCGATTCTTAAAAAATGTACATCGTACGAACATGTCGCTTATATGTCATCGATCACCCCACCTTCAGTAGGATTGTCATTTTAATATGGCAAAATGTACTACTAGTGCCGTACTATGACAGTATAGTACAAGTACGATGCGTGGCGATAAATCACTAAAAAGTAAGAAATAAATTTTTTTAAATAAAAATAGAACCGACTCAAAACGCAGTAAAAAGTAAAAAATAACTGTGTCATTTAGTTGCTTTAAATTACTTAAGCATATCTAGGAGTCGGTGCCAGCCAAGATTTCTACTTTAAGGACGTTACGTAGAACCCACAAACTGCTTTACTACGTAAAATAAAGGTTCCTTAAACTTTGCTGACACAGACTTCATAGATATGTGTTGGCAGCATTGTATACTGTTTGACTATAGACAATATAGTGGCCTCATTTTCTGTATTGTGGTACCGCGTTTAAACTATAGATAATAGACTAGGGGCGGTACTCGTCGAGCAAAAATGGTGGGTGGTAAGCTATAAAGTATGCCCCTATGGATAATTGTTATCATTCACTCTAGTGTCCGAGTCTTGTGCAGTCATACTGTTTGACTATTGCTAGAATCTGTGCTTGTAATGTTTAATTAAGTAATTACTGTAATAATGTTTCATTTTGATCATATTTGATGTCTTTATAAATAAATTGTTATTAAGTTTGTCTTTTGGTGTTTTAAGTTGTATTCCCTTCTGGCTGTTTGTCAACATATGCTTAAGTAATTTAAAGCAACTAAATGACACAGTTATTTTTTACTTTTTAGTGCGTTTTGAGTCGGTTCTATTTTTATTTAAAAATTTTTTTTCAATTCAATATCATACTATTTTATTTCAATGTCATGCCTAAATCACAATGTCTTATTTTCTATGAACTCATTATAGCCTTCTTGACAAGCCATGTTTTGAGAGTTTTTTTTAATGTATTTATATTTGACTGATTTCTTATACTCTCAGGGATTCTATTAAATACTTCCAGAAGTATTTAATTTAATATGGGTCCAGACCCATCTCTGTTATTGTTTTTCAGGTTTTTTTCAGTCTCTGATATTTTGCAATTAATCTATAGGGGTACCTTAGGTTGGAATAGCTATTGGGAAACTGGTTTTAATGATGCCAGGCGTACGTTGCCACACTGTAAATTATTAAGCTGGGAAGTGTCAAAACGCCCATTACTGTAAAAAACGATCAAGGTAGTTAAAACACAACGAGCTATGCTAATAATATGTTAAACATTATTTACCCACCTGCTGCCCCAAAGCTAACACAAAGCTGTCGGTTACCTTTATTAATCCGCGTCAAACAAAACAAACAGACCGTTTGTAATTCTAATTATTGTCAAAGCAAATAGTTACTTTGTACGTGCTTGTTTACTGAAAAAGTTTGGTCATTATTTAACTACGTAATCAATGGTACCTTAACCGAGTTTTGCACAGATTTTAATTTTATAATTATATTTAGTTACGAATTACGCCTTATAAAGAAGTGTAACTGTTTTAAAGTCCCCTCAACGACAACATTCATCATCATCACCATCAGCCTATATCAATCTACTGCTGGACACAGGCTTTTCCGACACCGCGCTACCACACACGATCCTCTGCCTTTCTACTCCAGCCACTTCCCACTAGCATTTAGAGGTCGTCGAACTATCTGGCTGAAGGGCGTCCTACACTGCGCTTAGTGGTTTGTGGTCACCACTCCAAAGCACGCCGGCCCCAGCGACCATCTGTTCTGCGACTTACATGGCCTGCCCACTGCCACGTCAACGTGCTTGTCCTTTGAGCTATGTCTACCACTTTGGTTCTCCTTCAGATTTCCTCATTAACGACAACATTAGATACATCTAATATAAATATTTAAAAATATGATTTACATCATGTTTTGATCTATCTAAAGGTTATAATTTAAGTTCAAAAGTATTAAATTGGTATGAAATCGTTTATTGATTGATACCCATACTGGGTCAATGTCGTGACCATAAATAACTCAGTACTTTTAGAGCTTCGGTAGAATCATTTCTTGCAACCATACATAAATCTTAACAGTTAGAAGCTCTACTTTTCCCTCTAGATTACGTATGAAGTTCCTTCCTTCTACATTATGAAGTGGCCACTTAAATTGCCAGTTCGTGTTTTCAGTAAGTAAAAAAACTTTATTTATATAAATTACACGAACTGCGACATATGGTTGCACGACGTCGTGTTTTTTTTATTAGACGAACTGCCACACTATTTTGTGACCGACTCTATATACTTGTATTCATCGTTCGTTGAAATATTACAGTATAATGTAACGAATGCGTTACACCCGAGAGAAAATGCCCCACCACCCACACGCGAACACGCAATAGCGTAGCTGAAAGCCTGCCAATACGACATCGTTTGCGCGCGCAATGCACTCTGACGGTTTGCCCTTAAGCAACATTCAGCTTGATTCTCAGGAATCGCTGAAGCCTAAATATGATATAGAATGTAACTAAATATCTTCAACGATTTACTCGCACCTTTACATAAGGCTTTATTCGCGTCTCTACCTCAACAAACAATGTATTTGTTTTCATGTGTGTATTTATTTTATTTTATTATTTTTATCTTTATTTTGTAATTTTGGCCCAAAAACGTCCGAAATTTCCGCCGCCTGAAAATGGCGTATTCCATGTTTTTCTCATAAGCCCTTCAATATGGGTATCATATGAAATGTCTTGAAAAATAGTGTACTATACAGTATGTCAGTTTTCAATTCCTATATGGTCGCCGCAACAAAATGGCGTATTACATATTTTTTACCTCAATCTGGGTACCATATGCTTAGGTGTTGTCTAGTACAACAATTTCCAATAATTTTTTCGTATTATTTATTCCAATTATTTATTTGTTGTAAATGTACGATTTTTGATTGTAACAAACGCCATCTATTGTTAAATAGCTTTAGTGATGTTATGTCGGTACAGTTGTTAATGCATAAAACACGTAGAAAACAACAATTTCCAAAAATGAAACTTAGCTAAAACACAAGAAAACGTCGCCGAAAATTCCAATTCAATTACCGTTTATCAAAAGAAACATTTAAACTCATTCTCAATTTAAAGCGATATATAACTTAAGAATCGGTATATATTTTTGAGCTTAAATTTGCTTTGAAATCTCACGTGTTTGGAGTAACTTAAGTTAGAACCAAATACGTGCTACATTAATTAATACGTTATAAAGTGAAGCAGTCTGGAGGTAACGTCGAAAACACAAAGTTGATGTAAAGTTTATGTCAAGACAAGAATATCAATCATAAAACATGAACACGTCTCATTTAGGAGTAAGAAAAGTTATTCTTATCTACTTGTGACAGATCTTGTTGGAAAGTTGCTGAGTAATGCCTGAATCACATTTGTTAGCTTCGATTTTCACATTTTGACGTGACTACGTCTTATAATTCGATAGAGCCGGCTGCACGCACGAAAAAACATGACTCATGCGGCGTTACCTCGCTTTGAGGCTTTCCATGTAAGGCTTGAAGTGCAAGCGAGAGCCCGGAACGAGCGACAAAGAAGCACAATCGGCCTTTGCGTTCGGCAGCGTTCGACATCTGTCTATTAAATATAATTATTAAATATATTAATTTTAAATTAAAAATTATTATATTTATTATAAATTTAAAACATAAATTTATAAAAACAAAATCAATTATTTTATTAATTTAAATTAATATTTATAAAAATATACTTAAATTAAAAATTTTAATAACCAATTAAATGCTACCATTCCATCAGTATTTTCTCCAGACGTTGTCACGTTCAAATATCGTCAGTAAACCGATTTTACAGACAATCAATTTTTTTTCTTTATTGAAAGCTGTTATGGTAAGTGACGATACAATCCAAGATTTGAAATGAGCTAACTTGTTAGAGCTATGATGAAATCCACTCCTCTTTTGGTTTTTACACTATTAGGTATGCTACATCGCTTGACGTTACGTCTTTGCTGGTAGTGTGGTAACTAGCAACGGGCGAGCTTTCCACTAATCAGACCTTTTTTTTATCGAATACAAGTTGGCCCTTGACTGCTATCACACCTGATGTTAAGTGATGATGCAGTCTAAGATGGAAGCGGGCTAACCTGTTAGGAGTGGGACGAAAATCCACACCCCTTTCGGTTTCTACACGACATCGTACCGGAACGCTAAATCGCTTGGCGATACGTCTTTGTCGGTAGGGTGGTAACTAGCCACGGCGAAAGCCTCCCACCAGCCAGGCCAAGACAAATTAAGGGAAATCTCAATCTTCCCCGCCGGGAATCGAACCCAGGACCTCCGTCTTATAAATCCACCGCGCATACCACTGCGCCACGGAGGTCGTGAAACCTGGACCAATATGGAAAATCTTAGTCGGCCCAGCCTGGAATCGAACCCAGTACCTCCGTCTTTTAAATCCACCGCGTATACCGCTACGGAGGGCGTCAACATTACCATCACACTTGTGAGCTTCGATTTTACAACATTATTACCAGCTGATGAACGTTCACTGTTGGATATCTTGTAAGGCCTTCCAATCACTATGGACTTGAGCCACTTGCAGTACCTATTCCTTGTTTAATGTCACAGTCCATCGAGTGAAGGATCGCTATTCCAGAACCTTGGGTCTCCAATGTCGATCGTCTCTTTGAACTATGCGTCTCTTTGAATTGTGGCTAGCCTTTGTGGCTTTGATCACGAATAATTATGCGAATGCATTCTTCTATAAAATTTTCAATACATTCCAAGCTCGGAGTCGGGAAGTTGGTGGTGTTAGACACCCCTGCCCCCGAGAACCCTATGAGCCTCTAGCCAGACATAAACTAATTGCACGCAAACCTTCTTAAGGAATTAGTGACTTAAGTTTTTAGCGACTGACTGACAGACGGGGCGATGTACTTTTTATTGAGCACTGCGCTTGAGCAGAGTGCAAAAATCATTTGTGCGACTGAGTATACGATTTTATAATGTCAGTCCAAAGGAAGTACAGCTAGTAGAAGTACGTGCTATTACAAAAGTTTAAAAAATATGTTAAAAGCCATTTACTAAGTAAAGGTTACTATAAAATTAATTTTATTAACGACAAAGATACTTGGAAGTAGTCAGCTGTTCTTTATACACACAAGACGGAGGAGGTTCTCAATTCGACACGTATATTTATTTTTTTATGTATGACCACAAGGGCACACTTCCAAGGTGGTCCCATTGTCATCATGTTAGGATCTGATGATGATATCCTGGGAAAATTGAAGGAACTCTTCAAATTTTGGAGTGATTTACTGTGATTTCGGTTTTTGTCTCGGTATCGGTAGCTTTTTGGCTACTAGTGCCGTATAATATACTAAGACAGTATATAACGAGTACGTTACGTGGCGATAAATCACTAAAAAGTAAGAAATAAAATTTTTTAAATAAAAATAGAACCGACTCAAAACGCACTAAAAAGTAAAAAATAACTGTCATTTAGTTGCTTTAATTTACTCAAGCATATCTAGGAGTCGGTGCCAGCCAAGGTTTCTACGTTACCTAGAACCCACAAACTGCTTTAGTACGTAAAATAAATGTTCCTTAAACTTGGCTGGCACCAACTTCGTAGATATGCTTAAGTAAATTAAAGCAACTAAATGACACAGTTATTTTTTACTTGCGTTTTGAGTCGGTTCTATTTTTATTTAAAAATTTTTTTAGAATACAAATTGTAACATTGATTTTTTAGAAAGAGCAACTGCTGAGTTTCTTGCCGGCTCTTCTCCGCAGATCTGCCTTCCGAACCGGTGGTAGAGTCACTACGTACTGACAGACTTGACGTTTCTAAAGTGCTTGCAAAACAGCTTACTTTAAATAAATGATTTTGAATTTTTGAAATTTGAATTGATAAATAATGTGAGAGTATATAATTAGAAATTATTTCTTTTCAGATAATTAAAAACCTTTTTCAAACCTAGTAGAAGAAAAAGCTTAAGTATTTTTTATAATCCGCATTTATTTGTTTGTCAATGTAAAAGGAATCTTTCAAATCTCTATATCTATCCAAGGACATATCAAGGAGCCCGTGTTAGTAAGAAGTGTAGAATTTTATTGAGGGTCCATATTGATTTCTTTTGACAGACTAACGTAGTTATTCACAAAGGGTGTCTGAAGAAAACCTCTTTATAAAACTGTTGATAGAAAGGAGGGTATTTCTAAGAATATTCCTAAGGTATATATTTCTTAGACGCAGACATACAAATTTGTAGCTTAAATAGAAAAAGACTTTACTGAAAATTATTATTAAAAGCCAGCTAAAACATATAACGTTTATTAATGAAATCACATAGTTCATCTATATCATTCATTTACACTTATCCTGTTCATTAAATCTGCTTTATTTATTACACAAACATGACAACATATTTAGACATTATACAATTATACGATAACAATTCCAATACTTATAATCACTTCACTTCTTAACTTTGTTTTTGTAGATTATGATCACTTGCTCTCTCACTGTTGACTGTGTTAAATGTATTTTGACAATCACTTTCATCAAGTCGGTTAAGTGGGAGATAATGGTGCAATGCAGCATTTTCTGCAGTTCTGCCAACCAATCGCGTAGTGGGGCGTCATCAGTTCAATGTAGCCAACTGTGCGCCCACAGATAACGCACATTTTCCTTAGAGGATTTTACAAACGACAACATTATTATACTGATTTATTTGTTTATTGCATATTTCTACAAAATCTTTTAGTCTGTCCTGAATAATGATCAAAACACACTAGTCCTGAAACTCTTCAGAATTTAAAGATTTTTGACGGCCTCCGTAGCGAAGTGGCATTGTTGGTTTATAAGACGGAGATCTTGGGTTCGTTTCCTCGGGCCGGTATTTCTAAATTGGCATAGGTCTGGCCGGTGGAAGGCTTCGGTCGTAGTTAAGAACTAACCGACCGAATTACCGACAGAAATGTATCGTCTACGATGTTATGTAGAAACCGAAAGGGATGTGGATTTCATCCTACTCCTAACGAGTTAGCCTGCTTCCATCTTAGATAACACTAGCTGTGCCCGCGACTTCGTCCGCGTGGAATAGTTATTTTGGGCATCATTTATTTTTGCGAACAACCTCCTCAGCTTTATAAATTATTAATATTATTACGTTGATACAACTCTTAAAAAATGCATTAATTTCAACCAAATTTAATTACCATAAAAACGGTTCTAGTGAGTTAATCTTAAAAGATAGATATATACTGTCGTGAACATTTTTTTAGATCATTTGAAGAGGAATAATTCTTTCATACATATATTTTTGGTTTATCTTGAACCGTTTTCGCAGCGCACGAAACGGAAGCCCTGAAGGATGAATAATTTTCCCTGTTTTTTTTACATTTTTCATTATTTCTTCGCTCCTTATAGTTGCAGCATGATGTTATATAACCTAAAACCTTCCTCGATAAATGGTCTATTCAACACAAAAAGATTTTTTCAATTCGAACCAGCAGCTCCTGAGATTAGAGCATTCAAACAAACAAACAAACTCTTCAGCTTTATAATGTTAGTATAGATTACCATCAAGTGTGATATTTAGTCAAGATTTAACTTATAATAAATAAAAAAAAACAATTTTTAAATGCTGAAATAAATATTAACAAACCAAGATTTTTTACTATGTCATTGCCTCTTGATTTTATGTCAAAGCCATGATCTTAGATACCAAACCAATTTGTAAGCTGAAGGAAAATAGGAGAAAAAAGTTAATTGAATAAGTACGGTATATTGCATAAAGAAAATACCTATTATAACAAAATGAAATAAATTTACCTTGCTTGGTCTCACTTAATAACATAAAGGCCGAGGATTTTCTTCTGAAGCCGCGGGCATGGTCCAGGTCGGATTCTCGCGGCGATGTTTTTGTGACGTTTTATTATAAACTAACTGTATCCTGCGGTTACACACGCCTAGAGCATATTTCCTTGTCCATATATTACGGAAAATTCTTATTTCTTACACTATCCCCGATCCTGTAAAAAAGCTATGAACTATTACAGAACATTTTGCAAAAAGAGTTGAATACTCTTTAGCTCTTGTAAAGTTTTAAATTAATTTTATAAGTATTTTATAAAATTTTGTTTGAATAATTTATAGTAAATACAAAAGAAAGCATGAAAGAAAGGAATGAAAGTGAATGTCAGCAAAACGAAAGTTATGATTTTTGAAAGAGATGAACATGTGACAGATTGTAATATTTTGATAGATGGAGAGAAAGTAGAAGAAGTAAAAGAGTTTGTATACCTGGGTAGTAAATTCACGAAAGATGGAACGTGTGAGAGTGATATTGAAAGAATAGTAAATGCTGGTAACATGGTGAATGGTGCTCTACATGCATTTATGAATAGCCAGAAAGTGTCTCAGAAGGCAAGACTGGCTGTGCATAGAGGTGTGCTGGTGCCCACACTCATGTATGGTGGTGAAAGTTGGGTATGGCAGAAGAAGCATAAAAGTAAAATAAATGCAGTAGAGATGAGAGCGCTGAGGGGACGAGTGGAATAAAACTGAGTGATAGAGTTAACAATAGTATAATAAGAGAACAGTGTGGTGTAAAAGAAGATGTAGTGATTAAAATAGAGAAAGGGATGCTTAGATGGTTTGGGCATGCAGAGAGAATGGATGAAAGAAGATTAACAAAAGAGATTTATGAGGCGAGAGTGAATGGAAGTGTAGGAAGGGGAAGACCTAGGCGAATGTTTCTGGACCAAATTCAGGACATTTTAAAAAATGGCCAGGTCAAGAGTACCCTAAACCGACGATCTTGTATGAAAGGATTAATGAGAGTGGAAGAAGCTAAGGAAGTATGCAAGGACCGTGGCAAATGGAAAGATGTAGTCTCTGCCTACCCCTATGGGAACGAGGCGTGATGCTATGTATGTATGTATGTATGTATCCAGTTTGACGGCAATGACATCTGATGACAAGTAACGGCTAACTTATTTGGAGTGTGATCAATTCCACACCGCTTTTGTTAACCGATTAAAAAACGGAGGAGGTTCTCAATTCAATGATAAGTATATATAATATAATATGTATGACAACGAATAATTTTTATACAGTGGTCCGATTTTGAAAACTGTTTTTTATTAGAAAGGGTACATTTCCAAAATGGTCCCATAGTCATCATGTGATCGTCAGATCGTGACCGATGTGATCGTGTGATAATCTGATGATGAGATCCTGGGAAAATCGAAAGAACTCTTTAAATTTTAAAACTGGGTGCGATTTCGATATTTGTGTAAGTGTCGGTAGCTTTTTGACTACAAGTATCGTATAATGTATGTACTTTAATAAGTAGTACAAGTAGGTTACGCGTCGATAAATCACTAAAAAGTATGAAAAATTACCCCAGCCGGGAATAGGACCCAGGACCTGTTATAAATACACTGCGCATACCACTGCGCCACGGAGGCCGTGAAATATAAATTCACCAGCAATTATTTGTGTCAGAGCTTGCAGTAGGTATATATATATATTTTTTATCAACTACAAGTTGGCCCTTGACTGCTATCACACCTGATGTTAAGTGACGATGCAATCTAAGATGGAAACGGGCTAACTTGCTAGGAGTAGGACGAAATCCACAATTTCCACACCCCTTTCGGTTTGTACACGACATCGTACCGGAACGCTAAATCGCTTGGCGGTACGTCTTTGTCGGTAGGGTGGTAACTAGCCACGGCGAAAGCCTTCCACCAGCCAGATCAAGACAAATTAAGAAAAATCTCAATCTGCCCCGCCGGGAATCGAACCCAGGACCTCCGTCTAATAAATCCACCGCGCATACCACTGCGCCACGGAGGTCGTCAAAAAAATTTTACTGTAACCCTTATTTCAATCGCTAAGCCTTTGATTTCACCGACCACTGTACAACAACCTTAAGTTGACTTTGAGTTTGACTCTGGTCTCTTGAACCCTTACCGCCATTACTATGGGTGATTTATAGCCAAAACTGTATGGAAAACTCAGAAACTTTTCAGACGACAAAATATCGGTTCATCTGAATACCTACGTGAAATTATATTCCTGATTTCCCCGTGGACTAACTTGCGGTTGACTGTTAAAGAGAGGAAGCTCTTATTCCCAGCCGTAGCCGCTTTTAGGGATCCGTAAAAATTAAGAACATAGAACCCTGTTCGTCTGTATATCTATGTTTGTTTGGTGTTTTTATAGTTATAATTAAATGACCAGACAGATGGCTCTCTATAATGGTGAATGGAAACACTAATACGACAGTAAAACTTTACAGGGCATAGAAATACCACGTCCTTGAGGCTTGAGTCGATCTAGCTGAGACATAGATGTTTTAACCTCATGTGCCTGCAACAAAAAAAAATAATTTTTAACCGACGAAAAAAAACGGAGGAGCTTCTCAATTCGATATATATATTTTTATGTATGACCAGTGACCACGCATAACTTTTTACAGAGTTGTCCGATTTTGATAATTCTTTTTTTATTAGAAAGGGCACACTTCCAAGGTTGTCCTATTGTCATCATGTTATGATCTGATTATGACATCCTGGGAAAATTGAAGGAACTCTTCAAGTTGTATAGGCACACTTGCAGTGATTTCGGTTTTAGTGTACAAATCGTTAGCGTTTGGCTACAAGTGCCTTATTATGATAGTATAGTACGAGTACGTTACGTGCCGATAAATCACTAAAAAGTAAGAAATAAAAATTTTTAACAAAAAATAGAACCGACTCAAAACGCACTAAAAAGTAAAAAATAACTGTGTCATTTAGTTGCTTTAATTTACTTAAGCATATCTAGGAGTCGGTGCCAGCCAAGGTTTCTACTTTAAGGACATTACCTAGAACCCACAAATTGCTTTACTACGTTAAATAAATGTTCCTTAAACTTTGGCACCGACTTCATAGATATGCTTAAGTAAATTAAAGCAACTAAATGACACAGTTATTTTTTACTATTTTGTGCGTTTTGAGTCGGTTCTATTTTTTGCTAAAATTTTTTGGCTACAGAAATTAGATAAGTACGTGAGGTAAATATAGAAAGCAAATAAAGAGATCTGTGTATATCAGATACTATTCGGTTTTTATTCTTTTCAGTAGGTATTCTACTTAATATGGTGCAAACGGTTACTACGTTCGGATGGATCCTAGTTTATATACAATGTAGTTATACACTGTGTACAACAAATATGTTTTTTTTTATCAACTGCAAGTTGGCCCTTGACTGCTGTTAATTGATGATGCAATCTACGATGGAAGCGGGCTAACTTTTCGGAGTAGGATGACATCCACACCCCTTTCGGTTTCTACACGACATCGTACCAGAACGCTAAATTGCTTGGCGTGTAGACGTACTGGGTAAAAGTAATGTTTCTATAATCCGTAACTTTCCTAATATGTAACGTACCTATAAAAGTTGTGACAAAAATACAACCTCTTGTCCACGAATAAGTAAATAATTTATGAGTTTGATAACTTTTCTAAGCCAGAAGAATTATTATATCTAATAAAAGAGTGTAAATTTTATCTTTGTTCGTTGAGATCATTCTCCCTATCCCTTTTATTATGGATTAAAGTCCTGAAATGGCGAATTTAAATAGGCACCCAGACCTATTCTTAAATTCGTGGGAATAAAACTTTTACGGCCCTACTAAGTTACTATCAGCTTCACGAGCAATTTAGAAATTAGGTAGAACGTGTTCAGTTTTTTAAACGTTGATTTTGCGCGAACGAATTGTTACGAAACGCCTGGCATTTGTTTTGCATTTGACGGTCGACCCAACTTTTACTATTACATTTTAGCAGGCGCTTCGTTTATTAAATTACCCCTTTTGTTTCGCACTAGCTCTGCCCCGCCGTTTCTTTTATATTTCTTTTTTAATCGTTTCTTAATATTATATTATCTATGATTATTAAAAAATTGTACATAACTACACAGTATCTTCTGTAATAGCTGATGTAAGGCAAACGAGTAAATATAACTGGACCGAGGTATCGGATTTCTTGAATGACATGGTAAGTTAAGTCAAATTATTATATTTATAAGCTCTCTATTTCATAAGCCTAGATTTTTTTATAACTTATAATAGCTTTTTTTAACTACTACAAGTTGGCCCTTGACTGCTGTCACTGCTAATGTTAAGTGATGATGCGATCTAAGACAAAAGCAGGTTAACTTGTTAGGAGTAGAAGAAAATCCATAACCCTTTCGGTTTCTACACGACATCGTACAGGAAAGCTAAATCGCTTGGCGGTAGAGTGGTAACTAGCCACGGCGAAGGCCTCCCACCAGCCAGATCATTACAAATTAAGAAATTTCAATCTGGCCCGTCCAGAATCGAACCCAGGTCCTCGATCTTATAAATCCACCGCGCATACCACTGCGCCACGAAGGCTGTCAAAAATATCTGTCTGTTTTACTTGAACGCACGGTGTAACTCCAATTCCGGGATGAGAATTGTAACTTAAGAAAGTAAAGCTTAATAATTTACAGTCCGACCCAACTTGAACCTAGAACTTTGCAGTCCAAAATCAGATAGACTCATCAATGAACCTAAGTAGCAAAATTTAATTATCTGTTGGTAATAATATCAAAATAAAGGTTACTAAATGTAATCTTGCATTTTCTTGCAAGTAAATTCATTTTAAAATAATTGCTAAAACATTTCTGTAGGCGTTTTCTTCTTGAATTTTTGCTGTAATTTAACTTAGATAAGGCAATTACTAAGTGAATTAATATCTCTAAAACATACCCATAAGCAAAATATAACTAGCCCAGATCAGCCTCTCTACTTAGTTTTTCTAGAAGAGGGAAAATGAAACTTAGACCCACCAAGCTGTTGTAATCTATGTTAACGGATTTAAGCCAACGATCAATATCATGGCAATGATCAGGCCTGACTGTTTAAAGTGGTCTCAGAGACACTAGGTTATTATCCTGCCAATATCAGTATGAAATTTATTACTGAAAATTTCGAGGAAGAAAGAAAACCTCTATATTTAATAGCTCGATTCCAATCTTGGACTTCGTGATCTGTGGGGCAAGTGTGAGTTTTTCACCGAGTGACTGCGTAAAAACGTACTCACTCGTAACGTCAAATTATATAGGCAAAAAAAACGTTTACTCTCACTATAACTAGATGGCGCTACTCCAATTCCATACAAAATTTGCGTTTACTGTTTTCGATATCGACGCGGTAAAATCTTACACTAGACACACTGAAGCCGTATGACACCAACGAGGCAGTTGTTTGTGATAGCATAAATCATTATCCTTACCAGCCTATTCATGGTTTACTACAGGGTCAAGCCTCCCTCTTTATAGGAGAGGGGATAGGGAGAGTAGACCCACCACGCGCGGGTTGGTGAGCTCATGGTGATAATGTTTCATTTATAATGATAATCTCGTGCTCTGAGGCACGGGGATGTTTTATTTTTATTTCCAAATGTACGGAAAGTCGTGCCGCAATGGTATGAACCCATTAATAAAAAGATATTGTAGAACAATGTATATCATCATTTTATTGCATTTTTTTACAGTGGCAAAATGAGATTTTTATAACTCGAAGTATTGGTCACGAGCCTAACGTTGGTTATCGTCCATTTCCGTATTGTTGTTCCGTATAGTTGTCACACTGACAAAGACAAACTGCTTCAATACATTTTTAAACAGGCTTCTCTGGATATGTCTTTTAGACACTTTGAAAGGAGTGTGGATTTAATTAGCTGAACCCAGTGCAACAATAAGGATTTAAAAAGTAAAGTGTAACTTGAAATAGATTAATTACTTTTTTTTAACACCATTTATCTCTCCGACTAAAAATGGCTTTTAAAACTTTAAACAAATTTACAATTTGTGGTCTTTCTGAAAATTTCATAGAATAATGTAAAACCCAGAATTATCCCATGACCCGACCCAGGGTTCAAACCCAGGTCCTCTTGATCGAAGCCACATAGGCTGACCACTAGACCAACGAGTCCAAATGTGAAATTATGGCATAAATAGCACTTGTAAACCACTTAAAGGTGTTTCAGTTATACGACCTGCGTGTGGCTCAGGTACTCGAACCTTTTGTTGTACAAATTATTGTTGGCTGCTATTGTTTTCCTTATAATAGTTACTTGTATTCTATTAATTATATTTTTTGTTATAAGAGCTAGTGAATAGATGTAATATATTATAATCTATTGTATTGGTAATGTTTTGTGTGCACGCCTTTCTATCAATGTCATTGTATTCAATCCGGAAATGGATGAGTATGACAATTTATGGTACTATTTATGGATTCCTATAATTATCATAGTGTAGATTTGATTGATGCATGCTTCTATACTAAAGCCAAACTATGAGAATGCTTGTCAACAAACAAATTAAAAACGAAGGGATGCTAGTATTTTACAAATATTAATTATTTTATGCGAATTCATGACGTAATTTAAATTGTACTGTAAAACTAATGAATTCTTCAATACCAGTTAAATAAGATTTTAAATAAAATAGTGTGAAATGATTAGGCATAAAACATGTTGAAGTTTCTACTTTCATTTTAAATTTGTTTGTTGACAAGCATTCTCAATCGAGTTTGGCTTTAGTATAGTTGGATTAATCCCTTATCCTTGCTATTATTAGAGGCGAAAGTTTGTATGTATGAATGGATGGATGGATGTTTGTTACTCTTTCACGCAAAAACTAAGTATCTACCCACTGAAAGATTTTGATGAAACTTATTTTATATTATAGCTAGCGGACGCTTGCGACTTCGTCCGCGTGAAACTTGGTGTAAACTTGAACTCCCGTTTGACCCCTTGAGGAGGTGACCATTATAAAACGTTTCTTAGCGCTCGCCTACGTTATTATAGCTATATGAAGAGCACACTTTATATGAAAGACTTTCATATAAAGCGTGCTATTTCCCCGCTACCCCTCTCAATTTAATTTTTCACCGTCCCGTCCCGTGTACTAAAGATCTACATTTTTGTTAAACATTGTACAATATTACAGTACATTAACAATAACAATATATATTTATGGCAAGCTGATATGTATAGCTTGTATTAAATAGTCTATTTCACTTTTTAGTCTAGCTTTCATAACAAACAAAATAATTTGCAATCCGACATGCAGATCTCGAGATTAGCCCGTTTAAACAAACAAACAAACTTTTTCGTATATTGTATAAATATGGTCTGCCATGCCAAATAAATTGAAAGAAAAGATCAAAGATCGAATTTTCAAAGAATATCAGTACCAAAATGTTGACCCCTATACAGTACGTATACCATAACACGGCGGAGGTTAACTTAATTTGGACGATATAGCGGCAGAGTTGTTTTTTAGAAATTTTGTAATATCTCCGAAACTATATAAATTATTAACATACTGTAAAAGGCAAATCTTATCTCTATAATATCCTTGTGATTATTAAATAATTTATTTTGATAAGTATTTAAGTTTAGTTCGATAAATAATGATGTAAACGTAAGCATATGAATTAAATGATTTTTTAAAACACATAACGTTGTATATATGCCAAAATATAAAAGATAGATATATGCTATCGCGGACTTTTTTGAAGAACTTTTTAAGATGTTAACAAAAAACCCAACTGCTTAGAAGTTATGAACTAAAAAGAGAAAAACAATGATCACTACGTCTATATAAAATTCTAAATACTTTATGTTGCTGCAGGCGGGGACAAACGTAGTTTTGGTAGATCTTTCTTTCCTCGCAGGTTAAAGTATTTTGTTCCTGTTTGCAGCACCATAAAGTATTTAGAATTTTATACAGATATAGTGATCCTCGTTTTTCTCTTTTCAGTTCATAACTTCTAAGCAGTCGAGTTTTTTGTTTTTATAATAATAATTCTTAATCTTTTTTTACTCTGTATTGCAGTAGAATTTGTAATGAATTAAAAAAAGCAGCTTCACCGCTATGTCAAATATCCTTAACAAGAGTGGCTGAACAGATCTTAGTGAAATTCCATATTATATATATAATTATATATTTATAAATAGGATGAGTCTGGATACAAAGAATGCAGCTCGGCACATAAAATAGATGAGAGTCTAGATTAATGTGAATACATTTTTATCTGGATATTCCCACAGGACCGGGATCTACTCGAGTGAAACCGCACGAGTTTTTACTATAAAGAAAGTTATAGGTACATAAGTATAACAAAAAAATAATTCTACATTGCGAACCCAAAATCCCAAAGTCGGCGTCGAATCTGACGTAAAGGTATTGTTACCTGCCCATCATTTTGTCCTGGCATCTTTCATTCATTGAATTCCTTTGAATGGGAGAGCGAGTAACGAATTCTTGGGAAATGGCAGCTAGATCGGGGACATCTGCAATTGTGACTGAGTGTGTTTAATGGATATATTTTACCCGACTTTTGAATGAGAGTTATGTTAACATGGAATAAGTATGTATGTATTTATTTAGATACTAGCAGTCGCGGGCGACTCGTCCTTCGTCCTGTCCTGTGTACTATCTACATTTTTGTTGAACATTATACGATATTACCATCAAAACGATTCTAGTGAGTTAATCTTAAAAGATAGACATATACTGTCGTGGACATTTTTTAGATCATTTCAAGAGGAATAATTCTTTCATACATATATTTTTGTTATCTTGAACCGTTTTCGCAGCGCACGCAACGGATGCCCTCAAGGATGAATAATTTTCCCCGTTTTTTTCACATTTTCCATTATTTCTTCGCTGCTAATAGTTGCAGCGTGGTGTTATATAGCCTAAAGCCTTCCTCGATAAATGGTCTATTTGACACAAAACGAATTTTTCAATTCGAACCAGTAGATCCTGAGATTAGCGCATTCAAAAAAACAAACAAACAAACTCTTCAACTTTATAATATTAGTATAGATAATAATCCTAATCCTAATCCTAACTAATATTATAAATGCGAATGTAACTCTGTCTGTCTGTCTGTCTTGCTTTCACTCTACAACTACTGAACCGATTTAAATGAAATTTGGTACACAGTAAGTCTAGAGCCTGAAAAAGGACATAGGCTACTTTTAATTGCGAAAAAAGGGTTGTAAGGGGTTAAAAGGGGGATGAAATGTTGTATTAAAGTATCGTCATTTTGAAAGCTTAAGACCTATTTCTTAGGCAGTTGATTAGATAATATTAAATGTGACATTCATCCTAATCCTAATCCTAACTATAATATTATAAATGCGAATGTAACTCTGTCTGTCTGTCTTGCTTTCACTCTACAACTACTGAACCGATTTAAATGAAATTTGGTACACAGTAAGTCTAGAGCCTGAAAAAGGACATAGGCTACTTTTAATTAAGAAAAAAGGGTTATAAGAGGTTTAAGGGGGGGTGAAATTTTGCATGAAAGTATCGTCATTTTGAAAGCTTAAGACCTATTTCTTTGGCAGATGATTAGATATTAATAAATATGACATTCAAAGCTTAGAAAAATTAAGCTGCCGTAATAACTAATTCCACGCGGACGAAGTCGCGGGCAAAAGCTAGTATAGTATAAAACAAAGTACAAACAACAAATCAGCCGTCTTTAGGTACGTCATTACTAATATCAAAAGGCGAAAGTTTGTTTCTGTGGATGAATGGAGGTTTCTTACTCTTCACAATAATATAGCTTACATTTATGGAAATACTAAACATAGTCTGCCTCGTCGTTATTGTAATGTAACCATTACAATAACGACGAGGCAGACTATGTTTTCTAGTCTGCCAGTCTATCTGGCTTCGATCACGAGGTCCTGGGTTCGAACTATGGGTCGGGTCAAGGAATAATTCGGAGTTTTTCATTCTTCTATGAAATTCCAAGTTATAAGTACAGTAGTAGTAGGGAAGTTGGTGCTGTAAGGTGTTACACCCCTGTGCCTCGGAGAGCACGTTAAGCCGTCGGTCCTGGTCACTGTCATCAACATCTGATAGTGATCGTTA
Organism: Mycalesis mineus; assembly: GCA_034621355.1. Lineage (NCBI taxonomy): Eukaryota > Metazoa > Arthropoda > Insecta > Lepidoptera > Nymphalidae > Mycalesis > Mycalesis mineus. The sequence continues at coordinate 8,716,073 of CM067899.1, read as the reverse complement.
TAAAATGAAACATTATCACCCTAAACCCACCAACCCGCATTGAATCAGCGTGGTGGGTGTACACTCCATATCTCCTCTCCTGTAAGGAGGGAGGCCTGGCCCTGTAGTGGGCCGTTAATAGGCTGATAATAATGATATTAAAATAGCACATAAACCACATTTTATCCCAACATTCCCACAGTAAAGAGAACTTGAATGAATGAATGAGAGGGAGGTTTATCTTCATCATCATCGTTATTCAAACTTATAGAAAGGGGGCGCTGTGGAGCAGAGACTCAACACGCTGCACCGATGCGGATTGGTGGCTTGATAAGTTGGAATATTTTTGATGCTAGAATCCCTTACCTGACGTAGGTACGTATGCGGTATTTTTTTTAATTTAAAATTGATATCCTTCCTCCGATGTACTATCGGAGAACTTCTGTGGCTGTAGTTTTTTAGCAAACTGCTGCTGTTCCGCACAATAAATAATATGTGTCCATGTAATTTGATCTATTCTTATAATAGGTAAGTACTATACATGAGCGTTCATTACGTCTATCCGAAACAGGAACAGTTATTAAGCTATTGCATAGCTTTTATCGCGGGCCTTGAGCGTGGAGACCGAATCGAAAAATTCCGTAACGAAAAAACCTAACACTCCTCATCTTTTTTAGTTTTTTCAGATTGTCTTATTCGTGTCTTTGTTCGCCAACGTTGTTGTCGCCAACCATGTTGAATACACCGGTTCTCGTCCGATCACCGAAGTTAAGCAACATCGGGCGCGGACCGCGTGATGTTGGCTTTTTTATTTTTTTTTTATTATTTATTTATTTATTAAAAAAAACATTATTTTTATTTATTTTAAAAAATAAATAAATAAAAAATAAAATAAAACAAACTAAAAAAAAGAATAATTTTAAAAAGCCAATATCACGCGGTGTTCTCAGACGGTCACCCATCCAAGTACTGACCGCGCCCAATGTTGCTTAACTTATATGCAATAGCTTAACCGCGGCAGTCTCCAAGTGCCACACGTCTTTTTTATTCCTATTTATTGAGTCTTTCACTATTTGGTCACAGTATTTTATAAAATGTTTATTATTTATTAGCTCTCTTAATGTTTCCTTTTCTATTTTTAGACCGGTTACCTGCTCTACTTCATATCTTAGTTTGCAGTATTTTGGGCAATCGACTAATAAGTGAATGGCCGACTCTTCCCCGTCCTCGTCGGCGTATGAGGTAGTAGGGTGAACGTGCTAAGGTAAGCTACTTCCGAGAGTATGCTCACCGTTCGATCCCAGTCAATATCATTACAAGGCTTGTTAGATTCTAATATTATTATCCTAAGCTCCCTAGTCCATCAGCGTTTTGCGAGCGTCAGCGTTTCTCCAACGTCGACGTCGCGTTTATTGACAACAAGTACAATCTCGTACATTTTTAACAACCTGTATGACAAATTTAAATGTATTTTACTTACCTTTACTTTAAGTTTAAGTTACTTTTTCTTACCTCAAAGTTACAACAAATTCGCAAATATTTATAAAATTCAGATTGGTAATTTTTGTATCTAACTATCAGAGTACAGTGCGAAATATTCACTTTCTTGGAATTGATTAGACGATATAGGATTTTCCCAAAAGTGACGATGATAATTCCTTATATTTTTTACGTTATTTTCATCGAGTAGTGTTTCTTGTCGGAGTCTAGTTTTTCTCTGATTGTAAGCGGAAACGCAACTTTGACCATTTAGGATATCTAATTATAGGTAAGTAGGTAAGAATTGGAACAAAATTTATTCCTACCTAGATTGTAAAAGTCATAAAACTCGAGTATGGCCTAGTAGCATTTCAAAAGGGCACTTTTGGACCCTCTCACAGCTGTTAATTGAGTTTCGAGTGGCAAAGGGCTATCTTTTTGTCACTTCAAGTGTTGTCTTTAGCTCCTTACTGCCCGCTGCTATTTTTTCAATAAAACCGTCTTTCACTCGAAAATAATTTCTAAAGAAATTTAAACACGTACCTGCGTTAATAGAATTTGGTTTTTTCACTTTTTTTTTATCGACTACAAGTTGGCCCTTGAATGCTATCACACCTGATGTTAAGTGATGATGTAGTCTAAGATGGAAGCGGGCTAAATTGTTAGGAGTGGGACGAAAATTCACACCCCTTTCGATTTCCACACGAACGCTAAATCGCTTAGCGATACGTCTTTGTCGGTAGGGTGGTAACTAGCCACGCCAAAAGCCTCCCACCAGCCAGACCAAGACAAATTAAGAAAAATCTCAATGTACCCCGCCGGGAATCGAACCCAGGACCTCCGTCTTATAAATCAACCGCGCATACCAAATATTTTTGTATAACAACTTATTTTTGTATAATAACGTAAGATGGCATAGTAAGTTGTTTCACTAAAATGTATAACATACGATAAATTAAGTCCTTTCATCAAGTAAAGCTAGATTATAAGAAAATTTAAAGCTTGGAATAGCCGCCTGTAACGTTATTTGTATGGTATACAGTTAAAAAAACTGTTCTCCACAAAAATCAATATAAACAAAATCTTACATTATTATCGAAAACCGTAAGAATATCTGTCTCAAGAATCGAACCTAAAGGAGCAGAGAGATACAAAGGGACTAGAGCAAGAAAAATTTTTAACAAAAAATAGAATCGACTCAAAACGCACTAATAAGTAAAAAATAACTGTGTCATTTAGTTGCTTTAATTTACTTAAGCATATCTAGGAGTCGGTGCCAGCCAAGTTTAAGGAACATTTATTTTACGTAGAAACGCAGTTTGTGGGTTCTAGGTAACGTCCTTAAAGTAGAAACCTTGGCTGGCACCGACTTCTAGATATGCTTAAGTAATTTAAAGCAACTAAATGACACAGTTATTTTTTACTTTTTAGTGCGTTTTGAGTCGGTTCTATTTTTTGTTAAAAAATTTTATTTCTTACTTTTTAGTGATTTATCGCCACGTAGCATACTCGTACTATACTGTCATAGTATATTATATGGCACTAGTAGCCAAAAAGCTACCGATACCGAGTCAAAAACCGAAATCGCTGTAAGCGTGCCTCCAAAATTTGAAGAGTTCCTTCAGTTTCCCCAGGATATCATCAGCAGATCCTTACAAGCTGACAATGGGACCACCTTTAATGTATGCCCTTTCTAATAAAAAAAGAATTATTAAAATCGGACAACACTGTAAAAAGTTATGCGTGGTCATAGATACATAAAAAAAAAAGAAACAAAATAAAAATATACGTGTCGAATTGAGAACCTCCTCCGTTTTTTTTCGTCGGTTAAAAAAGAACGAACGCCAAAAAAATGTTAAGCAATTCTGTGCTGACCAAGGAGTTAGGGAACCCCGCCTGCCTCTAAATGCTCGGTTAGTATTCAAGTCTTATCGAGTAGGGAGGATTTTTAGCTCTCTGAATAGAATAAAATCTCTTTTCGAGGGGCAAAGTGAAACTACACGTTTTTTACCCCCACTCGGGCACACGTGCTGGGTTTTTTATAGCGCAGCCACGTAATCAACCGTATGCTCGGAAACCGTCTCGCTGCCCAGGATATCCTGTTTGAAAAATAAAAGAGCTACCCCACACCTTTGTAAGAACAAAACGTTTATTACAAGTGCATGTACAAGCCAAATCGAACTTTATGTTTTATGCGTTAGGGATCATTTTAAGGAAAACAATCGCGGAAAACCGTCCTGTTTGAGAGTTCAAAAATAAATGGTACGATTTTAATATGTCTATACATACTACTACTACTCACACATATATACATATATGTAAGTACCGAAGATAATTTTTAACCCCCGACGCAAAAACGACAGGGTGTTATAAGTTTTACGTGTCTGTGTAAATGTATGTGTATGTGTCTATGGCATCGTAACTCCCGAACGGATGATCCGATTTTAATGCGTTTTTTTTTGTTTGAAAGGTATATCAGTCGAGAGTGTTCTTAGCTATGTTTGGTGGAAATCGGTTCAGGTCTTCAAGGTCATCAGGTCGTTTGTTAGATGTGTGATCTGACATTTAAAACACTAATGTATTCTGGAACCACTGAGCTGGTCTGATGATAAGGCTCGAAGGTAGGAGACGTAACCCTGGTCTACCTCTTTAGTAAACTCATCGAGTTTGGGCTCGTTGAATTTGTCTTGACTGGTTCTTTTCATGTTTCTAATTTGGGTCGGGGGTTTTTTTAAATTTTTAATTTAATGTTATAATATACCTTTACTAATACTGAATAGTAGGTACTACTATTCAGTCTAAAGACGTAAGTTTGTGAGTGTGTATGTTTGTTAGTTCTTCACGACTAAACGGCTGGAGCGATTTTAATAAAATTTGGTTAGGAGTTAGCTGACACCTTGGATTAACACATAGGAATAACATTTTATCCCGAAATTCCCACAGGAAAGAGAACTACGCGGGTGAAACTGGGCGTCCTCTAGTAAATGATAATAGTTTGACGACCTCCGTGGCGCAGTGGTATGCGCGGTGGATTTATACGATGGAGGTCCTGGGTTCGATTCCCGGCGGGGCAGATTGAGATTTTTCTTAATTTGTCTTGGTCTGGCTGGTGGGAGGCTTTCGCCGTGGTTAGTTACCACCCTACCGACAAAGACGTGCCGCCAAGCGATTTAGCGTTCCGGTACGATGTCGTGTAGAAACCGAAAAGAGTGTGGATTTCATCCTACTCCTAACAAGTTAGCTCGCTTCCATCTTAGATTGCATCATCACTTAACATCAGGTGTGATAGCAGTCAAGGGCCAACTTGTATCTAGTTGATAAAAAAAAAGCGTAATAATAATTAATTATATGGCTGGTTTTCTACAACCACTAGATTTTCTAGGTCATTTCTGCCGCGAACATGCAGAATCTGGAACCAACTTCCTGCTGCGGTATTTCCTGTCAATTTTAACATGGGTGTATTTAAGAGGCGAATAAACCAATTCCTCAAAGGCCGGCAAAACATTAGCAGTGCCTCTGGTGTTGCTAATGTATATGGGCGGCGGTAATCACGCAACATCAAGTGACCTGCATGCTCGTTTGCCCGCTTTAATAGCGATAAAAACATCCTTGGGATTCAAAATTGGAAATTAGAATTGAAGACATGAGGAGGTAGGTTGTGCTTAACTAGAAAACCTTTTTAAAGTTGTAACAGACCGAACTGCGTAGGTATCATAGCAGCGCTGAGAACCGTTTGGTTATACAAAATCTATTTGTATCTACTTCTCACGGCCTCCTAGTTGAGAATCTTTTATTTACTCAAATCTCATAATCCGCCGCGAAAAAATATAGGTATCCCCGCCACTAACAAATCAGTAAACCATTCCTACCCTACATATGAACCAGGAACTTCATTATTTACTTAGGTAGATATTCCAATTTCAAATTACATATTATGTTAATAAAAGTGACATGACAATTCATTTTTTTGGTAATACGGTACAAAATTGCAGTTGTCACAAACATTTTTTAATAAAAATATTTTTTAATTTTTTTAAATTTAAATATTAATTTAAACTATCTACTATATGTATAAACGGCAGAAACTCAGGTCACGGTTGTCGGAGTATGCCCGACTAGTTTCGAACCCATGCGGGGACCTTACTCATGAGCTTGCTTGTTCCTGCAACGCGGCGTGAAGCAAACTCAAAAACTTTGCAGTTTGCTTTGCGCTTATATTCTTAAAATTAATACACGATTTATTTATTACCTAATATTTATTATGTACTTAATAACTGTTAAAATAAACAACAAGTAATCAAGTTGGTTACCTAGCTAGTTACTGGATGACGCTAATTTGTTATTGACGAATGAATAATTACACACAGAACAGAATTAGCATCTAATCGTGAACAGCGTTAAGAGTACTGGTTTAGAAAGTGTAAACAAGTCCATAAATTTTGTTGACAATATTTTGCTTTTTTCTACCGCACTCGATAACAGGAGCAGAATATTAACAGATGTACATTTTACAATTGTTTAAATAAGCTAACGCATGTCAATTTACAAAACGAGTACATTTTTGCAGTTAGTAGTTAGTTATTGAATCGTAATTAATATAATATTTGTTACTAGCGGATGCCGTCGACTTCGATTGCGTGGAATTAAAATAAATAAGAATACCTACCTATGAAAATAAAAATTGCTTAAAGTTATTCCTCATTACCTATTTTATATATCAGACCTCAAAGATGAATAACTTTTCAGTTTTTTCCATACTTTCCTCTGATTCTTCGCTCCTATAGGTTGTAGAGTAATTTTATATAGCCTAAAACCTTTCTTAATAAATGGATTATCCAACACAAAAAGAATTTTTCAATTAGAACCAGTAGTTTCTGAGATTCGTGCATTCTAACAAACAGACAAAAACTCTTGGTTTTAATTTTTTATTTATAGTTAGGTATATAAGTTGATTTAATGTCTCATCTGAAGTTTAAACTTGAAAAACCATGGCCTATGACAGAACAACATGTCACATGGTATGAAAGATACACTTTATAATTATACCTACTAATAAACAATAAAAAAATCACTCATTCATACTCACTCACTCAAGGTAATTTTTATGAAAGAGTGAATGATGATTATTTTGAAATTTAGGCTGGGGCTTAACCCTATATAACCAGACAATTGGAGAAATCTAAAGTCTAATTAAATTGCGGAGCCTTGAACTCGTGACATTGAGAAAGGAAGGCTCAATAAACAGATTGAAAATGTGCCAACTTTGAGTTACATAAAGTTCAGTTGAGGGTTTAAAACCTAACTTTTGTGTTTATTTATTAAGGATTTGATCAGCGTTGTAGCTATAACACAACATCATAGATAGAATTAACGACCTGCAATTTACATTATCTTGTAAGAAATCATCAAATCAAATCATCACCATCATCATCATCATCATCATCATCAGCCTATGGACATCCACTGCTAGAAATTGGGTTCTTGTATACCGTCTCGATTCGTCTGCATTGGCTCTTATAAATACGCGCCTTACCAATTGCAACTATGACTTTGAGAGTCATTAAGCTATGATAGTAACTGTGGTTCTTCTCCTCATTCTTGATTCGATCACATAGAGATTCACTAAACATAGCTTGCCCTATAGGGAGAGCCTTTTTATGAGTCCTTTTAGCTGGTAAAGTGACAAATAGGTCGCAATTTTTTAAATTTACCTTAAGCTGCTTTGTGAATTTTGGAACGAAGTTCCTTATCGCGCGTTGTGAAAGGGGGCTAGACGGAAAAAATTCGTACGAAAAGTTGTCACGACACTTTTTGATCAAAGGATCTTGCCGCCGCCTTTGATGTGTGTGCGCGTGAGCGGCGGAGGGCGCCCGCGCTGTATGCTGTCTCGCGCTCTCGTGGCGCCCTCTGGTGTTCCGGTGTACAACAGCAAACGCGTGTGTGGTACGCGTCTGTGTCTGATTAAGTTTATATAACATTATATTTGTTAATAATAAAAAAAAATATTATTATTACTTAAAAAAAATAAAATTTTATTACAATTCCTTCACTAATTAATCGAAAGGAACTTCGTTCCATCCGGGTGTCCCTTGACACCTCTCAACTTTTATTATATTTCTATAGAAGATTCTTATAATAATTTTATGCTCTGTTTCATACGGGTATGTTCTCATTTTCTTTTGACTTTTCATTTCTTAACGGTACGCTACCCTTCTAGGTAGAGGGAAATTTCACTCATATTTCCTAAATGTTTCCCTTCCTAAAATAGTGAATTAGTATCTAACTAATAATAAAAGACGTTTCCAAAATTATAATAATAGAAGCCTAGGCCTGGTTTTTGGACTTACAGAAAAATAAAATTAAATTAAAAAATTAAACTATTACTGATTAGATTTCATAACCCGAAAATTCACTTTTATTTCAGTAAAATTTATGTGTTTTAATATTTCAACAAATACAACGCTACGTTAAATGGATTCCTATCCTTTTGACCTTTACTGCCATTGACTATAACATTTCAAAATCTATAGTGAAGCCAAACTCGATTGAGAATGCTTGTCAACAAGCAAATTTAAAATGAAGGTAGAAAATGCAACACATTTAATGCCTAATAAATTTAAAATTATGATTTGTTATTTTAAAAAATCTTATTTAAAAGACATTGAATATATTAATTCGTTTTAAGCTTACTAATCTAATTTATTATCATGAATTCGTCATTAACTAGTTAATTGAAAAAAAAAATAACTGTAAAATGACTAGTGATTTCTACGTTCATTTTAATTTGTTTGTTGACAAGCATTCTCAATCAAGTTGGGCTTTAGTATAGGGCTTTAAGCTACTTGTACTATTATCTGTTCTATGGCTTACATAATTATTATTAGCGTGTTTTAACGGTCACTGCTAGACCAGGCCTCATTCTTTGTAGAAAAGGGGATATGAAGTATAAGCCCATCACGCTGACGAATTGCGTCTTCTCATTTTGTAAGCGGGTAATTGTTTACTAAAGCCAAGACGACTTGATGTACCTACTAATAAATAATAACATACTAAAAATACAGTTGATATATTACCTATTATTTAAATTGCTATGCACGTTTAAAATTAATACTTTTATACTAATATTATAATACTAAAACTAATACTCAATCATGCTTAAACTACTAAGCCGATTTTAATGAAAATACAGAGATGGTCTGTAGCTTGAAAAAGGATATAACTATAATAGGTTACTTTTTATTGAAGTATCAAAAAAAAATTTATGTGGACAGAGTCTCGAGCGTCCGCTAGTATTCCATAGCTATTACAGGCAGGTAGTGAAACATAATTTAAAATTAATTAATTACTACTAGTAAAACTTTTAAAAGGTTTGTTAACCCAGACACATTACAAACTACCACCATTGATTTACCCCTGCCGAGTACCGGCGGATTTTGTTTCACGCACGCTTTCTGCATCGTTCGTTCTCTTTCTGACTCATTCACCGAGCGTTTGCCGGCTATCCGGAATCGTTCGACGTTCAAAATTTAGTCGCGCGCTGACCGTCGTAAGTAGCGTAACGCGCATGCGTATAACCTCCAACGAACTAACTTCGAAACAACGTAAATAAACAAGTGATACTCTGTGCCTTAAATACGAACTCTTTTGTGTGTGTCTATTTTTAATTGATACTGCGATTTTTATTTTAATACAATTAACATTTTGTTGCGAAGTGCCAATTTGTGCTACGATTTTGCGAGTAAGTTCTTACTTCTTACGTATTCTTTTGTTTTTTTTTCTTTGCGCGGTCCCGGCCGCGGCCGGCTGTGATTTTGTGATTTCTTTTAATCATGTATTGCAACTGTGGAATCTGCAGTGGAAAGATTTATTTTTCTTGTCGTATTAATTAACATTTACTTATTATACTTTGATTATACTTTTCTAAGAAATTGTATCTATCCTGTTATGCTTTCGTTGTATTAAAGCAGCATTTTGTGACATAAATTTTTTATTCATAAACATTAACTATAGAAGGAACATAATATATTTATGGATGGATAGGAACGTCTATGAGCCATAATTACTATGCACTGCATAGGTAGTTAGGTAAGTCTTAATTACAGTAGGTAATAAGTACTTACTGGTTAAGATATATTAACTTAAAAAAAATTGATATTATTATAACTTAGGGTACCGGAACTAAGGACTAAAAAAATATAATGCGATATTAATTTCCTGATTTTTGGATGACGAATGTGTCATTGCAAAATAAAAATAAAATTAAAGACTAAAAATATATTCGCAGCATTCTAAAAGTTTATTCTAATTAGATAGCTAAGTAGGTGGCTACCTATCTATTTATATTAGTTCAATGACCTTACATCTTGTAACAAAGATAGGCAGACAGCTTAGTCTAGACCCAAATTAAATTGCTCTGACGCTAAATGCCTATACTAAAGCCAAACTCGATTGAGAATGCTTGTCAACAAACAAATTAAAAATGAAGGTAGAAATCACTTGTCATTTTACACCTATTTTTTAAAACTCAACTAGTTAATGACGAATTCATGACAATAAATTAGATTAGTAAGCTTAAAACTAATTAATATATTCAACTTCTTTTAAATAAGATTTTTTAAAATAATAAAACATAATTTTAAATTTATTAGGCACAAAATGTGTTGCATTTTCTACCTTCATTTTATATTTGTTTGTTGACTAGCATTCTCAATCGAGTTTGGCTTTAGTATAGGTATATAATCTTAGTAGATAGGTTGTAACTGGGGAACACTTATTAGGTAACCACATTGCTTTAGGTATTTGGTAACTAAATAGTAAGGTTATTAATTCAATAAGAATCAAAGTTTAAGCCACAAAAAAAATAAAGTTATTAATGGTTGCTAATTAAAGTTTGTTGTCTACATGTTATGGAAATATCGGTGAATTGATCGCGGGCATAGGACATAGACATAACAATCGTACGTAGCACCACATCCTTTTTGGAATTCGGCTAAAAACCAATTAAGAAGTAGGTAGAACCGGGATTTAACATGATACCTATTTACCTAAGTACCTAAATAAAGAAATGGTAAGTACATTACAATTTACATGTACCTACGCAGCAGAGACGTACCTAGTTTTTTTTTTTTTTAATGACTACAAGTTGGTCCTTGACTACTATCACACCTGATGTTAAGTGATGATGCAATCTGAGATGGAAGCGGGCTTACTTGTTAGGAGTAGGATGAAAAATTCCACATCCTTATCGGTTTCTACACGACATCGTACCGGAACGCTAAATCGCTTGGCGGTACGTCTTTGTCGGTAGGGTGGTAACTAGCCTCGGCGAAAGCCTCCCACCAGCCAGACCAAGACAAATTAAGAAAAATCTCAATCTGCCCCGCCGGGAATCGAACCCAGGACCTTCGCCTTATATATCCACCGCGCAAACCACTGCGCCACGGAGGTCGTCAAAAGTTGACTCACAATAAGTACAGCTCACGAATCAGGAAGTGTAGCTCCAAAGCTACTAACAATGTCATATAATACAGAATAATGTATAAAGGAGATGGGCATGGCCCCATACAAGCTTGGGCCTGACCTGAACACGACCGACACATGGACCATTTTAATGGTCCAAATAATTACTAAGGATAACAAAATTTCATAGTGCACTAGAAGTTGGGGGTTTTTTTTGTTTAATATTTTAGATTTTGTAGGTTATGCGAAAAATCATTAATTATTATGTTCAAACCTCTTTTTTTGTTAGTTTCTTTGAATCTCGTAGATTTTTCTATTAATTTAGATTAAAATAATCGATGAATAGGTATAATATAATAAAAACACAATATTTTTGTTATTTTTTATTAGTTTTATACAATTAAAATATTATCCAAAAAAGGAGCCGGGGGCTGGATATTTTCATTTCTATGTCTTTCATACCCCAAGTACCACAAAATTGACATGATGTGGGCGCAACAGCCCACAGTTCTTTTACCGACCTTGCAGTTACAGTAGTAGCTTAATATAGCGTTTCGGCCGGTCTAAGAGCTGTCAACTAAAATATAAGAATAATACGTTTTACGGCCACTATGCCGTAGTGATCGTAAGGTGAGTTCAAAGTCCGTAAAACAAAAGCCAGGTAGTCATTAAAGCAAATCAGAAATCCGAGAAACAAGCAAGGGGTCAATTAAAAATTAAAATAGGTAATAATCCACGAAAACTAACAATGCTTAACCGATGCGAAACTGCGTATGAGTGGATTGCACTTTTGACGGCGTCACTGATAACTCATATTTTTTTTTTATTTTGGTTTTGAGTTCTAGCTTTTTGTGCGTAAATAAATTCTTACTGAATAAACATTTTATAAAATAAAAATTGTAACCAATAAAACTATTAATTATTAAATATTTTTTTTTACATAAAAATGTAACAGGTAACCTTTATTCCGTTCTTTTAACACTTTTACAACCTTTTGAAAGTAATTTTATCTGTAACTTGTCTGTGACAATATAAAAACGTTCCGTTTCAGCTATGCTAAACGCATTAAGTTATGCACGTAATATGTAAAAAATATTTTACGTACCTTTCCCAACTTGTACAGAATTGAAAACTATCGAATTATACTTCAGATTTAACGCTTTTTTTACTATATATTTTTTTATTACTGTTACGAACGAATGAAGAAGCCCATTTTCACCCATGTCCTTTGTGACTACTAAATCGCAAGGGAGCAATTAGTGGAGATTTATTATATCAGTTAACTCTATTGGAATACCTCGGCTAGAACGTTGCGAAAATCTTTCAACATCGCCGTATGAACACTAAAGCAAGCTACACACGTACAGTTATATTGGTGAAGACGGAACTATTCTATTCTGTAACAATGTTTTTATAACTTGACACAGTGTATGTCGTCTTTATCTCTCTATCTATCTGTAGTTTCGTGTAAGTCAGAAAAATAGAGAGAATTCGAAACTTATAGTGTCGAGTTATTAAATTTTATTTAAAATTATTGGTGAAGTCGGGTCTGTTTAGGGTTACCATATCTCAGGATTTATCCTGAGATTTCATGATTTTTGGACTCTAAGAAATCCTGAAATCTCGGGACTTTTTTGATTGCATCGACAGGATTGCAAATCTCACGAAATATCAGGATTATTATAATTTTCAATGAACTGCAGCTCACATTAATTTGAAGATGGATCCTTTTAATTAAAAAAAAATAGTAATTTGGAAATAATTACTCAATTAAAACCAGTTCAATGTGTATAGACATATTGGACATTTGAAATTTTTAGTACTTAGACAGTTTTTTGGGCGATTAGTCTCAAACTTAAAATCAGCCCTTTTTTGTTTTTTTCATCTGGTAACTCTAGGTCTGTTAGACCAAATAATATTATTATCAAATGATGGTTCGTGCGTTACTAGGCGTTCGCCGAAGCTTTAAAGAATGGGCTCATTGTTCAATTTCAGAAACTGAAATACAAATAATTTTGTATTTAAAATATTTTTAAATAGTTTAATTGGATTATCTATTCAACTAGCTTTGGCTTGTAGCATAATATAAATCTATTTTGTATTATTTTCAGTTATATTTGGTAAGGTAGGTCTGGGTATTATTATTTAGTTTTTAACGCATACTATGTATGCTATGTTAAACTAATCGTGATATTATAAAATGAAGCCACGTACTAATAATATTTTTATAATCATAAATAAAATATTGTTATTTCTACGGCTCATAACCCGTACATTTGCCGAATCATCATTAATCCACATTTAAAATACACAACGAGCGGTCTGTTACTAACATTTTGACTGCTGTTATAGTCAATAAACTTTATAGAAAAATATCTATAGCATTTTTATCTTATTGTTTAGTACCAGCCCGTACAGAAGTTTTTTCTACGCCCTTTCAGTTTCACACATGAAGGAGCCTATCTGTACGCATTACTATTATAACGAAACCTAGTCAAATATTTATTATAAGTATAGGTATAGTTATAGTCTGACCAGAGAAATAAAAAACCTTCACCAAGCGCCCCCAATCCAGTAAGTTCAGTTTTAATAGGCAAGATAGCGAGGTTTTGACGTGACAACGTCTTATAATTCGATAGAGCCGGCTGCACGCACGAAAAAACATGACGTCTTGCGTCGTTACCTCGCTTTGAGGCGTTCCATGTAAGGCTTGAAGTGCAAGCGAGAGCGCGGAACGAGCGACAAAGAAGCACAATCGGCCTTTGCGTTCGGCAGCGCTCGAATTCCGTTTATTAAATATATTTATTAAATATATTAATTTTAAACTAAAAATTAATATATTTATTATAAATTTAAAATATAAATTTATAAAATCAAAATCAATTATTTTATTAATTTAAATTAATATTTATAAAAATATACTTAAATTAAAAATTTTAATAACCAATTAAATGCTACCATTCCATCAGTATTTTTTTTAAGACATTGTCACGTTCAACTATCGTCAGTAAACCGACTTTACAGACAACCATTTTTTTTATTTTATTGGTCATTCCATTACTAATCTATAATATAAAAATGAATCGCAAAATGTGTTGGTAAGCGCATAACTCAACAACGCCTGGACCAATTTGGATAATTCTTTTTTTAAAATGTTCGTTGAAATTCAAGGATGGTTTTTACGGCGAGAAAAATTCAAGTTATTGCCGGAAAGACCCTAAAAACAGCCCTTTTCTTTTTCCCATACAAACGTTTTGTAACTAAAACGTAGAGTCAATTTGAGCTTTATTGATATTGCGTAAAGTTCATGGAATTTCATAAATGGAAGATCAACAATTGTCAAAATAAATCAACTGGATACGTATCTATACTTCAAAAAATAATATTATAAAGAGGTAGCGTTTGTGAGTTTGTGACGTTGTAAGGGGTAATCTCTGGATTTAGTGAATCAATATTCAAAATTATTTAACCAATAGAAAGCTACATTATTGTGAAGTATTAGTGGTTATAAAAAATCCAAAATTAATTACGCATCTTTACTTAAATTTGAATTATGTAATAAAAGTTGTAAAAAAATTGCTTTAATTGCGCGCGCTGCGAAAACTATTGAGGATAGAACAAAACAATGTTCTACCATAAAAAGAACGTATCAAAATTTGAAAAAAAAATGCAATAGCATATGCCTATCTCCTACGGATAACTCACAATAACTGCTTTTACAGTTAAAATTGTGGATTAAAAATAATTAATTTTTGTGAAGTTTATTTAGCCCATAAGGTATTAATCTATATATTTATAAATGTTTGTTACAACAAAAATTTAATGTAGAATATTTGTGCCCTTTACTCTACAGTACAGTTACAATATACAGTTTAAACAAATATCTTCAAAGATATCAACAAAATAGAAATGTGCGGTGCGAACCGGCCGTTGCGTGGTGATTTAATTAATTAGTTACATTTAATTCTTTGTTTTCTCAACAACTTCGTTTTTTTTGTTCTACTGAATTTAAGTACTATTTTCTTCAATCTAGGTATTTCCTACTCAACTTTAATATTAAAATTTCTAACAAGGACCATCGTTTGATTATTTGAAATAATCGCATCGTTCTGATGAAATAACGTCAGAATGCCTAAAACAAAATCTCAACTATCTAGACATACATCTCAGACAGGAGCGGCAACTGCACGCCGAATAGGAGAGCTTCTTCCGAGCATGCATGGCGTCTTGAAAATGAAAGAGAATATAGATCGCAAGCATCTGCTAGAGAGTCTAGCACCAAAAGGTCTTAGCGACTACTAAACACAGACAGAACATGTCGGACATATATAATAGGGAATCTAGCACGGAACATTCGCAGCGGCTTGCCAGCCAAAGACCTATTACCTCTGTAGGACGTGTGAGAGAGTCTAGCACTAGAAGGTCTCAGCGACTGGCTAATCACAAACATAATACGTCGAACATGTGATAAGGAGTCTAGCACCGAACGTTATCAGCGACTTGCCAGCAAAAGAACAAGTATATCCGATGATGATGATAGCAAGTCTAATCTTGCTATAATTATCATAATTTTTATTTATCCCGAACTTTCGACCTGAAGTATTACGCGGTACAACAGGTCGGGACAAAAATATTTCTAACGCGGAACGGAGTCCGCGGGCACTGCTAGTGTAATATATAACACATGTATATAACATTGAGTGCTCACAATGCTGCAATCTAAGCTTTAGCAAGAGATAAAACGTTAGAGCCTAGCCCAGACAGTCGTGTGTGTCTCACCTAACACAAGGAGCGGCAGCCAGCTTCTTAAATTCTAACCTAAGAGACCACACCACATTCCTTTCTAATTAACACCATTTAAAACCATGGGAAGTAAAAAGTGTTAAGAACGAAAACCGAATCGGTTCAGATTCATACCGATTGATGCTAATTGGTAGAAAAAAGAGGATGTTTAATTAACTCAATTAGCGTTTAAGAATAAAATTTGCATTTTATTGGCCGGCCGGTCGTTATGTTCCTTGTTTGCGAATTCTGTTACTGTTTTCCTTTGTAACGGTGTAATCAAATTTCGCTGGGGCCATAACGATTAAATTATCTATTATTATATTTAAGCTCAGTAAAGATAACCTAATAATTTATATCAAACTAGTAGACGCCAGTGGTTTGTCTTTCGGTAGTTCTCGTTCCCGTGGGAATTTCGGGATAAAGTGTAGCCTATGTGTTATTCTGATATGTAAGCTATATTATTGTTAAGTTTCATCAAAATCCATTCAGTAGTTTTTGCGTGAAAGAGAAACAAACATCCATCCATCTGTACGTACAAACTTTCGCCTTTTAAAATATTAGTAAGGATAGTAGTTTCTTGTCACTTGCATCCGATTACGAGGTCCTGCGTTCGATTCCTGGAACGGGCTATGATATATTGTGGTTTTCTTTCTTTCGAACGCAAAATTCCAAACTTTTTGGTTCAGTTTAGTTTTCAAACGTTATGTTAGAGTTAGGCTTTTTATTTATTTTATTTTTTTTATCAACTACACATGTTGGCCCTTGACTGCTATCACACCTGATGTTAAGTGATGATGCAGTCTAAGATGGAAGCGGGCTAACTTGTTAGGAGTGGGACGAAAATCCACACCCCTTTCGGTTTCTACACGACATCGTACCGAAACGCTAAATCGCTTGGCGGTACGTCTTTGTCGGTAGGGTGGTAACTAACCACGGCGAAAGCCTCCCACCAGCCAGACCAAGACAAATTAAGAAAAATCTCAATCTGCCCCGCCGGGAATCGAACCCAGGACCTCCGTCTTATAAATCCACTGCGCCACGGAGGTCGTCAATTTCGTCTTAGAGCAGCATGGTCCGTCTAAGCGCTATATAACTTCTTCCGTGAGGTTCATCTGGCGCTGTAAAAGACTATAAAATAAGCTGACAATGATGAATATTAAATTAATTACATAAAACATAATATTTCATGGTCAGAGCAATGGCAGAGGCGTTGACACCACGGCCTCGACCCCGTGAGAGCACGTATTTTTAGTTCCCATTTAACATACCTAACCGAGCACTAGTATCTGACTCACAGTAGGTAGGAAGTTATGCGAACTTTGCCTTTGTAAAAATAAAATTTTTACAATTATTATGTACCTCTGTACAATTTTACAACCGTGTTCTTGAAACTTGGCACGCCGTCTTTCTGTGCGTAATTTTATGGTGTTACACAACGTTTTATAACCCCTGTGATACTGTGAAGAAGTGTACAGACAGGTAAAATGCCAACATTATTGAACTTATAAACTGCACGCCCTTCTTGCACTCTCTTGCAACCACGCCACGATGTTGAGATAACTTAGCTCTTGTATCTGCTGCCTAGGTGTTGAAATTAATTTATCGAAATACCAGCTATCAACTTTTCCAGTTTAGTTTGTTGCGTACATAGTTCGATTCAAAGAGCTCAGTTGGTTCTGACTTAGTTTGCCACAGAGACCTGAGCTTGGTCTAGTCTGGTCTTTTCTTTCTGGTAAGCCTTTGTCGTGGTTAGTTACCTACCAGCAAAGACGTACCTATAGAAAAAAATTAGCGTACCGGCATAGTCTAATTTTATTAGTTCCGATATGATGTTGTGTAGGAACTATTTGGAGGTACAGATAGCCCACTATAGTAGACTGCATGATTACTTCACATCAGGCGATATCAGGTTAAAAACCAGACTTGTCGTTGAATAAAAAAAAATTATAATCAATAGCTATATAGATGGAAATTGCGAGTTTTAGCTTCAATTTCTTTTGCAATATTTTTGTATTAGAATGTCGTATTTTCTCCTAGAACAAACCTATTGTTTAGATGAAAATGATAGGCGAACGCATGACTAAAATTCGCCTTACATCGAATCAATCATAAGATGTTATTAAAAAAAATAATGAATAGTTAAACCGACTTCAAAACCCACTGAAAAGTATAAAATAAATGGGTCATTAAGTTACTTTAATTTACTTAACCATATATATAAACTCGGTGCCATCCAAGTTTAAGGAAAGTTTATTCAACAAAGCAGCAAAGAACTTTGTGTGAATTCTTCTTTAAAGTAGAAAGCTTATAGATAGCACCGACTTCAGAGATATGTTTAAGTAAATTAAAGTAACTAAATGACACATTTATTTTATACTTTTCAGTGGGTTTTGAAGTCGGTTTAATTTTTCATTAATTTTTTTTCGTACTTTTTAGTGTTTTATCGACAACGAACATACGTAATACTTCGTTCTAAACTATGAGTACCTACCACTATTCGCCAGCCATCTATAAACTACCGACATCGCTGCAAATGTGCCTATGAAGTTTGAAGAGTTCCTTCGATTAAACAAAGATCTCATCATCAGGTCCTAACATGATGACTATGTGAACATTTTGGAAGGGTATCCTTTTTAATAAAAAGAGAATTTTCAAAATCAGACTATTCTGTGAAAAGTTATGCGTGGTCATGCATAAAAAAATCCTATCTCAAAAACTACTGAACCGATTTTGATGAAACTTGCAATATTCCCTAAGTTGAATAATACCTAATACAACAAAAAAAAAAAATTACTTAAATCGGACTTGTAGTTCCGGAGATATGCCTCCACAAACATAAATACATACATACACTTATGAAATTTGGCACATTTGTTCAGACGCTGATATAGACTAACTTATGCGAAAACTGGACTGATTTGGAAATATTACATACATACGGGTCGAATTTATAACCTCCTTTTTTTGAAGTAGGTTAAAAATGATAGATACCTTTAAGCTCCGACTTCCTTACTGTAGAGGTTAGCATTATGATATCCATTTTTTGGGGTCTTTTAAATGTTTATTGTTACAGTTCTCTAGCGTAGATCTGTTTGTGTGTAAGACATTATCAGGCAATTACCTTATATGTAGCGTCGACGAAAAGTGTGGACAGCGCATCGACGCTTAGTAAATCACGTATCTGAATGTTCCTGTGAATTACCGATTACTCATCAGCTTTACGCATTAATATAAACAACCGGAAACGTATTATTTTATAGACAAAATAATGAAAATACCATCTTCCTGATTTGCTCTTTTAATCGGATTGGACAAATGCTTTTAAATACCAATATATGTTAATAGTTGGGTCTTATTCTCATGTCTATATTTCATACATCAGAAAATAACAAGCTTTGTTTGAAACAGCATTAGAATGAGTTATGGTTAATAATTGGTAAAACGCGACGGTAAGCAGCTTTGTTTATAGATGACGAAAGGAGAATGCCAGTCAATGTATAGGACTTTAACCAACTAATAAAAACATATTGTACAACAATGTATTATGCATCATTATATTGCATTTTTTTTACTATTAAATATAAATTACATTTAAAAGCTCTAGAACTCGGAGTATTCGACACGGGCTTAACGTTGGTTATCGTCCATTTCCGTATTGTTGTTCCGTATAGTTGTCACACTTACATGACAGTCGCAAAGCTTCATGAAATACATTTTTGAACAGGCTTAACGTCTCTGGATACTAGCCTTTTAAGGCCCACATTTGATGAAAACACAATAAAATCGATTTAAAAGGCTAGAACCCAGTGCAACAATAAATATTTTAAAATGCGTAAAGAGTGTAAATTAAAAGGAAATAGTTAAATCACTTTTTTTAACGGAATTTTATTCCGAGGTCCAACAGTAAAAATCGTTTATTGTAAAACATTTATATAATAATAGGATATTTTTAGCATATTTACAATGTGTGTTCTTTCTGGGTTAGGATCTGGCATTCTCCTTTACTATACCTAATATAGCAAAACACAAAACGAGTTCATGAAGGAAAGGAAGAGGAAGGAACGGAGGAAAAAAGATAAATATTCTATTTCCTACTACTCTAGTATGAAGTATTAATTAAAATCGATCTAAATAGGTCTTGAAAGAAAAAAACCTTAAATATAGATAGGTATTCAGGTATTTATTTCACTGAGTACACACGTATCCTCCACTCTAATCCGCTCGGCCTAAACCCTCTTGTCGGCATTAGACGTAAAACCTGCGATGCGAATCGGATCGGGAACTAGTTTTCCCTTGAACAGTTTCACGTTTGTAGCTGGGAGGACCGATTAGTGGCTAATACCCTTGATATTGCTACCCGAGCACTCATGTCAAGCCTTTTTTTACTATATTTTACTATATTCCACAGCAAAATCCTCATGCAATACTCAGTTAAGCTGAGCAAAGGCGAAATTTTACCGTCCGAAAACCCTAAGCTCTCTACTCGCCTATCGGTATAATAAACAAAATATGGCGATATTTTCCTATATTCATTTACCAGTATTTACCTCATTAATATATAGCGAATTAGGTTGTGGTAGTTGTGGTTGTGTGTTGATCGTGCTCGTCACATTACGTGTGGTGGCAAGCTCCACAACCCGTCGCCTTTGCTCTCGTACCACAGCATTTTTAGTGCATTCGTGGGCACTTACTTTTAGAGCGATTCTCATTTGGTCGGTCCAGTGCATTGGCTGGTGGATAACTATATATATATATATATATATATATATATATATATAGAAATTAAAAGCACAGGTTAAAGTTAAGTTAAGGCTAAGTTGCTAGAGATAGAGTAGAAAAAAAAAGGTATTTGGACATTTGGTCCAAATTAAAAAATTCCTACATTTTTTTATTTATTTTTTTATCGACTACAAGTTGGCCCTTGACTGCTATCACACCTGATGTTAAGTGATGATGCCGTCCAAGATGGAAGCGGGCTAACTTGTTAGGAGTGGGACGAAAATCCACACCCCTTTCGGTTTCTACACGACATCGTACCGGAACGGTAAATCGCTTGGCGATACGTCTTTGTCGGTAAGGTGGTAACTAGCCACGGCGAAAGCCTCCCACCAGCCAGACCAAGACAAATTAAGAAAAATCTCAATCTGCCCCTCCGGGAATCGAACCCAGGACCTCCGTCTTATAAATCCACCACGCATACCACTGCGCCACGGAGGTCGTCAAAAACATTGTTCCTCTATGTATTCTATATTCGTAGAAGTGGCTGAAGAAATATTCTTTCTTTACTCCATTGATGCTATTTAATGGAGAGGCGAAGTTTCTTTAGTTACTTGTAGGCATGAAATTGGTAGATAGAGGGTCGAAGTAATCAAGGAACATTCATACTTACCATGATGCCTCAGTCCCATAGTGGTAAATAGCAACCACGTCCTTCCACTTGCCACGATTCTTGTTTACCTCTCGCTTTTCGACTTTTAATCAGAATATCCTGGATTTGGTCCAGGAACCTCTTCTCTTTACTTTACTATCTCAGCATACCTTTCTCAATTTTAGTCACTGCATCTTCTTTGATACCACACTATTTTTATTTCTGACACTCAGTTTTACTCCACTCATACTTTTTAATGCTTTCATTTCTAATGCATTTATTTTAGATATTCATTTAGAGTGATAATTTAAATTTTAAAGGAACCAGACGTGCATCCAGAGTTTAGAAACGATTAAAATTAGCGAACAGTCTGCTTTGCCAAAAAGCAACGATAACGTTGGCTTTGATATCACAAGTCGAGGACCGTTTTTGCAATAATTCACTTTCAATTAGGATGCTCGTAGCTCATAATTTACATCTTAGACAGTGCAGTCTACGTAATTATATCTCTTGAGCTTGCACTACCAATCTCTGTGTCTCCACTTATGCAACTTATCTGTGACTTACAAAATTTAATATCCTTATTACTTAATGGCTCGGAATAAAATGTAAAAAATAAATATTTGGTGACTTTTTTAAATTATTTAGAGAGTCAGTGCCACCCGAGCTTTCTACTTTAAATCCGTTACCTTAACTTGGATGGCATCGACTTCATAAATATGGTTAAGTAACTTAATGTAGCTAAATGACGCAATTATTTTTTACTTTTTAATGCGTTTTGAAGTCGATTTCATTTTATATTATTTTTTTTATGACTTACGATAAAGTAATTTAAAATAAAAAATAAATAATATAAATGAAACATCATCAATAAAACACAAGTATCAACAAAACAGAACAGAACTTCTTGAAGTGTACTTAAGATAGATTTGATGCATACCTGTCTAATATAATCATCTAGTTCTACCAGTATGTATTAATAATCACATGTAGCAGGAATACAAGGCACAGTTTAACTGTATGGATGAAACATTGGGTATATGATCTATGCGTCAGTCAAATTGGCTTAATTATAGAGTTCATCAATCTCAAGGGAAATAACGGTAAAGCCTAAACCATAATGTGACCAATTAAATGGACTACTGGTAATTCTATCCATAGTAACACTACGCCCGACACGTTTATTTGAACGTTAACAATTATTGAGAGCGAAACTTTTGTTATTAAACTTCAAGCTAATATATTTTCATTCGGAGAGCATTTTATTAAGCCTTTGGACCTCTTCTGTCCGTAGTGATTATTAAATAATCTATTGTTACTCGTATCACCCCTAAATTCGCGAACTCGCATTTGGGGCAGCTTGGTGGTTCTAAGTTCATCCTCCCCCCTTCCTCCCTCCCTCTCTAATAACAAGCAAGCTCTAGCCTTCTCGTGGAATTTTAAAATAAGCCTAATAAAATATAATGATATATAAAATATATATCTAATTTTAAAAGTATTCGCTTACTAAGTTAACCTAATTAAATTATTTGCTTAATTTGACCTTGTGGAACTTTCCAATCTTACTAAAAACTTAGCTGCACGTATAAAATATCATTAGGTATAAAAAAAAATTAAAAGTAATCGCCACAATCAATCAATTGTAAGCGTTTGCCCGTAAACGAAGTATTGTAAATGTCCCCTATTTTGAAATAGCTCAAAAAGGTTAAATATTCAGGAAATTGAGACCGGATGAGGACAGTGTAACAAAAAGTCTACATTTAGACACATCTGAACAAGCTTACAAATAAGTAAAAGTGGAATCCAAACCATTCCCAGAGGGGTTCGTATTTGGTAACGTGGGAGAGACAGAGGTGCTAAATAACCAGGATCTGGCGCCTTAGGGACACCGGAATATTTACCGGGACTTTAGGAAAGGAAGTTTGTAGAAGAAATACTCCGTGTCACCGTATTTGTAAAAACATACCTTAAGTTCTAGTACGTTATAAATTACTTGCATAGAATCACACAAATATTATAAAAGCGAAAGTTTAAGAGTGTATATTTGTTACTCCTTCAAGCCGCTACTATAGACCCGACCTGGCTGAAATTTGGAAGAGAGATAGACTATACCCTGGATTAATACAGAGGCATACTTTTATCCCGATATTACCACAGGAACGGCAACTACGCGAGCAAAATCGCGAGCGTCCTCTAGTTATTTAATATAATATGTACTTGAATAAACGAAATGGGTGTAGTTAGTAAAAATTGTCTAGTCCGCTCTGAACACAAGGCAGATAGATTCCTGCGCAGTAAACAAATTGATTTCGTACTACGAAATAGTAAACAACGCTGCCATGACATCTGCGCAGCCAACGTGCGAAAATTTAAAGGGGAATCGAAATTGTGTCTACATTTGATTGTTTTTGTATATTAACATGTGAATCGTTTAAACTTTAATGCATCGACATATTAAGTAAGTTAACAGAATGCCAAGACATTTAATAGTTAATGTTCATATGACATTAAACGAACTCTTAAGGTTAAAATGTTAATATTGCTTGAAAATATTACTTTCTAGACGACCTCTTGCGAAGACGCGCATTGCAAATAAAGTAAATTATGCTGTACATTTATTGTCTTGGTTACTGTTTTCGTAACCTGGTTAATCACTAACCGTGAAACAGTTTTACATTCGTACTTTATAAATATTTCATATTAACCGCGATTTCGCCCGTGTGGTACATGTGTAGTTGCAACCTTCCAAAAAGCACCAAAAATTAAAACATTTTTTAATAAAAAATAGAACCGACTCAAAACGCACTAAAAAGTAAAAAATAACTGTGTCATTTAGTTGCTTTAATTTACTTATGAAGTCGGTGCCAGCAAGTTTAAGGAACATTTATTTAACCTAGTAAAGCAGTTTGTGGGTTCTAATTAATGTCCTTAAAGTAGAAACCTTGGCTGGCACCGACTCCTAGATATGCTTAAGTAAATTAAAGCAGCTACTGCTATATTTTTACTGAATAATGACCAAAGTTTAATCTTTATAGCTAGATAGCACCTTGAACTATAATAATTCCTCTGTTTTAACAGATGCCATTGACAGACTTTCTCTATTTATGCGGCTTTTCTTGTAATTTCTTTTTTTAATGATTTCTTTTTTTAAATCTAACCGATAACTTTGTTGCAAAATGTGTATCTTTTATTATGTAAATATATTTTTAAGTCGTGAAAGGGCTTGAATAGTAGAATACTACACTATGAAAAGTTTAAAATTTAAGATGGTCTCCACAAAAAAATGGTAAATTTGATTTTAGTCGGGTGTTTTTAAATTTTGAAGTTAATAGTTAAGTGCGTCGGTTAATTTTTATTATAATTTTTTTTTCGCAATGTTGTATATGACGGTTTATGCATCAATTGCAACGTACTGTTTTTAGGGCAAAGTACTTTTAGAACAATATAAATCCAAAATGAGAATTTAGAACAATTTGCTAGGATTAGGTTAATTTGTTAGAGTTAAGATAAATATTTATTTAGCAATAAAGATAGCAGTCATAAAATCGATCACATCTAAATTATCTAAAACACATTAATTGTCACATGTTATACGAATAACAGCAATAAATAATATTGATGGGATACGGATGTGAAGCTAATAAACCTATCACTGTCAATGAATTATATGCATGTATGTATGTACGAGTATTTGCTTTAGAAGAGCCGAGGCTCAATTCGCATTTATTTTAAACATCTTAATGAAGCCAACGTTTTTAGGATGATACATTAAACCGTGCAAGATACAGATAAGATACCGTTGCAAAGCATTTTCCGTTTCCTACGTTTTATTTTGTGTTGTTCTCACGAGATCGAGTGTTCGGATTTGCGAGTTTTTATTTTTAGAAAACTAGAATGGACTCTTCTAATTAATAATACTGACTATCATCATTATCATATCAGACTACAAGGCCAGACCTCCCTCCTTATAGGAAAGGGGATATGGAGCGTAGACCCACCACGATAATGGCACCGATTTCATAGATATGCATAAGTAAATTAAAGCCACTAAATGACACAGATATTTTTTACTTTTTAGTGCGTTTTGCGTCGGTTCTATTTTTTGTTAATTTTTTTTGATTAATTTTAGTCACTACATCTTTTACACTACACCGTTCTCTTTTCATACAATTGCAAAATACATTAAAGAATATTGAAGATGACTAGTTAATGCGCGAATGACTAAGCAAGTGATTATGAAATATTGCTAAATCTGCCACGTAGATATTCTAAGTTATTCATACAGTGTGTATTCTATGAGCAAAAACCAAATATACAACAAAAAATGCACTTGTAAAACCATAAATCAGTGCAGATAAATCCATTTTAAACTATGTCTAGTTTCATCATTAACAGCCTATTAGTGGCCCACTAAAGGGCCAGGCCTCCCTCCTTACAGGAGAGGGGATATGGAGCGTACACCCACCACGCTGCTCCAATGCGGGTACGCGGGCTTAGGGTGATAATGTTTAATTTATTAAGGACTAGCAGTCGCCCGCGACTTCGTCCGCGTGAAAACCTCTTAGGTACCCTTCTAATTTTCAAGACAGACTTTCATACAAAATGTGTAAAGGCACATATAGTGTGCTCATTCCCCGCTCCCCCTCTCAATTTAATTTTTTTATAGTTTCCCGTGAAGCAATATTCTCCGTCCCGTCCCGTCTACATTTTTGTTAAACATTGTATGACATTTTAGTACATTAACATTAAAAATATATATTTATGGCAAGCTGATGGGTATAAATTGATATTAAATAGTATATTTCACTCTTGAGTCTAGCCTTCAGAATAAACAAAAATAATTTTACAATCCGACACGCAAATAGAGATTAGCCCGTTTAAACAAACCAACAAACTCTTCCGTGTACTAAATAGATATTTGAACAAAGATCGAATTCTTAATTCATCATCGTATATATAACATAGATCTAAACTCCCCTCCCGCACGCGCGCCCCCGCCTGGGTGACGCTCACTTCGCAACGCAGAAATAGTAATATTTTAATTTCGCCATAACTTCAAAACCAAACGTCCAATTTTAATCTCTAAAATACCAAATATTATCTACATAAACTGTACTTCGTGATGAAATAATTTATTTTGATAAGGATTAATAGCATGAGTAAAATAAATGCGTTTAAATGTAGTCCAAAAAAAAAAATTACGATTTTTAAATAAAAAAATGGTTGTTGTGCCTCACTCGACATAGATAGGTATAGTGTGTCGCGGACTTTTTTGTAGATATTTATAAGATCTCCAATTAATTAGAACATTCTATGGTTCTAACTTTTATAGTTTACGCAGCGTACGCAAAATAAGTAACTTTTCTGGTTGATTTTTTACACCTTGTGTCCGAAAAACCCAAATATTTTACGGAACCCTAATTTTTTCCAAAAAAAATTTAGCCTATGTTACTCGTGGATAATGTAGCTTTCGAATGGTGAAAGAATTTTTAAAAACGGTCCAGTAGTTTTTGAGCCTATTCATTACAACCAAACAAACAAACAAAGTTTTCCTCTTTATAATATTAGTATAGATCACTATCAGATGTTGATAATAGTGACCGGGACCGACGGCTTAACGTGCTCTCCGAGGCACGGGGGTGTAACACCACCAACTTCCAGACTCCGGGCTTGGAATGTAGTGAACATTTCATATAAGAATGAAAAAGCTCAGAATTACTCCATGACCCGACCCAGGGATCGAACCCAGGACCTCGTGATCAAGCCACATAGGCTAGCCACTAGACCAACGAGGCAGTTATGTCTAGTTTAGACTATAGTATTTAAAGTATCGTCTGACTTTCAGACGCTACACTGGCACAGCAATAAATCAACGCGCAATGAGAACATTACTCAGATGTTATCATCTATGAGTCATGTTCAATTTTATCACATCAGGCTAAGACATGGTGACCGGTCGATGCGTGTCACGAACTTGACTGATCCAACGCTTTGTCTGTTTATGCCATTGATTCCCAAAGTGGCTTAACAACACTTGTGAAAACTTGCATATTGTTCTTGTTCTTGTTATTGTCGAGGCTATAGAATTTAGATGATATTAAAAACCGAGAATCTAATTTTTTGACATCATCTCATAATACAATTGATTATACTATAATTGAGCCATCGAAACGAAAGAAAACAAATAAAAAACTGACAATTTTTTTGCGTTTTAGAGATGAAGACAAAGATAATAGATACTTGTCCGCTTTCACATGTCGGTCGTTTGTGTACGTTTATTCTAACTATGCCCGGGCCGCACTTAAATTAAATTAACCAATCAAATCGCACTTTTTTAAAATCAGTTTTTGTAAATTTTTGGTTGAAACTTAGTCGCATTCATAATTATATCTACTATTCACATATAGTTCACATAATAATTAAATTTTCGGTGAAAATCTACCGAAGCCTTGCCTAGCCTTGAAAGCGGTCTATGATATAAAAAGTTTGGGAATCACTGGCATATGCCACAATTAAATTGTATGGATTAGAGTAATATGTGTAATCAACCGTTGACAAAGAGCCGAGTGATATTCATAACTAGAGAGGAAGCGACGCCACATCGTGTGACTATGAATTTTGATGTAATTGTCTGTAATTGTGACGACTGACTCGTGTTTAATAGGAGTGAAAGAAATAATGGCTACATTAGAAATCGTGGCAAGCTATTCATAAAGCTTGGAATTGTATCACTTTATTTAAGTAAATCTTTTGTTGATATGTATTTTAAAATAACTGTAAATAAAATTTAGGCCTGTGTGCACCAAGATTTCGTTTATCATAACCAACAGTTAAGATAACTTTACTACATATAAATTTACTATTTATAATAAACCCGTACGCTGGTTAAGGACGTAAACCGGGCGGTTATCTTAACCGAGCTTACGTCCTTAACCAGTGTACGGGTTGTCGTGAACAGTTAATTCTACGTTTAGCTTATGTTAAGCGTTGGTTATGATAATCGAAATCTTGGTGCACACAGGCCTTAGATATTGGACCTGTTTAAATAGACAGTTACAATTTACTTCAGTAGGTATTTTTATCATTTTGATATTACGTATTATATATTAAAACTTAGTTATGTTTGAAGGTATTTGCTTGCTTAAATAATATTATTATGCACTCTTCTGTTGACATGACTTTGACCTGGAAATAAAGTGAAGCGTCAAGTTCGTCAACTAAAAACCTTGACTGCCATCACACCTAATGGGTTATTCCACGGAAAAATCTACCATCAGTGAAGAAAAATAATTATTGATTTTGATATTGAAATAACGCTAGTAAGTGGCAAATCTAGTAGTTTATGTTTTCACAGTAGTTACATGGTATTGAAAATATTTTATCTTACCATTTTCTAATACATTGTTTATGTACTTAAGCTAGAGATACAATTTCAAATTTTAAAGGCTGTAAAGAGGAAGAGTTGTTTAGTTGGGAAACACCAATAAAAACGACTTCCTTTTGCACGTAGTGTCAGTCACATTTACATTTTATCAAATAAATCATATTTCACTACTTATTTTAAGGATATTGGTATTACAAAAGGATAGCAGGACTATCCAGCTATAAAACTATAGTAAATTCAAAACTGTAAACATAATAGTTATCATAATATTAGGCAAAATAATATGAAATCTGGGACAAATGTAGTGTTTGTCACAAATGGAATTGCCCTTATGGTAAATGATGATGCAATTCAACATGGAAGCTGGCTAACTTGTTAGGAGTAGGATGAAATCCACAACCTTTCTTGCATGTTATTCTGTCAAAAACCAAAATTAGCTGCGCTCTTGCACTCGTTTATTGTACGAGTTTAAATTGTTCATTTTGTTTCGTGTGTTCGTAATTTTCGAAGGAAGTAACTTATTAACAGGTTTCTTTTATCTTTATGAGTCTTACTCGCTTCTGATTCACGTCTGACCCGCGTGTCGTGTCGAACTCATTCGTCATCTTTTGTTGTTTCTTTTTTAGCCGACTTCAAAAAAATTCTGAATTCTTCGCGTATTTTTAACCGACGAAAATTATTCATTACGAAATTCATTTTTTTAATGTTATCATAACTCCGCAATTACTTAACCGGTTTTTTTAATTTTTTATTTTAAAAGGGTAAGTATACTTTCAGATTAGTCACATAAAAACTAAAAAGAAGTCGGTTCTATAGTTTGGTTTTTAATTCAAAATAACTGAAAAACCTATGCCTATGCAAAATTATTCATGCTTTTAGGGTAACGGCCGATTATCTTTATCATCAGATGATTATGAAATCGGTAAGTAGAAGAGGAACTTCGGTAGTGATTTTAGTAGACTTTTTCGCAGCGAAAGTGATTCTGGGGTTGACTAAAAACGGAAAAATAAAATCTTAAATATCTTTTATATTAAAAAAAAACAAAGATGTTTATTGATGATCATAATGGGATTAAACAAATATTTTCAATTTAAATGTAATGGATATTTTATTTTAATTTTTGTTTCTCGCTTCTATTTATTTATCAACTACATTGAAAACAACTTAAGTAACCACTTGTTGGTAAAACCATTAAGAAACAAGACAAAAGGTATCAATCATATCAATTTTAAATGTAATGTGGGTGTGTAATACTGGCCGCGACTACTAGTCTAACATATAGGCTTTAAATGTATAGGAATAACGATCAATTTATATTGAACGTAGATCCGCTTGGAGCTAGTTCATAAGCAAAAAACGTGGATTACTTCGCATAATGACCCCTTGTGGTTGAACAGCGGATATCCTCCGCATATGTTTTAAAGGAAACAAAAAGTCGGCAATGTTTTGTACCGTACGGCTACCGTACAATTTTTCTTTGCCCTAAGGGTGTATTCGCGTGCCGAAAATTACACGCAAAGAAAATATTAAACCGCTCCTTGCAATCTTAGTAATAGGCATTCGGGAGCATCGGTAATTTCTGCGAGCGAAATGCAAATGGGATTATTCGTTTTGTTTGCTAATTTGTTTTATCACGCAGGATTTAATTTTTTTTTATCGACTACAAGTTGGCCCTTGACTGCTATCACACCTGATGTTAAGTGATGATGCAATCTAAGATGGAAGCGGGCTAACTTGTTAGGAGTAGGATGAAACCCACACACCTTTCGGTTTCTACACGACACTGTACCGGAACGCTAAATCGCTTGGCGGTACGTCTTTGTCGGTAGGGTGGTAACTAGCCACGGCGAAAGCCTCCCACCAGCCAGACCAAGACAAATTAAGAAAAGTCTCAATCTGCCCCGCCGGGAATCGAACCCAGGACCTCCGTCTTATAAATCCACCGCGCATACCACTGCGCCACGGAGGTCATCAAAAGCACGCCACGTCACGGATATGAAAGCTGAGAGCTGTTGGTAAAAAGCTAAAGAATAGTTTGCAATACAATTAGACCCCTACTTCCTTCTATATCTAGTAGGTCTATATTTAGTTAGACGAGCATAGCTAGCTACTAATAGTTCTAGCTATATTTAAGTTTTGCCTCGTTTGATTAGTGGTAAGCCTATGGTTTTAATCACAAGGTCCTGGGTCCGCTCATGGAATGATTCTGATCCGTATTGGAGCAGCGTGGTGGGTATAAACTCCATATCCCCTCTCCTACAAGGAGGGACGCTAGACTCTATATTGGGCCGTAAAAAAAGCTATTAATGATGATGTTCAAGTTTCCCTCAAATAAACATGCAAATTGTGGAACCAACTTAAACTGCGCGGTGTTTCCCCACAGTCAGGACAAATTCTCGTAATTCCAACCCATTACCCGAGGCGCTAATGATCATGGATGACAATAACTTACCATCAGATGACACGCATGATCATTTTCCTGTTATTCAATCAATAAAAAAGTTATAAGAATTAAAAATTTTAAAATTTCTTCTTCCAACTTCTAAACTAGTTGCTCAAAAGTAAATAGAAGAGTTTCAATAGAACGTCTATTATTCAGGCAATTTCTACAGAAACAGAACGGGGCATTAGCATCCGAATCGGCGCTTAAATTGACGTATTCTGCTGTGATTCAATATTTCACAGACGTTATGGAAATTAATTCAAGCGCAAATTAATTGAAGAAACGGTTGAAATTAAATTTTTCTCAGAACAATTTTGTTATTACGAAGAACAGATATTTAAGACACTGTCAACTATTTATTAAACAGAGATTGACTTTATTTATTCATGGCATGTTTTTGATCACTGGTATTTTCTATTTCTTTTTTGTTAATTGCAAAATGTGTACGGTGCTTAAGAAACTTTTAAAAGTTCATTTAAGTTATCTATAGAGAATCAATTGTAACGAGGGCCACAATTTAACTAAACACTAATCAGAAAACAAAATCAAAAATATTTTATTAACCGACGAAATAAAAACGGAGGAGGTTCTGAATTCGACACGTATTTTTTTTTTATGTATGACCATGCATAATTTTTTACAGAGTTGTCCGATTTTGATAATTCTTTTTTTATTAGAAAGGGCATACTTCCAAGGTGGTCCCATTGTATATAGTACGAGTAAGTTACGTGGCGATAAATCACTAAAAAGTCAGAAATAAAAATTTTAAACAAAAAATAGAACCGACTCAAAACGCACTAAAAAGTAAAATATAACTGTATCATTTAGTTGCTTTAATTTACTTAAGCATATCTAGAAGTCGGTGCCAGACAAGGTTTGAAACGCCGTTACCTAGGAATTTGCGACTTTAATAATAATTGTAGGTGATAATTAAAGTCATAAACTTAATATTAATGTTAAGAATGAGGGTTCCAAATACGCATAGTCTGATATGAAACTTAAACAAAACTCAACACGATACCTATATGTACATTTTATCCTAGTTCTAGTCACACACAATGTATATAAAAAATTAAAAAAAAAAACAAGTATCGAATCTTATTTTTTACATAATATGGTAGTCGATGCAGTCAGAATAAAAGGATGGAAGTAACTACTCTATAATGACGGCTCCTTGAGGCAAAAGGTAATGAGCGATATGCCGCCACCATGATCGATACTTTAAGCTGGTATTAGAACTAAGCGCACCCAATTTTAAATAATAGCATCAATGCTCTTGCCCTAATGCCTTGCTCTAATAAAACGGGACTAGGGATTTTTTATATAACGAATGCTACTGGTATTTATAGATAGGTAGACAAACGCGAAAGGGACAAAGATTTAGGTATAATAGATTGTGACTGATGGTTAGTGGACAAAGACTTTCAACAAGTGGACAAAGAAGGGAATACAATAACGGAAGCGTGTTGAGCATCTTCAGTAAGACTTGAATGAAGACTATTTTATTTCTATTTGACTCGAAATCAAAAAGTTTACAAGCTCAAATACACATACAAGCAAATAATTAACATACAATTCATTTGTTTGTAGAGATTCCCAAAAGTGTTTTAATGTATATTAACACATTATAACATTTTTGGGAATTATAATATTAACTATAACGTAAGTATTTAAGCAAATTAAAAATGGGATTGGTAATTTAATTTCTAATCATAAAATTGCTAAAATGTGTTACCAAATTCAAAGCAGGTGCGATCAATTTTAAGGGCCCCCATTTTGTAAGTTAAAGCTAGTTTGCCGAACCTTGGCTGCGTCGTACACATGACAGCAAGCGTTAACACGTTATAGGGGCTTGATTGATGTCACCAATTTGCCGCCAGTTCGCCCTTGACAAGTTGTTGAAAGTTGGAGGCACAAAAATTTGTCATAAAACGACGTTTGAGGTTAATGGTTAAAGCTATTGTTTGGAGGAAGTAGATAAAGCCCTTTATACTTTTGTAATTACCACTACAGAGATAATTGACATTTAAAATATCCTTACTGTATGCCGATGCGCTTTCGATATTGCTGTATATTGCGGAACAAGACTGGGCTTCTCTATTAGTAGCTAAAATATTTTTTTATTACTTAGATAGGAAACTATCCACTTTTGAAAGTGCAATGCGAGACAGGAAACACATGCCGGAAGAGCATTTTGCATAATAGTTTTTTATAGTAAATACTGATGAACCAAGCAGATGGCTAACGTGTAAGTCGAAACCTATCGCCTATAATCAGATCAGAATATTGCAGGTCACGCAAGGAACGAAGTGCCGGCCTGTGTCTATCAACCTGAGGCATAGATCTTAAGCCTCATTTTTGATTACACCCACACAACACACCAATGCTGCTAGGCGGAAGAAATAAGCAATGCTGGTAGTACATCCAAAAAGCTCTGCTCCAAAACTTCTGTTACCTTAACATCTTAGCTGTTCTAAAAAACGCAATATCAAACTTAATATCCATATTTCCATGCACATTGTTACAATTTTAAAATCAAACCAAAACAACGAGCTACTTCTCCTTTAACCGGTTATCGTTACTACCTAAGAAGGCAGGTTAACCATCGGTCAAATCACTCTTGATGATATATGATTGCTAAGATTTGTGTAATAACGTACCGACGGCTTCCAGACACTGTTAGCTTTTGTTTTATTTGTTGTGAATGAAATGAGTAATTTTGTTATTAAGTTGAACTATCATCATCGATATTTGTATTTTATGTTGAAATTAATAACATTTTGCCTATTATAATTTTGAAATGCGCATCTTTGCCCATATTAATTAATCGCAACGTTCTATTTTGGGGTAAATCAGTAATATTTTGATCTGTATTCGAATGAGCCTAGTTTCCTCTAATTAAATTAACGCATTGTATGTTATTGAGTCTCTATAGCAATTCCACGGAATCTATGATTAAGTATATACCTTTTATAACTGTCTGATGTTTCTAAAATGTCTAGTGTTAAATCCCTTTATTAGTTGAGAACTGATGTTTACTTTAAATAA
This sequence comes from Mycalesis mineus, assembly GCA_034621355.1. Taxonomy (NCBI): domain Eukaryota; kingdom Metazoa; phylum Arthropoda; class Insecta; order Lepidoptera; family Nymphalidae; genus Mycalesis; species Mycalesis mineus. Next base: position 8,682,128 of record CM067899.1, on the reverse strand, counting down.
TCAATTTAGTTTCTTACAATTACTATTATAACGTAATGGTGTTGAGTAAAATCGCAAACTTAAAGTTCAAGCTTCTTGATTTTTAATTCTCGGCTGTTTACATTGATGGCCGTAGTTCGTAGGCCTATGGATGCTGGTCTCCGTTGAAAATTCGTTGTATCCTCTAGTATTTAAAAGCCGTCACGTTCCCACAATACTATTTATAGGCATTACAGGTGTCCTGCCAATTTTTAATAGTAACACGCAAAACACCACAACCTGCGCGGAAAACTGATTACGGATTCTCTTCCAACGTAAGCTTTATGCAAATATTTTAATGCCACCGTACGTACACTGAATACGGCGGTATTAACTTCGGGGCCCGCATTCCTACGAATGCCTCTATAAATTTAATGGCGCTCTACTACGCAAATACATACATTATCCATGGATACGTTAGTACAGTGTTACTCAAACTATTGCTGGTTTTTATTTTAGTGTTTTCTCAGTTTATTACACTATCTAACCAGTAAGAGCTTATGAACTAGTTAAGAACTTTAGCGGTTGCATAATTTATCTGTTCCTTATAGAACGCTTTTAAAAAAGTTGTATATTTTACATATGTATTTAAAATACCCAAATTGTATTGTAACTTTTTTAAAAGCGTTCTATATATATATATACCTTTTATAACTGTCTGATGTTTCTAAAATGTCTAGTATTAAATCTCTTTATTAGTTGAGAACTGATGTTTACTTTAAATAGTCAATTTAGTTTCTTACAATTCCTATTATAACGTACTTAATGGTGTTGAGTAAAATCGCAAACTTAAAGTTAAACTTCTTGATTTTTAATCCTCGGCCGTTTACATTGATGGCCGTAGTTCGTAGGCTTATTGTCTCCGCTGAAAATTTGTTGAAAAATTAAAGCTAGGGCGATTTCAAATGCGTCTTGATCCAAAAGTCATTCATTTTAATTTATTATACAACAAATTATTTATTTATTTATCCTTACGAATATTATAAAGGCGAAAGTTGGATGATTTGGAATTGGACGATGTAACGATGTGAGGATGTTCGTTATTCTTTTATGCAAAGACTATTCTTTCATTATTCTTTTATGCCCTATGGGAACGAGGCGTTATGCTATTTACATACGTACATACATAGCATAATATCTCGTTCCCATAGGGCTAGGCAGAGACTACATCCTTCCATTTGCCACGGTCCTTGCATACTTCCTTAGCTTCTTCCACTCTCATTAATCCTTTCATACAAGTTCGTCGGTTTAGGGTACTCTTGACCTGGCCATTTTTTAAAATGTCCTGAATTTGGTCCAGGAACATTCGCCTAGGTCTTCCCCTTCCAACATTTCCATTCACTCTCACTTTGGGTATTTAGTCTGTTCGTATTTTAGGCTATGTATAATTCGTTATAGTTTCCACCCCTTGATTTTTTTTTACTGAATTTCGGCATTGCCAGGAAGTTCCACAAACCCTTCCGGAAGCAAATCCGAAGATCAATTCTGCTTTCGGGAGGGTTTGTGGGACTCCTCCACAATGCCAAAATCCACTAAAACCCAGCGGACACGTCTGAGCTAGTGAGTAATACGGCAAAAGATAGATACATTCTAATTTAACGTACCGACGACGTTGTTTAAGGTGGAAGTAGGTGCTTCTCTTTCTACCTTGTCTTTGCTTTCGTACGATGGGAGCATCTGGATCCGCTTTCCTCGGTCTCTCATCAGCCTCCTTAGAGCTAACTAATGTTGGTCTATAAAATCGTACTCAGTTTACGAAATGCTGGTATACTCGTAATTACGTAGCAAGTTATATAGTGTATAACGTAGAAAAGGAGAACATTCAGGCTCCATACATATCCCCTCTCCTATAAGGAGGGAGGCCTGGCCCTGTAGTGGGCCGTTAATAGGCTGATAATGATGATGATGATGACATTTTTGGGCCTTTTCTGAAAGTGAACTGGTGCACCCCTACAACTTTGCTGCCATATTAACTATTGCCTAAATGTGTAGCTCTAATGGGAATTTCTTTTGTTGGTTGGCACTTTCAAAAATTTGCTCAAATGTCATTTAACCTCATTAATACGTTATGCTTCGGTAAGTATATTACTCTTAGTGTCATTGGTTCTTATTGTTGACTACCGTAGAATCTTCTCGTGTGTAGACCTATCTCTGCCGCTATAGACTTAAACCTGTCTTGTTCAGATACGCCATTTATTATGATAATCTCAGCATGTAGTTTCCGCGTAACAATTGCCACTTGACTTTTGCAACTAACAGCGTATAGTTTAGAATCATTTACCACTTGCCTCTAACGATTATCTTGAAACGTTAGTGAATAATAATGTCGACTTAATGTTCTTGTTACAAGGTGCAGTGCAGACGGCTTATAAGGTTATACATATTTTCTATAGTTTTACATACATACATACCATTTTATACACAAAAAATCTGAATATTTTTTGAAAATTATATATTCTTTGTTCTGCATAATAATACACACACAAAGAATTTAAAACACATAAAATGTTTAAAAATTATTTTGTCCTAGGAATTCTTAAGGATTTGTATGAAGTAAGGCTTAACTCAGACTGGCATCGAAGAGACTTGTCGTCGATTTTACTAATGTTTTTGCATCACTAAAATGAAAAGTTGAATTATACATAACTGCAACCAAGTCGGTCTGTGTTAAGCATATTTCTATCTATGTGGGAAACAGCTTTTGGGTGTAGTAGCAAAGTAACAGCACAAAGCGTTTGTGTGTGTAAAGTTAAAGAACGTCAGCACAGCATAAATGCATTGTAAAACTGTTTAGAGAAATACAAGGGAACATAGAAACCCGTTAAAACATTCGCTTAGGAGGAACTCACAGAGATTTTTTTTTATCGACTACAAGTTGGCCCTTGACTACTATCACACCTGATGTTAAGTGATGATGCAGTCTAAGATGGAAGCGGGCTAAATTGTTAGGAGTGGGACAAAAATCCACATCCCTTTCGGTTTATACACGACATCGTACCGGAACGCTAAATCGCTTGGCGGTACGTCTTTGTCGGTAGGGTGGTAACTAACCACGGCGAAAGCCTCCCACCAGCCAGACCAAGACAAATTAAGAAAAATCTCAATCTGCCCCGCTGGGAATCGAACCCAGGACCTCCGTCTTGTAAATCCACCGCGCATACCACTGTGCCGGAGGACGTCAAAAATTCATTCAGATTCAGAGGTAATTAATTAATTTACATGTTACCGCTTTGCTAATGCTCGTTAAGTTTTACCTTTTAAAGTGTCTTAACATCTGACCAAAGCTAAACCGAAAATAATATGTCTATACCGCATTGGCAACTTTGGTGCCTAATGAAATAAATAAACACTTTCTCGTTTACAATTTGCATATAATTTGTATCGATGACAAAACTTGCATAAAATAATATATGGCCGAGAACCCACGTGTAGTCGTCTATCATTTTCAACCTGGAAAGGAAACAAGTGTACCAAACCTGTAGCGTGAGTTTGTTGACTGACTGCGCTGAACTGGTTATGATGTAACAATGTAGACTGACCGACAAACAATGACTCAGCCGGCGATTATGTGCCGAAACTTATCTCTAGATTTATTGTTATGAGATTTTAATAGGCTTTTCTTTTATGCTCATCTATAAATTACGTGGGCGTATCGATAAATAATAATTTTTGTTATATACTTAGTAAATATTTAAGTCGAAAGTTTGTATGTATGGATGGATGGTTGTTTGTTACTCTTTCACGCAAAAAGTACTGAATTGATTTTGATGAAACTTCACAATAATGTAGCTTACATATCAAAGTAACACATAGGCCACATTTTATCCCAAAATTCCCACGGGAACGAGAACTGCGCAGGTAAAACCGCGGGCATCCTCTAGTCTTATAATATTTGGTTTATTTATGTGAACGGAGATCAAAATTTTCTTTTTCCTTACCTAAGAAAACAGTAAACCTTTATTGTGAAAGGGTATAAAAATAATGATGGGAATCGTCGAAAAAAGTGTCCGAATTTCAAAATTAAAAGGCATTGTCGAGGCCACCATTCACCCGTCCTCTTCAAAAACTGGCAACACTACTGACAGGTGTGTTCCCGTCGTGCCCCTTTTTTTCAACGTCCGTTTTGTTCAACGATACCATCTTAAAAAAGGCTGAAGAACCGTAACAGACGTCATCCCAATTTCTACGCTTATTAAACGTAATAGAGTTTAAATTTAATCGCGTTAAATTTTAAGCGGTGCCCGTGTTAACAATGAATGGATCATTTCCCATACAGTATGTTACAACGGTTAAAACGTTGGGTCACGGTAAAAGCAGTTTTATATGGATCGCAGTGGTGTTAAGATTGATCGATCGGGAATGAGCTACCTCATTTAAAATAAGCAACTATAGTCGCAGGAGTTGTTTTTTAATTTATTTCGGGATACGAAATCACGGCTTATGTGCTCATTCGTGAGTGAAAGTTTACAATAAATTATGAAACATTTAGCAAATTAACCGCAACTACGAGTACAATCTTTAATTTGAAAAATTCTTATGTACTTTAGTACTATCTCATTTGCATATTCAATAATCATTGTTTTTTTTTATCAACTACATGTTGGCCCTTGACTGCTATCACACCTGATGTTAAGTGATGATGCAGTCTAAGATGGAAGCGGGCTAACTTGTTAGGAGTAGGACGAAAATCCACACCCCTTTCGGTTTCTACACGACATCGTACCGGAACGCTAAATCGCTTGGCAATACGTCTTCGTCGGTAGGGTGGTAACTAGCCACGGCGAAAGCCTCCAACCAGCCAGACCAAGACAAATTAAGAAAAAATCTCAATCTGCCCCACCGGGAATCGACCTCCGTCTTATAAATCCACCGCGCATAGATACCACTGCGCCACGTAGGTTGTCAAAATTGTGTGGCTTTAAAACACTCAAGGTTGGCTAATGATATCCTTTACTGCATTCTTCAAACTTGTTGTATGCTTATATTATTTCTTTTAGTGTTTAAATTTTTTTTAATTGGCCCAGGTCATGCTGGTGGGAAGCTTTGGACGTGGCTAGTTACCACCCATGCCAAAGACTTTCCGCCAAGCTATTTAGTGTTCCAAAACGATATCGTTCAGAAATCGAAAGGGTGTGGATTTTCATACTCCTAACAAGTTAGCCCGCTTCCATCTTAGATTGGATCAACACTTACCATAAGGTTTGCAGTTATCAGGCTACTTGTAACAAATAAATAAAAATCTCATTTTCTCAGTTGTTTTCTTGTTTTCCAAATAAATAAATACACAATTTCATGTAAGTTATAATATAACAGAAACATAACGCCTTATTCCCATAGGGGTAGGCAGAGACCACATCCCTCCATTTGCTACGGTCCTTGCCTACTTCCTTAGCTTCTTCCACTCTCATTAATCCTTTCATTCAAGTTCGTCGGTTTATTGTATTCATGACCTGGCCATTATTTAAAATTCCTGAATTTTGTCTAGGGACATTCGCCTAGGCCTTCCCCTTCTAACATTCCCATTCACCCTCGCTTTGTAATTCTCTTTTGTTAATCTTCTTTCATCCATTCTCTCTACATGTCCAAACAATCTAAGTATCCCTTTCTCAATTTTAGTCAGTACATCTTCTTTTGCACCACACTTTTCTCTTAACATACTATTTTTAACTCTGTCACAGTTTTAACCCGCATATACTCCTCAATGCTCTCATCTGACGACGTCCGTGGCGCAGTGGTATGCGCGGTGGATTTATAAGACGGAGGTCCTGGGTTCGATTCCCGGCGGGGCCTATTGAGATTTTTCTTAATTTGTCTTGGTCTGGCTGGTGGGAGGCTTTCGCCGTAGCTAGTTACCACCCTACCGACAAAGACGTATCGCCCAGCGATTTAGCGTTCCGGTACGATGTCGTGTAGAAACCGAAAGGGGTGTGGATTTTCGTCCCACTCCTAACAAGTTAGCCCGCTTCCATCTTAGACTGCATCATCACTTAACATCAGGTATGCTAGCAGTCAAGGGTCAACTTGTAGTCGATAAAAAAAAATCTCTACCGCATTTATTTTACTTTAAGTTATCTAGGAACAAAGTATTGCCATATCTAGAAATTGCTCTAAGTACGTCAGAAGTAGTAGGTTAGATAGAGACGATTTCTTTAAATTCGATTCCCATCATTGTTTTTCACGGTTCGTAACAATATCGATTTTTATGCTTCACACGCGATGATTCTTTCCTCCATATTGGATTCTTCTCACGTTACTAGGTGGAGGCGTCTTGATAATTGATTTCTGGGTCATTATTTGTCGGCATTTGAAAATCATCGGTGTAGAGTTTCGCTAACTAAGTGAAGGTTAACATAACAATGTCTCGAATGATTCTTGTTACAAAAGCAATTTTATAAATACGATACCTATAATTTGTGCTTTAAATCGCACTTCGCTTGTTAAGATTTATTTATAAAACAGAGACGAATATCTTAGCATTCCATGGATTCACCGTGCGGCTACCGGGTCCATCGCGTGGCTGACAGAAAAACTCCGAACAGAGCCCGAGACTTGTGACATGGGTGTAGGTTTAAAAGAGTAGGTACTTTTAGTGCCGCGCGTCAACACTCACTTCCTCTGTTCAAGTTATTCTCCCTGCCCAGCCAAATTCGGAAGGACCAAACTAGAGCAGCTTTGGACACTCGTTCCAATATGGAGCTTACTGCACTTCTAGTAAGGCCAAGGTCTTTTAGCAGGTTATAGAGAGACTTCACTGGTATACCTCTTGCACCCACTTCTACCGCGTATAAACTAACCACCATTTTTAGTTAGTTCATTAGTAAGGTAATATTTATTCACTTTGAACACATTAATTAAGTCAAGAGAACGTAGAATAAACAGATGTTTTAAATAGTGGCTAGCAACTTGGCCCATATTGTAATTCAACTAGAATTTTGTTAATTAACGGTTTTTACTACTGTTATAATGGCGAAAGTTTGTGAGTGTGTGTTTGTTATTCTTTCACGTAAAAACTGATGAATGGATTTTGATGAAATTTTACAATAATATAGCTTGTACAAGGCAAATTTTATCCCAAAAGTGCCACGGGAAGGAAAACTACGGGGCGGCCTCTAGTTAGAAATGAGTCGCAAAGGATACTGTTTAATTCGTCTGTCATAGAAGAAAGGCCTTGCCTGACTGACTACCAGAAAACTAAAAACAGCATTATGACACGAAATCCTTTTGTTTGATAAGAATTACAAGAAAAGTGTTTTTTTCAATATGTGTAAATTTTGCCTTTATAGCTACATCAATTTAGATACTGTTTACATACAGTAATAGCTGTGTGAACCCGTTAACGCTTTGTAAATTAAACTTTTAATACCGACGGTTAATCTTACATCGGTTAACTTTAATGGCCTCACGAATTCACGATACTGCAACTTACTGCAGATTTGATATTTGTAACTGATGGTATTTAAGGTGCCTGAATAGTGCTGGCGCTATTTCTATTATTTTTGGGAAATGTCAGCTTGCCAATTACTCCCAACAAGCTACTTAAATGTTTTGCCGCTGATCGAAATACTTAGTTTACTTAATGCTTCTCCGATAGTTAAATATAAAGCTTTGCTAACTTTTGTGTCTGCATACATTTTGAAATTTCGTAATTTATAATAGTTAGCAGAGGTGAGTGTAACCTAAACCCACAAGTCTTGGGCTCTGTTCAGAGTTTTTTCTCTTTGCCCACGATGGACCCGCACTTGCTTTAAGAATCCATGGAATGTTATGACATTCTTTTCGTCTGCTGCCAGCCGAGTGGTGCAGTGGGTAGTGACCCTGCTCCTGCGTCCTAGGCTGTGGGTTCGATTCCCACATCTGAAAAATGTTTGTGCGCTGAGCATGGATGTTTTCCAGTGTCTGGGTGTGTATCTATATATTATAAAAATATTCATCAGTTATCATAGCACCCATAACACGAGCTACTTACGAGTACGCTTACTTTGGGGCTATATAGCGATGTGTGTAAGTGTCCTATAATATTTATTTATTTATATTATTATTTATTGAATCAAAAACTTATGAAGCGATAAAACTTTGTCAGTACCTTTTAATTTTCTTATTGTTACTGCTGGTACAAAAATACTTCACGTTTGCAAAGTGCTTGTAAATACTTGAAGTTAAAGTTGAATTAATTTATATACATTTAAAATAGGTTTTTTACTGGATTTGGCATGGCAGCATTCAGTGCCTTTATTATCCTTAACATTGAATATTGATAACATCAGTAAAGAATGCAAAGACTGTGAACAAAAAATAACTGATGTGGGTTGTATAGGAGATATATTTGCATTATACTACATATAACAAAAAGGTGAACCGTTCGTCGCTTTATTCACTCGTCAATATATATGCTAGTTTCAGAATCAGTTAGTCATCTTTCATATCATCATCATACGGCCTCCGTGGCGCAGTGGTATGCGTGGTAGATTTATATGACGGAGGTCCTGGGTTCGATTCCCGGTGGGGCAGATTGAGATTTTTCTTAATTTGTCTTGGTCTGGCTTGTGGGAGGCTTTCGCCGTGGCTAGTTACCACTCTATCGACAAAGACGTATCGCCAAGCGATTTAGCGTTCCGGTACGATGTCGTGTAGAAACCGAAAAGGGTGTGGATTTTCGTCCCACTCCTAATAAGTTAGCCCGATTCCATCTTAGACTGCATAATTTACTTATACATATCTATGAAGTCGGTGCCAGCCAAGTTTAAGGAACATTTATTGAACGTAGTATAGCAGTTTGTAAGTTCTAGGTAACGTCCTTAAAGTAGAAACCTTGGAAGTGTGCCCTTTCTAATAAAAAAGAATTATCAAAATCGGACAACTTTGTAAAACGTTATGCGTGACCATACATAAAAAAATATATAGGGTAAAGGGAGATATATTGGTGATATAAGTAATTTGGTGATATTTTTTTAAACGAATAGCACACAATTCCCTATACGAGCATCTTCATGAGACAGCACAAAGGCGTTGCTACAAGTGTGAGGAAGATAGCTATATATTCCACGTTCCGTTCTAACGTTTCTTTGTTTAGGGAACAAACTTTTTTGACAAGTTTGCACCTGTACCGCTATTGTTCAATGAATGGCGACTGCGCTTTCGTATTTTGGATAAAATAGATAGATTTTATAAGTTTTTCAAAGTAATTCTTATCGAAATCGTTAAATAAACTAATCATTATTGAATTAAAGCTATAGTGAACTCGTGTTTGTGTGAAAGTAAGTATTTATTCCTTATTTTCTAACCATTGTTTCTTAGTGTTTTCGTCAAAATGTTGGTTGTGTTTTTGAGTAGTTGACTTTAGATCTATTTTGAGCTGGCATGGAAAATAAAGTGGAGAAATTAAGTATACACTTCGAAAGGTTAGATTTTAAGGTATCCGTGAAATAAATTTTTAATCGAATTTAAGGTTATTTTTTTTTTATCACCAAATTACCTGTACTTTTTTTTATATCACCAAATAACCTACGCATTTTGTAACTTTTAGATTGGCAATGGAAGAAGGAAGAAAATATAGGAAATATAGCCAGCAGCAGCTTCAACTAGCTGTCAGTCTTGTTAAAAATGAAGGTAAATCCATATACAAAGCTGCCAAGGAAGCAAACGTCCCATGGAGCACTTTGAAACGTTACCTTGGAAATGAAGACAATTTTGTAAGAAAAATGGGGAGACCCTATGCACTGTCATGCGATTTAGAGTTAAAGCTTTACAATTATATTATAAAAATGCAAGAATTGGGTTTTGGACTGACCGTTTATCAAATTAGAAAATATGCTTATGATCTTGCAGAAGTAGCTGGTCGAGAAAACTTCTTGCCATCAGCTAATCGCATTGCAAGTAAATGGTGGTGGAATAGTTTTAAGAGCAGGTACAATTTATGTTTACGTGTTCCAGAAAATCTGTCAGCCTATAGGGCTTCTATGGCTAATGAAACTATGATCAAAGACTTCTTTTCTAAACTAGATGATGTTCTCACAAAACTCAATATCAAAAACAAATCTCATCTAATCTGGAATTGTGATGAAACTGGACTATCATATGTAGTTAAACCATCGAAAGTTGTGACCGAAATTGGTAAAAAATATGTGTACAAAAGATCCTACGCTGAACGTGGACAGACACAAACGTTGATGGCATGTATATGTGCCGACGGCACATGGATTCCACCAATGATAATTTTTAAAGGTGTTAGATGGAATGACACACTCAAAAATGATGCCCTTCCTAACGCTCTCATTAGACTATCTCCCAAAGGGTGGATCAATTCTGATTTATTTCTGGAATGGTTAAATTTTTTCATAACTGCCATACCACCAGAACGTCCAGTAGTACTTTTGATGGACTCACATTCTGCACATATTGGAGAAGAAGTTCTTCAGCTGGCGAAGGAAAATCAAATATATTTATTCACTTTCCCAGCTCATTGCACACATCTTTTGCAGCCTCTTGATGTGGGTCTGTTCAAGCCTCTCAAAAGTTACTGGCGCGATAGCATGAATAAATATATGATCAATAACCCCTCAGACGCTCCCAATCGCAGTAACTTCAATTCCATCTTGAATCCGGCATTTATAAGCGCATTCACAAAAAAATATATAGAAAATGCTTTTAAAAAAACAGGTATATGCCCTTTGGATGGAAGTGTTATTGCTGAAGAAGCATTACGACCGTCAGTTTTGACTAACACAGATTCTGCTGCAGCTCTAGCTACATGTCCTGCTAGCCCGGCTTCTACTAACACAACAGCTAATAATTCTTCAGCAGGTCTCAAATCCACGGTGGATCAAATATTGGAAACACCCAAAGCTTCAAAACGCCGAGTAAAAGGCAGAAATAGAGATTCTAGTGCTAAATGCTTAACACCGACTAATGCAAATTCAAATGAAAACCAGTTACAGGAAAACCTCCAGCCTCAGCCTTCAACATCTGGTAAACCTGCCCCAAAAACGAAAAAAAGTAAAACTCGCGAGATAGAAAATGATTGGGAATGTGGATTGTGTGAAGTCTTGTACTCCAGTGATGTAAAAAAAAAGAACGGAGCGAAATGGATCCAGTGTTCCTATTGTCTGACGCCATACCACGAGATTTGCGTATCTATAGAAGATGCTGATCTCGAGGAACATCTGTACTACAGATGTGATCGTTGCCTGGAGTAATTTTGCGAGGGATCAGACCTTTTTTTTAAATTTTAAGTACCAAATATGTAATTTAGAGTGGTATCACTAAATTACCTACCTACTATCACCAATCTACCGAACCATGTCACCAACATACCTTTGACATTTTGAGAATTTAATTAACATTTTGTCTTTAAAGTATTAAATAATTGCAACGTTAACTATATTACGCATTTATTTCAAGAAATAAACTATCTAATAAAATAAAATTCATTTTTTATTTCATTGAAAAAGTTCTTAAAAACTAGTTTTATAAATTTTTATCACCAATATACCTTCCTTTACCTTACGTGTCGAATTGAAAACCTCCTCCGTATTTTTCGTCAGTTAAAAATTAGGTACTAAGATAGTTTCGAGCCTGAGTAAGGACATAGACTATTTTTTTTCGAACTATCACTGAATACAATAACTCGCAGACTAAGAAGCGGGCTTACGCTAGTCGAGAGTCGTCTCAGATTGAGATTTTTCTTAATTTCTCTTGGTCTGGCTGGTGGGAGGCTTTCGCCGTGGCTAGTTACCACCCTACCGACAAAGACGTACCGCCTAGCGATTTAGGGTTCCGGTGCGATGTCATGTAGAAACCGAAAGGGGTGTGGATTTAATCTTACTTCTAACAAATTAGCCCGCTTCCTTCTTAGATTACATCATCACTTAACATCAGGTGTGATAGCAGTCAAGGGCTAACTTGTAGTCAATAAAAAAAAAATGCTGCTTTAATGTGGTTCGATGAGCTAAGGCTATAGCTTAACGTGCTCCCCACCGCCCCATTATATACTTATTGAAATTATTCCAAAAAGAAGAAAAGCTCAGCACAATTTCATAGTCCCTTACAGGATCGAACCGAGGATCTCGACATCTGAAAATACATTAAACCACTTGACCCACGAGTTAGTCAAGTCGTATAGAATACTTATATTAAATACGCTGTTACAATACGATTCGACTAGTTTACTTAACGAATTCCAACTCTTCGATAACGATTATTATCGGGTGTAGGCTAACAGGCAAGTGCCGAATTTGGACCTACGAAGCGTTCACCTTCTCTGACTCATAGTCTCGCTACACTTCTAGTCCGCTATACAACTGTTCTATTTTAACCGACTTGAAAAAGGAGGAGTTGGTATTTCTTGTAGTACAGAATCGTAACTTAGCGGGACCTATGTACAGGCGTAGTTCGTTTTGTTGTAACTTCAGACCGGACTGCAGACTGTTACCAGATTTGTTTGTACAAATAAGCTTCCTAAATCAACTAATCATACAGGGCCAGGCCTCCCTCCTCATAGGAGAGGGGATATGGCGCGTACACCCACCACGCTGCTCCAATGTGGGTTGGCGGGCTTAGGGTGATAATGTTTAATGGCCTCTTATAGTGACGCAAATATGATTTAGTAGTTTCAACAGCAACTACTGAGTTTTTGTTAGCTCGTCTTAGTAGATATTGCTTTCCGAACAGAGACAGTAGAGTAACTACGAATTACAGACTTGACTTAAAAAGTCCTTGTATGCAGCCTCCTTGAAATAAATTTCAATTAGGATAATATACAAATCACATTTTTGGAACAAACACCAACATTCTTATACAATATACATACATCACGCCTTATACCGTAGGGGTAGGCAGAGACCACATCCTTCCACTTGCCACGGTTCTTGCGTACTTTCTTAGCTTTCTCCACTCTTAATAATCATTTTTATTAGTATATTTGACGGCCGAGTGGCGCAGTGGGTAGTGACCCTGCTTCTGCGTCCTAGGCCGTGGGTTCGATTCCCACATCTGGAAAATATTTGTGTGATGAGCATGGATGTTTTCCAGTGTCTGGGTGTCTTTCTATATATTATAAGTATTTATGTATAATATATATAAAAATATTCATCAGTTATCATAGTACCCATAACACAAACTACCTAAGCTTACTTTGGGGCTATATAGCGATGTGTATAATTGTCCTATAATATTTGTTTATATTTATAATATTTGTTTATATTAAAATCTCAAAAACCTCTCAATTTATGTAAATTATGTTTAAATACACATTGTTGGTATTGTGAAAAGTAAATATTTAAATGTTCGTGGAATTTGTCGAACGAAATTACGTATGTATGTATGGCAGAAGATCAATTAATACAAACCAAATGTTTATTTTTTACTCTCAAAGGCATCGGAGCGAGGCTGTATTTACTGACCTAAGCAAGTTTACTTTGTGTTGATAAGCGAATGACTTAGGTCTTACTTTACTGGGAATAATTCTCTCGGGACGAACAGAGGTAAAATGGATGTGAATTTTATATCCAGGGACGACTTGGAGTTTATCGGGAATGAGTTATTTTTCAAAAGGCTCGTGGGTATTCAGAAAAACATTAATGACTTTAAAAGAACCTAACCTATTGGTGTAGCTATTTCCTTTCGGTATAATTATTATGAATTCGGTAGTGTACTTAATACATTTTCTCACGTGCATTTTTTTCATCCTCAAATGGGGAAGATCCTCAAGGACACCCTTGGGTAGGGCCAGACTCCTACTGGCTAAAAACCCTACCCTCACCTTTAGTGATTCTGCCATTCAGCCTCTATTCCAGTGATTCTCAACCTTTTTTGATGCGGCACACATTTAATTATTTCAAAATTTGGCGGCACACAAAGAAAAAGATAAAAATTATTTATTTACTATAACACACTGCATAAATAGTTTATGACAAAAATTCTAAATACACCAGGACCCCGCTTTGCGTCGCTAATGTGTTCCTGAAAAATGCGACGCAAAGTGAATCACAAATTTTGAAAGCAAATAATAAAATAATTTATTTTTTTGTGGATTTAAATATACATTCAAGTTAAAAATATTTTTCTTTTTAAATGATATAATTTAATAATATTAACATTATTATATATTTGCAAAATTTGGCGGCACACTTTTGAAATTTGGCGGCACACAAAAGTGCCGCGGCACAGTAGTTGAGAATCACTGCTCTATTCAGTCGAAGCCTAATTCACATCTTTTGTCCCTCTTTCGTCTTGATTATGATTGTCAGAAAACTCCCAATCAGCTTCTATTGCTCAATAGATTCCAAGATATACTCAATTAGGCTTTCTAACCTCTATTCCTGTCCTAGCTTGATCTTGCTTAATCTAGCTTGATCTAGATTTACTAGGAATTAATGAAGACACGTGCATTGCTTTTTTTTAATCGACTACAAGTTGACCCTTGACTGCTATCACACCTGATGTTAAGTGATGACGCAATCTAAGATATTTTTGTATCATATAATATATACTTACCATCAGATGTTATTGCAGTCAAGAGCTAAATAGTATTAATTAAAAAAATATATAGGAAAAGGATTTAATACTAATGCTAAATTATAAAAATAGTGATACCTACATACCAACACCATGCAGTACAATGTAAATGTAAATCAAGAACTACTCGTACTTATACGAGTGTATTTCTAAATATATCCGACTACCCGTGATACGGATCAAACGGCAGCCTACGAAACAAATAAAAGATAACAACTGTCAATACCAAGCGTAGAGTCGTTGAAATTCTGTTTGAAAGTGCGCGCTCCACCGCAGTGATAATAGTGTATTGAAAAGGAATCTGGTGAATATCGCTCTCACCAGTCCATTAACCCCCCGGCATTATATCCAACAGTGATAAACGATTTACGATAGAGCTGAGCAAGTCGAATTGGAAACAAGGTCGTTGGAAGAGTGGCGTGCTCGGAATACCTCTTAATTGTAATCGTTGCTTAGTATGAAAGTATGCTCACGCAAAGTGGAGGTGGGTGGAACGCTCGCGGTTTCACTCGCGTAGTTCCCGTTCTCGTGGGAATTTTGGGATAAAATGTGGCCTATACGTTAATCTAAGGTGTCAGCTAACTCCTTAACAAATTTTAATTAAATCACTCCAGCCGTTTAGCCGTGAAGTAGTAACAAACCCACACAAACTTTGGCCTTTACAATAGTAGTATGGCTAGAGGGCGCTCGCGGTTTCACTCGCGTAGTTCCCGTAAAAATTTCGAGACAAAAAGTAGCGTAGATAAGTTATTGTAAAGAACAATGGCAAGAACCCATACAACATTTTACCTGAAATCTATTTGAGGCGTCTATGTAGAAAAATATGTTAAAACCATAGTGATTTTATTACATAAACATAATCACCAATATTTTTTTTTTACGAGGCTTCAAAAATAAGTTATTAAAATTTTTAAGTAACAATGAATAGGCAAGCACAGTAAGATGACAGTTTGCCATTTCATTGTCAACATGACATTGTCACGAAATGTTGCCATTGCAACTTTTTTACTAACACCTTTTTCTACCAACGAATACTAAAAATATAGCATAGCGTAGCGTGTATCTTCTAAAATGGCAACTCTTGTGATTCTGAACCAGCATTGGATATGAATTTACTCAAATAAATGTTCATTTATTGATTAATTTAATCTCAGCTTTTACATGTAATTTAGTATAAAATAATAAAGAATTTTATTACTAAGTTTTGTATAAGTCACATTTGTAGACGCCTCCGAATTCACTCAGGTATAATCTTGCCATTGTTCTTTCATCAAAAACCGTTTAATAGTTTTTGCGTCAAAGATTAACAAACATCCATCCATCCGTACGTACAAACTTTCTCATTTATAATATAACGTGTAACTTGTAAAATTACAGTAATCCATTCTTTTTAGGGTTCCGTTGCCAAATGGAAAAAAAGGAACCCGCATAGATTCGTGAAGTCTGCGTGTCTGTCCGTACATGTCACACACACTTTTTCCGAAACAATACTGTTGAATATTGGTTAGTATCAGCTCCCTGTTTATTATAGTTTCCTTGATCAAATATATGAAAAATTTGTAATCCATTATCCATTAAATCTTCTGTCGAAATTTACACATAACTTGTTAATCACTTGGCTGCTATTTCACAGCCATATATATTTTTTATAGGTAAAAATATCCTAAGTTATATTAAAAGCTCCTACCGCGTCGCACTTATAATTTAGTAGCTCACGGTGTCGGTGCCGGTCATTAACAGAAAGGGGCAAGCTGCACGCGCCGGGCCAGCTGTTGCACGCAATGCTGCAGTAAAAATTAAAAAATAATAGACTGTTCACTATATTTTCAAGTTCATACTTGGTATTTACTTATTTGAGTTGTCACTTGTTAGATTTTTAACTTAAAACAATAGCACCTTTACAAATTCTTTTGTTAGTTCATTCTTATTATATGCTTATTATTAAGATTTTATGTATAGAAGTACTGTGGCCTTAATTCCCTCAGTCTATCATCCCTCAGTCATCTCTATACCCCTTCCGATAAGGGGCAAAGTCCAGTCTACAGGCACACCAGTGGACTTCTAGAGTGGTGTGCCGCTAGAAGACTGATAATGGTCAATGATGACTAGTTTCATTCTCAAATAAAATCTCTCTCACGAAAGCTTTGTTTTATGTTCCGAATAATATGATAGAATACCTGATTTCATCTACGCCTAAGCTTGACAAGCTGCCTATTGTGAGTCAGTTTGTGAAAAGTGCGTATTAAAATTTTTAACAAAAAATAGAACCGACTCAAATCGCACTAAAAAGTAATAAATAACTGTGTCATTTAGTTGCTTTAATTTACTTAAGCATATCTATGAAGTCGGTGCCAGCCAAGTTTAGGGAACATTTATTTTACGTAGTAAAGCAGTTTGTGGGTTCTAGGTAACGTCCTTAAAGTAGAAACCTTGGCTGGCATCGACTCCTAGATATGCTTAAGTAAATTAAAGCAACTAAATGAGACATTTATTTTTTACTTTTTAATGCGATTTGAGTCGGTTCTATTTTTTGTTAAAAAATTTTATTTCTTCCTTTTTATCGCCACGTAATGTACTCGTACTATACTGTCATAGTATATTATACGGCACTAGTAACCAAAAAGCTACCGAAATCGCTGTAAGCGTGCCTCCAAAATTCGAAGAGTTCCTTTAATTTCCCCAGGATATCATCATCAGATCCTAACATTGCGACAATGGGACCACCTTGAAAGTATGCCCTTTCTAATAAAAATAGAATTATCAAAATCGGATAACTCTGTAAAAAGTTATGCGTGGTCATACATAAAAAAAAATATACGTGTCGAATTGAGAACCTCCTCCGTTTTTTTTTCGTCGGTTAAAAAGAGGCATCTATCGCTAGCGAGTATGACATGAAATTGATTTTGATCGTGCTTTACTGGTCTAGTTATTTATGCTAAAAATTTTGCATGTCTATAGTGTTTTAAGCCTCTGACCTACTTCCTTCAGCGGAAATATCTCCAGTTGTTCACATACGAACGCATGACACAATTTCAAATTGACGCACAACTCCCGGCAATTTCCGTCGATGACAATCGATTGTGTCTCGATAGCCAGCACTTAAACGCGATACCTACAGCTTATTGCACTCATTTCGGTTTTATTGAGTCTTTTGCGCACTCATTTTACACTGCAGACCGACAAATTACTGTTTACCCACTTTGTTATTTTACCATTAAGTTCCAATGTTCATTTATTATACGTTTGTCGTTGACGATATCGTAATTTTTAACCGACGAAAAAAAACGGAGGAGGTTCTCAATTCGACACGTATATATTTTTTTTTTTTAATGTATGACCACGCATAACTTTTTACAGTGTTGTCCGATTTTGATAATTCTTTTTTTACTAGAAAGGGCATACATCCAAGGTGGTCCCATTGTCCTCATGTTAGGATCTGCTGATGATATCCTGGGGAAATTGAAGGAACTCTTCAAATTTTGGAGGCACGCTTACAGCGATTTCGGTTTTTGACTCGGCATCGGTAGCTTTTGGCTACTAGTGCCATATAATATACTATGACAGTATAGTACGAGTACAGTACGTGGCGATAAATCACTAAAAAGTAAGAAATAAAATTTTTTAACAAAAAATAGAACCGACTCAAAACGCACTAAAAAGTAAAAAATAACTGTGTCATTTAGTTGCTTTAATTTACTTAAGCATATCTAGGAGTCGGTGCCAGCCAAGGTTTCTACTTTCAAGGACGTTACCTAGAACCCACAAACTGCTTTACTACGTAAAATAAATGTTCCTTAAACTTGGCTGGCACCGACTTCATAGATATGCTTAAGTAAATTAAAGCAACTAAATGACACAGTTATTTTTTACTTTTTAGTGCGTTTTGAGTCGGTTCTATTTTTTGTTAAAAAATTTTATGTAGGTACGCACTACCTGTACAAAGAGTGCGTATGTAACGTCAGATCAAAATACATAAAATAAAATAGATCCATAAGTAGTGTCTCATTCTTATTTTAAAACTCTACTTATCGATGTTGACTTTAATTTTCTTACCATAAACGTAAAGTTTTCATATGTAAGTACGGGAGCTTCTAACGAACCAAGTTTTAATGAGATTTGTACAACAAGCTCATCTTGGTATTTTTAACCGACGAAAAAAAACGGAGGAGGTTCTCAATTCGACATATTATATAGTTTCTACTTTAAGGACATTACTTAAAACACTACAGCCTAAACGACTGAACGGATTTTGACAGGTGAGGTGTCGTTGAATTCATTAAAATTGTGGTAGTGACATAGGCTATTTAAATTTTCAAAATGGTGGCTATAAATGGGGGAAAAAAGGGGGGATGTGTGTATTTCTTTCTCTTATCTTCGCAATATGGGTATCAAATGAAAGGTCGTAAAAAGACCATTTCAAAAATATAAATATCATATCATGTTTATATTGCAGTTTTAACAAAAATGGCAAAAAGTGTACCGTATCATTTCTATACCATAAACTAAAACAAAAAGTCTGAAATAAAAATTAAAATACTTTATGGTGCTGCAGGCGGGGACAAACTTAGTTTTGGTACATCTTTCTTTCCCCGCATAAAATAAAGTATTTTGTCCCCGCTTGCATCACCATAAAGTATTTAAAATTTTATATAGATAAAGTGATCCTTGTTTTTCTCTTTTCAGTTCATAACTTCTATGCAGTCAGGTTTTTTGTTTTTATAATAATAATTGTATTAAGTGTAGTTCATAAAGCAGTTCTGTAACTTTTTGAAAATACTTTAATCGCAAAACTATAAGTCAAATTTTCCAGCTATGCCATGCTAAAACAGCTTAATTGGTAGCTGTTAGGTCTAAGTACTCAAACTGAAATTCTTTCATTTCAAGTGGTCTCAGTTTACAAGCACATTTTAAACGTTATATTGATTTATAGTGACTCTATATCTGAAGGCAGATGGTGTGGTTATGGTTCTTTAAGGGATTTCTGCATCATCGGATGATATCTGATGATGGACATCCTTCGAGCATAACGTACTTATATGTATTCGTTAGCTTTTACCGTCATGTACCTTTAAGATATGTAGGTAAATTAATGAAGTTCTTTTAGGAATTTCTGCATTTCTCAATTGTTCATGAGAGCATACGTAGCTCTAACCGTCACGTATCTGCGAGCTAAGCTGAGCTATATTGCTATTTCAAGGTATTTCATTTCACCCTCCACGAGCTACAGCGATTAAAGCGCTATTATTACTGCACGGCTGAGTGGACAATATAAACCGTCGGATGTTTTTCCTCTAGCTCAGATCCATTATAGTCCAGGAGCCGTGGAATATTTTAACTCTGCTATTACTATCAAGCTAATTTTCCATGGGTAGCTTCTTTGTGAGACCTCTTCACCCGCCACGAGCTACAGCGAATAAAGCGCTATTATTACTGCACGGTTGAGTGGACAATATAAACCGTCGGATGTTTTTCCTCTAGCTCAGATCCATTATAGTCCAGGAGCCGTGGAATATTTTTACTCTACTATTACTATCAAGCTAATTTTCCATGGGTAGCTTCTTTGTGAGACCTCTTCACCCGCCACGAGCTACAGCGAATAAAGCGCTATTATTACTGCACGGCTGAGTGGACAATATAAACCGTCGGATGTTTTTCCTCTAGCTCAGATCCATTATAGTCCAGGAGCCGTGGAATATTTTTACTGTATTATTATAATCAAGCTAATTTTCCATGGGTAGCTTCTTTGTGAGACCTCTTCACCCGCTACGAGCTACAGCGAATAAAGCGCTATTATTACTGCACGGCTGAGTGGACAATATAAACCGTCGGATGTTTTTCCTCTAGCTCAGATCCATTATAGTCCAGGAGCCGTGGAATATTTTTACTCTACTATATATTACTATCAAGCTAATTCCATGGGTAGCTTCTTTGTGAGACCTCTTCACCCGCCACGAGCTACAGCGAATAAAGCGCTATTATTACTGCACGGCTGAGTGGACAATATAAACTATCAGATGTTTTTCACCTAGCTCACGTCCGTCATAGTCCAGGAGCCAATAAAACATTTTTGCACATCAAGCAAAGTTCTCGTGGACTTCTTCTTGATGAAACGCTCAATTTTTTTATTTACAGAAATCTTGGTTGTGGTGATAAGCGATGCCAGGTATTAAAAATTTCTATGCACCAGACCGGTATAACATACCACAAGTTTGTATGATTTGTAATCAATTAAAAAAATGTTTCTCGGATCTTAGACTATTAAGGTTGTACCACACAAAAACATTCGCATAGCACGCCCGGGAGTGTTGCGAAAGACGCCGCGAAGCGTGAACATTCCTCTGCCGTGCCCACTGAGCTTGAGTCAACGGGAACGGACAAAAACGCATACTGTATCCTAATACTTTCAATGTAACTGTAACCTTATGTAGTAGTAGAGCACTATGTGATAGAATAAAGGAAATACTTCTGCCATGAAATTTTTACATTGCATCACCCGTACAAAGTGTCATCATGTACAGTGTGTCATGTCATCAGATCAAAATACAATTATTGGTCCATAAGTAATGTCTGCCTCGTTGGTCTAGTGGTTAGCGTATGTGGCTTCGATCACGAGGTCCTGGGTTCGATTACTGCATCGGGTCATGGAATAATTCTGAGCTTTTTAATTTTTGTATGAAATGTTCAGTACATTCAAGCCTGGAGTTTGGAAGTCGGTGGTGTTATACCCCCATGCCTCGGAGAGCACGTCGGTCCCGGTCACTGTTAGGTTAGTCACAGACAGAGTCAGTCGTAAGCACGAAGCTCCTGTTTGATACAAAATAGTGGATTGTAGGTAGGTACCTATCATGTCTTGCGAAGTTCAGTTACGAAGGTCTAGAGGTGCGAAGATATTGTTTTTCATAAAGCGATAAAGGACGATACCAATAAGGTTGTTCCACATGAAAATAATTGCGATATCCCAAGACTGTTACGTGAGATGCCGCGGAGCGTGAACAACGAACATTCCTCTGCCGTGCCCACTGAATGTGACACAACTGGAACGTTTTTATCAAACGTCAATATCCTAATATATTCTAAGTAACTGTAATGTTTCCTATATTCACGTGATTCGAACGGCTGATATGGACTTTGGGGGAATGGCGACCTACCTCTAGGTGAAAAAAATTTAAGTCAAAATAAATATAATGCAATCATTCAAGATCAGAAATCGCAGCTTAATTTATGTTACTTGCTTTTTAAGCATGGCTTGGCCTTGAGCGTGGAGACCGAATACAGAAATTCCGTAACGAAAAAACCTAACACCCCCTGAGTATCAAAAACATAATATCAAAAGCACAATTTCGGCAACGACGTCATCGGGAAACGTGGCTTAGCGGTAAGGCGCTCTAAGTGCCCGGATTGCCAGAGAGTCACGGGTTCGAATCCTGTCGGTTCCGAAAATTTTTTTTTTAAGCATGATATTTCAAAAAGTTATTTTTTTTAATTAATGCTAGGCTACGGTCCCGATTACGTCGGTTGATAAAAAATGCTATGCAATAGCTTTACCGCGACAGTCTCCGAGTGCCACACGTCTTTTTTTTTAATCAGTGAGTAAATCGAGACCTTTCTCAACACACGATCTACTTTACCATTTAATCTGCATCCGTTGAAGTTGGATCAAGTAAATTGGATCCTTATGAATATTTGGATTTGCATGAGAAGTGTAGAAGCCTGGGAGTTGACGGAGACATTGCTAACTTGACTAATGAATTCAATTGCAAATTGGACACAATATTGGAATGTGTGTGTGGTCTCTAACATACGAACATGTTGTTAAGTATGTGTGAACCCTGAATCAAAGATATGTTTGTAGAAAGTATCATCATCATCATTGTTTGATGAGCAGATATAAGCTTTCAGTAGGGAATTCCAAACACCATGGTTCTGACCCACTTCTTGACGACCTCCGTGGCGCAGTGGTATGCGTGGTGGATTCATAAGACTGAGGTCCTGGGTTCAATTCCCGGTGGGGCAGATTGAGATTTTTCTTAATTTGTCTTGGTCTGGCCGGTGGGAGGCTTTCGTCGTGGCTAGTTACCACCCTACCGACAAAGACGTACCGCCAAGCGATTTAGCGTTCCGGTGCGATGTCGTGTAGAAACCGATAGGGGTGTGGATTTTCGTCCCACTCCTAAGACGGGCTAACTGCCCGCTTCCATCTTAGACTGCATCATCACTTAACATCAGGTGAGATAGCAATCAAGGGCCGACTTGTAGTCGATAAAAAAAAAGACTAATTGAGCTATGTCATGTTCATAACTTTAGTCTTTCTTTTGTTCTCGTCGGCTCTATATGAAGACCGCAGCGGCTTCTTCTTATAGAAACTACTCTATAAGTGCGTCGCCTGTGAGACTCTTAAAGGGATAACCTTAGCTTAAAGGGATGATAGGAATAATACCTACAGTCCAATACACTTGTGACCGTGATTATATTTCCTTCTTTCTATGATTAATTTTTTTTATTAATTTGCTTAGCCCTTGACCGTAGTTACACCTGGTGGTAAAAAATGATGATGAAGTTAAACAAGCGGGCTAACTTGTCAGGAGTAGGGTAATATCCACACCCCTTCGGTTCGGTCAGTAGAGTGAGTTCCACCAGCCAAATAAGGAAGTAATACTTGTAGCATATCGATAATTTCTAGGAAAATATATATATATTTTTTTTATCGACTACAAGTTGGCCCTTAACTGCTATCACACCTGATGTTAAATGATGATACAGTCTAAGATGGAAGCGGGCTAACTTGTTAGGAGTGGGACGAAAATCCACATCCCTTACGGTTTCTACACGACATCGTACCGGAACGCTAAATCGCTTGGCGATACGTCTTTGTCGGTAGGGTGGTAACTAGCCACGGCGAAAGCCTCCCACCAGCCAGAGTGCCAAGTGTAAGTTTGTTACCGAGCGACTGCGTAAAAACGTAACGCAAATTTGTATGGAATTTTAGTAGCGCCACCTAGTAGCGAGAGTAAACGCTTTTTTTGCTATGTAATTTGACGTTATGAGTGAATACGTTTTTACGCAGTCGCTCGGTGAAAAACTCACACTTGCCCCACTGACCAAGACAAATTAAGAAAAATCCCAATCTGCCACGCCGGGAATCGAACCCAGGACCTCCCTCTTATAAATCCACCGCGCATACCACTGCTCCACGAAGGTCGTCAAAATCCATAAGTGCAAGTAAACAAGTCTGGCTTATAACAAGAAATATTTAATATCTCCTCTTTGCAGTCGCGAAAGAATTAATTTTTCCATAACATCCGTTATATTAAGATAGCGCTGTGTACGGTTATAGAATGTAAAATCGGAAATAACTTCGCATTAAAGCACGCTTATAGAGTAACCGACTGCAAATGCGCCGGAAAGAAATCTAGCCCACATTTCTTTATAGCCGCTCACTTTCAAACTGTAAGTAAACTAGTTTTTTTTCTAGAGTAATTTACCCTGACCAATGGGGAATTGCAGTATTAAATAATTGAAAGATTTACTAATTACATAAGTGTTGTTACTTAACAACACTTATGTAATAAGTAGGTAGATAGTATTTCTATAAAAAATTTTAACAAAAAATAGAACCGACTCAAAACGTACTAAAAAGTAAAAAATAACTGTGTCCTTTAGTTGCTTTAATTTACTCAAGCATATCTATGAAGTCGGCGCCAGCAAGTTTAAGGTACATTTATTTAACGTAGTAAAGCAGTTTCTTGGTTATAGGTAATGTCCTTAAAGTAGAAACCTTGGCTGGCACCGACTCCTAGATATGCTTAAGTAAATTAAAGCAACTAAATGACACAGTTATTTCTTACTTTTTAGTGATTTATCGCAACGTAACGTACTCGTACTATATCTACTGTCATAGTATAATCAATACATGGCATACAAGTGCCATAAAAGCTGCCGATACTTACACAAAAACCGAAATCGCTGCAAGTGTGCCTGTACAATTTTTTTTTATTCGACTACAAGTTGGCCCTTGACTGCAATCACACCTGATGTTAAGTGATCATGCAGTCTAAGATGGAAGCGGGCTAACTTGTTAGGAGTAGGACAAAATCCACACCCCTTTCGGTTACTAAACGACATCGTACCGGAACGCTAAATCGCTTATCGATACGTCTTTGTCGGTAGGGTGGTACCTAGCCACGGCGAAAGCCTGGGAGGCCAGCTAGACCAATAAAAATTAAGAAAAATCTCAATCTGCCCCGCCGGGAATCGAACCCAGGACCTCCGTCTGAAGAGAAGAGTTCCTTCAATTTTCCCAGGATATCATAATCAGATCCTAACATGATAAAAATGGGACCACCTTGGAAGTGTACCCTTTCTATTAAAAAATCGGACAACTGTGTAAAAGGTTATGCGTGGTCATACGTAAAAAAAAATACGTGTCGAATTGAGAACCTCCTCCCTTTTTTTCGTCTGTTAATAAAATGGCTCTTGTATAGCTGTACTTTTATAGTAGTTTGTATAAAATATACCATATCTACCATTAACTCTCCAAGTAGTATTATTAATTAACATTCAATACAAAGGCTTCTTCTTTAAATAACCACGATGGTTTCTGAAATATTAACGATTTAATTTTTTACGTTTTTGAGATAGACGAAATATACCGTTAATAGCAATTAAAATGTAAGTCAAAATATATTTTAAGATACTAGACTGGTAACCGCGTATGACCCACCTTATTTTGAAAGATAAGACGTCCTAATAAAGTTTCTCCTACCATTTCATACCATAGTTATTCTTTTATAGGTACTATGTTTAAGCATTTAGATAGATAGTAAATATTTTCTGACTACCGTATACAGTACACAAAAGCGTTCAAAATTCCATACAAAGAAGCGAATCGATCAGTTCGTGCATCGAATAGCGCGTTCGCAAGAAGCGCTCCGGAATGTCACGTCGGTACAGGTGCACGGGCGTTGCTCTCGGCTCTCGGGTCGCGTTCACTCATTTTATTTCCACCCATGTAATGTCAATACAATAGCTATCTAGATAGATAGCCTGTGATAGCCCCTAGTGTCGTAAAATCAGAATAGCGTTCTAAATTTCATATAAAGAAGCAAATTCATCAATTCGTGCATCGAATGGCGCGTTCGCAAGAAGCGCTCCGGAATGTCACGTCGGTACAGGTGCACGGACGTTGCTCTCGGCTCTCGGGTCGCGTTCACTCATTTTATTTCCACCCATATAATGTCAATACAATAGCTATCTAGATAGATAGCCTGTGATAGCCCCTAGTGTCGTAAAATCAGAATAGCGTTCTAAATTTCATATAAAGAAGCAAATTCATCAATTCGTGCATCGAATGGCGCGTTCCAGAAGCCTCCGGAATGTCACGTCGGTACAGGTGCACGGACGTTGCTCTCGGCTCTCGGGTCGCGTTCACTCATTTTATTTCCACCCATATAATGTCAATACAATAGCTATCTAGATAGATAGCCGTATGCCCCTAGTGTCGTAAAATCAGAATAGCGTTCTAAATTTCATATAAAGAAGCAAATTCATCAATTCGTGCATCGAATGGCGCGTTCGCAAGAATCGGAATGTCACTGGTACAGGTCGGACGTTGCTCTCGGCTCTCGGTCGCGTTCACTCATTTTATTTCCACCCATATAATGTCAATACAATAGCTATCTAGATAGATAGCCTGTGATAGCCCCTAGTGTCGTAAAATCAGAATAGCGTTCTAAATTTCATATAAAGAAGCAAATTCATCAATTCGTGCATCGAATGGCGCGTTCGCAAGAAGCGCTCCGGAATGTCACGTCGGTACAGGTGCACGGACGTTGCTCTCGGCTCTCGGGTCGCGTTCACTCATTTTATTTCCACCCATATAATGTCAATACAATAGCTATCTAGATAGATAGCCTGTGATAGCCCCTAGTGTCGTAAAATCAGAATAGCGTTCTAAATTTCATATAAAGAAGCAAATTCATCAATTCGTGCATCGAATGGCGCGTTCGCAAGAAGCGCTCCGGAATGTCACGTCGGTACAGGTGCACGGACGTTGCTCTCGGCTCTCGGGTCGCGTTCACTCATTTTATTTCCACCCATGTAATGTCAATACAATAGCTATCTAGATAGATAGTCTGTGATAGCCCCTAGTGTCGTAAAATCAGAATAGCGTTCTAAATTTCATATAAAGAAGCAAATTCATCAATTCGTGCATCGAATGCCGCGTTCGTAAGAAGCGCTCCGGAATGTCACGTTGCGGTACAGGAGCATGGACGTTGCTCTCGGCTCTCAGGTCGCGTTCACTCATTTTATTTCCACCCATGTAATGTCAATACAATAGCTATCTAGATAGATAGCCTGTGATAGCCCCTAGTGTCGTAAAATCAGAATAGCGTTCTAAATTTCATATAAAGAAGCAAATTCATCAATTCGTGCATCGAATGGCGCGTTCGCAAGAAGCGCTCCGGAATGTCACGTTGCAGTACAGGGGCACGGGCGTTTCTTTCGCTTAGGTTCTTGTTTTATTTAGATAGGATTTTCCATTGGTTATTTGGTTTTTAGCGAGTTTTCTCATTTCTACTACGATAACGCGATGATATACAAATACATGGATTTTGTGCAGGCAAAACTGCGCAGCTGATCCGCATGTGTCTTTGTTGGAAAGTGTTTAAGGCACTTTGGCATCCCGACGCGCTCGTCGGTGCACTCAGTGGTCTCTACACAGGTGCTGGAGGTGTTTAGACCAACGCCTCCTACCGCCCATTCTTCGGCGGAGCGGATCTAACCTTAAATCTAACCCAACCAAGTTTGGTTAGAGATGAGTGGCGGCTATCTCAAAATAGTTTTTCGTAAGCTGCTTGAAATCAAAATATCAAAGACAATATTACGGGTAACTCTGGTTAAAAAGTGAAGTGAAAGGTGGCATCCACAGGGGTGGCAGGAGGTGCGCAAACCGATGCCTCTTACCACTTGTTCTTTTGCAGAGCGGACCTTATCCTAAACCTAGCCTAACCAAGCTTGGTTAGAGTGAGTTTCTTGAAATAGTATTATAAAAATTTCGTTAACTGCTTAAAATCAAAATATCAAAGACAGTGTTACGGGTAACAATCACTCGTGACTCGAAGTGAAGTGAAATACTCTGAATGGCACATTATATAAAGTCATATTTGCTTTCAAGTAGCCGCACAGTTTTGCTTATTACACGATATAAAAATCGATTATAATTACTCGCACGATGATAATTCTCCAACACAATGTGTTTCCTGGAATTGTCCATTGTCATTTAGTTCCCACAATCTCAATTAATCTGCGAGATATAATTACGCATATCTCATTACCGGGGATAAGGCTTTGCTGGCGTGCGAACAATGTACACGAAGGTATAAAATATATTTAAATAGGTTTAATAAATATTACAAAACAAGCTAGTTTAACCATTTATTAGTACAAAACGGTTTGACTGAACTAGATGAAAATTGGCACAGAGATAGGTAGAGCCTCGTACAACTAATAGGCTATATTTATTTATTTGAACATCACAACGAAGAAGAACAACATAAAATGCATTAAGTAGAACTGGTACAAAAGGCGGCATGATCGCTAAACATCAATTGACGGCCTCCGTGGCGCAGTGGGTAGTAACCCTGCTTCTGCGTCCTAGGCTGTGGGTTCGATTCCCACATCTGGAAAATGTTTGTGTGATGAGCATGGATGTTTTCCAGTGTCTGGGTGTATATCTATAAATTATAATTTATGATTTGATATTATAAAAATATATTTATGTATAATATATATAAAATATTCATCAGCTATCATAGTACCCATAACACAAGCTACATAAGCTTACTTTGGGGTTATATAGCGATTTGTGTAATTGCCCTAAAATATTTATTTATATTTATTATTTAATTTATTCCAGGCAAACTTAGGTTTAGGAAAACATTAGGATCTATCTGATCTGGTATTGCGATATTAAATTATACGGGTTTATGTCAAACTTCTAGCAACCATAACCGCACCGTAACTAAAGACTAGGTACTCGTCGACGGGACCAAAGAAACAGTTTCGCACACGAACCGGTAAAAAAACTATAAAATCCTAAATTAATCCAAGCTCTAAGTCGAGCTGAACGTATCTATAATCGAAAAGATATACGCGCTTGATGATTTTTTCATGTTCAAATAAATATCCTTAGGGTTGTGTGTGTAGTCATTTTGGCTTAAATAAATAAATATTTTATGTATAAGAACATTTTAATAATGTTACAAAACGAACGTTAACAGTGTGTCCTACATAAATATTAAACTGCATCAGAAATTTTTACAGCACCGGAAAATTCACTGAAGCGTATTATTCGTGCAATTTTTAGGTGTGAATTGCATTTTGCTGTGAGTTTTATTTTATTAACATTTTTGTTGTCTTTTTCAATAAAAGTTTAAAGACTGTCATTTTAATCAACGGGTTAAATATTTAAAAAATATATATTCCAACAAAAAATGCACAGAATATTGTAAATATTTATTAAGCTATTGCATAGCTTTTATCGCGGGCCTTGAGCGTGGAGACTGAATAAAGAAATTCTGTAACGAAAAAACCTAACACCCCCTGAGTATCAACAACATAATATCAAAGGCACAATTTCGGCAACGACGTCATCGGGGAACGTGGCTTAGCGGTAAGGCGCTCTAAGTTCCCGGATTGCCAGAGGGACACGGGTTCGAATCACGTTGGTTCCGAAATTTTTTTTTACAAAGCGTGATTTTTTAAAAAGTAATTTTAAAAAAAAAATTAATGACTTTGCAATATCACGCTTAAAAAAATTGCGGAACCGACGGGATTCGAACCCGCGTCTCTCGGGCAATACGGGCACTTAGAGCGCCTTACCGCTAGGCCACGGTCCCGATGACGTCGATAGGTAAACATAAGTTGATAAAAAATGCTATGCAATAGCTTTATCGCAGCAGTCTCCGAGTGCCACACGTCTTTTTTTATTTATCTGTAATTCTGTGCATTAATTAACTGTTTCTACCTATGTTGAAACCATTCAACGCTGAACTAAACCAAGAATTTTTTTTTAAGTAATAACTTACGTAAGAAAAAGGAAAAGTCTTCCTTTTAAATGACTATATTTTGATGAACACAGCAATTAAATCAGTTGCGTATACAGACGCCAAAAATTTTATAAAAATTTGAGTATGTAAATGCATTAAACTCTGCAGTAACATGTTTTATTTACTGTATATTTTGTGTGCCTAATATAAATATAGAGATAAATGGAAAAACGAAGGTCATTACGCCATTTATCAATTTCCACAGGTAGGATTTCGTATTGGGAACGGCTGTAGGTATATGATTTAATTGGCCACGGTTAACACTTGTATGACCATCACAAATTAACAATTGTCCGCACTCTGTTATTAAATCGGCAGCTCGAATTATATTTTGATTTCGTGTATGCAGCGTGAGAACAAATTTTTATTGGGAATCGTTTGAACTACCTTTAAATCATCATAATATTATATTATATTTTATTTTATATCTTGGGGAATATAATACCAATATGATACCACCCTGCAAGTGTTTGTTTTACTAATATGGGGTGCATCCCAGTAGTACCCCCTAATTTTAGTTCTATAGAACTGTTGACACACCATATTAGTGCTTAGTGTCCCATTAGTTCTGTATAGAACTAATTTAAATAAATGGGACAAAATTAAAGAAATGTTGTACGTTACACAATTATAAAATATCTATAGTTTTTGTAAGTATAGTATGGAATCTCTTTTGATTGCAATAATAAATGTCCACTTAAATTTGAGAGTATCTTTAAACATACTATATCGAATACAGCTTTGCTTAAATTGCACAAAACGTCTTTAAAATGGTATTGAGGTTTTTAATATAATTTTTTTCTAAACTGAATAGTTTGCGCGAAAGATACTTCCAAAGTGATAAAATGTCCCCCACCCACTGTAACTTCTAAAATAAGAGAATATTTTTTAAGACATAACTAGTAGTAGTTGGTTTTAATAACTTAGCTTTTGTCGAAGGGTACATTTTTTCGTTAAAACAAAATGAAATATCAATCAAAATAATATAAAGTTTATAACTTATATGGTATATGTAAAGTCAAGAGCAAAAACTATACTACAGTACTATATAGAACTATTGGAATATAATTTGACAGCACGGAAAATATCCCAACAGTTCTATAGAACTACGGTATGGAGTACTACTGGGATGCACCCCTAATATGTACTAGATTATTAATTGTCTTTGCTATGAATTTTTGTTAAGGGTTGATGGTTTGAAAAATACATTGTACGAACATATTGCATCATCTCGTCAATCATCTTACCTTCAGTTTGACTGTCAGTCCAATATTATAATATCATCGTAGAATTTCGATTTCTGTTACATCCGCTTCGCAACCGTTGTACATCCGCTTCAATGCAGATGTTTCTTTCAAGAATTGACATACAGTACCTATACTAAAGCCAAACTCGATTGAGAATGCTTGTCAACAAACAAATTAAAAATGACGGTAGAAATCACTAGTAATTTTACACTTAATTTTTTTAGTTTACTTCTTAATGACGAATTCATGACAATAAATTAGATTAGTAACCTTAAAACTAATTATTATATTCAATATCTTTTAAATAAGATTTAATAAAAAACAAAACCTAATTTAAAATTTATTAGACATAAAATGTGTTGCATTTTCTACCTACATTTTAAATTTGTTTGTTGACAAGCATTCTCAACCAAGTTTGACTTTAGTATAGTGTCACTAGTGCTAACGGCTGCAGTCGGCTACGAATTCGCACCCTAACTCTAATGTAAAAATAGTTATGGGTAGTGAACTTGCTTGTTCTGCGTAATATTTTATTTTCTTATCCGAACGCGTAAATTGGGCTTGCAAGAAGTGATTCAACAAAGGATGAAGCAAGCGTTAACTGTAGTGGTGGTATTCTATCCTGACTTTTTAATATTACCGCCGTATTATATTTGTTTAATGGCTCATATCAATTATACCCGCTAATTGGAAATAATAAGAATATTACCCTAATAAATTATGTCTAATAATGAGGCTTAATAAATTATGTATTAGCGATGGACGTTGAACGTTCCTATTTTAGGGAAGAACAATTTTGTTTTTTCGC
The DNA here is from genome assembly GCA_034621355.1 of Mycalesis mineus. Lineage (NCBI taxonomy): Eukaryota > Metazoa > Arthropoda > Insecta > Lepidoptera > Nymphalidae > Mycalesis > Mycalesis mineus. The sequence goes on along the minus strand of CM067899.1, from coordinate 8,650,437 downwards.
TAAAATGCTAAAATAAATGAATAATTTATTCATGTATTTTCCAAGACAGGGCCCCTCTCGTGGCGCCTGCGAATGAAGACGTTGGAGGAATAGTAAAACATTGGTCGCGACGCACCCGTTTTTTTGTCCGAAATGTTAAAAGATGAGCTGAATAAAGTACTAAGTGCTTACCGAATTCGAAATTAAGAGAAGATTCGCGAGATACGACGCTAGACATAAGTATCTCGTATAGATAGAAAACCATCGTTGTTTATTGGGCGACGCTATAATCTTTTTTTCTCCTACACATTAGATATGTCTAGCTTCGCATCCTGCATAATGGAAACATAATAAATAATGATTTTAAAGTTAATTGTTACCACATTATAAAGCTTTCATTATCAGCCTATTAACGGCCCACTACAGGGCCGGGCCTCCCTCCTTATAGGAGAGGGGATATGGAGCGTACACCCACGACGCTGCTCCAATGCGGGCTTAGGGTGATAATGTTTCATTTATTAACGATCACTATCAGATGTTGATGATAGTGACCGGGACCGACGGCTTAATGTACTCTCCGAGGGACGGGGGTGTAACACCACCAACTTCCAGACTCCGAGCTTGGAATGTACTGAAAATTTCATAGAATAATGAAAGAGCTCAGAAATATTCCGTGACCCGACCCAAGAATCGAACCCAGGACCTCGTTAGACCAACGAGGCAGTCATTAATATACCTACGCTTACTGGTATCATTATATAATAAATCTATTATTTTACTAGCAGTCGCCCGCGACTTCGTCCGCGTGATAACCTCTTCGGTACCCTTTTAATTTTAAAGACAGACTTTAAAATGTGCTCTTTCCCCGCTTCCCCTCTCAATTTAATTTTTTTATAGTTTCCCGTGAAGCAATATCCTCCATCCCGTCCTATGTACTAAATATCTACATTTTTGTTAAACATTGTACGATATTAGAGAACATTAACATTAACAATATATATTTCTGGCAAGCTGATGTGTATAGCTTGTATCTATAGTCAATAGTCAAATAGTCTATTTCACTTTTGAGTCTAATTTTCATTATAAACAAAATAATTTACAATCCGACATGCAGATCTAGAGATTAGCCCGTTTAAACAAACGAACAAACTTTTTCGTATATTATATAAATATGGTCTGCCATGCCATCAATAAATTGAAAAGATCAAAGATCGAATTCTCAAAAAATATCATTACCAAAATGTTGACCCCTATTTAGCACGTATAACATAACACTGAGGAGGTCAACATAATTTGGACGATATCGCGGCAGTGTTATTTTTTTAGAAATTTTGTAATATCTCCGAAACTAATTAACACACTGTAAAAGGCAAATCTTATCTCTATAATATCCTTGTGATTATTAAATAATTTATTTAACCAAAACCGCGGCCAAAATTCCCCGGCTGGACGCCTGCGACAATTCGGGGATTTACAGATTCTACATTAAAATTGAAAGAGGCATGGGGGCATTATATTTGTCTGGCGCAGGACGTAATCTAGGAAATTTCCTGATGGCAGAGCGGATTTAACGTGACCATGAGTCGCGTGCTAAAATCGGCACATTATCGGATTTCACATAAAAAATTAGTTAGGTACGGGGCATCGTAGAACTCTGGTCCAAGGCAGGGTACGAAAGAAGGCGAAAGCAAACCTGTGGATCGAGACGGGAGGCTGGCGCGACCGAAGGTCGTGCGCGACCAATTGGGGACTTGCTGATTCTACATTAAAATTGAGAGAGGCATGGGGGCATCAGAGTTGTCTAGCGCAGGACGTAATTCAGAACAATTCCCTGATGGTAGAGCGGGTTTATCGCGACCATGGGTCGTGTGCTAAAATCGGTGGATTAAAATCCTGTCTCAGTGCTCACTTGCTATACTGATGGAACCTACATACAAAGTTTCAAGTGAATCTATTAAGCAATGAAAAGTTTCAACTTTCCGCCTTATCTCTCTCTAGGGGAGGGGGGATTTCCAAAATTCCTCTCTTAGTGATTACTTGCTTCGCTGGTGGAAGCTACCTACAAAGTTTTAAATGAATCCATTAAGAAAGAAAAGGTTTCAATTTACCACCCTTTTCTGCCCCTAGGGGGGAGGAATTCCTAAAAATCCTGACTCAGTGCTCACTTGCTTTACTTGTGGAACCTGTATACAAAGTTTCAAGTAAACCCATTAAGAAATTGAAATTTTCAAATTTTTCTCCCCCTGGGGAAAAAAATTTCAAATATGCTCTCTCAACGCTCACTTGCTTCACTGGTGGAACCTACATACAAAGTTTCAAGTAAATCCATCAAGAAATTAAAATTTTAAAATTCACTCCCTTTTCTCCCCCTAGGGGGGAAAATTTTAAAAAAATCCTCTTTAGTGGTCACTTGCTTTATTAGTGGAACCTACATACAAAGTTTCAAGTAAATCCCTGAGAAAATTAAAATTTTCACCCCCTTTTCTCCCCTTAGGGGGGAAAATTTCCAAAAATTCTCTTTTGGTGGTCACTTGCGTAACTGGTGGAATCTACGTACAAAGTTTCAAATGAATCCATTAAGAAATTAAAATTTTCAATTTACCCCCATTTTCTCCCCCTAGGGGGGGAATTTCGAAAAATCCTCTCTTAGTGGTTGCCTACGCCCCCTAACAAACATACATGCCAAATTTTAGCTCTCTACGGCCAGTAGTTTCGGCTGTACGTTGTCTGTCAGTCAGTACATCACTCAGTAACGGAAGAGTTTTATATATATAGATTTTAATTTTATGGTTTATCAGGGCTATTAAAATAATTGATAACTGTGATAATAAATAATAATTGATATTTTAATGGCTGAAGTAATATAACATGGGTTTTGTTTATAATCAGCAACAGCCGATTATATGGATAAGAATGGTTAATTTTTCAAAAAGCTTTTTATTAACTTATTTTAAGGCTTTTTTTGTATAAAATAGTAATTTTCTGTATAGTTTCAGGTTTGAACAATTCATTTTCTATTACTTCATTTCTATTTCGCAATTCAGAACTTTAACTGTCTCGTACATTGAGATCGCGTGGGCTAGGAAGGGAAGTCCACTAAAGAAGTTACGTAGAATTAATCGAAACTTAGTTAGCAATTACTTAGTCCGTCTAATGGTACAATAATACCCTTCTTGGAGATATCTCAGATTGAAATCCCTCTAATCCCTTCTACTGGCAAGTAAGTTTAATTTTACCTGATTTTTCCCTAATTTGCGGTTGTATCACTGAAACTGGGGCGGACAAAAAACGTTGGCCGTAACCTAATTATAGGAGGGCAAAAAGTTTACACACCAGCCCTGCAAAATGGTGTACCGACGCCTAATTACAAGGCAGTGTCTTTTGTGATCATTTATTGAATGGGACAAAAACTAAGACCGGCGACATGGTCTTTTTCGTCAGAGTTTATTACAGAGCGACAGAGAGCCAGACCTTCGTTATCTATAAACTTAAAGTTTATCAGCTCATGTTTTATTATCTTTTTTCTTATTCATTTGTAATGAAGCCCTTGATGATGCAAAGTGGTGATGCAATCTACAATGAAAGCGGGATAAGTTGTTTTTTTTTTATCGACTACAAGTGGACCCTTGACTGCCATCACACCTGATGTTAAGTGATGATGCAGTCTCAGATGGAAGCGGGCTAACTTGTTAGGAGTGGGACAAAAATCCACACCCCTTTCAGTTTCTACATGACATCGTACCGGAACGCTAAATCACTTGGCGGTACGTCTTTGTCGGTAGGGTAGTAACTAGCCACGGCGAAAGCCTCCCGCCAGACCAAGACAAATTAAGAAAAGTCTCAATCTGCCCCGCCGGGAATCGAACCCAGGACCTTCGTCTTATAAATCCACCGCGCATACCACTGTGCCACAGAGGTCGTCAATGTATGTTAGGAGTAGAATGAAAATCCACACCCTTTAAGGTTTCTGCCCAACATCGTAACGTAACGTTAAAACGCTTGGTGGCGCTTCTTTGCCGGCAGGGTGAGAACTAGGTAAGGCTGAAACCTTTCACCAGCCAGACCAGGACAAATTAAGAAACCTTAATCGGCCCTGACGCGAATCGAACGCAGGATTCTCCGTGTTATAAATCTGTTGCACATACCACTGCACCACGGAAGCCGCCAAATCTTTTTTTTTTATTTTGATAGGTATACTATGAACATGGAATTTGGAAGGCAGAAGCTAATAACAAGCCTTGCAATCATAGGCTTACAAGACTTTTAGTTACCTACCTAGGTAACTAAGGAAGTTTTCTAAAACTCGTAATAGATAAATTAGGTACAGGTTTAAAATCTTTTTTGGGTTATTTGTAGACTATATATATATATATTGACGGCCGAGTGACGCAGTAGGTAGTGACCCTGCTTCTGCGTCCTAGGCTGTGGGTTCGATTCGAGTTTGGAAAATGTAGGAATCGAACCCACAACCCACCGAAATGTTGGGTGTTCATCTGTATATTATAAGTATTTATGTATAATATATATAAAATATACATCAGTTATCATAATACCCATAACACAAGATACTTATGACTACGCTTACTTTGGGGCTATATAACGATGTGTGTGATTGTCCTATAATATTTATTTATTTATTTATATAATGGGGCCACAGCAGCAGCTTCATGTGTCTACAGGAAAGAAGCCGTATTATCAGATTCCAGTGCTGAGACTGAAGTACGGGAAACGTCTCCCTTTCGTCTCTGAGATACAGACCTTGGTTTACAGGATCGTTGAGATCACGTAAACCGGGTCATCTGCATGAACTCCAAGAGGTAGATGAATAGTAGGGAACAGAACGTCTTTTGAGCGTTACTATGTGGTGCGGACCTTAGCTTAGAGGAACTTCGGTAGCGGCGGAGTTTGTTGGCCAAGGGCCACAATGATGGAAACCAGACACATTTAAGTTCATTTAAAGTATATACTATAAAGTGTAGACATGCAGTATACCAAACACAGATATTTCTGTTGCACAATAAACATTACTAAGATTTTGATTGTTGCGTGGGCGATACATTACTGCCTCCCCAGTGAATAAACCTCGTTTTAGGCAATGCTCTGTACACTTGCGTAACTTGATTCATGGATTAGTATTGTGAAATTCGCTAGAACTATACAATTTGCCATAACATTTTAGTTTTATAGTTAAATATATATTATCAGCCTATTTCAAAATTTCCTCCTTGTTGGAGTGCGATACGGAGCGTAGACCCACCACGTTACTCCAATGCGGATAGGCGGGCTTTCCATGACATTACTATGTCGGACTCCTACCGACTAAAACCCCACGGTTTAACAACCCTTTGCCTTGACACTGGACCTCGCACACAACCGCAACCCAGCCAGCAACGCCCCCAATTCAGCCCTCCTTAAGGATTTATTTAACTTCATAATTCAGATTCATCTCTGTGGCAAACATCCCTCCCTGCTCTAACTTTGGTTGGCAGGCCTAGAGTGTTACCGTTAAATTTTTATAGCAATATGAGTGACCTTCTTTTTTTTTTCGCTGGGAAATGCATTAACGTATCCCGGTCTCACTCAGTCAGAACACTCAGTGGTGACAACAGGGGTGGCATGAGATGCGTCCTTCTCGTCACCTGGTCCGACAGTGCTCTCCGAGATTTTTAACCGACGAAAAAAAACGAAGGAGGTTCTCAATTCGACACGTATTGATATATGATATAATTGATATGATATGATAATGATATAATTCTTTTTTCATTAGAAAAGACATACTTCCAAGGTGGTCCCATTGTCATCATGTTAGGATCTGATGATGATATCCCGGGGAAATTGAAGGAACTCTTCAAATTTTGGAGGCACGCTTACAGCGATTTCGGTTTGTCTCGGTATCGGTAGCTTTTTGGCTACTAGTGCCGTATAATATAGTATGACTGTATAGTACGAGTACGTTACGTGCCGATAAATCACTAAAAAGTAAGAAATAAAATTTTTTAACAAAAAATAGAACCGACTCAAAACGCACTAAAAAGTAAAAAATAACTGTGTCATTTCATTGCTTTAATTTATTTAAGCATATCTAAGAGTCGGTGCCAGCCAAGGTATCTACTTTAAGGACGTTACCTAGAACCCACAAACTGCTTTACTACGTTAAATGTTCCTTAAACATGCTGGCACCAACTTCATAGATATGCTTAAATAAATTAAAGCAACTAAATGGCGCAGTTATTTTTTACTTTTTAATGCGTTTTGAGTCGGTTCTATTTTTTGTTAAAAAATTTTTATCTCCACTAACTTTTAAACTGAGAATTATTACTGAATTTTTGAGATGAAAGAAACGCTCTGTATGTCAAAGCCCGAATAGGTTTTTATGATACAAACAATTAATATCAGTTCAAGGTAAATCTCAATCCCCATAAATATAATCCCAAGTAGGTAAACACGCAAATGGAAAATCTTGTCTTACAATTTTATATGAATGGGAGATACTCGCATACTGTAGATATAAACCGAGATAAGACATGTTAAACATCATTGTATTCAAATATGTACCTACTCTGATACATTGAGCTTAAAACAGTGACGTAACCTCTCGTGTGTAGGCAGCCTATTAGCATTTACTTGTACTTGTTAGAGAATATAATTTATCATTTAGTTTTCTTCATCATTAATTTAATAACTTGGAGTGCCAGTTCGTTATGAAGGAAGATATATTAAGCTCATTGTGAGAGATTTTGTATCAACACCAGCCTTATTATAGAAAAGGGGATATGGAGCGTACACCCACCACGCTCATCTAATGCGGGTCAGAGGACAGGGTGATAATGTTCATTTATTAACGATCGCTAGCTCGATGTTTTTAACTCCCGACGCAAAAACGACGGAGTGTTATAAGTTTGACGTGTCTGTGTAAATGTGTAGGTATGTCTGTCTGTATCGTAACTCCCAAACGGATGATCCGATTTTAATGCGGTTTTTTTGTGTTCTTAGCTATGTTTGGTGGAAATCGGTTCAGGTCTTCAAGGTCATCAGGTCGTTTGTTAGGTGTGATAGAAATGTTACACGCTCAGTTTGCTTGAAAGCATGTGTGCGATCTGACATTTGAAACACCACTGAGCTGGTCTAATGATAAGGCTCGAAGGTAGGAGACGTAACCCTGGTCTACCTTTTTAGTAAACCCATCGAGTTTGGGCTCGTTGAATTTGTTTTGACTGGTTCTTTTCATGTTTCTAATTGACGAGGACCTGATGCTGGAAATGGGATTTGGCATATGAGACCCTGGAACGCCGGAATGAAACGATAAACCATTTTATATTTTTGCTGAAGAATGACCAAAGTTTAATCTTTATTTAGGTCGGGGGTTTTTTAAATTTTTAATTTAATAGTTATTTTAGGTTTTCGGCGACTGTTACTTATCATGAAGCGAGCTAGCTGTCAACTTTTACTACATATGAAAGAAAACACATTCGTATAAGACCCCAACGCTCTAATGTTGAAGCTAATTATATAATTTTTCTAAATTGACTCAAGTCTGTTGTGGTACATTCGTGGCCAGTTACCATCTAGCTGACAAAGGGGTAGCACAATATCAACTCCTTCCAATAGTTATAATAATATTTTATAATAAATGTTAATAATAAATATTATAGGACAACTACACACATCGCTATATAGCCCCAAAGTAAGCGTACTCGTAAGTAGCTTGTGTTATGGGTGCTATGATAACTGATCAATATTTTTTTATATATATTATACATAAATACTTATAATATATATAGATAAACACCCAGACATTGGAAAGCATCCATGCTCATCACACAAACATTTTCCAGATGTGGGAATCGAACCCATAGCATAGGACGCAGAAGCAGGGTCATTACCCACTGCGCCACTCGGCCGTCGAAATCGAGCTATAATTCATGATCTGCCATTTCGTGTTGTTGACTTCTCTTAACTAACCAGCGAGTTGGAGACTTGGAGGACCGTAGAAACGTTTAGTAGTTTGCAAATTGAATTAAGTTGCTGACTAAATGAATTTTACATGACTCTTGACCCCGAACTTCGCGAAGTCAACGCCGCAAGGCAGTTAGTAAATTCAGTTCATGCTGTATATTATGTAATATATAGGTATATGTAATATAGCCTATATATATATATATATGCCTACCCTACCTATAGACCAGTGTATTTAATTTTTGAAACCAAAAAAATCGCAGTAGGATGAAACCCATTGGAAAAGGAGGAGAGTATCATAAAAATGAAAGGAAAAATAAATTACGGGCGATCTGAGGTCGGGAGGGAGTGAGGGTGAGGGTTTAGGGGTAATGACTCTTCACCCCGAACTTCACGAAGTCAACGCCGCAAGGCAGTTAGTAAATGTAGTTTATACTGTATATTATGTAATAATGTATCGTGTGTATAACAATAAGACTAATTAGAGATAATAATTATGTTTGATATAACAATAATCATATCATAGTGGTTTGCCGTTTGGTCGTGTAGACAGAATAAATGGAAGTAGACTTACGGAAGGGCTATTTATAAGGCGAGAGTGAATGGAAATGTTGAAAGGGGACGACCAAGGAAAACGTTCCTGGATTAAATCCAGGGTATTCTGATTAAAGGCCAGTCAAAAGTACCCTAAACCGAAGTACTTGTTTGAAAGTTTTAATGAAATTAAAAGAAGCGAGGAGGATATGCGTGGCAAGTGGGAGTACATGTTATCTGCCTACACTACCTATAGACTAGTGCATTTAATTTTTGAAACCAAAAAAAATCGCAGTAGGATGAAACCCATTGGAAAAAAAGAAAGTATCATAAAAATGAAAGGAAAAATAAATTACGGGCGATCTGAGTTTGGAAAGGGGTGAGGGTGAGGGTTTAGGGGTAAAAAACGGTTATTGTCGATTTCCGGCAAAACTAAAAGTCCTACGGAAAAGAGTTGAATGGCAAAGTTGTAGGTAATAAAAAGATCTAAAACTTTTGTTCCTAAACTTTTTTCACATAACCTTAAAATTTGTGTGAAAAATTCAAAAACCAAGTTTTGAAATTGAGAGAATCCGTTACCCCTAATCCTTCAACCCCTACCCCTTTCCGACCTCAGATCGCCCGTAATTTATTTTTCCTTTTATTTTATGATATTCTCCTTATTTTCTGATGGGTTTCATCTTACTGCGATTTTTTGTACTTTTTATTATTTTTAAGGCTAATTGCACTGGAGTACTATGATAGTTGTTTGTTGTTAGTTTAACTTCTAAGTCGCACGAAATTTTTCAAGAATTTCAGGGCATTTTCTCCTCCAAGCCAATCTTAAATGCTTTTTCTTGCAAGAAAAACCTTCACTAGATGCTTACATAGGTGTAAATTTAATTAATTTAATTTTTAAATGATTCAATTTTAAATGAAAGCTTTAAATCTGATTATTATTTAATGAGAAAATTACATACTTTCAATCATACCTACGTACGCATCGAAAACAACACCTCCTATATTAAAGTCCATTAAAACTGGAGCTTTTTAAAAGCTTGTTAAATTATTATGTAGATACACTGTTAGGTACAGTCTATAAATTAACTTCATATCTAAAATAGCATAGTAGCCATTAAAATAATATTTTGTTACTACGCAGTCATCGAGTTTTTTGCTAGCATTAAGTTTATTTGAATCTTTTTAATAATTCTAATTTAGACTGGTTTTATTATGTACGTAAAAACCATTTGAGGTAAAATGTTTTTGCAAGCTGGTTTTTATTTAAAGACTATTCAGCATAGCAGGGAACGCAGTAAATTACAATTTTTTTAATCCGTGCATTCTGTGGTCTTTGAATATATATTTTTCCGCTTCAGTAAATTTGTATGACTACAATTAATTGCTTTAAATTGATAATGAACAAAATTCGCCTATGTAAATCAAGCTATTTGCATTTAAATTGCTTTTTTATAGTGTGTATGTGTGATAGCGATCTCATCAGATGTTAAGTTGTGATGCAGTCACTTAACATCAGAAGTTGTCAGACTGTCATCAGAAAACTGAGCTAATATGGAAAATATAAAATACGGATGACATCTCAGTTTTAGTCTGCCTTCTGAACTGTTGGTAGAATCGCTACTAACAGACAAAGACTTATTAAAAATTCTTGTCAACTTAACCTGCTGGAAATAAACTATTTTGACGACCTCCGTGGCGCAGTGGTATGCGCGGTGGATTTATAGGACGGAGGTCCTGGGTTCGATTCCCGGCGGGGCAGGTTGAGATTTTTCTTAATTTGTCTTGGTCTGGCTGGTGGGAGGCTTTCGCCGTGGCTAGTTACCACCCTACCGACAAAGACGTACCGCCAAGCGATTTAGCGTTCCGGTAGATGTCGTGAAGAAACCGAAAGGGGTGTGGATTTTCATCCTACTCCTAACAAGTTAGCCCGCTTCCATCTTAGATTGCATCATCACTTAACATCAGGTGTGATAGCAGTCAAGGGCCAACTTGTAATCGATAAAAAAAAATGTAGGTTTGTAATCAGGGCATTGAGTACAAAATTTTAAACTATAGCTAGTATTTTACATATAATTAAAATAGAAACGGCGCCGCGGCTTGCAGTTTACTTCACGCCGCGTTGCATGAACAAGCGAGCTCATAACTAAGGGCCCAGTATGGGTTCGAAACTAGTCGCGCATACTTCGACTAATATGAAGTGAGTTTCAATAGTATTCTGTTTTAATAATATGCCATCGAGAGGTTTTAAAGAACTAACTATGCACCTAACTCTCGATTGCGTAGACCGTGTAACTGTAAAATCATATAAACTAACTGTATGCCAAAGGACATAAGTAAAAAAATTGGTTGTCTGTAAAGTCAGTTTACTGACGATAGTTGAACGTGACAATGTCTTAAGAAAATACTGATGGAATGGTAGCATTTAATTCGTTATTAAAATTGTTAATTTAAGTATATTTTTATAAATATTAATTTAAATTAATAAAATAATTGATTTTGATTTTATAAATTTATATTTTAAATTTATAATAAATATATTAATTTATAAATATATTAATTATTAATTTAAAATTAATATATTTAATAATTATATTTAATAGACGCATGTCGAACGCTGCCGAACGCAAAGGCCGATTGTGCTTCTTTGTCGCTCGTTCCGCGCTCTCGCTTGCACTTCAAGCCTTACATGGAACGCCTCAAAGCGAGATAACGACGCATGACGTCATGTTTTTTCGTGCGTGCAGCCGGCTCTATCGAATTATAAGACGTAGTCACGTCAAAAATGTATAGAAGTCTGGCCCAGAGATATCCAGAGATGATATATATGTCATTAAATGTACAGAACTTCTATTTAAATAGTAATAAAGTTACTTGGAGCTAAGCAGTCGCTGATAAAAGTTATAAAGGTTAATAAAAGTTGACTTTTCATACTACGACGACGGTCACGTGAACACAAAAAATTTATTAAAATTCTTATATTTATGATATATCTTCAAGTGATTGCTATATATATAAACATGGGTAGTTGTTTAAATTTCATTGTGTATTTAAATAAAATAGTTAAATAAATATTATAGGACAATTACACACACCGCTTTATAGCCCCAAAGTAAGCTTGTGCTTGTGTTATGGGTACTATGATAACTGATGAATATTTTATATATATTATACATAAATACTTATTATATATAGATAAACACCCAGATACTGGAAAACATTCATGCTCATCACACAAACATTTTCCAGTTGTGGGAATCGAACCCACGACCTAGGACGCACGGCCGTCATCAAATATGAACATAGGTTTGGACAGCCTGGGGCAAATTATGGCAATGTCCTTTCATCTAAACTCGTATAACAGAGCCAGCTCATTGTGGGTCAATAAAACTGGCTGAAATGCTAAATACAAGCCAAACAATACTAAATCTGAACCTATCAGTATCAAAAATACCCACGTAGCTATGACGGCCAAGTGGCACAGTGGGAAGTGACCCTGCTTCTGCGCCTAGGCTGTGGGTTCGATTCACACATCTGGAAAAATGTTTGTGTGATGAGCATGAATGTTTTCCAGTGTCTGGGTGTTTATCTATATATTATAAGAATTTATGTATAGTATATATAAAAATATTCATCAGTTATCATAGCACCCATAACACAAGCTACCTAAGCTTACTTTGAGGCTATATAGCGATGTATGTAATTGTCCTATAATATTTATTTATTTATTTATTTATTTATTCATCAGTTATCATAGCACCCATAACACAAGCTACTAATGAGTACGCTTACTTTGTGGCTATATAGCGATGTGTGTAATTGTCCTATAATATTTATTTATTTATTTATTTAGGGCTTGGAATATTTAAGAGGCGAAATGAACTCTAAATTGAAAGTTCTTTTTTGATTGAATCCATGATTGGACATCGGCTTCCTAATTCAATTTTTTTTATTCATTCTAGCTTGTGCCGTTAGTTAGTACGAGGTATGAACAGTAGGGGGATTAACGGGAACGTTTTTTTAACTGCATTGTTTTTGCGGCTAGCTACACGATAACTACAGTATTACTAACATGCGCATTAATTAAATGGTTAACTGCCATTAACGGTGGGTAAAAGCTTTCCACCGCGTTGGAACATAGGTGTAGTCATATAGTATGTGTTACGTAAAAAGTAGACTTGCAGAGTAGATGATATTGTTTTTTGTTTCACTAGTTTTATTGTCCGTCATTTTAGTATTGTTGTGGGTATAACTCCTCTATTAGGAGTGATGCCTGGCCCTGTAGTAGTAGTGGGTTAATAAGGTTTTATAGTCCAATTTAAATTTTGGATCATAGTTCTATTTCAGCCCTTAAAACACATAAGTAGATATTTTTTTAACTAAAAAAATAAAAAGAAGTGGCACTCGGAGACTGCTGCGGTAAAGATATTGCATAGCATTTTTTATGAACTTATGTTTACCTACCGACGTCATCGGGACCGTGGTCTAGCGGTAAGGCGCTCTAAGTGCCTGGATTACCAGAGAGACGCTGTTCGAATCCCGTGATATTTCGTGCGTGATATTTAAAAAAATCATTATTTTTTTACAAGCATGATATTTCAAAAAATTCTGGTATTTATCGATAGATGGAAATATCAAGCTTGAAAAAAAAAATTGCGGAACCAACGGCATTCGAACCCGCGTCTCTCTGGAAATTCGAGCACTTGGAGCTCCTAGGCCACGCTCCCAATGACGTCGGCGCCGAAATTTTGCTTTTTATATTATATTTTTGATATCCGGATAGCGGATGTTAGGTTTTTTCGTTACGGAATTTCTGAATTCGGTCTCCATGCTCAAGGCCCGCGATAGAAGCTATGCAATAGTTTAAACATTTCCTGACGGACATAACTCATGCTTTCTGATATATGTCATGAATCATGGTGCTTTCATATAATAAAAACGTATCCTAATCAGTCCATTAGTTTAGAAGCATCGTTAAGCTGAAATAAAATATTTATAAGATTTCTTCTAAAAACCTTAGCAAAACCTACATGTATTACATGTTTAGGTAAAAATTTTCATAATACCTTGAAAAGGCGCACTCATTCTCATGCTATTATAGTAAATCGCTTTACTACGTCGTAATGTTTGCTCGCGGTTAAGTTAAGCGCTCTTATTTCGTGGCATGATTTATATAGTCTTTTAATTTTCGTACAAATGATTACTTTATTTTGTGAAATTCTTTTGTTTCATAATAGCCAGCTGGGAAATCAAAATGATCATTCGAGTACGTCGTACACTACATTTGGGTTTTTATTGAATCTACTCGTAAGTACAGTTATGATTTACACAATAAAAGAATCCACAACATTGTATGTACATTGGACGAGGTATTTTTTTCCAAAATTATGAGAATTTTCTGACGGCTGGCACCGACTTCATAGATATGCTTAAGTAAATTAAAGCAACTAAATGACACAGTTATTTTTTACTTTTTAGTGCGTTTTTAGTCGGTTCTATTTTTTGTTAAAAAATTTTATTTCTTACTTTTTAGTGATTTATCGCCACGTAACGTACTCGTACTATACTGTCATAGTATATTATACGGCACTAGTAGCCAAAAAGCTACCGATACTGAGACAAAAACCGATTTCGCTGTAATCGTGCCTCTAAAATTTGAAGAATTCCTTCAATTTCCCCAGGATATCATCATCAGATCCTAACATGATGACAGTGGGACCACCTTGGAAGTATGCCCTTTCTAATAAAAAAAAATTATCAAAATCGGACAACTCTGTAAAAAGTTATGCGTGGTCATACATAAAAAAAATATATACGTGTTGAATTAAGAACCTCCTCCGTTTTTTTTCGTCGGTTAATAACAAAAAGGTTTAGTAAAGAATAACTTCTGGCTGAAATCGGTGCACATCTAGTGGACAATGAATGCTACATTTGAATAAATGATTGTAGTAAAAAGAATTGCCTATTTAGGGCGATCTTAGGAATAATGAATGAAGTTTTCGCATGATCTCTCCACGTGGGCACTTTTCGCCTCGTTACAGTTTGAATAATGAATTGTTTGAACTTAGTTAACATACGTCACGACCATATTTTTGAAGGTAACTTGCAGTATGCTTACCTACGTATTACTAGTAGGTACATACGAGTAATAAGTACTGAGTAGTCACTATACGACGACCTTCGTGGCGCAGTGGTATGCGTGTTGGATTTATAAAACGGAGGTCCTGGGTTCGATTTCCGGTGGGGCAGATTGAGATTTTTCATAATTTGTGGTCTGGCTGGTGGGAGGCTTTCGCCGTGGCTAGTTACCACCCTACCGAACGTACCGCCAAGCAATTTAGCTTTCCGGTACGTGTGGATGTCTTTTTTTTTATTTGATTGTAGAAGAGGCCGCGATAGGAGTGTGGATTTTAACTTTTAGGATGAAATCCACACTCCTATCGGTTTCTACACGTTTCTACTCCTAACAAGTTAGCCCGTTAGATTGCATCGTCACTTAACATCAGGTGCGATAGCAGTCAAGGGCCAACTTGTAGTCGAAAAAAAAAATAATAGTTAAAGAACCTCTAATGACTAGACTTCAACCACCATGACCACTTCATCAATTTGATTTTGACAGATTTATCTCGTAAGTATACACTCACAAGTCAATTTTGGCGGATGCACTTCCGTAAATACTCTAGTTTATTAACTTAATTGGTTTTAAGCAGACTTCATCTGTGAGTAATTGGTAATTCGCTAGACCGGCATTTTTTAAAATTAATGATAGGATATTACTTGATTATGATGTATCACTTAATACAGTGACATTTACAGGTTATTTAATGAAGTATTATTAGTTTGTTCAAATGGTTTAAAGTTTAAGTTTTCTATTATTTAAATAATTTAAATTTATTTGTTTAAATATAAGTATACATCCTCACAAACTGCCTCGTTGGTCTAGTGGTTAGCCGATGTGACTTCGAACACGAGATCCTGGGTTCGATTCCTGGGTCGGGTCACGGAATAATTCTGAGCTTTTCCATTCTTCTACGAAATGTTCAGTACATTCCAAGCCCGGAGTCTGGAAGTTGGAGGTGTTACACCCCCGTGCCTTGTGTATCGGTCACTATCATCAACATCTGTTAGTGATCGTTAATAAATGAAACATTATCACCCTAAGCCCGCCAACCCGCATTGGAGCAGCGTGGTGGGTGTACGCTCCATATCCCCTCTCCTATAGGGCGGGAGGCCTGGCCCTGTAGTGGGCTGTTAGTAGGCTGATAATGATAATGATGATGATCCTTACTAATATTATAAAGGTGAAAGTTTGTATGAATGGATGGATGTTTGTTACTCTTTCACGCAAAAACTACTGAATGGATTTTGATGAAACTTTACAATAATATAGTTTAACTATCAATTAACACATAGGGGTATTTATCCCAAAATTCTCACGGGAACGAGAACTACGCGGGTAAAACCGCGGGCGTCTTCTAGTTTTAATATATTATGTCACAATATTGCATTACGGTTATGGAAACAATTTATTCAATTAAAAAGATAATAAGTAACAATATATAACATTGGAGCAATGGTAATTTTTCATCTTTCCATAAAAATTTATTCGTTGAAATAATGAAAATTTCACGATACACTTTGATTTAAACGCAAATTTTTCAATTTTCATTGAAAACTTTTTCAATTTCAGCAAAACGTTTTTCCCTAGGTACTCTCCCAGTTCTCTTTTATCTCATAGATATGATGTTATAATACAATGGTATGTAATTAATTATTTCGTTGAGTTTAAATACAAGCGGTGTAGATTATTTTATATGCATATATATAGAATATATGGAAAAAAGAAAAGCCTTTACAGATTAAGTACTGTTTATCTCCTTACGATTACATATATAAATTTCACTAGTTCTGGCTTTGTGAAAGATTACTTTATATAAGTTAAGTACATAGCAGATACATCCTAACTAATATTATAAATGCGAAAGTAACTCTGTCTGTCTGTCTGTCTGTCTGTTTTGCTTTCACTCTACAACTACTGAACCGATTTAAATGAAATTTTTACACACAGTAAGTCTAGAGCCTGAAAAAGGACATAGGCTACTTTTAATTGCGAAAAAAAGATTGTAAGGGGTTAAAGGGGGGATGAAATGTTGTATTAAAGTATCGTCATTTTGAAAGCTTAAGACCTATTTCTTAGGCAGTTGATTAGATATTAATGAATATGACATTCAAAGTTTAGAAAAATTAGGCTGCTGTAATAACTAATTCCACGCGGACGAAGTCGCGGGCAAAAGCTAGTTTATATATATAGTAGGCCTAGATAACGATATAGGTATTATTATCAACAAATATTAGTGATAGAAAATACATAATATATTATTAAAATATAAACGGATGAAACTTATGCGAGGTGCATTTTAGCCGGAGGTCCTAGTTTTTAAACCCGTACGGGGTCCTTAGATTTTTCATGGTGACTTGTTCATGCAACGCGGCGTGAAGCAAACTGATACCGACAAAACGTATCGCCTGCTTTACGTTACGCCTCCGTGGCGAGTGGAATCCGGGGTGGTAAACGCAAGTCCTAACGGGTTAGCCCGCTGCCATCTTAGACTTCATCTTAACTTATCTGGTCTGGCTGAAGGGAACTTTCGTCGATAAAAAAAAATTATCTAATATGAAAAATACTTGAGCAAGTTTAAATTCTAATACATAATATCTCAGTTTTATCTAGCGACAGGACGAAAGGGGTATGGAAATCGTCCTACTCCTAACGAGTTAGCCCGCTTCCATCTTAGATTGCATCATCACTTAACATCAGGTGTGATAGCAGTCAAGGGCCAACTTGTAGTCGATAACAAAAAAAGCGAGAGCAACTTTCGATTTCGAACATAAATATCTTTGCCAACAACAGCTACGTGTATTGACGCACCCTTGATAAGTTTTTTGTAGTTTACACCCAGCAACCTGCTTCAAAGCGGGTTGGCGGGCTATTAACTAGATAACGCCTATAAAGTTTATATCTACGCAGTGACATATTGCTAATGAACGCAAATTGCAAATACATTAGTTGCTTGTTTATATACCCTTTGCTGTGAGTCATGATCCGTCCATAAATTAGCAGCATTCAAATGTATAATTCAATATACTACATAGTTGGGGCTAATGTCCTATTAGCTACCTACTGCGTAGTAATGGATTTTATAATGATAGTACGTAAGTATGTGTTATGTGTTGTCTAGTTTAGGTATCCTACGTAATGGATTTGTAATTGTTGTTAATTTCTAACTAATTGAGTACTTACAAGCTTAGAGAGGTATTTCATTATGCCATTGCCGTTTTCATGACACAGTGGTATACGCATTGGATTTATAAATCGAAGGTCCTGAGTTCGATTACCGACTGGGCAGATTAATAATTTCTAAATTTGTTCAAGTCTAGCTGATGGGGGGCTTCATCCATGTTTAGTTGCCACCCTACCGACAAAGACGTACCGCTCAGCGATTAAGCGTTCTGGTACTATGTCGTGTAAATATTTTAGGATTTGATCCTTCTCCTAAAAAGTTAGCCCGCTTCCATCTTAGATTGCATCATCACTTAATATCAGGTATGAGTACATTAGAATTAGAATTAAGATTATTTATTTCATGTTGTGTTAAACTACAAGTTACAGTAGTAATACTGTACACTTACTGGGATGGCTCCAATCACTGTATACACAATGTAAACAATATTTTATGAAATAAATATTTTTGTATTCGAGAGCTAGCTTTTAATAAATAATAAATGTGTGCGTGTACTAGCGTACACTCGTAAGAATTGAAACTAACTAACTAACTTATCAACATTCAAGTATTAGAAAAAATTGATACCACAATTACACCCACGTGTTAGTGTATTGAAAAATACAATCAAAAACTGAGGTTAATTTTAAATAACATGGAAAAATAAATACCATAATTACACCTAAGTATTAAAAAAGAGATGTAATTACTTACTTTTTTAGAAATTCACTGGAATTAGAATTAAAATAAACCCTTTGATTTTGCTGATCACTTCAATATAACATGTATATATATTTATCACGTAACGAAAAAATGTGGCTCGTAACGAAAAAATGTTACACTAAATTTTTTTTCCAACCCCGATAAAGAACTTTCACTTCAAAAAGCAATGGCATTATATAAACAGGTTACTTATTAACTAGTATTAAGTATATCTAACCCTAACTAAGGTCTGCATAAGTTTTCCTAAAATATCCTTATGAAAAGCTTTAGAAAATATCGCAAATTATATTCTTATCGTGGCTTTACACATCAAAGTAACTGCTTTGTTATTTTCGATTCAATAGTTGCAATTCAACAGCAAATCTAATAATTCATATTTTAAGTTGTCAATTGTCCATAAGATATTTTTACGAGCATCCAAAGAGCATCAACCTTTATACTAATATAGAATCTAATAACCAGAACTATTTTCGTGGTTTTAAAAAAGTATCGGTCGTTATAACGAGAGGCGAGCGGTTCCCACTTCCGGCCAATAAGAGTAATCAGTTGCTGGTGTGACTGCACGACCGACTGGTTTTGTGGTCGTTTCTGCAATACATTATGAGATAGTCATAAATTAATAAAATTATAAAATCTATATTTTTTATACAGTGTCTAAATATTCGAATCCCACGACATTGATAGCCTTTGCTAGAATTAGCAGATGCCCGCAACTGAGGTCGGGCGAGACGTAATGTGTTGGAACTTTCCAGGAAAAGTGTATAGCAATCTTGAAAATGTAGATACATATAAATGCCACGTGTTTTCAATTAAAGTTCCCACGCAGCGCGACACTTCTAACAATTATCGTCATGAAATTTGAACTTATTTTCATATTCTTCCTCATAAATCACTCTATCTGTTGGTGAAATCCATAAAAATATTTAAAAAAAAAAAATCGAATCCACTTCAAAGATGTATTATACTAAAAAGCGAGAAATATAACATGTAACCTATGTGTTATCAGCTAATCGGTTTGAAGGAGGTAAATTTAACTATTGGCACCGCTTTAAAATCGGTTAAGAAATGGCGAAGTTAAGAGATAAAAAACCTAAATAAAATTTTTTAACAAAAAATAGAACCGACTCAAAAACGCACTAAAAAGTAAAAAATAACTGCGTCATTTACTTGCTTTAATTTACTTAAGCATATCTATGAAATCGGTGCCAGCCAAGTTTAAAGATTCATTTATTTAACGTAGTAAAGCAGTTTGTAGGTTCTAGGTAACGTCTTTAAAGTAGAAGTTGCCTTGGCTGGCATACTATACTACATCTAGGAAGTGTACCCTTTCTAATAAAAAAAGAATTATCAAAATCAGACAACTCTGTATAAAGTTATGCGTGGTCATACATAAAAAAAATATACGTGTCGAATTGAGAACCTCCTCCGGTTTTTTCATCGGTTAAAAAATAAGTACATGTACAATTGATAACCTCCTCCTTGTTTCAAGTCAGTTAAAATATTCAAAAAAGTAGTTTTTCGCGAGCAGCATATTTACAAAATCAATTACTAATAAGTACATATTATATCACTTGCCAATATATTCAGTTCAATTCAGTTAGTATCAATTGGGAATAAATAAAATAAACAACGCAACAATAACAATATCGGAGGGTGAATCTCAGTTAACATAAAAAATACAGACGTATGGGAATAGCACTCGGGGCAAAAACTCTCCCATCTGCTCCCTGAGGTACCGCGAGGCAGATTTACGGCCCATTACTGAATAAATCATTTGATAGACACATTCACATGTACTGCCAAATATCTACTTATTTGTATTCTATCAGATGTAAAAAAAAAATTAACAAAATAGTAAAAAATAACTGTGTCATTTAGTTGATTTAATTTACTTACTATCCGCTAGAAACCCGGAAGACCTTCACATCTACCACATCGCCACGAAAGACGTCACAAAATGGACATAAAAAGGAGAATGCACTATACATATTCAAAACCCCAATTTTATTAAAATAAATAAATAGGTATCAATAAAACACAAGTTTTGGATCATCATGATCATTAACGGCCCACTACAGGGCCAGACCTCCCTCCTTACAGGAGATGGGATATGGAGCATAGACCCACCACGCTGCTCCAATGCGGGTTGGCGGGCTTAGGAAGATAATGTTTCATATTATTAACGATCACTATCAGATGTTGGTGATAGTGACCAGAACCGACGGCTTAACGTGCTCTCCAGGGCACGGGGTGTAACACCACCAACTTCCAGACTCCGGGCTTTGAATGTACTGAACATTTCATAGAAGAATGAAAAAGCTCAGAATTATTCCATGACCCGACCCAGAGATCGAAACATGTATTTCTGTTAGGTAAAGTTTGTTTAGGTAAATATGTCTGGAAAATATTAAACTAGGATGCTAGTATATTGCTAGTATATAGCTAGTATCTAATGATATAAAAACGTTACAGAAAAACTAACTACATTAGCATTTATAATATTAGTATGTTGGTCATACAAAATAAAAACACAAGCTAGATGTCTGTTGGTGTATTTGCAAATTAGTCCCATAATACGCTTTCCAGTTATATTTCGGGTATTATGAAAATTTATGCTAAACGTGAGAGCTTGAACTTGTTGAGGTTAATTTGCAAATGCGATGTTTTTAATATACACTTTATGCTTCACGGTTTTTACGCATATAAAGTAGTCTGGATTACGACTGGTGCTGCGGCGGGCTATTGAAATGTTTACTATATTTATACCTAATTTAAATGAGTGATGATCTATTTTTCGTGTTTACCTATACCTATGTCTAAAATTATATTAGAAATAAATAAATTTTATGGCTTGTTTATTTTTTGGTTACGATATTTAACTCGAAAACTACGCGACCGATTTCAAAAGTTATTATACCGCTAGAATTAAGGTACATCTTTTCCAAGTACCGGAAGCTGTACTATAATATTAAAAAAAAAATAAAGATCTCTACCAGTTTGTCTAGAGGGTAAGCGACAACCGCAAAAATGCGACACGATGGTACGCGACGAACGCGATCAAAACAACGGCATTGCCTACTTGTGTCCTACTTATGTGGCGGAACGCGACGTATTGGACAGCTTTGTCGTGCTCGGTAGCGTCGCGTCGCATCGTATCGCGTATGTCGCTTACGCAAGACGCCCCGTAACCTAAGGTATCAAAATGTTGCTGATCCGTCGTACGACGTAGAGATACTTTTAATTTCATTAATCTTAACCGATATTTAGATAAACCTTTTTTTTTAACACTGGGAAATGCATTTACGCATCCCTCCCAGAAGCAAATCCGAAATCGAGTTTGCTTCCAGAAGGGTATGTGGGATTCTCCGACTAGCCGAAATACCCACTAAAACCCAGCGGACACGTCTGCGTCATTAAATAGTACGTCACAGGATCGAGGGAGACATTCATACTATAACGTACCAACTCGCAGAAGGATACTGCAGCCGCCCAACACGTCTCGCTGTTGATCATAGCATTCACTACGTTCAGCAGTGAAACGTTTCCCTCCAGAATGGCAGTTAACGATTGTCTCTGCGGCTCCCAAGCAGCGCACTCTACTAGCGTGTGATTTGCGGTATCCTCTATAGCCCCACATTGCTGGCATGCTGGTGTAAGTTCCCGTCATATCCGGTGCAGATACTTGCCGAAACAACCATGTCCTGTAAGTACCTGCACTAGGCGAAACGTCAATGACCCATGTCTGCGTTTCAACCACTGCTCTAAGTGTCGCCTCCACCGTCCAGCTACCAGCTATGGGAGACTCAAGGTCTTCTTTCCATCGGTTGATCAAAGCAATTTGGGCAAGAGCTCTGATCCTTTCATCCTGTTCTACTACCGGCAGCTCATCTCGGGCCCTCATAGCCGTTCGATGCCGGTATATAATATTTAGATAAACCTACTTATTACATATTACATTATTTAAAATGCTTTGAAGTCGGCTTTTAAAACTTTTATTGAACTCTATACTCTACGAATTAAATTGAAATTCTATAAACGCATGTTAAAACGTGATGGGCAATAAAACGTGCGGTTTTTGCCGACATCCAACGAAGCCTGTTGACGGAACGCTCTTCCTAGTAGGATGTGTGCATGTAAGGTGTCTCGAACCGGAAACTGTACCAGTTTGATGGCAGCGAACAACATTTTTATGAGCTGTTTTTTGTGCGGCCGCAGTACCGAGAACCAGTCCTTTCATTGAGCGAATTTTGGATTAGTTTCCACTACATTTCCGTTGGACACGCTTGCATCATTCTATGGATGAGATATTAAGTAATAAAATTAACATTTATGACTAAAGACATGCTTTTTAACCCTTTTTGTCTAACAGATTGTTTGACAAGACAAATAACCCATACTCGATGCATTTATTTCGTTTGTTTTTGTTGGGAGTTGTGGAGGGTGGCCACCGTCGTACCATATTGTATTTAAATAAATAAATATAGGACAATTACACACATCGCTATATGGCCCCAAAGTAAGCGTACTCGTAGATAGCTTGTGTTATGGGTACTATGATAACTGATGAATATTTTATATATATTATACATAAATACTTATAATATATAGACAAACACCCAGACACTGGAAAATATCCATGCTCATCACACAAACATTTTTCCAGACGTGGGAATCGAACCCACAGCCTAGGACGCAGAGGCAGGGTCACTACTCACTGCGCCACTCGGCCGTCACATATCAATGCAAATATAATTCTTTATGTGTCCTGTGATAGAACAATGATAAGATTTTTGACAACCTCCGTAACGCAGTGGTATGCGTGATGGATTTATAAGACGGAGGTCCTAGGTTCTATTCCCGGCAGGACAGATTGAGATTTTTTTAATTTGTGGTCTGGCTGGTGGGAGGCTTTCGCTGTGACTAGTTACCACCCTACCGACAAAGACGTATCTCCAAGCGATTTAGCGTTCCAGTACGATGTCGTGTAGAAACCGGAAGGGGTGTGGATTTTCGTCCCAAATTAGCCCGCTTCCATCTTAACAAATTAGCCCGCTTCCATCTTAGATTGCATCATCACTTAACATCAGGTGTGATAGCAGTCAAGGGCTAACTTGTAGTCGATAAAAAAAAATAGGTACATATAAGTTCAAAAATCTCAATCTGCCCCGCCGGGAATCAAACCCAGGACCTCCATCTTATAAATCCACCGCGCATGCCACTGCGCCACGAATATGATCTCTACTGCAGTAAAAGATTCCCGCATAAGTATACCATTTCATTTCCAAGAGAATTTCCAGAACTCTACATTCAGCAAAGTGATTTTATTACGATTTATAGCGCACAAAACATTCTAAGAAGTTTAATTATCTCCTTTTGTTTCAGACTAATCAGAAGTAATGCGCGGACTGGACTGAATAACACAAAATGCATTTGCAAACTGTTTTAATACTCAGCGCATTTTTCCTTTGCAACGCGAAACTGCCGTTGAAACAACTGAACGAACTGCCACAGTATGTTACGGATTCACACAGCTTAACGCAAACAGAGAGGAGAAATGAGAGAGCAAATCGAATAGACCAATACAGAACTAGGCATCGGAGAGAATCGTTCAATTCGCGTTCCTATGAATCCGGTTTGGTTTGGGCGCATACGGAGAGATTGGACGATAGCGGCGATGTGATTTTGCGGTGGGTGAACACGGATTCGAGTATAACGTTCAGACTGGAGGCGAGGAGCCGTGGCTACGTGGGCTTAGGATTCAATTCGGCGAGGAATATGCGCAAGGCGGACCTGGTTGTGGCCTGGGTGGACGACACGCATGGCAACGCGCAGATTTTGGTGAGTTGCACCTGTTGTTTTTTCTCACGTTTCGAGGTGGTCTTGTAAATTTTGTGTGCGTTAAAATTATTTAAGAGGCGATTTGGCTTAGGTTATGTAATTATATGCATCGTAAACAAAGTCTTGGATGGATATTTTTAGAAAGAATTGATATACCTACGATACATTTATCTGCCTCGTGTTTATAGAGTGGTTAGGCTATGTGACTTCAGATTACGAAGTCATCACTTTTCGAGGCCTAGGTCGGAATATAAAATATTGGAACATTTCATTCTTCCAAGAATTATTTTAAGCTATTGTGTAGCTTCTATCGCGGGCCTTGAGCGTGGAGACATCCGCTGGATATCAAAAACATAATATAAAAAGCATAATTTCGGCGCCGACGTCATTGGGAGCGTGGCCTAACGGTAAGACGCTCTAAGTGCCCAAATTGTCAGAGAAACGCGGGTTCGAATCCCGTCGGTTCCGCATTTTTTTTTTGACAAGCGTGATAT
This sequence comes from Mycalesis mineus, assembly GCA_034621355.1. Lineage (NCBI taxonomy): Eukaryota > Metazoa > Arthropoda > Insecta > Lepidoptera > Nymphalidae > Mycalesis > Mycalesis mineus. Next base: position 8,625,635 of record CM067899.1, on the reverse strand, counting down.
TTCAAAAAGTCATTAAATGTTCTGGTATTTATTAGATGGTAAACTAAAAAGTAACCGTTTAGTTTTTCCATTCCAAAAAATTACTTTTTGAAATATCACGCTTAAAGATAATTGCGAAACCGACGGGATTCGAACCCGCATCTCTCTGGCAATCAGGGCACTTACCGCTCGGCCACGGTCCCGATGACGTCGGTAGGTAAACATAAGTTGATAAAAAATGCTATGCAATAGCTTTACCGCGGCAGTCTCCGAGTGCCACACGTCTTTCTTTTTCAAAACTTCTCCATACGTTACAAAATCAAACCTTATCATCCTAAGCTTGCCAACCGGCATTGGAGCAATGTGGTGGGTTTAAGCACCATACCCCTTGTCTTATAAGGAAGGAGGCCTGGCCTGGTATAGAGGACCTTTAAAAATAGACTGATATCGATGAATAAATAAAAAAGCCCTAGGAAAAACCTACTCGTGCTTAAGATGGGTCGATACGAACCCATTAATTTAAAAAAATGCTTGTAAAAATATGCTGTTGGTGAACATTATCATTTTGAGCTACACCTTTAATAGATGTGGTTCTAGAAACTCAGAAAGAATAAAGCAAATGGATATTAGAATTGTCTAGTTAAAAAATAACAATTGGTTCCCAAGCGCTGCTGAGTTTGTGCTTGCGTTGAATTCTAATTAAACTATTCCCATATCACCAGCATTCGTTGCGTTTTATGTTTTATCCTTGTTTTTCACGCGCTAAATGTAATTCGTTTTTCTTTTAAACGCTTTTGATATTGAAAACAAACTCTTTGTTATCTTGGTTAAACTCAGTAAAAAGTTATGCGTTGTCATACATAAAAAAATATATACGTGTCGAATTGAGAACCTCCTCCGTTTTTTTCGTCGGTTAAAAGTCTTTAACTAGCTTTTAAGTGAATACTTAGAAGTAGGTTAAATGTCAACTACTACCTACACTATATCAAGAAAGTTAGAATATGTATACCAAAAACACGCGTGTCTTATTTTTTCCTTTAAATACGGTAAAAGTCCTTACTTATCCTAACTAATATTATAAATGCGAAAGTAACTGTCTGTCTGTCTGTCTTGCTTTCACTCTACAACTACTGAACCGATTTAAATGAAATTTGGTACACAGTAAGTCGAGACCCTTAAAAAGACAGGTTACTTTTAACTGCGAAAAAAGGGTTGTAAGGGGGGATGAAATGTTGTATGAAAGTGTCGTCATTTTGAAAGCTTAAGACCTATTTCTTAGGCAGTTGATTAGATATTAATAAATATGACATTCAAAGCTTAGAAAAATTAGGCTGCCGTAATAACTAATTCCACGCGGACGAAGTAGAGGGCAAAAGCTAGTTATATATAAATAACGTTAAATACTTTAGATGTCCATTCTCAAATAATGCTAAACAGATGTTTGGATGTTATACTAAAAGCACACAATGTCATCGCACCTACCAAATTGTACCTACATTGTGATAAATTGCGGTCTCCTCATAATGTATGCTCGTACAGACCCTAATATCAGGTTTACAAATATTTATCATTGGACAACCTAATACCACACAGCGTTGGCCCCGAAAATATCGTATTTGAGACACGTAAATTATGGCTGAATCGGTAAATAACTTACATTTTACTAGCTTTATCGTAGACTTCGCTCGCAAATCAATATAAATAAAAATAAATAAATAAATATTATGGGACAATTACACACATCGCTATATAGCCCCAAAGTAAGCATACTCGTAAGTAGCTTGTGTTATGGGTGCTATGATAACTGATGAATATTTTTATATATATTATACATAAATACTTATAATATATAGATAAACACCCAGACACTGGAAAACATCCATGCCCATCACACAAACATTTTCCGGTTGTGGGAATCGAACCCACAGCCTAGGACGCAGAAGCAGGGTCACTACCTACTGCGCCACTCGGCCGTCAATATGTAGGTAACGTAAGAAGTTTTTATGCATGGAAGAATTTTGGCGGCTTCTGTGACGCAATAAGTAATGCGTTAGTTCATATCAGAGAGGTCCTTAGTTTCCATTCCCAGTGTGAGCCCATTTCATCATTACTATTATTAGCTTATTAACGGCTAACTACAGAGTCAGGGATCCCTCTATGTAGGAAGGGATATGGAGTGAAGACCCATCACGCTGCTCCAATAGGCGCGTGGAATATTGACGACCTGTGTGACGCAATAAGCAATATATTAGTTTACATCGGAAAGGTCCTTATTTCAACTCCAGTACGAGTCCATTTAGGATTTAATATGAGGCGTACCGCCATGCTTCTTAGCGTTCCAGTACGTCGTCAAAAAATCAGTCATCTGATTGTACAACGAGTAGCAAACTCGCAAGTAAAACTAACTACTTGAAAATTTAGTGAGACAATTTCAAGCTGTGTCATATCAGATGAAATCGCATGTGTTTATTTGTCTATAGGTATGCCAAAAAAAATCATTTTGAGCGTGATCATACGAATAAATTATAAAAACAAAAAACTGTACTGTACTCTTTTCAGTTCATAACTTCTAAGCATTCGGGTTTTTTGTTTTTATCCTTCTGACGCAGTTGGGTAAAAAGTATAATTATTGGAGGATCGTGCAAAATTATGACCTAGATAATATATTAAGGAGATTAACTTAAGAACTGTAGATATATTTTCAAACATAATAATTCATAATCGCAAGTAAAGTCACTAACATTTGCTTGTCCGACCATGAAATAAGGACGCAAAGGCTTCTGGATAATATTACCAACAGGATTATTTGTGAATCAAAGTTTTATGTTACGTCAAAAGGTTCCCATTCATCCCATTTAATACAGAATCCTAACAAGGTATCTACTTACGTAACAAGAATAAAAAGATTTTTGCGTACCACACTATCAACTTTCGACTCTATGCCTTTGTGTTAAGAGGTATTATGTGTGCAGATGTATGTTGTTTCTGAAACAATAGTTAGGCTGCGGTTTTTGATTGCTGTCAACGTCCTACTTACCGGACCATGACGGTTGCCACCATCATCTTAACTGTCTCTTTGTGTACGATTCGTACTTCTCACCTGCTGTTGAAAAAAATAGAGCAGTTAAAGCGGTTTTTTGTAATCTTATACGCTGATAATCTGCACGTACTTATGAAAAAAACTTGACCAGTTGATCCAGTTGAAAACTATCTGAGATTACAAACGATAAACTTGTTCACTATACTAAAGCCAAACTCGATTGAGAATGCTTGTCAACAAACAGATTAAAAATGAAGGTAGAAAATGCAACACATTTTATGCCTAATAAATTTAAAATTATGTTTTGTTTTTTTATAAAATCTTATTTGAAAGACATTGAATATATTAATTAGTTTTAAGCTTACTAATCTAATTTATTGTCATGAATTCGTCAGTAACAAGTTAATTAAAAAAAGGTAGGGTGGTAACTAGTCACGGTGAAAGCCTCCCACCAGCCAGACCAAGACAAGAAAATCTCAATTTGCCCCGTCGGGAATCGAACCCAGGATTTCTGTCTTATGGTCCACCGCGCATGCCACTGAGCCACGGACGCCGTCAAAGTCAGGCACAATACGCTCAGGTTCTTTATTCGATCCATTTTAACGACTATAACTGTTCAATGTAAGACCGCGATTTTCTTAAAACTACTCACTCTATTTAATATACATAATTATTTTGAGGACGATTATTTCTCCCCGTGAAACCAGAGATATGTAGTAGATTATATCTTGATTAAATTTATATTATCGTGAAAATAAAGAATAAATAATTGTTTATCATCATCATCATCATTATCAGCCTATTAGAGGTCCACTACAGGGCCAGGCCTCCCTCCTTATAGCAGAGGGGATATGGAGCGTACACCCACCACGCTGCTCCAATGCGGTAAAAATAAATTAAAATAAATAATGTTTCATTTATTAACGATCACTATCAGTTGTTGATGATAGTGACCAGGTCCGACGGCTCTCCGAGGCACGGGGGTGTAACACCGCCAACTTCCAAACTGAACATTTCATAGAAGAATGAAAAAGCTCAGAATTACTCCATGATTCGACCCAGGAATCGAACCCAGGACCTCGTTATCGAAGCCAACTAACTTATAGCTAACCACTAGACCAACGAGGTAGTCAATTGTTTATCGCTTGCTTTTTATTTCCTTTTATAGCTTGACTGTAGTTTTAATAATAGTTATTTTGTAAATGGACTACTTTTTTATTTACTTTGTTCATATAACAAAAGTTAGTTATTCATGAAGCCACGTTGCAGTGGCTTGTTGGCTGTAGCTCGTAAAACTGAAAAATTAATTACACGTTTTCACCAGTGCGCTGGTTATTACGCTAGTCAAAATATTTTAACACGGATAGTACTGAAAAAAAAAATATTGTAACCCACGTAGCTTTAATTTTAAGTTTCTGCCCTTAATTATCACCATTAATTTTACATAATCTCAAAATTACGACGATTCAAAATAATCATAAAGATTTCACAGAACAAAGAAATTTTGACTTTGATTTATATAAAATTTTTTAAAAAAATAGAACCGACTCAAAACGCGCTAAAAAGTAAAAAATAACTGTGTCATTTAGTTGCTTTAATTTACTTAAGCATATCTATGAAGTCGGTATATAATTTTTATTTCTTACTTTTTAGTGATTTATCGCCACTTAACGTACTCGTACTATACTGTCATAGTATTTTATACGGCACTTGTAGCCAAAAGCTACCGATACTAAAACCGAAATCGCTGCAAGTGTGCCTTTAAAATATGAAGAGTTCCTTCAATTTTCCCAGGATATCATCATCAGATCCTAACATGATGACAATGGGACCACCTTGGAAGTGTGCCCTTTATAATAAAAAAAGAATTATCAAAATCGGACAATTCTGTAAAAAGTTATGCGTGGTCATACATAAAAAAATATATATACGTGTCGAATTCAGAACCTCCTCCGTTTTTTTTGTCGGTTAAAAATGTACATTTTTTTTTAGCATAATGACCGATAGAACAAGAGCCTACGATGGCCAGACCTTCGTCATTTTAAAAAGTTTGTCGTCTCATGCTTTCATAGATAAAGTAGGTACTATAGGATGTTATGAGGGCTAGACCTTGCTGGCTTTGAGAGCCATATAGAGGTTCCCAATGTCCAGATCACAATTGTCCAAGTTAATGTGATATTTTAATTGTTTTATAGGCTCTCACAACTTTATAAAAAAACACAATTTTTCATTCTGTATCATGTTTTAGAGCTTGTTTTGTATTAAAAAATTGGTTGTCTGTAAAGTCGGTTTACTGACGATAGTTAAACGTGACAACTTAAGAAAATACTGATGGAATGGTAGCATTTAATTGGTTATTAAAATTTTTAATTTAAATATATTTTTATAAATATTAATTTAAATTAATAAAATAATTGATTTTGATTTTATAAATTTATATTTTAAATTTTAAGAAAAATACATTAATTTTTAATTTAAAATTAGTATATTTAATAATTATATTTAATAGACGGATGTCGAACGCTGCCGAACGCAAAGGCCGATTGTGCTTCTTTGTCGCTCGTTCCGCGCTCTCGCTTGCACTTCAAGCCTTACATGGAACGCCTCAAAGCGAGGTAACGCCGCATGAGTCATGTTTTTTTGTGCGTGCAGCCGGCTCTATCGAATTATAAGACGTTGTCACGTCAAAAACATATTTTTAAATATTAATTATATATTTCTTAATGCTTCATTAGTTAACGTACGCAGTCTTTATTGAAAAGGAGCAGAGTATAGCCTTTCATTTGGCCCGAATACATATTAAGAAATGACCTTTCAAATTTAGCCTTTTATACGGAAAGGGTGAATCTCGCTATCGTTCAGATATATCAGAATTCCATTCGAGTTTCCCAAACAAAGCCAGCACGTTTGATTGCGTTTTTCTTACTGCTTGAATAAAATATACCTTCTATTTGCAAGGGATTCATTCCAAAGACACCGTTTTTACTCAAGGAAGGTATTTTGAGCTGTAATTAAAGCTTTATCAGCTCCATTTGCATAACGGTCGCGCTAATTAGAAACGCTTTGGTTCTTTGGAATATGAAATGAAAGTTGGCTAAGTTGTACAAATAAATAATGTTGTATTTTAAGTATCTGTAATTTCCAAATGACTGCCTCGTTGATCTAGTGGTTAACCTATTTAGATCGTGGGTTCGAATCTGTTGTAATCAAACATCATATCTCCGTGTGTACATCTTTATTAATGCCATTAGTGACATCTCTGTCATAGCGTGAAATAAATATTAAATAACATAGACAACATCACTACATCTTCCCCCTTACAAAAATGAAAAATAATAATAATAATAATAATAAAGCTAAAATAATACCTACTTATTCTAACATTTTCCTATAAAAAAAATAATAATGTGACAGAACAAAATTCATTTCAAATTTCTTAACTTAATTCTAGCTTTGATAGCCGCTTGTCTCTTTGTCACCTTATTTGGAGTTTCCTTATGTTGATCCATGATAGGACCTATGGAAGTAGAAGGAACACAGGTGTCATCAGGATTGGAATTGTCACTCTCTGCACTCAACCATCGTTCTTGCTCCGAAGCGCGTTCTTCTTCTGGCGGCACACATACCAAATGACGCCTATTCCGTCTATACCGCCTTCCTGACATATCTTTGACGAAATATGAGCGCGGTTGAGGCGCTGCACCTTGTACTTCAGCACGTTTGCGCCTTCCCCTATCCACTATCACAACATTCTGCCCCGGCTTTAGCCCGGGCAGCGCTCGTGTGTGCTGATCGTAATGCGCTTTGCTGGCGTTCTGCTTTCTTATCATACACTCGTAGTCTGCCTTGTTATCACGGTGGGGTCTGAGCGCCCGCTCGTGCGTCGGTAGCCTGGTGCTCAGTCTACGTCCCATGAGCAATTCTGCCGGAGAAGCTAAACCGTCGCGCGGGCACGCTCTAAAATTTAATAAGCCTAAATAAAAATCCGATCCCGAGTTGGTGGCCTTTATCAACATATCTTTTATTGTACGCACACTTTTTTCGCTGCGACCGTTAGCTTGAGGATAATTAGGTGATGTGATAATGTGTTCAAAGCCCCATTTTTTTCGAAATTCCATAAATTCTTTAGAGCAGTAAGCGGGGCCTCCGTCAGTCACCAACATAGCTGGTATACCGTACCTCGCAAATTGGTCTTTCATAGCTAGTATAACCGCTTTACTCCCTATATTATTTAGTGGACTCACTTCAATGAAGTTTGAAAAATAATCAACTAGAATCAAAAAGTTTTTCTTCTGGTATTCGAAAATGTCTGAGCCTACTTTAAACCATGGGATCTCCGGTATCTGGTGCGATATCATCGGCTCACGCGTCGGCCGAGGCGCGTGCTCCGCGCACGTCGCGCAGCGACGCACGGCGCACTCAACGTCGCGCGACATGCCTGGCCAGAACATGACATCGCGCGCACGACGCTTGCACCGGTCTATGCCCATGTGACCCTCGTGCACCCGATTTATCATTTCTGCGCGAAGACTTTTAGGCACATAAACTAAATTATCTTTTAATATAACATTATCAATATATTCAAAGCATTCTCTATATGACCATAATTGCCGTACACATTCATCCGCATCATATTTATTTGCTGGCCACCCATCTTTAATATACTTTATAATTGTTTGACATTCTCTATCAATTTCAGTACCTCTTCTAATCAAATTTAGTTTTTCACTACTAAACCTCACATTATCAATCACAAAACAAGATTGCTCTTCAACCTCATCGGACACGTTACTCTTCATTAACTCCGGTAGCGGTGCCCGCGACAGAGTGTCCGATACAAACATATATTTCCCAGGCTTATATACTACGTTAAACTTGTAGCCTTGAATCCTTAACATCATACGTTGTAAACGAGCAGGTACAGAATCTAGCGGCTTATTAAACAGGGCTTCTAAAGGCTTGTGATCCGTTTCTACCGTGACGTCACCGCGGCCGAACAGATACTGATGAAATCGCTCTAAAGCGAATACTATGGCCAGCAGCTCCTTTTCGATTTGCGCATACCTTGTTTGCGTTTCGGTGAGCGTGGCGGACGCAAACTCCACCGGGCGGCCTCCCTGCAACAACACCGCGCCTAGCGCGCGCGCGCTCGCATCCACTGACAGAAGCACTGGCTCGCTTACTGAATACAGCGCCAGCACAGGCGCTGCGCACAAGGCGTCCTTAAGACGACGCACCGCGGCCGTGTGAACCTCGTCCCAGTACCACACGCAACCCTTTTTCAGTAGGCTACGAAGAGGTGATGCAATATCTGAGTAACTCGTAATATATTTCGACAAGTAGTTCACCATGCCCAAAAACCGCTCCAATGCAGGCCTATCCCGAGGCATCGGCATTTCTTCAATAGCCTTAAGCTTACTTTTATCAATCGCCATCCCTTGTGCACTGAACGTATGCCCCAAGTAACTCACCTCTTGTACCCTGAACTCACACTTTTCCTTATTAAATTTAATTCCTACCTGTCTCGCCCTCTCTAACAAACATTTCAGTCTCTTATCGTGCTGCTCGGCAGTGGAACCCCATACAATTATATCGTCTACAAACGATTCCACACCGTCCAGATCTTCCAGTAGTTGTCGCACCCTCGCGTGGAATACCTCAGAGGCACAATTAATTCCAAATGGCAACCGCAGGAACTGGTATCTTCCGAAAGGAGTTCCGAAAGTACAGAGATCAGCGCTTTTGTTATCGATTTGAATCATCCAGTAGCCCGAGCGCGCGTCCAGCTTGCTGAAGTAGTGAGCACCCTGCAGCTTCGCAGCGATATCTGGAAGGGTCGGCAACGGAAAGCGCGAGCGCCGCACCGCGCGGTTTAACGGTCGCGGGTCGAGACACACGCGAATCGTACCATCTTTCTTTGCAACCACTACAATTGCATTCACCCACTCCGTCGGATGTGACACCTTCCTAATGACACCCATGTCTTCCATACGCTTTAACTCCACTTGCAACTTATCACGAACACCGATAGGTATTTTTCTTACCGGACAGACCGACGGCTGTATTCCTGGATCGATACTTATCTTATATTCGCCTGGCAATTTACCTAATCCTCTAAACAAATCATCATAAGAATCTATATTTATAGTGAATACACGCTTGATAATACCTAATTCTTCACAGGCATATTTACCTAGTACGCTCTGGCAATAGTTTTTACAGATACAAAAATTAAGGTTATATAGATTATTTTTATATATCCAAGATATAGAGCAAGAGCCCAATATAGGTATCATACTGCCACAAAAAGATTTAGCCTTAACATTATTTTGATACAAAGATGAAATATCTAAGCCTAATTGTTTATATTTTTCAAAAGATATAACATTAAGGTCCGATCCTGTATCAAGTTTAAATCTTTCAGTTTTATGACTATTATTATATAATTGCAATGTTTCATACCATTTGTTGTTACCGTCCTCGTAATATGAACCATTAATCATCAAGATCTTGTATAACTCATGACTTGTTTCACTATTTTCCACTATTTCATTAACATTTTTTCGCGAATTTAACATACAGGCCCTTTTAAAATGACCTTGACCCAGACACAAATAACACACCGCATTCCTAGCGGGACACCTGAAGCTACCATCGCATTGTAAACCTGCACATTTAGGACACGCCGCATGCATCGGCGTACCCGTCGGCTGGCTCCGAGCGTCACGAGTAGGCCCGCGCGGCATCCAACCGCGCCCGCGCTGAGCCCGCGGCGCCCAGTTGCCAGCGCGCGGCGTCCATCCGCCAGCCCGGCTTCCACCACGCGCGCCATTTATGGCGTCCACTGCCGTCGACGATGATGCACCAGCCTCGTCACCGCACGGCTTGCTGCCCTCGAAATGCCGTTTCTCTTCATTTGACATTTCACTGGCCCGACAAATTTTTAATGCACCCTGAAGTGTTAACTCATCCGATCTTAATAATCTGTCGCGTATTTTTCCATCTAATACGCCGCACACGATCCGATCACGAATTAAACCTTCCTCTAAGTGCTCGAAATCGCAATGTTCGGCTAGCATCTTCAAGGCGGTTACGTATTCATCAATTGATTCGCCAGCTTGTTGATTCCGGGTAAAGAATTTGAAACGAACCATTGTCGTGTTTTGTTTGGTTCCAAAATGATCGTCAAATTTTTTCATCAGCGTGTCAATGTTTTCACGACTTTCGTCTTTTGCGTATCTAAATGTTGTGTAAATATCGTACCCCTCCGGCCCGATCAAATTAACTAATAGGCTGGCTTGAACATCCGTAGTTTCTCTATGTACACCGGCCGCCTTTAAAAATACATAAAATTGCTGGCGCCATTTTCGCCACGCTGTCGCTCGACAAGCCGGGCCACCTTCTAAGCATAACTCCGACGGCGGTCGAGCGTGTTCCATAGTTGTATATCACTTATACACACTGATTCCACCAAATTATAATACTGCTCTGAACTTATTTCATCTTAATTTAATATATTTCGTTCACCGCTGTCACCATGTTGTAATCAAACATCATATCTCCGTGTGTACATCTTTATTAATGCCATTAGTGACATCTCTGTCATAGCGTGAAATAAATATTAAATAACATAGACAACATCACTACAGAATCCTGGGTCGGGAGACGGAATAATTCTGAGTTTTTCAGTCTTTTCTTCAGTCAGTTCAGTCAAGCCCGGAGTCGGGAAGTTGGTGGTGTTACGAAACCTTATCACCCTAAAACCGACAACCCGCATTAGATTTGGCGAGGTGGGGTTACGTTTCATTTCATATATATTCACTCGTATAAGGAGGAAGGTCTGGCCCTGTAGTGGGCCATTAACAGGCTAAAAATGATGATGAATTTCCAAATTCGTTGTGTGATAGTTTTTTATTTTTGTTTTGTTTGGGACTTATTTAACCCTTGCATGATTATTTTTTCTATTTGTGTGTATTAGTTTGAAATATTAAATTTAAATAAAAATTATAATCTAAAGCAGTGATTCTCAACCACTGGGCCGCGGCACTTTTGTGTGCCGCCAAATTTCAAAAGTGTGCCGCCAAATTTTGCAAATATATAATAATGTTAATATTATTAAATTATATCATTTAAAAAGAAAAATATTTTTAACATTAATATATACATAAATCCACAAAAAATCAATTATTTTATTATTTGCTTTCCAAATTTGAGATTCACTTTGCGTCGCATTTTTCAGGAACACATTAGCGACGCGAAGCGGGGTCTTGGTGTATTTAAAATTTTTGTCATAAACTATTAATGCAGTGTTAGGTGTAGTAAGTAAATAATTTTTATCTTTTGCATTGTGTGCCGCCAAATTCTCTAATCATTAAATATGTGCCGCAACAAAAAAAAGGTTGAGAATCACTGATCTAAAGCCTTAACAGTACTCCTAGTACATTTATAACGTTTAATTAGAAGGGAAAACCAAATAGTGGTCATGTTTAAAAACACATATCTACTTATCGGCTAATTTTCTTTGAAAATAAGTTGTGAATAGTCTTGTTACTACTTTGACATTTCTATACGAGTTTTTTTTGTAAAGTAAAAATAGCGATAAAGGCGCTTTTTCACCGCAAAAAACATCTTCAAATATTTCGACATCCACATAAAAAGGTAAAGAGAAAAAACATCTATTTGTAATGATTGTATAGCCGAAGATAGGAATTTGACAAAAATCCACATCTCGACGAGTTCCTTTCCCACTTCGAATGTAATAGAACTTTTTTGCTTTCCTTCTGTATTCTACGTGACATTGGAAAAATACACGGCGGCGAACATTAATGATGTTCAAAAACTCATCTGTAAAGTTTTTGTTGAACAAGCGATATGGCCAACAGTAGAGATCTAAGAAACTAAAATAGTTGTTAAAGCGTTTTTTGTGTCTCTATTATAGGGCTTAGTAGAGATTTTTTAACCTCAAAATAATCACTGTCAGTTTATAAAAAATACTATTAACTGATAGAGTTTACTTTAAAGCTTTTTTATACTAGTTACATAGGGTATTTGTTTAACTGCTAGATCATAGCCTGGTAGGCGAAAATGTAGGCAACGGTGGTACCTGGTGGCCTAGAGATGCCTATACAATATTTTAGGCAAGGCGGTAGAGTTGAAAGGAACTAGGATAAACGGAAGCTGGGATGGCTGTGTTTTTTTATCGATTACAAGTTGGTCCTTGACTGCTATCACATCTGATGTTTAGTGATGATGCAATCTAAGATGGAAGCGAGCTAACTTGTTAGGACTAAGATGGAATCGAATAAAAATCCACACCCCTGTAGGTTTCTACACGACATCGTACCGGAACGCATAATCGCTTGGCGGTACGTCTTTGTCGGTAGGGTGGTAACTAGCCACGGCGAAAGCCTCCCACCAGCCAGACCAAGACAAATTTAGAAAAATCTTAATTTGCCCCGCCGGGAATCGAACCCAGGACCTCTGTGTTATAAATCCACCGCGCATACCACTGCGCCATGGAGGTGGTCAAAAACTACATCTCTACATCCAGATCTACATCTTTGCAGTGCGACTTGGAAAAACGGAACCAGCAAAACGTCTTATTTTTCGAGTTTCAAAATGCTCGACTGAAAATCAATAAATCAAGAAGCGTCTGTTCTGTGCACAAATAGTTAATAATAAATTCATGAAAATAAATGTCTAAAGCGCTAAACACGAATTAAATTTGAATAAACATAATTTGATGAATTTGAAAAAAAATAAACTTTTACAATATTTTAAAGACGTAACACTAAAGAGCCATTCAAATTCAATACAATTCGTTCTTTTGTCATTCAATAAACAGTGGATTACAACGAGGAGTTGTGCGATCGTACTATCAAAGTGGACATTGATAGATTGGCGAATAACAGAGAAGCTTTACAGTGCTGTAACTATGTGATAAGTAGCTGTGTTGTATAGGCCGCGACTACCTTAACTTAATGTTTATTTATTTTTATTATCATTTTATCGCTCCACTTCTGGGCTAGGTTTTGTAGTAGATAAGGGGAGCTGCGAATGCGGATTTCAATGCGTATTAATGGAATGGTTTGGTCTTATTTGATTTAACTTGCCGCCTAATTTTATTGACATATTGTACACGTGTGCTGTGTAATGAATTATGCTATTGTCATGCAATTTCCAGTACACCTACCATCAACTATAATAGCGACTCAACTGTAGACCAAAACCGACCAGTGTGACTAGTGTAAGATTTTACCGCGTCGATATCGAGAACGGTAAACGCAAATTTTATGACACTGACACTGACACTGCAATCTATCTATCTATCTATCTATCTGTCTATCTGTCTATCTATCTATCTATATATATGTATATATATATAAGAGATTCCCACCTATATATTGACTCATCACGATTTCTCTGGAACCATAAGGCGTAGCGACTTGAAATTTGGTAGGAATATTCCTTTTGCCGAGTAGAGGTCAGCTAAGAACGGATTTTACGAAATTCTACCTACAAGGGGGGTTGCGGGGGCGGCTAGTTCTATATAAAATTTGCCTTTACGCAAATGTGATGTTTTCTTGTTTTAGTGAAAACTCAGACTAGACACTCAGTTGACGTTATTGTGTTATAATAACCTAAACTGCTATTATAGTTGATGGTAGGTATGCTGTTAGTTTTCTGTGTTGATACTTCATAGGCAGCACACAAGAATATGTGTAACTAGAGGACGCCCGCGGTTTCACCTGCGGAGTTTCCGTTCCCGTAACTTCGGGATAAAATGTGGTATCTGTAAATCCAGGGTATCAGCTAACTCCATACCAAATATCGCTCCAGCCGTTTAGTCGTGAAGAAATAACAAACAATCGATTTTACATTAGCAGTATGATTAAATTGCCAAAATCTTCTTAAAGTAACTTATAAGCTGTAACTTGCAAGCAATAACTACGCGCAAACTGCAGTGTGTTGGGTCCAAGCTCTTTCCTCTATTCTGGGAAAAAGGAGATCCCTATTATAACATACGGATAATAATGACGATGACAACATTTACTCGCGCATGTCCATCGGCGGTCATGATGGTAATTTGTCGTACGACATATCGTTAGTGTGTTTCACGTAACTTGTCTTAACTTATCGCATCGCTCGTCGCCTAATGGCATGCGGTGTCCAAACCGCAAATATTCCATTTGCATACTGATCTATTTGTGGTCGGAATTAGAGCAGGTCTTGCTGGAGTGGCACTGGTGATTAACACTATGTGTCTTAAGACCTATCACATACTATCTATATCACAGCTTATGAGGAATCTACACTGGTAGAATCTTTGATGGACTTTTTTTTTTTTAATCGACTACAAGTTGGCCCTTGACTGCTATCACACCTGATGCTAAGTGATGATGCAGTCTAAGATGGAAGCCTCCCACCAGCCAGACCAAGACAAAGTAAGAAAAATCTCAATCTGCCCTGCCGGGAATCGAACCCAGGACCTCCGTCTTATAAATCCACAGCGCATACCACTTCGCCACGGAGGTCGTCGTTGGACTTGAGTTCCAAAAACCATTCTTATACTAAGAGAAAAACAGGCTGAGGGTTATGATTGTACCTAATACAGTACACTAATTTTCTAACCATGTCTGAACGAACGTACCGCGGTTACGATTGTACCTAATACAGTTAACTTATGTTCTATGTTAGAACGAATATACCGCCAAGCGAGGACAAGAGGTATGGATTTCATCCTACCCTACCACGTTAACTCGCTTTCATCATCACTTACCAACCATCAGTGTGGCTAGTGTTAGATTTTACCACGTCGATACCGAAAACAGTAAACGCAAATTTTATATTCAATTGGAGTAGCGCCATCTAGTTATAGCGAGAGTAAACGCTTTTTTTTCTATATAATTTGACGTTACGAGTGAGTACGTTTTTACGCTGGTGTGATTACAGTCGAGGACAAACTTGTAGTAAATAAAAAAAATGTGTGCGTGTACTAGCGTACACTCGTAAGAAATGAAACTTTTTTTATGACGTTATTTTCCAAAAAATAATTTACTATATGCAACTATACAGAAATTGGTTAAATTAGATAAAGTTTAATAAATTATTAGGCTTTTATTATCATAGACATAAATACAAATTATTTCATTTTAGCTTACTACTTACTACAAAGATTATTATTGAATTTCATTAGTTGTACCATCATTGATGTCGTAATTACTTACTTTTTTTAGAAATTCACTGGAATTAGAATTAAAATAAACCCTTTGATTTTGCTGATCACTTCAATATAACACACACACATATATATATATATATATATATATATTTATCACGTCACTTCCATAAGTCAAAGATGGCGCGTAACGGAAAAATATGACGCGTAACGGAAAAATGTTACACAAAATTTTTTTCCAACCCCGATAAAGAAGTTTCACTTCAAAAATTGAAATAGTTTGTAATATAATGAATGTAACAATTGGATGGATGGATGTTACTTCGGCATAGGGATATATTCTAGGACCAAAATATATCTTTCCTTCTAGTTAGTTCTAGTAACACAAAAGAAGCGTAGAATGGAGAATAAGACCTTGATTAAAATACATACCATTAAGCTCAAGTAGGCCCCAGTGTTTAATTTAAAGCAAAGATTTTAATTATTATCTTAAAATACTAATGGCTATTAAAGGCTAATTTTATACCGATATTCCCATAAGACTCCGGGATAAACGCGAAACCGCAATGTACGAGTAAAATCATAATTTCCTGAGTAAATATGAAAAACCCTTTCACATTCGCGTGATTACCACATCTCCGATTCAGATTATTATAGTGGTAATTTATGCGGTTTCTTTATAATTAAAGCTAACCGAACAGTAATACGTGCGACGTTGTAAAGGATTAGGGTGTTCTAAACCCATATAAAATGTCCACCGGGGTTTAGCGTACGGTGGTTAACCACTACGTACTGGATTTCTGCTAATGAGTCATTGTACTGTTAAATGAAAAAATGTTTATCTTTTGTAATTAATTTGAAGAAAAACGCCTCGTTCTTTTTGCGGAAAATCTTGCTTTTTAGGTCCGAACTTTTGGCAAGTACCTTTATGCAGAACAATACAAAAATGTTGAACGATTTAAGCAATAGACAACGAACATTAAAAAAATACTTTATTTATTTAAATTAAAATATATTTAGTGCGATATTCATTACAAATTAGAAACATGAAAAGAATCAGTCAAGAGAAATTCAACGAGCCCAAACTCGATGGGTTTACTAAAAAGGTAGACCAGGTTTACGTCTCCCTTACCTTACCAGAAGACATTAATGTTTCAAATATCAGATCACACACATGCTTTCAAGCAAACTGAGCGTGTAACATTTCTATCACACCTAACAAACGACCTGATGACCTTAAAGACCTGAACCGATTTCCACCAAACATAGCTGAGTACACTCTCGACTGCTATACCTTTCAAACAAAAAAAAACCGCATTAAAATCGGATCATCCGTTTGGGAGTTACGATGCCAGAGACTGACACGTACACATACATTTACACAGACACGTCAAACTTATAATACCCCGTCGTTTTTGCGTCGGGAGTTAATTATAACACCCCGTCGTTTTCGTTAAAAAAACAATATATACAAGATATTTAGTTATTTAATTAATTAATTTACACTCGAATATATTTGTAGAAGTATCTTTACCACCTTCCGAAACCAATAGATCAGATTAGGTGAACCAGACCATCCGAATCAGATTAAGTAACAATCTAATTACTTATATAATATCAAGTGTACCATATAATTGCATTGTCACGGAAGTTATACTCAAACATACCTTTGATCTCAATCGAACGTCAGTGAGTGGTTCTAACATTGCTTCCAAGATTCAACCCACGTACTAACAGGTCAAGTTGTTTTTTTTTTATCGACTACAAGTTGGCCCTTGACTGCTATCACACCTGATGTTAAGAGATGATGCAATCTAAGATGGAAGCGGGCTAACTTGTTAAGAGTAGGATAAATATCCAGACCCCTTTCGGTTTCTACACGTCATTATACCGTAACGCTAAATCGCTTGGCGGTACGTTTTTGTCGGTATGGTGGTAACTAGCCACGGCGAAAGCCTCCCACCAGCCAGACCAAGACAAATTCAGAAAAATCTCAATCTGCCCCGCCGGGAATCTAACTCAGGAGCTCCGTCTTGTAAATCCACCGCGCACACCACTGCGCCACGGAGGCCGTCAAAAAGGTGAAAAAAACCTGGTGAAAATTAAAAAGTACTGACTGATAGGTTAATCTAACATTAAGATTATGTTATAACCTAACCTCGGTTAGGACAAAAATAAAAAGCAATGGATTTTGATTACAGGAAATCAGCATCGACAGCTTTATGCACTTTTCGAGCTATTCTGTGTGCCAAGTGTGAGTTTGTTACCGATCGAATTGAAGCAGCGCCATCTAGTTATAGCGAGAGCGAACGCTTTTTTTTCTATATAATTGGGTATTTGACACTTATCAAAATATTAGAGTTTTAATTTATTTTTTGAAACCTGATTATATAACAAATAAAATATATTAAAACGAATTAAATTGATCAAATAAATAAAAAGTTATAAGCATTTGAATATATCTGATTAGACAGAGACAGCCATACTGTGCTGTGACGTCACACCACAGTACCGCTATAGTGACTTAGTACAAACATTTAAGTGCCTGTAACTTTGTAGATCTTTATCGGATTTTTATTATTTTTGCAGCGTTCGTTATTATTTTTATTTTAGTTTATATTACTTAAAGTAATAAAAAAAAGTTGAGAGGTGTCAAGGGACACCCGGATGGAACGAAGTTCCTTTCGATTAATTAGTGAAGGAATTGTAATAATTTATTTTTTTTAAGTAATAATAATATTTGTTGTTGTACACCGAAACACCAGAGGGCGCCACGAGAGCGCGAGACAGCATAGAGCGCGGGCGCCCTCCGCCGCTCACGCGCACACACATCAAAGGCGGCGGCAAGATCCTTTGATCAAAAAGTGTCGTAACAACTTTTCGTACGAATTTTTTCGTCTTGAGCAGCCCCTCTTTTATACGCGATAAGGAACTTTTTTATTCAAATACCCAATTGAGTGGTTACGTTTTTACGCAGTCACTCGGTGAAAAACTCGCACTTGCCCCACTGTTCCATGTTTTGTTCGAACCGCGGACTAGAGAACGGCAAACAAACAGGCTAACCACTAAATCAACACGACAGTTATATGTAATGTATCGTGTTTTTCGCTAATGAACCAAACGTACCGTAACAATAGCCGAATAAATTTTACGGGCCAACCCGTATATTATGACGAACGGTTAACCGCCGTGGACTGGGCCCCATTTAATGAGGGGAAATGAAGTCAATGGCGAGAGCGAGTCTTGAGTTGATCTGCATTTGTTTATAATAAACTTTATTTTGTATTTGCGTATATTTCCCTTACACAATGTTGTGCAGGTAATTGGAAAAGTTAATGTAAATAATTAGTAAATAAAACCTTTGTTTTGTTTTGTTAAGTTTGGTTAATCCTACCTAATATTCTGTTTATATTTGCGAATTGAAATTGTAATACAGATTTTTATAACCATTTTTTAAAAAGTTGATTATTAATGTTATTAACTTTTTATACCATTTAATTTTTGACGTGACAACGTCTTATAATTCGGTAGAGCCGGCTGCACGCACGAAAAAACATGACGTCATGCGTCGTTACCTCGCTTTGAGGCGTTCCATGTAAGGCTTGAAGTGCAAGCGAGAGCGCGGCACGAGCGACAAAGAAGACAATCGGCCTTTGCGTTTGGCATTATTCTCTATTAAATAAATTATTAAATAATTCTTTTAAATTAAAAATTAATATATTTATTATAAATTTAAAATATAGATTTATAAAATCAAAATCAATTATTTTATTAATTTAAATTAATATTTATAAAAATATACTTAAATTAAAAATTTTAATAACCAATTAAATGCTACCATTCCATCAGTATTTTCTTCAGACATTGTCACGTTCAGGACTTTACAGACAACCAATTTTTTCGGTATTAATAGGGATCAAAGACCCTGCACAGGAAAGTACTCAGCGGGCGATGGAAAGAGCAATGCTCGGAGTATCTCTGCGTGATCCAATCAGAAATGAGGAGATCCGCAGAAGAACCAAAGTAGTCGCAGAAGTGAAGTGGTAATGGACGGCACAAGTGGTACGAACAGCTGATGACAGCATCAAACGTGTGTGTTTGGAAGTCCCTTAAAAGGCCTATTTTCAGCAGTGGACGTCCAACGCCTGTTAATGATGATAGGAATCGAAAAGCAGATTTTCTCATTATATTAAATATTGCATTGATGTGAAAAACTATTTATTTCGCTTTTATCAACATAATAATTTGCCTACATAATGTCGCTTTACAATATTCAAAAACTGAATTTCACGTAAGAGTTAATTTGCATAAATTAGTAAACAGTAATTTACAATATGCCCCAAGTAATATTGTACTACAAACATCGATGTATGGGCACAAATAAAAGTAAAGCAAATTATACTACATTAAATTGATCAAATTAGTATGCCGCCTTACACGGTATGCCGTCACTCGAATTCTCGATGCAATCGGTTGTGTGCGCGACTGTACTTCAAAATTCGATTTGTTTGTGTACTCTACTACTCAGTAGCGTGTGGTACAGTCACGTAGAAATGACTCATTACATGTGTTCTTTTTACAATTTGATATATGTGTACCTGTAACGTCTTAACTCTTTTCATTTTTACAACTTCTTTGAAGTCCCTCTTATAGAAACCGTACAAAAGTTGAGTTTCTTGAGACTTAATAGCTACTGGAATATCTATTGATTGAGTAGCGAAAAAAAATAGCCCGGAAGAATAATAAAACGTAATAAATATTTAAAATCTATTTAATGATTACACATAGAATAGAATTATAGATACATTTATAGATATTTATTATTCCCAAATACGATTGGTTTTTTTTTATCGACTACAAGTTGGCCCTTGACTGCTATCACACCTGATGTTAAGTGATTATGCCATCTAAGATGGAAGCGGGCTAACTTGTTAGGAGTAAGACGAAAATCCACACCCCTTTCGGTTTCTACACGACATCGTACCGGAACGCTAAATCGCTTGGCAATACGTCTTTGTTGGTAGGGTGGTAACAAGCCAAGGCGAAAGCCTCCCACCAGCCAGACCAAGACAAATTAAGAAAAATCTCAATCTGTCCCGCCGGGAATCGAACCCAGGTCCTCCGTCTTATAAATCCACCGCGCATACCACTGCGCCACGACTATTGTGTATTATGTTCGAATAAAAAGTTTTTGAGATTGTAATCTATGAAATTTTAATGAAACTGTATTTTGAAATCAATGCTTACCTTGTACTAACCCTGTAATAACAATAAAATACCTAACTAGCCAAATAAATGCAACCGTTTTATAGTGATGTGATCACATACACTCGGCAATTGATTTTCATTTATAGACCGATTCTCGTCAAGATAAGCATATCTCTCTACTTATATGGTTATCTTGATGGACATAAAAAGTCTACCCACATCAAACATTACATTTCTACTACTTAGTGGCCGCATTGTATGCGATCACAATGACAATTTCTCGACGTGGGAATCTATAACAGGAAAGGCACTCGATTAGATCTATTTATAAGGAAACATCTTTATATTATCTATTCTGAAAGCGAGTCGCCCATAAGTGTGTGTCGTATGTCTGAGTTTAAAATGCCGAGTCACTTGGTGAATGCAAAGTGGTTCGAATTCTACGTGACGGTAATGAAGTCGTCAAATGTCCGACCGTTTGTCAGACTTTGCGTGCTTAGATCGGTCGCTGGATTTACGGGGAGCGCGCGGTTTTGGTATTTGTATCTTTTAGAATAGGATGGTATAGGGTTAAATCGTTATCTCGGAAGCGGCTTTTCGTTCCCGTGGTCCAATTTTCACGCGATGAGTAGGAACACCGTGGGGTTTTAGTCGGTAAGAGTCTGACATAACCTTCTCGCCTCCCCGTAGCGAGAGGGTATCCATGAGGATTTCCCCACGAAAAAAAAAGGGTTAAATCGTTGTAAAATTCGTAAAAGCATAAAATTTTTTAACAAAAAATAGAACCGACTCAAAACGCACTAAAAAGTAAAAAATAACTGTGTCATTTAGTTGCTTTAATTTACTTAAGCATATCTATTAAGTCGGTGTCAGCAAGTTTAGAGAACATTTTTTTAACGTAGAAAAGCAGTTTTTGGGTTCTAGGTAATGTCCTTAAAGTAGAAACCTTGCCTGGCACCGACTCCTAGATATGCTTAAGTAAATTAAAGCAACTAAATGACACAGTTATTTTTTACTTTTTAGTGCGTTTTGAGTCGGTTCTATTTTTTGTTAAATTTTTTATTTCTTACTTTTTAGTGATTTATCGCCACGTAACGTACTCGTATTATACTGTCATACTATATTATACGGCATTTGTAGCCAAAAAGCTACCGATACTTACACAAAAACCGAAATCGCTGCAAGTGTGCCTATAAAATTTGAAGAGTTCCTTCAATTTTCCCAGGATATCAACATCAGATCCAAACATGGTGACAATGGGACCACCTTAGAAGTGTGCCCTTTCTAATAAAAAAATAATTATCAAAATTGGGCCACTCTGTAAAAAGTTATGCGTAGTCATACATAAAAAAAATACCCGTGTCGAATTGAGTTCTCCGTTTTTTTTTCGTCGGTTAAAAAGATTAATACGTAGAGTCTCTTGGAGAATGCTAAGTGATTTGAATTCAATATGACGGTAATGAAGTCTTCAAATGTCCATCGTGACCGCACGAAGGTTTGTGTATCTTTATAATAGGATGATATAGGGTTAAATCGTTTTAAAGATTCGCAGAAGTAAAAGGTTAACATGTTAAGTCACCTGGGGTTATTTGAATTCAATGTGACGGTAATGAAGTCGTCAAATGTCCATCGTGACCGCACGAAGGCTTGTGTATCTTTATAATAGGATGATATAGGGTTAAATCGTTTTAAAGATTCGCAGAAGTAAAAGGTTAACATGTTAAGTCACCTGGGGTTATTTGAATTCAATGTGACGGTAATGAAGTCGTCAAATGTCCATCGTGACCGCACGAAGGCTTGTGTATCTTTATAATAGGATGATATAGGGTTAAATCGTTTTAAAGATTCGCAGAAGTAAAAGGTTAACATGTTAAGTCACCTGGGGTTATTTGAATTCAATGTGACGGTAATGAAGTCGTCAAATGTCCATCGTGACCGCACGAAGGCTTGTGTATCTTTATAATAGGATGATATAGGGTTAAATCGTTTTAAAGATTCGCAGAAGTAAAAGGTTAACATGTTAAGTCACCTGGGGTTATTTGAATTCAATGTGACGGTAATGAAGTCGTCAAATGTCCATCGTGACCGCACGAAGGCTTGTGTATCTTTATAATAGGATGATATAGGGTTAAATCGTTTTAAATAATATTTTTCGCAGAAGTAAACGGTTAACATGTTGAGTCACTTGGGGAGTGCTAAGTGATTTGAATTCGACGTGATGGTAATGAAGTCGTCAAATGTCCATACATTTGTCGGACTTCGCATGCGTAGATGGGTCGCTGGATCTACGGGGATCGTGAGTGCGGGAAGGGTTCTGTACCTTTTAGAATAGGATGATATAGGGTTAAATCGTTTTAAAGATTCGCAAAAGTAAAAGGTTAACATGTTAAGTCACCTGGGGTTATTTGAATTCAATGTGACGGTAATGAAGTCGTCAAATGTCCATCGTGACCGCACGAAGGCTTGTGTATCTTTATAATAGGATGATATAGGGTTAAATCGTTTTAAATAATATTTTTCGCAGAAGTAAACGGTTAACATGTTGAGTCACTTGGGGAGTGCTAAGTGATTTGAATTCGACGTGATGGTAATGAAGTCGTCAAATGTCCATACATTTGTCGGACTTCGCATGCGTAGATGGGTCGCTGGATCTACGGGGATCGTGAGTGCGGGAAGGGTTCTGTACCTTTTAGAATAGGATGATATAGGGTTAAATCGTTTTAAAGATTCGCAAAAGTAAAAGGTTAACATGTTAAGTTACGTGGGCTTATTTGAATTCAACGTGACGGTAATGAAGTAATCAAATTGCCTTTACATTTGTTGGTCTTTGCATGCTTAGAAGCATCGCCGGATTTACGAAGACCTCGGGAAGGTTTTAGCATGTTTTAGAATAGGATATTATGGGGTTAAATAGTGTTAAAGATCTTTATCCACAAAAGAAACACGTTAAAATGCCGAATCTCTTCCTGAATGTTAAGTGATTCCAATTTTACGTGATAGTAATGAAATTGTCAACCACAGGAAGGGTTTTGTAGATTTTAGAATGTAGAATGGGACTTTATAGGGTTAAATGGGCTGAAATATCTTTATTAGCAAAAGAAAGAGGAGAAGAAGAAGAAGAAGAAAATCTTTATTGCACACATAATACATAGACAAACTCACAGTAAAAAAAATAAAACAACGAACATGAATGCATGCAAAGGCGGCCTTATTGCTTGGACCGATCTCTTACAGGCAACCCT
This sequence comes from Mycalesis mineus, assembly GCA_034621355.1. Lineage (NCBI taxonomy): Eukaryota > Metazoa > Arthropoda > Insecta > Lepidoptera > Nymphalidae > Mycalesis > Mycalesis mineus. The sequence goes on along the minus strand of CM067899.1, from coordinate 8,601,988 downwards.
TGATGATGGGAACTGTGAAGTGAAAGCGGAAATGGTGCAAAATAGAATAAATAGATTTTGATAAATAATATATATTCACACAAACATAAATACACAATATATATACACACACACACATATATATACACATATACATAAACACTCCATACACATATATAAAATATTAATATACATATAAAGATTATCAACTGAAAAGTGGCAGAGTACCTACTCGTTATAGTTGTACATGTGTGTATGAACAGTATTAGTTCTGTGGTTGTAAGCTCATTTTCTTTGATGTTACAGACAGTTTTACTGATGGGTATACTAAAGTAAGATAGGATACTGTTTGCACTTGCACTCTTTAAATAAATGCATTTTCCTATTTCTCTTTACTTAACAAGTAAATCAGGCAGATGAGAAAGCTTTTGTTTGTGATTATTTAGGGAGCTGTTTTTTTTAAACAATCCTTACTAATTTATGCTTTTTTAATTTTTATTCAAAAGTGTTACACACACTTTAGGGACTATTTATAGTATTGTAACATGTTCGGTGCAAAATTTCAGTACCGACGTCATCGGGATCGTGGCCTAGCGGTAAGGCGCTCTAGGTGCCCGGATTGCCAGAGAGACGCGGGATCGAATCCCGTCAGTTCCGCAATTTTGGAATATATTGTTTATTCTTAAATATACTAATAAGATATTACAAATTGTTTGCTATTACTCTAAGCATGCTATTATACATGGGCGTCTTAGTATATACCTATGACTCGCGCAATATGCATACTAATCTAGCTGAGAACATAATAAAATAGAGGAATTTATTACTGAGAATTGTGGGAGTTGTTATCATTGTACAAAAAACTCTTTGAATGAAAGATAAAAATCTTGTATTTTTTGTGTGCAAATCTATGAGTAAGCTAGCTTTAATTAATTACATGAATGAGCTTTGTTATTTTATGTTCTAGACATTTAATATTCTTAAGTAGAAATCTTTGTGAGTTCTCTTAATTCAAGCGATTGTTTGAACATATCGCGAGCATCTAAGTACTTTTAAACAGGGGCTATGTACAAGCATTTCACACTACCTTATTTCAATATAAATTATATTTTTTGTATATAAGTTACTGAAGTTGCAATGTGCCTAAAATCGAGAAAGGTATGCTGATATGGTCAGGCCATAGAGCGAATAACTGAAAGGAGACAAAGGGAGTTATAAGGCGATAGTGAATAAGAAATTAAAGAAGAAAACACGAGTAGTATTAATGACATATGGTTTGTACTACCTACGTATGTGTTATTTTATCTTATGGTATTTATTTTGTCTTGGTTTTTTTTTATCGACTACAAGTTGGCCCTTGACTGCTATCACACCTGATGTTAAGTGATGATGCAGTCTAAGATGGAAGCGGGCTAACTTGTTAGGAGTAGGACGAAACCCACACACCTTTCGGTTTCTACACGACACTGTACCGAAACGCTAAATCGCTTGGCGGTACGTCTTTGTCGGTAGGGTGGTAACTAGCCACGGCGAAAGCCTCCCACCAGCCAGACCAAGACAAATTAAGAAAAGTCTCAATCTGCCCCGCCGGGAATCGAACCCAGGACCTCCGTCTTATAAATCCACCGCGCATACCACTGCGCCATGGAGGTCGTCAAAACTATTTATGCAATTTAGTGTTTTTTTTTTTATCGACTACAAGTTGGCCCTTGACTGCTATCACACCTGATGTTAAGTGATGATGCAATCTAAGATGAAAGCGGGCTAACTTGTTAGGAGTAGGATGAAATCCGAACCCCTATCGGTTTCTGCACGACATCGTACCGGAACGCTACATCGCTTGGCGGTACGTCTTTGTCGGTAGGGTGGTAACTAGCCACGGCGAAAGCCTCCCACCGGCCTAAAAACAAAAAAAAAAAGTGTGTATTAGTATGTAATTATTTGAATGTATTTAGCTTATTATGTATTTTATGCCACCTGCAGTTTGACCCTGAAATTTTCCTAAGCCCAAGGTTACCTGGAAGAAATCGCTACTAAGCGCTAAGGCCGCCTTTTGTACCTACTTTTCTTCATAATATTTTTTTTTCTGTTTGTTTTATTTCATGTCATGTGGTGTACAAAAAAAGTATGAATAAATGAGAATTTTGGAAGGGCAAGACCAAGGCGAACGTTCGTGGATCAAGAAAATCCAGGATACTCTAATTAAAGGCCAGGTCAAAAGTACCCTAAACCGACGTACTTGTTTGAAAGATTCTATAAACTTGGAAGAAGCGAGCGAGCAGAGACCGTGGCAAGTAGAAGGAGTTGCCCTCTGCCTACCCCAATGGGAATGAGGCTTGATGGCATGTGTGTAAGGTTGTAGAATGTAGGGCGCCAGTCAACCAGAACTATAGATGCCAGTCATGGCAACCAAATCCTATAGATCCTAACTTAGCAATACCTACTGCTTACTCTCTCAAGTCGGTAGTACCACAGAATACCTATTAGATACGAGTGCATCCCAGTAGTACCCCATACCGTAGTTCTATAGAACTGTTGGGATATTTTCCGTGCTGTCAAATTATATCCAAATAGTTCTATATAGTACTGTAGTATAGTTTTTGCTCTTGACTTTAGTTATAGCATATAAGTTATAAACTTTTTATTATTTTAATTGATATTTCCTTTTGTTTTTAACAAAAAAATGTCCCATGCGACAAAAGCTAAGTTGTTAAAACCAAGTAGTAGTTGTGTCTAAAAAAATATTGTCTTATTTTAGAAGTTACAGGGGGGGGGGGGACATTTTACCACTTTGGAAGTATTTTTCGCGCAAACTATTCAGTTTAGAAAAAAATTATATTAAAAACCTCAATACCATTTTAAAGACGTCTTGTGCAATTTAAGCAAAGCTGTATTCGATGTAGTATGTTTATAGATACTTTCAAATTTAAGTGGACATTTATTATTTCAATCAAAAGAGATTCCATATTATACTTATAAAAACTATAGATATTATATATGTAATGTACAAACAAGATGTTGATATCGACATTTCTTTAATTTTGTTCACTAAGCACTGATATGGTGTATCAACGGTTCTATAGAACTAAAATTAGGGGTACTACTGGGATGCACCCTTAGATACCTAAACGAGCTCTGTCACAAATAACTTCTTGATAGAGACATTCACTAACTTCAAACATACATAAAGTTAAAGTTAGGTATACATTACAGTAAGTAGGTACTAAATTCAAACCAAGCAATTGAGAGTCGACTGTATGATCCATAATGCAAGGTGCATACGAACATAAAGACACCTGCGCTTTGTTTACACTTCATTTATACCTACTAGGTAGGATTCATTTTTACCCGACTGCGTCAGAAGGAGGGTAATGTTTTTCGAGCGTATGTATGTATGTATCTATGTATGTCCATTTCTTCGGCACGCACTTCCTAAACGGCTGAACGGATTTTGACATGTGAGGTGTCGTTGAATTCGGCTAAATTTAGAAAGTGACATAGGCTATATAAATTTTCAAAATGGCGGCTGTAAAAGGGGGAAAAAAGGGGGGACGTGTATATTTTTTTCTTTTATCTTAAAAATATGGGTATCAAATGAAAGGTCGTAAAAAGACCATTTCAAAAATATAAATATCATATCATGTTCATATTACTGTTTTAACAAAAAATTACAAAAAGTGTACCAAGTGTACCGTCTCATTTCTATACCACAAATTAAAACTAAAAAGTCTCAAATAAAATTATTATTATAAAAACAAAAACCCAACTGACGACAAAATAGTTTACTACCTGGGAAAGAAAGACCTACCAAAACTACGTTTATCACCGCCTGCAGCAACATAAAGTATTTAGAATTTTATATAGATATAGTGATCCTTCTTTTTCTCTTTTTACCCGACTGCGTCAGAAGGAGGGTTATGTTTTTCGAGCGTATGTATGTATGTATGTATGTATGTATGTCCATTTCTTCGGCACGCGCTACAGCCTAAACGGCTGAACGGATTTTGACATGTGAGGTGTCGTTGAATTTGTCAAAATTGTGGTAGTGACATAGGCTATATAAATTTTCAAAATGGCGGCTGTAAATGGGGGAAAAAAGGGGAGATGTGTGTATTTTTTTCTCCTATCTTAGCAATATGGGTACCAATTGAAAGGTCGTAAAAAGACCATTTCAAAAATATAAATATCATACCATGTTCATATTACTTTTTTAACAAAAAATGGCAAAAAGTGTACTAAGTGTACCGTCTCATTTCTATGCCACAAATTAAAACTAAAAAGTCTCAAATAAAATTATTATTATAAAAACAAAAAACCCGACTGCTTAGTATTAAGAACTGAAAAGAGAAAAACAAGGATCACTATATCTATATAAAATTCTAAATACTTTATGGTGGACGGGGACAAACGTAGTTTTGGTAGATCTTTCTTTCCCAGGTAGTAACGTATTTTGTCCACGCCTGCAGCACTATAAAGTATTAAAAATTTTATATAGATATAGTGATCCTTGTTTTTCTCTTTTCAGTTCTTAATACTAAGCAGTCGGGTTTTTTGTTTTTATAATAATAATTTTTTAGTTCATAACTTCTAAGCAGTTGGGTTTTTGTTTTTATAATAATAATTTTATTACAAGAAGATCTCAAGCTAAAACTTAATAATAACTTTAAATGTGATTATTATTGACGGCCTCCGTGGCCCAGTGGTATGCGCAGTAGATTTATAAGACGGATCCTAGGCTAGATTTCCGATTAGGATTTTCTACAAAACAAATATTGGTATTAATTTTTATCTGTAACTTCATTTTGCGTATATAATATGCTTTTAAGCATGCTTATTTACTGAATAATTTAAAAATTATTCATTAAATAAGCTCTTAATTTCTGAATGGGACTTTAGAAAATTAATTTGTTCAAAAAGCTTTTATATAAACGTATATATTAAAGATTATGTTCCGCCATCATAAAAGTTGTAAAGTTGAATCTCAAACAAGAATACGTACTTTTCCCTTGTAAAGTTTTTCAATATTATCTTGGGCGCTGGATGTTTGGGGCGCGTCGTCTTATAGATATAATTTTTTTAACTTTTATTTGTTAATTCATGTTTTATAAGTATTTATTTATTTCAATATCACTTTCGGTGAAACTTTTTTTTTTAATTTTCAATATGCTGGTATTTTATATTCAGAATCATTCGATTTCTTTCCTGCATCCATAGACATCATCATGCTAACTTGTTGTAAGGGTTCTTTCAACCCCTAGCTGCCCCCTAAAACGCAAGTAACTAAAATAATTTGCGACAATATTTCCGGATTCCTCTTAATATAGTCGTAGCTAAGATTTGAATCTCCTACTTGTACAGTTATTTCACAATTCCACATAAAATGTTTATCTTTAAAAAGTTTAAAGAATATTCTGACCAAACATAAAAATGAAAGAAAATATTAAGACCAAAATGCGTTTTCCCTACAAACGAAAATGTGTGATCTTCAAGTCGACTCTTTTTTTTTTGATGATTCTTCTAGCGGCCTTACCTAAGCTACATCATCACATCATCAGACGTGATTGCAGCCAAATGCTAGATACGTGCTACATATATAAACGTATTTTTACAATGTAATAATTTGTCACACAATAGTTTCTCCATCATTTCTGTTTTTTTATACTTTCGCGCTTTCTCGCACTGTTACACTTTCTTGACAGAATGAGAAAAAATACACATTCCCCATAAATTCTACGTATTAATGTTCCTCATTGGTCCCACCTAGCATTTGTCGGTCGACATTACACGCATTGTGTACCGCATTCACATGCGCAAACCATCGAGCGAATTCTCAAAACTTATTCTTTTGTGTGGACGTAGAAAGAATTTTAATGCTTCCGCCTGAACTTGGTATAAATCGCACAATAGAAATTGTTACGCAATGTTGGTTTGTGTCATACAAAAAGCCGACACTCAGTGTTGAGGAGTGGGTATGCGTAAAGGTCGCGTCCCACAAAGTAATGGACCAGCGGGTCTTTAAAATTCAAATTTGAGCGTAGTATTTTTGCAAACAGGAATAAGGTGTACGAGTATGAAGAGTATTTATTACTTTGAAGAGACACGACAACAACAATTACTTATTTAAGTTATTGTTGTTAAAAATGTCGATGATTTTTTATTAAGCAACTGCGCCTTGTTTTATTTCTTATTGTGTATTTGCTATAGACTAAGACAGAGACTAAAAAACAAGACCTAAGCACCAACGTGTTAATCAACCATCTCTGCCAGAGGGCGAGAAGGAGAGTAGACTCTAAAGATTCTCTCTCTTTCTCTCTAGAAAGACTCAGACTTTCGCAGGGGAGATCGAATGAGAGTTGTAGACTACGTATGTCAGTCCTGAGGCTGCCGTGACAGGCGATCTAATCCACATCCGGATGATGCATAAATAAGGATCATAACGATCACACTATGAAAACATTTTGCTGTGTAATTTAAGTTTTAACAGAAATGGCCATGTATAAAGGCGAGTTACTCAATGGCGTGACAGTGAGTCGTTTACCTGACATGTGTTTCGATGCCTCCTCGTGCGCATTGTTGTTCGGCGGATCGATTGGTATCTGTTGCTGTGCTTTTGTGATTTTCCGATACGAATGATCATTTTTGTGCAAAAATAAAGGAGGTGTTCTCTTTGAGGTGATGCTCCCAGGGCCCTCTATAAATAGATTAAAGAGGTCTTCGGCACATTGGGATTATGGGGCCTTCTAAGTTTTGAAAACCAACGAACTTTTTTATATATTAAATATCGATTATTGATTTTTAATCTGGGAAGAACTAGAAGGCTCCAAGTACGAGGTGCCTTTTGTTGTTTGTTCCGTTTGTGAAATATTAGACATCTAAATTTTTAATCGACTATGTAGTCTGAATACTATTATTATATAGAAAGAAGATTGTCTCACTTAAATGATTTGACTAAAATCAGGTGTAATTCAGCGCCGTGCATTGTATATGTGTAATAAAATGCACAACATAAATGCTGAGCTGTACACCTATTCTTTTTGGTGCTACAGACAGGTCCATGCCTTACGAATGTAGCATAAACAAAATTTGTAGATGCTGACTGTAGCACTAAATTATGACTAAACTAGGGGACGCCCGCGGTTTCACTCGCGTAGCTCTTGTTCCCGTGGGAGTTTCGGGACAAATTTTGGCCATGTGTTAATCCAAGGTCTCAGCTAACGCCCTAAATAAATAAATAAAAAAAAAAATTGGTTGTCTGTAAAGTCAGTTTACTGACGATAGTTGAACGTGACAATGTCTTAAGAAAATACTGATGGAATGGTAGCATTTAATTGGTTATTAAAATTTTTAATTTAAGTATATTTTTATAAATATTAATTTAAATTAATAAAAGAATTGATTTTGATTTTATAAATTTATATTTTAAATTTATAATAAATATATTAATTTTTAATTTAAAATTAATATATTTAATAATTATATTTAATAGACGGATGTCGAACGCTGTCGAACGCAAAGGCCGATTATGCTTCTTTGTCGCTCGTTCTGCGCTCTCGCTTGCACTTCAAGCCTTACATGGAACGCCTCAATGCGAGGTAACGATGCATGACGTCATGTTTTTTCGTACGTGCAGCCGGCTCTATCGAATTATAAGACGTTGTCACGTCAAAAAATAAAAAAGCCCTTTATTTCTTACATAATCTTACAATATTTGGTATGTTAATGTTGTGTTAGTATCTAAAAAATATATTGGTTAGTAAATCTTAAAAAATAATTTGTTAGTATTTTTAGTGTACATTTTATTATTATGTAGGAACCCCAGATTGGGTAAAGGCCTTCTCCAAAGACGTCCATTTGTCCCTGTCCTGTGCTATTTGGTTCCAAAATGGGCCAGCTGTTTTTTTAATTTCATCTTCCCATCTTGCTATTGGTCTCCCTCTACCTCTATTACCTTGTGGACCTCTCCACATGGTAACTTTAGAAGTCCACCTTTGATCTTTGAGCCTAGCTACATGCCCTGCCCACTTCCATTTCATTTTTAGCGCATAGCTCAGGGCTTCAGTGGCATTTGTAATAGACCTTATTTTTGTATGTCTTATTCTATCTATTCTTTTTATTTTTAGGCTGCTACGTTCTAGTCCACGTTGGCAAGTTTATATTTACTATAGCTAACGCCATACCAAGTTTTCTTAAAATCACTCCAGCCGTTTAGTTGTGAAGAAGTAACAAACATACACACTCATAAACTTTCGCCTTTACAATAGTAAGGATGACATTTTCTTTTAAATTAAATCGTTAATATCTATACTATTTTATTAAGCAATTTGCTGACAATAAGTGTAGATTTTGATAACACATTTAAGAGAATAGTAAGTTATTGATACGCCATTTAAATCGCGGCTAATGACATGGAACATGTGTTACATTTACATTTTGTTAGGGTTGCCAGTTCAAGGGATTTCCCTAAAACATAAATAGTAAAACTAGGCAATTCCAGATCACAAAGGTATTTTCCTAAAATATAAGTATGCAAAATGTCGCTAACTCACAGTTAAACTTGATAGTTAAATTAGAACCACTTTCTGACGTATGATTGGAGGTACTTTTTGGCAATCATTTACTTACGGTGACAATGCATGGCACCATAGTGTGTAGTGTGGTGATGAAATAAGGATGGAATAATTCTGAAACGAAACAAGGTCGAGTTTTACTCATTTATTTGTCTTGAAAAATAATTTGTCCTCTACATGTCATTTATAAAAGTATAGTTTTAAATATTAATTTGTTACATTTAACTGACTTCTCAAAACATTAGTTTAATCATTTTTTAGCAATTCAAAAAACAATGGTAGTTGAGTTCAATCAAACGTCATCAGGGCACTGTTGAATTTTTTTTATTCTTTTTTTTTATTTTTTTTTTACAAAAAAACAAAATACATTACAATTATTATTAAAATTAAAATTACAAATTAGGCACTTGAATGAAGGCTATCGGGAATTCTTACATAAGCTTATGGTATCATGAAAGCTTAAATTTGCAAAATTTGACTGTCCATTCAATACTTCATGGTATCCATTATCTTGTTGTTGTTTGTTGACGATCTTCATAATATTAATAGGACAAATTAACACAGATAATAAATGGAAACCCTGTATAAAAGTAACAAGGAACAGACATTAGTACGATTTAGCGATTCTCTCGACTCGCACATACTGAAAGAAATAGTTAAATAAACGTATAGCTACGTAGTATCGATAGTAAACGGCAACCCTGTGTAAGAGTAGGTAGTAGCAAGGAACAGGCTTTAGTACGAATTCGCTGCAGAGCGCCCGCGGTTCCCACGGCTTAATAAAACCTCTTTATATCACATCCTGAGCTTAATTGATGTGATTTCAACCCACTGGACCCGTTTTGCAACGTTTTCGTACTCGACTTCCTATAAAGACGTGGACGCACTGTTTTATTCGTCTATTTTTAGCCAACGTCGTAAAAAAGGGGGTGTTTATAAGTTTACGTGTCTGTGTGTCTGTCTGAGGCATCGTACCTTCTAAACGGATAGATCGATTAAGATGTGGATTTTGTATGAAAACAAACGCGGTCAACTTGGTTTTTAAGGATCTCAGCTGTGATGAAGATCCAAAGGCGTTTTTTTATGTTGGAACGAAATACTATCGAAAATTTCTAACTGTAGCTAAAAAAAAACTTTTAAGTTGTTATAAAATTTATTTTTATTTAAATGCATACAGTTTTTTTTTACATTGAATATAACCAATATTTATATATTATTATAAATTAAAATTAAATAGTACATAATCTAAATTAAAAAGTTACTTTTAAACAACTGTAAATTGTGTATAGATATATATACGTAGGTACTACATACATTTATTTTTTTATACAGCAAAAAAATAAATACGTAAAATTTGTAACTTGGGTGTAAAAATGTGACCATTGATTTTGTTTTTCTGTGAACATTTTTACAAGCTGACATTTTTTATCGCATATTGCATGCTGTGGCCACACTCGTAAAATGTTTATGCTAGCAGCTACATGAATTAATAAATAAAATATTAAATTCAGTTCAAATGTATAGATATGTATACATAACTACCTATTAAATACACACTACAAATCGATAAACTCTAATTAATTTATTTTCGCGAAGCAGATGTTGTAAATGTTTATTATTACACCATTGTAATTAATCTTAATAGGTTTTTGTAAGTTAATCGTCTAATATTATCACAAAACATTTTTTTTTAAATATATCTTATTTAAATAACTATCAGTAAAAACCACGGCCCCAAAAATAGATAGTACTAGTGACTTTCTGCAGAGCTAATAATTCTATTCTACCTATCTTATTTCTCTGAGGATAATCATTTTCAAGATCTCAATTTAACATAAAGACCAAGTTACTTAATTTTAAAAATATGGACTTCGCTTTGGCTTACAAATAATTGTATATATAGCAATTATTATTATCAAAAAAATTGGTTGTCTGTAAAGTCGGTTTACTGACGATAGTTGAACGTGACAACGTCTTAAGAAAATACTGATGGAATGGTAGCATTTAATTGGTTATTAAAATTTTTAATTTAAGTATATTTTTATAAATATTAATTTAAATTAATAAAATAATTGATTTTGATTTTATAAATTTATAATAAATATATTAATTTTTAATTTAAAATTAATATATTTAATAATTATATTTAATAGACGGATGTCGAACGCTGCCGAACGCAAAGGCCGATTGTGCTTCTTTGTCGCTCGTTCCACGCTCTCGCTTGCACTTCAAGCCTTACATGGAACGCCTCATAGCGAGGTAACGACGCATGACGTCATGTTTTTTCGTGCGTGCAGCCGGCTCTATCGAATTACAAGACGTTGTCACGTCAAAAGCAAAGAAATACGAAACGACTACATATCCTGAAAATGTAGGAAAGTTATTTCATTATTAAGATTGAGTAGTATTGGAGCATTTGTGACAAGAGCTCGTTCGGGGAAATACTACCTACCGTCATTTTTATGTAAATTCAAATTTAAAATTCGTGAACGTCGAGTAGGTAGGCTTAGTTACCAGCACTTTTAAAATGTCATGTTTGGCCTATATTTTCAGTGACTAGCACTTGTTTGTTTCTTGTTTGTGCCATCAAGTAGACATTACTGTTTAAATTGATGCCATTTTAGACGTAGATGCATCGTAACAACTTCTAGTAAGATCACAAGTCAAAGCTAACTTATTAAATTAAAAAAGCAATTAAACATCTGATGATAATAGAAATAATTCAATTAGATATGAGACTAAAGAAAAGAATATAAAAATTATAGTATAAAGAGAAGACGTTAACATTTGGTAAATGGCAGTGTCATTACCGAGGCCAGCTGCAAGCGGCACGTGCGGCGCGACATCTGCCGGCGAAACGCAAAGGAAAAAAACGAAAAATACTAGTAGAATTGTTATTTATCTCCCGCGTACACCTCCGGCGCGAGCATCTGCCGTAGGCTGACGTCGTGCAGTCAGCTGGTTGACAGTGGAATTAAAATTGCTTTTATAGCGGATTCAAAGCAATTTTATAAGAATGGTTATTAAATGAATAGGTTTAGGTTACAATTAGTTCTTCAATAGGTCCTTGAGTAACGTAACGGCCAAGTCACCTATTTTGACAGAGGTGTAGTATCTTATAGAGAACTTAAGATAAGAACTGACATAGAACACTTGGCTACGGTAGAGTTACTATTTAAGTAACAGCGTGTTGAGTTTGGATCTTTGCTCCACAAGGTCTGATATTTTTTTTACAGAGACAGCAAAATGCATTCGTGTTGGCGTTACACTACATTAAAAAATAAGTCTTAGCGTTACTCTACATTGAAATATTTTTGGATTATTTGTTATTTATTTCCCCGTACACTTCCGGTGTGAGCAGCTGCCGTAGGCTGACGTAGACTAATCAGCTGGTTGACTTAAAACTGCTGGCTGCTGCTGGTTTAGTTAAAATTGCTTTCATAGTGGATCTAAATAATTTCAATTACATTGCTCTAGCGGATGACCTAAGACTTTGTTGGTCTAGTGACTTGTGTAAGGACGTGTACAATCAAACGTTAGGCTTGTACTGGCTTTATTCATTTGTCATTACACTACGTCATATTTATTATTCTACATACCCTCACATCTTTCCCCTTTTAAAAATATAAAATTTACATTAATACTCACACTCCTTTTTTTTTTTTAATTAATTACACCAAATAATGAAGTATGTAATAAAAAAAATATTTAAAAACAAATTAGATATGCCAATAGTACAATAAAAATTAAAACAATAAATAAACCATAAACGACAAATGAAATCATGTCACAATTTAATTGAAAAATGACGACAAAAATAAAACTATAATTAAGCATGTAAAAATACATCAAATTCACAATAAATAATCAAAACCATTATTAATTAAAAATAATAATAAATATAAAAACTTAGAAGATAATATAATTTAATTTTACCTATAACTATTATTTTCATTCTATTAAATTAATTATATTTATTTATTATATTAACCCCCCCTTTGTTCGGCGGGAAGGCTTCCAGCGACTGGACTGGTAATTACGGGAAACCCCACCTATGCTTCTTGATAATATTCTACTTATTAGATTGTTAGTAATAAGCGTCGCCTGCGACTTCGTCCTTATGGCAACCAATCATGATCTACGTATACTAATCTTGTATTTTATTGATGAAACCCGCATCTAATCCCTGTTTAAAATCTTTAATCTAAGTTTGGGAGTCGCTGTATAGCAGGATGTTTGGTCTAAATACATAAATGAACATATGGTTTCTTGCGTTGATTGTTTGTACTTCGTGTCATGAACATGTTTTTACATGTTTGAACATGATCTTGTGACATCATTATCAGCCTATTTTAAAGGCTCACTACCGGACTAGGCATCATTCCTTTTAAAAGATAGGATATATGCCTAAGCATAAGCTGCGGACCAGGCATCTCTCTTTGTAGGAAAGGGCACATGGGGTCTAGGAAGGACTATGCTGCTCAAACACGGCTTTATGAGCTTAAAGAGATAATGTTTATTCTAGTAATGGCCACAGTTGTGTTACAGACTTTCAATTCCGAGTTTAGATCTTTGATACCTAAATATAAAGAAAAGCTCAACATTTTAGGCAGGCATATTTTAGACCGACCCAGGACCCGAAATTTTGTGATCCAAAGCCCTATAGACAAACCACTTGACTAGTAAGGCAATTTATTTCGCGAATATACGTTTTATTAATAATAGGTTTAATATCATTGTGTTGGTATCTCCCGTGCTTAACTAAGGTACATCTGCCGTCCGTTCAAAGCCCTCAGCCCAGTCAGCTGTTCGATTACAATATAAAAAACGCAACTCACTTTATAAAACCAACTAACAGAGATCTTATTGCAACGTGATAAAGTTCATTTTGGCATCTATTATTTTATAAGAAGCAAAATAGTTGTAACAATAGATTATATCTACATTTTGACACGAGATATGTCTAAGAATGGCAACTTAGCTCTTTTCAGAAAGTTGTTTTTGTTAGTTTTAATTTAGTTTTTGCCAGATCTTTGTCATCGTATAAAATTCTCACAAAGTTCACACTTAATATATCTATCTTTTATGTTTAAGCATCGACCTTATAATACGATCAAGAATGTTCAAACATTCTTACATACCTTCTTGGAATTAAATTCGTATAAAATAAAACTTAAGTCCACAACGTGCTTATTACGTAGCCACGTGTCGTCGTTATTGGAAAGGAGAATGCCAGACAATGTATAGGTCTGTAACCCACTAATAAAAACATATTGTACAATGTATTATGCATCATTTTATTGCACTTTGTTTACTATTTAATATAAATTACAATTAAAAGCTCTAGAACTCGGAGTATTTGACACGAGCCTAACGTTGGTTATCGTCCATTTCCGTATTGCTGTTCCGTATAGTTGTCACACTGATATGACAGTCGCAAAGCTTCATTAAATACATTTTTAAACAGGCTTAACGACTCTGGATACTAGCCTTTTAGAGCTCACTGTTGTTGAAAATACATTAAAAACGATTTAAAAGACTAGAACCCAGTGCAACAATAAAGATTTGAAATTGGGTAAAGAGTGTAAATTAAAAGGATATAGTTCAATTACTTTTTTTAACACAATTTTATTCCGACGTCCAACAGTAAAACTGACTTATTGTAAAAGTATATTTACAATTTGTGTTCTTTCTGGGTTACGATCTGGCATTCTCCTTTAGCATTTAGTTCAAAATTTCAAATATGCTAGAACACGACGAAGAAGAGTTCTGAAGAATGCATGAACTTGTAAAATGACCTCTGGTTTTTCGGGCTTTTTAAGCGCCGTATAAACAAATACACACCATCTGGAGAGTCAACAATGTTGTTTACCTGATCGTTTCTTCCGATCACACGCTCGTGGTGTGCAAGTTATGAGGTACTATATTAATTAAGGGATATACAAATTCCTTAAAAACCCGACAACGCAATATCATGAGCTGTGAGGGTTCAAATGTACTTGGACGGCGGTAATCACTTATCATTTGGCCACACGCACATTTTTTTGCCCAGGGCGAAACAAAAACACGAAAATGTCCGCAATTGCTAATCCGTCCGTCAAATCTGTCAGTATCACGTAGTCTATACCACCGGTTCGAAAGGCAGATTCTGCGTAGAAGAGCCGGCAACAAGCTGAAAGTTTGAACAGGAAGCATGGGGTCGTAACATTTTGGATGACCCAGTGCCTCACAGGCCACGGGATATTTATGCAGTACCTAAAACGCATTAAAAAAATAGATTCCGCAATATGCATGTACTGCTCAGATGAGGATGATGCGGAGCATACAATATTTCACTGCTCAAAATTCGAAGGAGAGCGAGAATTGCTAAGTGTTCAGCTGGGGAGCCAGATTAAAGTTCTGAACCTAAGCACCTTAATGCTAGGGACGAAGGAGAACTGGGAAGAGATTAAAATGTATTTAGAAAGCATAATGAAAATAAAGAAGAAGGATGAAAGGACAAAGAAAGGGTGATACAGACAAGGGCACTGGTGGTAGGCTAAAACGGCAGGTACACCAGTGTCGAGGTGATAGGGGGGTTTTTTAGCCGGTAGGAGTCCGGCACTATCCGTGAGGATGTCCATGAGGATTTTCTCCTCCTAGAAAAAAAAAAGCTGAAAGTTGAAACACATTCCAATAATTTGTATTCTATTCCAGGACTGTCACGGGCTTGCATTCGAAGACCGCGCGGTGGCTGACGAGGTGCAGAACTATGAGCTGATATCGGGCTTCCAGAACGACACGCACACAACTGTGGAGTTCAGACGGCAGTTGGACACATGTGATAAACAGGATACTGTTATTGGTGTGAGTATAATTAGTTAATACCTCATGCCTTAGCAGGTTCTGGAGTTAAGAAAGAACGTGGAGGCAAATCGATTAAGCATCCAGTTATAGAGATTTCCGAATTACCTACTTCATCTTATTGTGCCATTGAAGGTTGGTAAAATAAATGATCGGAAAGTCGGAATTTTGGACTGAATAATACCTAGTGATTTTGAAAAGCAATTGCTACAGGGTTTTAAGGTTAGACATTCTAAGCGTTGCTACATCTGTCTGGACTTGCATTTGAGCTTGGATGAAGTGCATGCTTCTTTACATGCGCATTTGCATATTCAAGAGTTCTTCTTTCACAGCAGTCAGAATGCTCATACCTCTAACGATTATAATATTGAAATTCTTCCTTAATTTAATTTTTTAAACGAAAATTATATACATAATGTTATTATGTATATAATAGACTGCCTCGTTGGTCTAGTGGTTAGCCTATGTGGCTTCGATCACGAGGTCCTGGGTTCGATCCCTGGGTCGGGTCATGGAATAATTCTGAGCTTTTTCATTCTTCTATGAAATGTTCAGTACATTCCAAGCCTGGAGTCTGGAAGTTGGTGGTGTTACACCCCCGTGCCTCGGAGAGCACGTTAAGCCTTCGGTCCCGGTCACTATCACCAACATCTGATAGTGATCGTTAATAAATGAAACATTATCACCCTAAGCCCGCCAACCCGCATTGGAGCAGCGTGGTGGGTGTACGCTCCATATCCCCTCTCCTGTAAGGAGGGAGGCCTGGCCCTGTAGTAGGCCGTTAATAGGCTGATAATGATGATGAATGTGATTATATATTCTTGCCTTGCAGACATTTCTTAAAAGTTATAAAATACGTGTATATTGTTGCAGGAAGACACAATCCAAGTGCTATGGGCTCTGGGGCCCGAAGGTTCGGACGGCCAACTGCCCAGACACGTGCAAAGCGGCTCACGGCCTCTGAGACTACTGCAACCCTTGGCCAAACCTGACTCCATACCGCTGAAG
This sequence comes from Mycalesis mineus, assembly GCA_034621355.1. Classification (NCBI taxonomy): domain Eukaryota; kingdom Metazoa; phylum Arthropoda; class Insecta; order Lepidoptera; family Nymphalidae; genus Mycalesis; species Mycalesis mineus. The sequence goes on along the minus strand of CM067899.1, from coordinate 8,585,591 downwards.
CACTGGGACGTTAGGATATCCAATGTAAGTTGCTTAAGTAATAGGTTATTTCAAGCAGAAACAGAGCTTTTTGTAACAAAACGTGAGAAGGTACTACCGCCATGCTTATTGCTGCCGTTAAGCATTGGTCTATTGGTCTGAAGGATCGACAGCCTCCGTGGCACAGTGCGTGGTGGATTTATAAAACGGAGGTTCCACGTTCGAGTCCCGGTAGGGCTGATTGAGATTTTCTAAATTGGTCGTGGTCTGGATGGTGGGAGGTTTTAGTGGTGGTTAGCTACCGACAAAAAGGTACCGCCAACCGATTTAGCGTTCCGGTTCGATGTCGTATAGAAACTGAAAGGGATTTCACCCATCTTAGATTGCATCATCACTTACCATCAGGTGATTGCAGTCAAGGGCTAACTAATGAATAAAAAAAAGTTTATACAAGTATTCTTTATAATAATAGTTTACAGTCACTTCTTTCTTCTGTAACGATTCCACCCTTCGCGAACAGCATTCCCTATGCTCCTCCTCAAGAGTCTTTTGTTTGGTTATGAAATAACCTCGTAATATTGTCTGAAAAATTTTTGCATTGAAACAATAACTTTAATATTTTCTAAGTAACAATACATACCTACCTCGACAACCTCCGTGGCGCAGTGGCATACGCGGTGGATTCATAAGACGGAGGTCCTGGGTTCGATTCCCGGCGGGGCAGATTGAGATTTTTCTTAATTTGTCTTGGTCTGGCTGGTGGGAGGCTTTCGCCGTGGCTAGTTACGACCCTACCGACAAAGACGTACCGCCAAGCGATTTAGCGTTCCGGTACGATGTGTAGAAACCGAAAGGGGTGTGGATTTTGTCCTACTCCTAAACAAGTCAGCCCGCTTCCATCTTAGACTGCATCATCACTTAACATCAGGTGTGATAGCAGTCAAGGGCCAACTTGTACCTATTTTTAACAATAAGTGGGTAGGTACGAGTACGGAAATAGAACAGTTGATAATAATGGCATCAGCTTTAATTAACATCAACGTGGCTTCTTAATTACCCGCATATTTTTATCTTTAAAGATAAATAAAATATTTACTAAGACCAGTTTAATTCTTGCTTAGAATACTTTACAAAGCCTTTATCATTATTATTAGTTACACAAAAAGTTTTGACGTGACAACGTCTTATAATTCGATAGAGCCGGCTGCACGCACGAAAAAAAATGACGTCATGCGTCGTTACCTCGCTTTGAGGCGTTCCATGTAAGGCTTGAAGTGCAAGCGAGAGCGCGGAACGAGCGACAAAGAAGCACAATTGGCCTTTGCGTTCGGCAGCATTCGACATCCGTCTATTAAATGTAATTATTAAATATATTAATTTTAAATTAAAAATTAATATATTTATTATAAATTTAAAATATAAATTTATAAAATCAAAATCAATTATTTTAATAATTTAAATTAATATTTATAAAAATATACTTAAATTAAAAATTTTAATAACCAATTAAATGCTACCATTCCATCAGTATTTTCTTAAGACATTGTCACGTTCAACTATCGTCAGTAAACCGACTTTACAGACAACCAATGTTTTTTGTTTTAAATTATGCTATAATGATTAATTGCATCCATTTAATTTTGAATTATTTCATCATGATCAATATCAATCAGTCTATTAAAGGCTTTCTTCTTCTTCTTTCACGCCTCTTTTCTTATAGGAGCAGAGGATATAGAGCTTTTTTTTTATCGACTACAAGTTGGCCCTTGCTTTATCACACCTGATGTTAAGTGATGATGCAGTCTAAGATGGTAGCGGGCTAACTTGTTAGGAGTGGGACGAAAATCCACACCCCTTTCGTTTTCTACACGACATCGTACCGGAACGCTAAATCGCTTGGCGATACGTCTTAGACCCTTCATGCTGCTCTAATGTGACTTGGCGGATGTTTAATTATTAGTGATAATGTTTATCTTCGTAACGATCGTTAATGATACCTTTTTTATCAAAAATCTTAACTACATTTAGGTATCGAACCCAGAACCTTAAGATCTTTTGCTGTATAATGTATATTGTACTAAAAATACCATGAAGATAATCGTAATCAACAATGCTATCTTAAAAAAAATGTAATGAAAACGTCTATTAAAAACTTTTTATATACTTTCCAGTTCACAATACCCCACGTGATGGCAACACTGTTCTGGTGCAAAGTGTTCAAAGCACCAGAATTAACAAGAAAACACCACATAGTAGGCTATGAGCCTTTGATAGACAGTCGCCCTATCAGAAGTGGGATGCCCGTAGTGGAAAAGAACAGTTTGTCTCCAGTGCATCATATGGTGCTCTACGAGTGCGACGAGGACCACGATAAGAGGCAGTGGAATAAGTGGTCCGAGGGCGAAGGCTTCCTTGGAACCAATCGACCGGGCGAGCTGGCTACTTGCGCTACTCCTATTGCAGCCTGGGCTATGGGATCGAAAGGTACGAATTGCTTTTTGATTGGAATTGCTTTTTATTATTTTATTTTGATTGGAAGCCGATTGTTTTGTGAGAACAACAAATAAACATGCATGCGTCCATTATGCTTTAGATGCATTACTGCATCTCTCTCTCGCTTCTTTCAACTTCATTGAACCGTTCAAGAAGTACATCGGTGTAGGGTAGGTACTCTTGCCTTTAATCAAAATGTCCTAGGTTAGGCCCAGAACCGTTCGCCTAGGTCTTCTCCTACAAACTCACTCTCGACTTCCCTTCCCTTTGATTCTCTTTACCTGACCAAATCTCAGCATACCTTTCTCAATTTCGGTCATTGCATCTTCTTTTATACCACACAGCTCTCATATTTTGTCACTCGGTTTTTAATTCAATTATACTTCTCAATTCTCTTATTATACTGTATTTATTTTATTTCTATGCTTCATCTGCCATAACCAACTTTCATTACCATACGTAAATGATAGCACTGACTATACTCTATGTACAGGCAGTCTAGCCTTTGGGGACTTTTCGTTATTGAACTACAATACAGTATTTTTGTCTAGGGACACAAGAGACCTCTAATCGCAACTTCAGTTCATTACGATAATATGTGTCATTATAATTCTTTTTTATATGTCATTATAATTCTTTTTTATATTCTAAACGGGGTGCCACAACACAGAAAATCGTCACCTCTATATCTATGGTTCGCAGAGTATACAATGCTGCCAACAAAATAGTTTTTAATTTATAAGAGGTTATATGATATTAGATAAAGTTTAACAAAGGTTAATAACAACACGGAGCAATATCCATTTCAGAACGTTCCAGAGACATTAGAAACTTATATAAACCCCATTATCCTAACAGTTCAAATTCCCATTACGAAACGGAAACTATGTAAACAAAACGCCGTTGAAGATAAAATGTATCAATATTAAAACACTAGCGAACGCTTGCGGTTCCACCCGCGTATTTCCCGTTCCCATGGGAATATTAGGATACAAATTAAGCCTATGACCCTCCTCATAATTCTGGCGTACAAGATTAAATTGAAAATTGAAAACCCCCCCAACAAAATTGTAATCCGCCATTTTTTCTAAGCGGCCATCTTGGATTTGAAAATTTCCATAGTTCATGCCCATTGAGGGAGTTGTGAAAAAATATGCAAACCGCCATTTTGTCGCGGCGGCCATTTTGGACCGATTTTCATCAAACATTCAATTATAAGTACGCATCGAAATCAGTTTATCCATTTGTACGCTAAACAGACACACACACAAAGATAGACAGGCAGACAATCTGACATCGACAATCTGACATCGACGTCTTTCTTACAAAACTTTTTTTGAAAAAAAATTAACAAAAAATCGTATTGTAAAAAATAATGTGTCATTTAGTTGCTAAGTTCTTAAGCAATCTATGAATGCCAGACAAACCAAAATTATTATAAATGATGTTTTGCTAAATATTATATATATATATATATATATATATATACACACACACGTGTTCAATTGAGTACTAGACCTTCTGTGTAAGGTTCTTATACAGTTTAATATTTATTTAGTGATTTCATATTTAACAGCTAATATTTAAAATGACAAACAGACACTTAGATTTCAATTTATATAGATATCACTTAACAGCCGAACTTCCTTAACTATGAGATAATTTAAATCACTATTACCGCCTACGCTTTGAAATTTACGTCTTAAAGCTATGTCATTAGCGATGAAAATTCTTAGCAAGTTGCTATTTATAGTGGTAAAGAAAATTCAACCTTAAAATCATAGTTTTAGGGTGTGTTTATGTGGTGATGGTTTTTTCATCGAGTTGGTCTTGTTTGCAGGTGAATTCCTGCCTGAAAACGTCGGTATTCCGCTAGGCGAGAAGGGAGGCGTCTCCTACTACATGCTTGAAGTTCATTATGATAATCAAGAACTACATCAATGTAAGTATATAATAATATTTCCAAAGTATTAGTCATCATAATTATATCATCAGCCAAGATTATTGGTTTTTTCCTTTTGATACGGTGCTCCTGATATAAGCTGGTTCAATAAAGGTTTAAAGGTTTGACCAAACAACGGATGGGGTGTAAATCACTAGCAGACGCCCGCGACTTCATTCGCGACAAGAGGTAGCCTGTGTCCTCTTTCTCATGCTGTGACTATCTGTGTACTAAATTTCGGTGCGGTGTGAATCATTAGCAGACGCCCACGACTCCATTCGCGACAAGAGGTAGCCTGTGTCCTCTTTCTCATGCTGTGACTATCTGTGTACTAAATTTCGGTGCGGTGTGAATCACTAGCAGACGCCCGCGACTCCATTCGCGACAAGAGGTAGCCTGTGTCCTCTTTCTCATGCTCTGACTATCTGTGTACTAAATTTCGGTGCGGTGTGAATCACTAGCAGACGCCCGCGACTCCATCCGCGACAAGAGGTAGCCTTTGTCCTATTTCTCATGCTCTGACTATCTGTGTACTAAATTTCAATTGAAACGTTAAATTTATATTAAAGAGAATATCACTATGCAATGGCTCGCGCTAGCGTCGTCTTAAAAAATAATAATATTTTTACCTTGCTCATATTTGTCATCAGTTTTGGACAACTCTGGCATACGCATCCATTACACGTCCTCGCTACGCGCCCACGACGCTGCGCTTCTGGGCGCTGGAGTGGGCGTCTCCGCACTGCACATGATCCCGCCCAAGCAGCGCGCATACAGCACTGTGGGCATTTGTAGCCCAGAATGCACTAATAACGTGAGTAATTAAACTTAACTTGTAATAAGATATTTGTATCCGTATAAGATATGTTGTTACGCGCCCACGACTCTGCGCTTCTAGGCGCTGCCGTGGACGTTTCATTGCTTCAATATTGTGGGCGTCTGTTACTTAATGTTGTGGATCAATATCTACTTAAGTAGAAAATGACATATCTGGATTATTTCACATGCCAGCACTGAGGATACTAATTGACAAACATTTCATGTAATATTTCAAGGTCCGATACCAGGTGTTTTCGTTCCTACGGGAATTTTGGGATAAAATTTGGCCCATGTGTTAACTCAGCGTGGCAGCTAACCCCATATTAAATTTTATCAAAATCGCTGCAGTCATTCAGTTGTGAAGAGGTAATTAATAAACTTTTGGCTCTATAACTTATTATAACATATAAAATTTTTTAACAAAAAATAGAACCGACTCAAAACACACTAAAAAGTAAAAAATAACTGTGTCATTTAGTTGCTTTAATTTACTTAAGCATATCTATGAAGTCGGTGCCAGCAAGTTTAAGAAACATTTATTTTACGTAGTAAAGCAGTTTGTGGGTTCTAGGTAACGTCCTTGAAAGTAGAAACCTTGGCTGGCACCGACTCCTAGATATGCTTAAGTAAATTAAAGCAACTAAATGACACAGTTATTTTTTACTTTTTATTGCGTTTTGAGTCGGTTCTATTTTTTGTTACGTAACGTACTCGTACTGTACAGTCATAGTATATTATACGGCACTAGTAGCCAAAAAGCTGCCGATACCAAGACAAAGACCGAAATCGCTGTAAGCGTGCCTCCAAAATTTGAAGAGTTCTTCAATTTCCCCAGGATACCATCATCAGATCCTAACATGATGACAATGGGACCACCTTGGAAGTATGCCCTTTCTAATAAAAAAAAAGAATTATCAAAATCGGACAACTCTGTAAAAAGTTATGCGTGGTCATACATAAAAAAAAGTGTCAAATTGAGAACCTCCTCCGTTTTGATGATGAAAAAAGATGGACTTAACTGAACGCGATTTTTAATATAATTCTGTTTTCTTGGGAATTAGTTGGTATTAACTATCGATTAAAAGTAATAATTCCTGACACGACCTCTCATTCTAACAAAATTATTGACTTTCAAAGGTCATCAAAATTTTAGATTTTAATTAACTTACATAGGATAGCCCAATCTGTCCAAAGTTTCCCTACAGTACTTGGTAGAGTTTTGTAGCTAATCCGAGCACAGCGATGTTGGCGTGAAGTTTTCTCATAAATTACCATCTGCCGTCGAGCGCCATTGCAAATAGATTTCACTCGATCTATGCATATTTATAAGACCAATTAGAATCACCGCTTTATGTGATACGACGCACTGCCACCTATCTAAATAACTTGCAATTAGAGTAAATATGTGTGTAATGTAATAAAACTGGATCTACTCAGTTTCACCCGCATAAATCTCGTACCTGTGAGAACATTAGGATAAAAGTACCCTATGTAGTATACCAGACTATAATCTATCTCAGTGCCAAATTTCATTCAAATCTGTGCAGCCGTTGAACTGTGATTAAGTAACTAACTGACAACTGTGAAGCATACAAAGTGTATATATATTTTTTCATTTTTATCAATTAAATAATAAAATTTCTGAACTAAAAGTAACCTAAGTTACTATATTAGCTATTTGCGAGTTCAGAGATTAGCCGGAATCAACAGACAGACAAACGGATAAAAATTAAAAAAATGTTTTTAACTAGAGTACGCGCACGACTTTTCCCGCGTAGTTCTCGTTCCCGTGGGAATTTCGGGATAAAATGAAGCCTATGTCCTATTTTGATATGTAAACCATATTATTGTGAAGTTCCATCAAAATCCATTCAGTAGTTATCGCGTAAAAGTGTAATTTATAATACATACTAAGTATTTACCTAAGTATGTAATATTTTATACTTTGCATTGTATTTTATAAAAATTGCAGTTACAATTGTTACATTAACTTTAATTAAGCTGCACGAAAACAATAGTCGCATAAACCCTTCCGTTTAAAGCTACTGATGTAACAATGCATTGTTAAGCATAAATGCAGGCCACGTGCCTAAATGCCTCCATACTTTGTTTTCTAAATAGAAGGTATCTAATAATTACAGACCATGCCAGACGATGGAATCAATATCGTGTCCGTTCTGCTACATGCTCACGGCACTGCGCGGAAGATTTCCTTGAAGCATATTCGAGGCAATGAAGAGCTTCCCAGAATATCTGAGGTAACATTCATTATAATTAACTCATAGCGCCATCTATGTGTGTAACGTACAAACTGTGTGTACGGTTTGTTTCAGTTAGGGTTACTGAGTTGCATGTGGGAACTACGAAGTTCGTTAGTGTTCCAAAAGATGGCATTGGTACCAACTATAAAAATATTTGATAGATTTATTACAGATAATGTTGGTTGTACAGTACTACTAAGACCATTCGTTTGCTAGTAGAATGGTATTATTATAGTACCAAGTACCTATAAAGAGATACAATTTTGCCAAGTAACAACTTTAATGAAGTTTGTTAGTTTTATCTACTAGCGCCATCTGTGCTAGTTGCTTACAACTACTGTATAGTGCTATAAACTTATCTGGCGTGGTGAGCACGTCGCTGTGGTCGCTGTTTCTGTTGACAAAAACAAAAAGAGTGACAGCTGCGACGTTAGTTCCAGTTTTGGCCGCCGGGTCAGATAAGTTTGTAGCACCATATTTCAAATTTCATATCTAGTTTATCACTTAGTACCAATGGCAATAAAAAGGTTTTACAATTGTACCATAGGTGGCGCAATGTATATGCTCACTAGATGTCGCTAGAAGCAAATCTATTAAACAGGTTAGTGTTACAATTTTTTTAAATAATATATTTGTGGTAATTTTTCAGGAAAATAATTACGATGCCCGTTATCAACAATCCCGGATAGTTCCTGGCGGTAGACGATTCTTCAAGGGCGATACCTTGATCACTGAGTGCACTTACGACAGCAGTTCCAGGGATAAACCTATCCTGGGTGGATACTCTGCTACACAGGTTTGAAATAAATTCATATTAGACTTATAATTTCCTTAACACATTACGTTACTTTATAAGGTATTTAATTTGAGGAAACAATTACAAGAGATTAAACATTACACATTTGTTTATGTAAACTTCATGTAGAATGTTTTAAAATTATTTATTAATCGGCACGCAATGGTAATTTCTTTATATATTGCTAACTAGCTGACCCGGCAAACGTTGTTTTGCATTAAAAATTTAAAAAAAATTAGATGAAAATTAGATAGTAGCCGATTCTCAGACCTGCTGAATACGCATACAAAATTGGTAAATATCGGTCAAGCCGATTCGGAGGAGTATGGCAACGAAACTGTGACACGAGAATTTTATATATTAGATTAGCTGTTGACTGCAATCAAACCTGATTACTTACCAATAATGCAATCTAAGATTCCTTTTGAGTTTTACGGCACGGCACACGGCATCGTACTAGAACGTTAAACGGTTTGGCGGTACGTTTTTCCGCCAGAGTGTCAACTAGCCACTACTTAATCCTCCATCCACTGACTCCAAGACATGCATCAACATTTAAATCGGCCTTGCGAACCTAGAACCTCTGTCTCCTAACATACGCATGCGTCACGAAGGCCATCAAAAAGGATAAAATAATTATTGTTTATTATTTATTTAATAATATTTTACATTTCCTACAACTTAATCGATAACATCGGTGAGAAAATTACCTTGAAAAATATATTGGCTTTTATGTGTGTACGCGTGCCGGCGTGGGTCACCAAAACAAATCGAAAACTTCACTTGGCGCCCTCTGGTATTTCGTGTACAACAACAAATATTATTATTACTTAAAAAAAATAAAATTTTATTACAATTCCTTCACTAATTAATCGAAAGGAACTTCGTTCCATCCGGGTGTCCCTTGACACTTCTCAACTTTTGTTTATTATTTATTTAATAATATTTTACATTTCCTACAACTTAATCGATAACATCGGTGAGAAAATTACCTTGAAAAATATTTTTTACTGTGGAAGTGTATAGCGGTGCTTTTTATTATAAAAATGGTATTTTTATGATCGATAGGATACCTGAATTTTATTTTTTTATTTACCAGGAAATGTGCTTATCTTTCGTGCTGTACTACCCTCGGACCGAGCTAGCTGGATGCTACTCTATGACTCCAGTGGTGGAGTTCTTCGAGACATTCGGCGTTAGAGAGTTCTACGGACTCAGTATGATGGAAGTGGAGAAGATTTTCTTGTCTTCAGGGTATGTATTTATTCATTATTGGGTTATTAAATCCCACAACATAGCAAGACATCCTTATAAGAGTATATAGGGCTTCTACCCACAACGATGCTCCAAAGGGGATTGGCAGTTAAATGGTGGACATTTAACTGGATTATGTTTTGTTTAATATTAAAAAAAAAAAATTATTTCCAGAAACATGGATGGTCTACCTCCTCAACTCGAGGCCAATATACGCGAGCACAGCGTCGACGGAATGCAGGGAGATGACCAAGGAGTTGGATTGATGAGTTAGTATTAGTTCCTGGACCAAATTCACTTGCAACACACGCAATTGCATGAAAGGATTAATGAGAGTAGAAGGAAGTTTGCAAGAACCGTGGCAAGTGGAGGGATGTGGTCTGTGTCTACTCCTACGGGATTAAGGCGTGATGTTTTGTATGTATGTATGTATGTATGTATGTTATCATACATACGCACATACGGACACACGCACATACACACGCACGCACACTCGGATGCAGTACAATAAGCTCATGAACGGCACAATGTCCATTCAGAATGTGTCCCTACCCGAGGTCCCTCCCTGCGTTACGTTTGATGTCGTCAATCCAGCTAGTGGGGGTTGTCATTTATTCATTTATTCATTTCAAATTAGTGTTATAAATAGTATGTCAAATTGGAACCCCGTCAGGGGCACAGCAAATGGCTTAGAAGGGAGACGGCGCCATGGTATCATTAAGGAATTCGTCAACTGTGTAATATGCTTTATTTAGCAAGTAGTCTTTGGCAGTTTTAATAAATGTTTCATCGTTTTCAATTTTTTTTATTCTTAGTGGGATTTTATTATATAGTTTTGCACACATTGAATTAGGGCCGGTAGTATGTCATTCTAGCACCTTAAAAATCCAACGTCCATTAGCTCTTCGAATTATGTGCCTAAACCATTGCCACTTCAGTTTCGCCACTCGTGATATTATGTCGGTTAATTTGATTCTTTTACGAATTCCATCATTTCTCATTCGAATACGCAGATATACTCCGAACATTGCTCTCTCGATTGCCCGCTGAATGGTTTTGAGCCTTTTTGTGAAAGGTTATGAATGTTTTCGATATAGTAAAATATAACTTGTGTATTCGTCCACAGAGGGGCTGGTGATCAAAGAGCCGCCCGAGTTCCGCAACAAGACGTTCATGGCGCACCTCAACGAGATGCCGTGGGTGGAGCCGCTGCTCACCGAACAGATCGAGAAGACGCTGTCCAAGGGCTGGCACATGACCTTCTGCAAGAAGAGAGACGACAGCTGGGGAGCGGTAAGTGTGTCTTGTTATATTCATGTTCTGGCACACCTTTCACCTTGACCTGCAAGAAGTCTCTACAAATTTCCACTCATATTCAAGAGATGAAAAAGAGAAAAGAGATTAATTGGAGCTTGCAGACCCTTATTACCCTGCAACGGACAGGGTAATAAATGTTGAACGTAAATTCTAAAATAATATTTTTATTCCCAGCCTATCCAGATACAAAACTACCCGAACTTCACCGAAATATCGCACAACGAAGCCTCGGAGAAGTCATGCAATTACAAGAGTGTGAGGCTGCCCTCAATGACGACCACTGCCGGCTCAGCGTCAAGGAACACCATCGCGGCGGCCATCTTGGCTGTGTGCATACCGATCATTGTCTTTCGGTAAAAGAAAAACTCACCGCGTAGCTCATTAGAGCCACCCAGCACCATATCAAGCCGCCCTTCCTCGAGCAGTCAGTTGTCTTTATTTTACTATGGATTACTTTAGGCATATGGTCACTACATCAACAACAGAGCGCTACTTGCCCACGGGTTTACTACGTAGGGATGACGAGTGGACCATTCGGTGATCACACGCAAGACAAGTTATGTATAGCTCGTGCGCCGGTCTCAAATTGATCACGCGAGTGATTTAATCATCTTTTCGTTGACCACGTGACGTTCACCAGTTCACAACAAGTGAAGTTCACTGGTTATTATAGTGGGGCAAGTGTGAGTTTTTCACCGAGCGACTGCGTAAAAACGTAGTCACTCATAATGTCAAATTATATAGCAAAAAAAAGCGCTTACTCTCGCTATAACTAGGTGGCGCTAGTAAAATTCCATACAAATTTGTGTTATGTTTTTACGCAGTCGCTCGGTAACAAACTCACACTCGGCATTTAAGTTGACATTTACCTTTTGACCTGGGGGCATCGAGCGACGAAGTGGTACTGCTCAAGTGCCGGGTGGGTCCAATGAGCTATGACCTTAAAAAGGAACCGGAACCAATGATACTGTTGTTTTTATTTTTGAAATTTTTATTATTGCCAGAGGTTATTCAGTTATTTTGAATTTTTCATGTACACTTTTGTGTGACAATAGACTTTTTTTTAGATTTATGATTTTACGTTTCGACAAAATCCCTTTCTTTAGTGAAGAAAGTTATTTGTTTATTTATAAACGATATTTGTGTTGTGATTTCGCGATGTGTTTCTTTTCTGCGAAAAGAAATCGCTTTTTTATTTTCAATTATGTAAAACCAGATCAATGCAAAGGTGAATTTTCACGGGACTGTTAGTACTGTATTACGAAATTATATTTTTTTCATTGATATTTAATTTGTCTGGGATAAAATTTGATTGATAAACATGCAAGTCTCATAACAATTTTCGTGGTTTATAGGCATAACTCCTTATATTATAATAATTCAATAAATATTTTATACCACTTTAGGTTATATCTATATATATTAATAAAAGCGATATGGATGGTTTTGATGTTTTTCTCCTTTACGCAAATTTTCTCAAAGGATTTCATAGTAGTTCTAGTATTTTATTAAATTAGTTCTACAATTATATTAAAATGACATTGGCAGCTGTCAGATTATTCTAGCAAATATTAATTGCACTATAAAGCAACAGTACTGATTGTGCCCGCGAAAATTCATTTAACTCTGAACAAGTGGAAATAAATAAGTTGTTAGAATTTTTTTTTATTCATTAATTAAACAATTATAATGTGTGAATGTTTTGGTGATCTTTGTACTTAGTGGGTTTTGCTCATTTAACTTCATCATAATTGATTCGATTGCGCGATGTAAGTGCGTTTGTGTACGTATTTGAATTTATTAAAAAAATATTGCTTTTACAATTTTGTGGTCTCTTCGTGGTTTCATACTAAGTCGGCAATAATATAAGGCGCGTTTGTACATTAGATTCAATTTACAATTTCCAGAAAATAAAGTTTAACAATAAAATATGCGTCGATAGCTCCTTAATTTTAGAAACTATTTACGGAAATCTTTTGTGTATTTCAAATCGTTTTAGAACAATTTCCCAAAAAGTACACAAACGCTCTAACATTAGTTATCTCTTAACTCGTCAAGAATTAAAGTTGCAGCTAGATGCCGCTTTTCAGTCATTCCTGATCCTTGAGTGACCAAGCAACAATGTCGCATGGTTTGTCGAATCCAGGGTGTACGGCGTAAGTGACATCGCTATGAGCGACACGACGCGACAATCGCGTCATTCATTTCTATGTTGTCGTTAGTGCCTGGATGCGACGTGTATGTGTTGCGTATCGTCGTGTCGAACTGCGTCGTAGAACAAACCGTTATAACGGCGTCGCGATTGTCGCGTTTTTTCTTACATAAGAAATTACGTTACTACTACATTCTATTTGGATTTTCAACTATAAAATTGAATGTATTGCAAGTATAATAAGTGATGAACGATACCAAAAGTATGGTATTAATGTACTTTATAATTTTTGTAACTATTTTAAGGATATTATTCCTATTGTAATTTTTTATCGTGTAACTTTCGTATTATTTTTCAACGAAGTCAATGTTTGAGTTGTGTATTACAAAAGTTCCTTTTACCTCTTTTTAGGTTGATTTGGAAGGAAGCTGCTTTTGTTTTTTTTTAATCCAGTGTGAGGCATAACGCAGTTTTTTTTTCAGTATAAAAATGTACTCGAAAAATTGTTGTATTGAAATTGAATTATACAGTCATTAATTCTGATTTAATTGGTTCATTATAAATGATAACCAATAATTAATTAATATAATGTATTATATTATTATTTAAGTATCGATATAATTCTTATGAGACACGAACAACATTACTGTGTATGTATAAACTGTAAGATATACATTCAAACTAGGGCTGTGCTAAATAAGCTCTTTGGTAAACCTATTTTTGCAACGATTATAATATTTTGATAGGATTTTTATAGTTTTTCAGCGACTTGGTGTACATAAGGGTAACTATAGCGATTTCTATAATATAATAATAATATATAGACTGCCATTTATCTTTTTCAATCATATAATAATTTCGCTATTGAATTTTATATGTTGGTTTTGTATTCGTAAAATACAGTAATTGGTTATAAATTATTGATTGAATCAGGAGAGGTCAGATTAAGTTTTATAATTTCTTTTATTTTTAATTTTCCAGATGCTCTTTTCGAATTTTTTGGTTTTTCTTTTTCTTTTTTCTAATTATCACATTTTTTTGTCTATAATTTCAAAAACTAAGCAGTTCAAATTTATCTTATTTATTAAGTATTGATTATTAACATACAACAACATACTTAAAATCCAATTCTACATTTAATATCAGAGTACAGTCTATAGTCTGGTCTTCTGTTTTTTAGTCTGGTCGCTATCTAGTTACGCCTATTAATAGGGTCTGGGGGTTGCAGAATTAGGTATAAGATTTGATTCCCGAGTCATTCTGTTAGATGTAACTATTGCATTTTGCTATTTTTAATTTATACCTCCCTAAGGTCTAGCTGTAAGGATACGCTTAGTATTAATTAAGGTTAATTTATTTAAAAGTCAATATAATGTGTTTTATTACTTTGAAATTTAGTTTTATTTTCTGAATTACTCAACCCTAGTAACTAGTCTCGACTTAGATTAAATGACGTCATCATGATTATATCGGGAAAGTAAGTATACCTCATTATCATCATTATAAGCTAATTAACGTAACATTCGATTCCTGGTGGGCCGATGAAATTTTCTAAATTGGTCCAGGTCTTCTGGTGCCCCATTAATTAGTTAAATATTGTTTTTTCGCTTCTTATATAAACCATATATAATTAATTAAAAGTAAGCATAAATTATAAGTGTTCAATTTAATTTAGAATAAAAAAATATATTTTAGTAATCTTTTGGAGCTTCAATCGTCTTTTTTGTTTAATTTATTTTCGTGATACAGGAATAGTTGCCGGTGACGACAGTGGGCGCAAAGACGTACCGCCAAGCGAATTAGCGATCTGGTGCGATGTCATGTAGAAACTGAAAGGGGTGAGGATTATATCCTCCTTAGAGCACCGTAGGGACGTCAGCTCTCTATGTGTGTTCTATCGTCTTTATAATGGCGAGTGCTCCGAGGAGTTGTTCGAACTTATACCACCCTCTGTCTTCTCTCAGCGGAACTTGCGGCGTAGAAACAAGTTTCACCCACACCATCTGGATGGCTGGTTTTCTACAACCACTAGATTTTCTAGGTCATTTCTGCCGCGAACATGCAGAATCTGGAACCAACTTCTTGCTGCGGTATTTCCTGCCAATTTTAACATGGGTGTATTTAAGGGGCGAATAAACCAATTCCTCAAAGGCCGGCAACACATTAGCAGTGCCTCTGGTGTTGCAAATGTATATGGGTGGCGGTAATCACTCAACATCAGGTGACCCGCATGCTCGTTTGCCCGCTTTAATAGCGATAAAAAAAAAAAAAAAAAAAAACAAGTTAGCCCGCTTCCATCTTAGATTGCATCGTCACCAGTCGTGATTGCAGTCAAGGTTTTGTAACAAACAAAACCAGGCAAGTTGAATAAATAATTTGTGAGATTAGCGCTAACTACTTATTCAAACTTTTCAAGTTTCAAGTTATCAGCACGTATTGATTTACCAGTGCCCAACATTGGTTAAGGATGTGTTGAAATATAACATTCGTAAATAATACAAAAACTCGTATTTAAATATCTTTAATACAAAGATAAAAAATAATAATTGTAGGTAATTACCGTATCACTAATTAATTTAATATTAACGTCTAATAATTTTATTTTATAGTGTAAAAAATCAGTGTCAGTGTATGGCAAGCAACTGATATGAAAAAAAATTGGTTGTCTGTAAAGTCGGTTTACTGACGATAGTTGAACGTGACAACGTCTGAAGAAAATGCTGATGGAATGGTAGCATTTAATTGGTTATTAAAATTTTTAATTTAAGTATATTTTTATAAATATTAATTTAAATTAATAAAATAATTGATTTTGATTTTATAAATTTATATTTTAAATTTATAATAAATATATTAATTTTTTATTTAAAATTAATATATTTAATAATTATATTTAATAGACGGATGTCGAACGCTGCCGAACGCAAAGGCCGATTGTGCTTCTTTGTCGCTCGTTCCGCGCTCTCGCTTGCACTTCAAGCCTTACATGGAACACCTCAAAGCGAGGTAATGCCGCATGAGTCATGTTTTTTCGTGCGTGCAGCCGGCTCTATCGAATTATAAGACGTTGTCACGTCAAAAACGTATCCCTTTTTGTATGAAAGAAAGAATGGGAATATAAAGCTATCCTTTAAAGATTTATGACATCGTGGATTTATTGTAAATCTAATAAAGAGGAATAGGTATTTAGTCCTACCATACTTTGTTTTGTTCTTTTCATATAATCGTACCTAAATATTATGACTTTGTAAACATATATTATGATTAAATTATTATGGCGCATGCATTGAGTATATTGTTCGCTATAGTAAAAGAAAGCTTTTATTTCCGCTTTGAAAGTGTCTGTTAGGCGGTCATAGCAAAACGTTACCATCAGTTATCAGTATGCATAGTAGCCTCCTGTTCGTTGCGTAGTATAGCCCTGGTTTGGTCTAAAGCTGTTACTACTAGAGAAGGTCCCAGCATTTGCAAAGTTGCCATTCCCATTATTAGTTTCACCAAATTTAGAGGTCAAACCACCATTTGTCTGAGAATTGGGGGGATTTGACTGGAAGTTGCTTGATTGAGGCTGACCGGAACTGCCTTGGAAATTGTTGGTGAAGGAATTTTCTCTTTGTGGGTATGTTTGTGGATTCTTCCTGTTCTCTTCTAGAGCTTTCCAGTTGATGTACCAGAAGGGTTGCTTGTCGATGGGTAGTTTGCTGATGCGTTCTACCAAGGCGCGGTCTCCTTTGGCTTCTACTGGAAGTGGTATTTCCTCTCCGAAACTGTAAGTAAAGAAGAAAATATAACAGCTGAGCTTATCTTGACGTATATATGAAACTTTGGAGGATTATGTATGTAATTGAACTGTTAAAAAACTCGACTGTGGACATAGTAGTCGTAAAAGATACCCCCGAGGGCGTTGGTCCAATATTGAAACGCAAGTTGGCTGAGTTGCCTGATTGTAAGCTCGCGAGCCGTTAGCCGAGATGTGGACGCAATTATATTAAAAACACTAGTGTCATCTGACATCTTCGATAGTACTGAGTGCGCGCAGATCGCGCACTCTATACGAGGCTTGCATGAGTTGTGCTAAAGAGGCGCACCAAACCATTGCAGTGACTGCACGCGCGCAGCTCGCGGGCAGCTCGCAATCGGCTCGCGTGCTGCACATTTGCGGCACATTCGCCAGATGTGGACGCACCCTAACGTTAACGTAACAGTTTGCGGGTAAGCATATAACCGTTCATTTTGTCTAAAGGATACAATGAGTTCGAATGCAATCATTCCCTTCTCTCTGCTTATCTCACGATGATCTGCATTATAATTATAGTTTCGTTTTCGTTCTGATTCACTTGACTATATAATTGGATACCTATCTAAGTACCTAATCTGTATATCGATTTTTGTACAAATATCTCGCTCACATCGTCGATTGTTCCACCTTCAATTCGACTGTCAATCCAATATGGGAAAATGTCATTGGAGAGAACCGATTTCTGTTTGTTGTCGTCTGTGAAATCCTCTATGGAAAATGTGCGTTATCGGTGGGCGCACAGTTGGCTACATTGAACTGATGACGCCCCACTACGCGATTGGTTGGCAGAACTGCAGAAAATGCTGCATTGCACCATTATCTCCCACTTAACCGACTTCATAAAAGTGATTGTAAAAATACATTTAACACAGTCAACAATGAGAAAGCAAGCGATCATAATTTACAAAAACAAAGTTAAGAAGTGAAGTTATTAAAAGTATTGGAATTGGTATCGTATAATTGTATAATGTCTAAATATGTTGTCATGTTTGTGTAATAAATAAAGCAGATGTAATGAACAGGATGGGTGTAAATAAATTGTATAGATGTACTATGTGATTTCATTAATAAATGTTATATGTTTTAGCTGGCTTTTTATATGTTACATCCACTTTGCACCCGTAGTACATCAGCTTCAAAACTGACGTTTTTTACAAGAATCGACATACTGATTTTAAGTTAAATAAAAATAAATCGTTTACCTGTCCACTTGGTATTGCAATTCAGGTGGTCCATTTCATGATAGTAGGCACTAAATTCTAGTGGTAGGCAAGTGCACTAGACTCAACACGTTTTTCAACGTTGTACGTGACAGTTAAGAGCTTTTCAGCTAAACCTACCTAGGTCGTTGTATGTGGTCACCCCTTTATCATAAAACATTTATAATACTACAAGAACAGGCATTCCACCCTTTAGGAGAGGCAATACGACAAGTGACTCACCACTTTCCTCCAACGGGGGTTGGTTGATTGACAATGTTTTTATTCTAGTAACGATCAGTGTCAGATATTTTTGAAACATTTTGAGGTACAACGTGTTAACACCACCAACTACCTGCCTCTGGACTGCGAATTTGTTGTTGATAATATTTTATGGAAGGAAGAAAAACTAAATATTTCTTAGGCCAAATTAAAATTGTTCTTAGGTTAATAAAAATTATTTAATAAGTCTCCAATCTTTAATCTAAAGTCGTGAGTTTCAACAGCATGACATCACGACGTTGCAAAAAGTATAGCTGAAGGAAGTGAGACACACTGTGATCTTTGTTCTAACAAAATTACGGGAAACACGCTGATAATTCTGATTTTTTAGTTCAAGTTTCGGTATTACCTACATCTTATAAAAAAATAAAAAATGTGTGCGTGTACTAGCGTACACTCGTAACAAGTGAAACTTTTTACGAGTGAAACGGCGTTATACAAGAAAAGCATATTTAATATGGCACCACTAATTTATAACAAATTGCCTGTGGAATTAGCCAATAGAAATCTCAGTACTACTGTATTTAAAAATAGAATTAAGGCTCTTCTGCTGGAAAAAAGATACTATTCGATCGATGATTATCTAAGGGACAAATTATAAATTATAAGCAATATGAATGAATTGATATGTAATGACATAATTAATTGATTTGACATTTTAAATATTATTTCTAATTTTGAAATTTTGTATTAATTTATAATCATTTTTTGTAAATTTTGCATGCCTTGTAAACGGCAATACACTGTGACTCAAAATTATTTTTTACGACCTTTTTTGTACCGTGTATTATGCAAATAAAGATATTCTATTCTATTCTATTCTTTTTTATGACGTTATTTTTCAAAAAATAATTTTCTATATGCAACTTTACAGAAATTTGTTAAATAAAGTTAAATTAGATAAAGTTTAATAAAAGGCTTTTATTATCATAGACATAAATACAAATTCTACAATTATTTCATTTTAGCTTATTACTACAAAGATTATTATTGAATTTCATTTATTGTAATAGAATTATTACTATCATTGATGTCGTAATTACTTACTTTTTTTAGAAATTCACTGGAATTAGAATTAAAATAAACCCTTTGATTTTGCTGATCACTTCAATTATATATATATGTATATATATATATATTTATCACGTCACTTCCATAAGCCAAAGATGGCGCGTAACGGAAAAATGTGACGCGTAACGAAAAAATGTTACACTAAATTTTTTTCCAACCCCGATAAAGAAGTTTCACTTCAAAAATATCTGTGTCTGTACATGAACCTCAAACTCGTCAACTTGTCATGAAATAGCGTAGTAGTCAGCTTCACAAAAGCAGAACCGTAACCAGCTATTTATGCGCCCTGTGCCAGCGTGCTTAACTGCGCCTTACAGATTCGTAACTGACTCTAAATAAGGTATTTAGAGTCAGTTAAGACTATATATATTTGTATATATATAGTCTGGTCGTTTTTGCGCCCCTTCAGGGTCTGCGCCCTGTACCTGGGCACCGCTGGCACTGCCCTAGTTACAGCACTGCACCAACACTCTCCTAAAAGTAGTGAGGTCTGTACAACATATGTAATATCTCTTGTAGAAAAGACAATAACATTGTCTCCCAACAGCAGTAAAATCGAAATTATAGCTCTCTTTAGCCCCAAGGTTTTCTGGTACAGGCACCAACATGCCCAAAAGAAGGCTTCAATTTACTATTTGTTAAAACGGATTATATTTAACCAATAAAGATTATTATTATTATTATTATAACGTAATAGAAAACAGAACGATATTCCTAGATTTTGCGCTATTGGGCAACGAGGTCTTTTGCTCTCCATGAGATACCTATTGTCTTTGCGCGAATCCTGGGTTTACAAACTAGCAATATAGAAAAAAAATAACAAAAACTCGTGCTTACCGATTACCAAACGGATCAGGAGTTGTAGTTACATCGGGGAAGCCAATGGGTTTAGAGCCGGCGAAGGAAGGTCGCTGACCCGCCACCAGCCACGCCGAAACCATCAACACCAGGATTTGTTTGTATGCCATTTCCTGAAAATGTTAATTATACATACATAAACATCACGCCTTGTTCCCATAGGGGTAGGCAGAGACCACATCCCTCCATTTGCCACGGTCCTTGCCAAGTTAATTATAAACGAGATAATTACTTGAATTCTATTACATTCGTATTGGCTCTTTGGTTCAATATTCAATCTACAGCTACTGAAAACTTCGGGTTCAAATCTAACAGTCAAGTTAGCCTTTGACTGCAAACACACCTGATGTTAAGTGATGATGCAATCTAAGATGGAAGCGGGCTAACTTGTTAGGAGTAGGATGAAATTCACACCCCAATAGGTTTCTAAGGGACATCGTACCGAAAAGCTATAATCGCTTGACGGTACGTCTTTGTCGGTAGGATGGTAACTAGCCACGTCAAAAGCCACCCACCAGCCAGACCAAGACAAATTAAGAAAAATCTCATTTGCCCCGCCGGGAATCGAACCCAGGACCTCCGTCATATTAATCCACCACGCATACCACTGCGCCACCTATACATTTATTAAGAAAATCTTAATCGGAATCGGGAATCGAACCCAGGACCTCCGTCTTATAAATCCGTTGTAACTCTGGAGAGGCAACCCACTGCCGCCATTCCTATTTCTGATGTCAAGTAGCATTGTGTACCTGTTTGAAGGTCATGATTGCCATTGAATTATATGTAGGCACAAGTACATAAGTAACTCAATGGTCACCTGAGCCACTTTATAGGACGTGTTACTTGCAAGCCCTGGGAAAGTCTTCCCACTTACCATCAAGTGAGCCATCCGCGTTAATTCATTATTAATACGATTAAAACAAGTTTTCAGAAACAAACAAGTGCGTCCACGTTAATTCATTATTAATACGATTAAAACAAGTTTTCAGAAATAAACACATGCGACACAGGCATAGATACAGCTAGTAAACACCGTTTGGTATTTTCCTATTCACACGCATGCTTCTTGTGAATCATTGTATGTACCTATTTTTAATTAAGTAATTTTAAATAATTACATTTACGTAACTACTAGGTAAGTATGTTAAAAAGCTGCATTCTTTATTCAAAGAATTTTAACTCCGAATGAAAACCTTTTTAAAAGGAATTTAATTATGCACACGGAATTAAGCTTACCAAAATATTGTTAATGTAAAAATTCTTTCAATTTTTATAGTTCCAGTTTGAATTCTTGTATTTTACCTCCGTGGCGCAGTGGTATGCGCGGTGGATTTATATGACGGATGTCCTGGGTTCGATTCCCGGCGGGACAGATTGAGATTTTTCTAAATTTTTCTTGGTCTGGCTGGTGGGAGGCGATCGCCGTGGTTAGTTACCACCCTACCGACAAAGACGTATCGCTAAGCGATTTAGCGTTCCGGTACGATGTCGTGTAGAAACCGAAAGGGGTGTGGATTTTCGTCCCACTCCTAACAAGCCCGCTTTCATCTTAGACTGCATCACTTAACATCAGGTGTGATAGCAGTCAAGGGCCAACTTGTAATCAATAAAAAAAAATGCATGCAAGTTTCAGTTTCACCGACTTTCGATACCTAAGTTAACTTGTTGAGTTTGAAAAGCCTACCGGCACCGAAAGGGGTGTGGATTTTCATCCTACGCCCAATAAATGCCTGCTTCCATTTTAGATTGCATCATCACTTACTATCAGGTGTGATAGCAGTCAAGTAATAAAAATAAAAGCTCTAAAAGTGATGTAAAGCTTAACCGATTTTTAAACAAAACAAACGATTAAAAAAAGTGTGTAAAATTTTGCGGCTCATATTTTTTTTTAATTAAAAATATATAATAACTTAAAAGAGAAGACTCAGCTTTTTTATAATAATTCAAAAACTATATGTATATTAACTTGATCGCTACTAACTCAATAAATATAGAAAAAATATCCTGTTAAACTTACACGTCCTAGAAAACTTATTTATACCGCCTCCGTAGGTCTTATACCTTCCACGAAATGTCGACGTAGTAAACTGGATTTCTTTATACCTGTTCCAATTCAAGTGGATATTCCTATAATTAAGTTTTTGGATGAAATCGTGCCTATGTCGTCTTGAAAAAACGTTATTGACCCCGAGCAAGGCTTGGGAACCGGTTATTTACTACCAAACAGGAAAATATATAAGGACCTTCAGATAGGTCTCTTCTACATAAAATATAACATAATTAAAATTATTTATTATCGTGCGAACGAATGGCTAGATAATTAAATGTTAAGTGGAAGGAAGTGGTCTTTGACTACCTCTATGGGAACGAGGCGTGATGGCATGTATGTAAGTACACATATACATGTACACATATACATATACACATATAATACAATAAAACTAGCTGTGAGCAAGTGGTTTCTCTCGCGTTGATCACGCCCCCGTGGGAATATTGGCAAAACTATTCTTAGTCAGCGTCTAAGTCGCGGAATAACTATGCATTTCAACATGATCGAGTTTAAAGTTGTTAGAGATCTTGTGACGAGTGCAGTCAATGGTATTTCACTTATATATGAGAGCCACCAAGTTTATGTAATGTATTTATATAATAAGAGGTAATATAATTTATCAAAGTATGATAAAGAGTGCAAATAGATGCATAAAAGAATTATTTTATTACATTTCGAACCCCGAATACAATACTCCCAAGTACCTATACTAAAGCCAAACTCGATTGAGAATGCTTGTCAACAAACAAATTTAAAATGAAGGTAGAAAATTCAACACATTTTATGCCTAATAAATTTAAAATTATGTTTTGTTATTTTAAAAAATCTTATTTAAAAGATATTGAATATATAAAATAGTTTTAAGCTTAGTAATCTAATTTATTATCATGAATTCGTCATTATCTAGTCAATTAAAAAAAATAGGTGTAAAATGAGTAGTGATTTCTGCCTTCATTTTTAATTTGTTTGTTGACAAGCATTGTCAGTCGAATTTGGCTTTAGTATACATGTAGCCTTACTAAGGCCTGTGTGCACCAAGATTTCGTTTATCATAACCAACGGTTAACATAAGCTAAACGTAAAATTTACTGTTCACGACAACCCGTACACCGGTTAAGGACGTGACCTCTGTTAAGATGACCGCCCGGTTTACGTCCTTAACCGGCGTACGGGTTTATTATAAATAGTAAATTTATAGTAAAATTATGTTAACCGTTGGTTATGATAACCGAAATCTTGGTGCACACAGGTCACACGGTTGCACAGTGACACTCTTGTTCCAAAAAACGCCTTAGTTGTATGTAAATAAAGTGAATGTTAAATTCAGAAAACACAGATTATGTGAAGATATTTGGCATGCATATAATAAACAAAGACGATGTGATGGGAGCATAATACAGTTCATAGCAATTGGTGATGATTTTTAGCCTATTAAAAAGCTAGAATTGTTTTATATTTGTAACTCAACGAATAGAGCAAGAAAGCTAACAGTTAAGAACGCTATAAAAATACAAAATTTTAATATTATTTAGCTTTGCTAAGTACCAATATAGTAGAGTAGTAGTTGGTAGGTAACCAATGCTTGCGATTTGTTTGTAAACTGTATATCGTATCTCTTGCTATTACTATTATTATTATTTTTATAACAAAACAAAGATAATACTCACCGCTGTAAGCTCCAAGTAAAACAACACATCCAACGTCCCACAATTATCCGAAGCGACTGGTTAAGATATAGGCATTATATGGATGTAAAGTAAAAAGAACAACCAAGTGCGAGTCTGACATACTCACGACGGGTTCCATATTATTATATCGAGCAATAAACGGCAAAAGATCACATTTGTTTTATAGAGCCCTTCAATATTTATTTTATTTGAATGTTTTTATTTATTTTTGAAGTACTTAATACTAATATACAAATAAATATTATGCGTTGCCATTATTAATACTGAGCATAAAACGACAAAACATAACACGTTTTTTTATATATGAAAATATTTATTATTTTGTTTAACGGCTACAGAAATAATAAACAATTTGTAAAAATCCCTGTCTAGCGTTCACTGTGCATAAGATACGACCTAACATGTGCTGGAAAGAAATAATATGTTAAGTAAAAAACGAGAAATGTCATGCATAATCACAAATTTTGCTCCTTTTTCATTTTCCATTAACTCTACCACTTTTTTTTTCTTTTTACGTGGAGAAATTCTCACGGATACCCGCTTGTCATTGGGATCAAGCAGGTTATGTCGGACACCTACCGACTAAAAACCCCACTGTTTAAAAACCCATAGCCATGTTATCGACCTCGTACAACCGGCCAGCAACCCCCCCAAGAGCCAGCTCTCCTCTAGGATTTATAGACCGTATTTAATGACAGAGAAACGAACAGTGAAACCTTAATACGGTTTCGTTTTTACTCTTTCGTTGCGGAACCCCTTAAACACGGCACAAAAACAACGGTTTCCTCAAGCGATATTGGGACTATACGTGTTTGTTTTGATGACGGGTAATACCCAAGCCTTCACCTGAATACCTGGGACTTATTGTAAACCTTAGACTAATTATACATGTAAACATAACTTTGTCTAAGTCCTCATTACTCGAGTAAACTTTAATTTGAGTAAATCATTAATTGGATATCTACTCATTATAAACCTTACTTTGAGTGCTACTACTCTTTAAGGGATCAGGAAAAGGTAAAGTACGGAATTTCTTTATAGATTTCGTCTAGCAGAACCTATAAGGGTGTACTTATTTTTTGAGATGTCAACAAATTAGCAACTCGCTAGCATGGCAACAATACCACTTCCGATT
Organism: Mycalesis mineus; assembly: GCA_034621355.1. Lineage (NCBI taxonomy): Eukaryota > Metazoa > Arthropoda > Insecta > Lepidoptera > Nymphalidae > Mycalesis > Mycalesis mineus. The sequence continues at coordinate 8,560,493 of CM067899.1, read as the reverse complement.
CGTGTTTTTATTATTTTTTTTTTGGTAAATGAAGATAGAAGGAAGTTAAAATCCGAATGGTTTGTTTATTCAATTTTTATTATGTCTTTGAATGTTAAAAGAAAACTACTAACCTATTTAGCGTTTCGGTACGATGTGAAAAAAAACGAAAGGAGTGTGGAATTCATCCTATCTACTCCTAACAAGTTTTGACGACCTCCGTGGCGCAGTGGTATTCGCGGTGGATTTATAAGACGGAGGTCCTGGGTTTGATCCCCGGCGGGGCAGATTGAGATTTTTCTTAATTTGTCTTAGTCTGGCTGGTGGGAGGCTTTCGCCGTGGCTAGTTACCACCCTACCAACAAAGACGTATCGCCAAGCGATTCGGCGTTCCGGTACGATGTCGTGTAGAAACCGAAACGGGTGTGGATTTTCGTCCCACTCCTAACAAGTTAGCCCACTTCCGTCTTAGACTGTATCATCACTTAACATCAGGTGTGATAGCAGTCAACGGCCAACTTGTAGTCAATAAAAAAAAAGTTAGCTCGCTTCCATCTTAGATTGCATTATCACTTGTGATTGCCATCAAGGACTAACTTGTATTGTATAAAAAATTTAGATGGGGTTTTAGTTATATAAATTTATATTTTTTAGAAAACCTCATTCGTAGAATATGATAATCATTCATTACCTAATGTGGCAGTTAAGCAAAATGATAAATAGTAATGACATTTCACATTGACCCGAAGTTAATCCCGATAACCTATGATATCTTTATAATATGACATTACTAGACCGTACTCCGTGGTTTTGTCCGTATAGCTCTCGTTCACATGAGAATATCGGAATTAAAAGCCTCTGTTAATCAAGAGTATATCAAATCACTGCCTCGTTAGACGCGTGGTTAGCCTATGTCCTGAATTTGAATCTTGTGTCGGGTTATGGAAACTATGAATTCTAATTCTTTTTTAGTTTTATTGAAAACTGTTTACCCACATTTTTGGGATTATTTATATTAAGAATAAACATAATATCAAAAATTGCAGGAACCGACGGGATTCGAACCCGCGTCTCTCTGACAATCCGGGCATACCGAAATTGTATTGTATAATAAGGAATTTGTCTAACCAAATTTGCTTTATCTACTCTGAGTAATACGAAACGTCAATGTCAGTATGTGTTTGACTATTTTGACAATGACATAAACTGTCAAATGGACGCGCGAACTGCATCATTAAAAATGTGAAAAAAACAAAGAAAAAGTCCGGACAAAAATTAGTAAAACTTGTGAGATTTATGATTTTTTACCAATTCTGAATAACCTAAATTCAGAACTGGGATTCAACCTAATGCCTACATGCAAAATTTGTCATCGCGAGTGTTTTCAATGCAAAATACAAAGATGGTATTTCGCCTCTACGAATGAAGTAAAAGTGAACCAAAAAGTAACGAATTCAAGTGGATTATGCAGGTGGTTTAACTGGAGGTAACAGATTTATAAGCTTTTCGTCATTGTTTGGTAAGAAAACTGATATCTCATTTGATAAATCGTGTAATTGCGCGTCAATTTTCTATTGGAGTTTCAATTCATTACTCATGTAAAACTAACTCTACAAATGTTAATATCAGCCCTCATAGTGCAGTGGTATGCACATTTGATTCATAAGAGAAGGCTTGGGGTTCGATTCCTGTCTTGGCCGATTGAGACTTTGTTAGCCCAAGTATAGTTAGTAGAAGGCTTCATTCGTGGCTCTGTAGGCAACAAGACTGCCAAGGGATTTGATATTCTAGTGCAAAGTCATGTAGAAGACAAAAGGGGTGTTCTGTGTACTGTGTGTTCATCCTAGTCCAATAATAAGTTACCCCGCTTTCATTGTATTGCATGATCACTTGCTATCATGTGTGTTTGCGTCCGAGGGTTGTCAAATAGTTAGTGATAGTAAAAAAAAAAATTAAATAAAAATAATTGTTAAAGATTGAAAGAACAGTTTAATGTTAAACACTTACATACATTTTATTTAACTTAATTTCTCTGACTGACTGGCTGCTATGTATCCAGTGTGTTACAAAAAGTTTTGTGTTTACACCAAGTGACCAGATCTCACTTGTCTGTGAGTTATATCATTTCTAAAATTAATAATTAATGCAATGTGTAATAATTGAAATCTAGTAACAATTTACATTTATGTATGTGCATGTAAATTTGTTATGTCAATCAATGTTTGCAGTATTCAGTGTGTTATAGTTTTGTACTTGTACCAAGTGACAAGGTCTCACCGGCTTGAAGGTGATAACAATTTTAAAAATTAATTACTAATGCAATTTGTGAATGCAATTTGTGTGATTGAAATATGTTGAGGAGGACACACATGTAGCGTAGCGGCATCATTCACATTATAAAAATTACAAAAAGTTCACTTAGTTGAAGTTCTGAACAATACTGCTTCACTGGTGTGTGTTTCCTGGCACCCGTGCATATATCTGTTAGACTGTTGCTAGAGGTACTTGTTATCTGTTGGATGCAGTGTTATCTACCCAGGTTTCTTATTAAATGGAAAATAAAATGTTAAAAATAAACATATGCAAAATTAATAACAGTTGTGATATAAAATTAAAAAGATTTGTAAGTTGAGGTCAGAATAGACCGAGCGATGATTGGGACTTTTGGCCGATACTAATTTACATCGCTTATGGTTAAGTTTAACTAAATGCAGTTTTGGTAAAAACAATTAGTGGAAAAGTATTTACACAGTGTTATGGTCTCCGCTACACACTACTAGTAGTAGATTCATGTTCTAAGTACCGCCTTCTTCTTCTTTCTTCCCGCACTTGGCCACGATGTTGGCCGTTGTGCATGATTCCTCCGGTGTTGGTCCCCTCTGGTTTATTCCAAGCAGCCGAGCTCGTTCCAGAAGCTTAGGAGGCCGCCCAGGTCGCCTATCGCTTCATGGAGTGTCGCTGAGGAACCAATGTAGGTTGCTTGTTGCTCCGACACACTGCTGCATCTAAGCATAACATGTATCGGTGTACTGTACTTTGGTACTGTTTTCATAATGACAAGATGCCGCCTCTTGATACTGCGTCAACTATTGTTTGCGTGTGCTGTTAACGCTGCTAGTTTCAGGAGAAGTGCTCGCCGTGGTGTGTTAAAAAAAAAAAAAAAAAAAAAAAAAAATGCGTACTGCGAGCTGTTTCCTGCGAAGTGTTGAGAAGCACTGACTACCAGCTGCAATCTGCCTACAGTTTTAGACGGATCTACCTACGGTTTTAGTTCGTTCATTCTTTGATCAATTCGATCTACCTGCGGTTGTTTCGCTTATTCTTCGGTCAGTCCGATCTACCTGCGGTTAGTCCGATCTACCTACGGTTGTAGTCTGTTTATCCTTCGGTTAGTCTGATCTACCTAAGGTTTTAGTCCGTTTATTCTCCGGTCAGTCCGATCTACCTGCGGTTGTTTCGCTTATTCTTCGGTCAGTCCGATTTACCTGCGGTTAGTCCGATCTACCTACGGTTGTAGTCTGGTTATCCTTCGGTTAGTCTGATCTACCTAAGGTTTTAGTCCGTTTATTCTTCGGTCAGTCCGATCTACCTGCGGTTCTTTCGCTTATTCTTCGGTCAGTCCGACCTACCTGCGGTTAGTCCGAATTTGCCTACGGTCTTAGTCCGGTTATCCCTCGTCTAGTCCGATCTACCTGCGGTTAGTCCGCCCATGTTGCGGTTCGTCCGCCCATCATGCGGTTAGTCCGCCCAACATGCGGTTAGTCCGCCCATCATGCGGTTAGTCCGCCCATCATGCGGTTAGTCCGCCCAACATGCGGTCAGTCCGCCCATCATGCGGTCAGTCCGCCCATCATGCGGTTAGTCCGCCCATCATGCGGTTAGTCCGCCCATCATGCGGTCAGTCCGCCCATCATGCGGTCAGTCCGCCCATCATGCGGTTTGTCCGCCCAACATGCGGTCAGTCCGCCCATCATGCGGTCAGTCCGCCCATCATGCGGTCAGTCCGCCCATCATGCGGTCAGTCCGCCCATCATGCGGTCAGTCCGCCCATCATGCGGTCAGTCCGCCCATCATGCGGTCAGTCCGCCCACCATGCGGGTAGTCCGCCCAACCTGCGGTGAGTACGCTCAACTTCAAGCCTCAACGATTGAACATGCTGCGAGTGCTGCGTGCCTGTGAAGGTACATGCTACGGGCCTGTGAAGGCACATACTGCGCTCCTACGACGGCGCATACTGCACGCCTGTGATGGCGCATACCGCGCGCGCTCCTGAAGCGATGCATCGAGCGTTGTTTTGGAGGCGCATCTGACTGCTCGTATGCTACCTCGGTGAGGTGAAAGATGACGGTGATTATGACAATGTGCATTGAACTCCCTCAGTGCAAGTGTCATATTTCGAGCTCTACAGGCCTGTATGTAGAGGCTGTCAGGCAGGCTTGTATGAGAGGTGCATTTCCAGATCCAGCCGTTAGAGACTGGTAACGCTGGTCCCGGTCCACGTGATGTCAGGGTCGGGACGACCACTTTGTCAGGAACGGCCGAATAAGGAATTTGTCTAACCAAATTTGCTTTATCTACTCTGAGTAATACGAAACGTCAATGTCAGTATGTGTTTGACTATTTTGACAATGACATAAACTGTCAAATGGACGCGCGAACTGCATCATTAAAAATGTGAAAAAAACAAAGAAAAAGTCCGGACAAAAATTAGTAAAACTTGTGAGATTTATGATTTTTTACCAATTCTGAATAACCTAAATGTATTATGTTCTTGATATCCAGGTATACGGCCTGTAACACCATCTTTTAGCATTCTAATTCTATAGGAATTATACTATTCTATTATATTGATGAAATCCACTCAAAAATACTTTAGCGAATTTATCGAGATCAGACAGGCTGTCGAACGCGACGAGATACTTTTATAATGTCCACTGAGTACATTACACTAATTGACTGAAGTTCCAAATGTTTTATTCTTGCACCTCACTGAGCTCACATAAAGATATTGAAAAGATGCCCACCAATGGACAAATATTGGCTTGATTTTAGTGTATTGGTTTTCCTTGTTTGTTAGTATTAGTTCAAAATAAAAGTCAATGAAACGTTATAGCAGTTTTTGTGTGTAATGTTTTCTTTGATTAACTGACATACTGATCACGAGGTAAACACACTACGTAATACTTTCAGATACTGTTGTTTATTTGTTTGCAATATATTTATTTAATTTTTAAGTATTTTTGTACAATAAACGCGATTAAAAATTTATAAAAAAATGTACTAAAATCTGGAATGCCCTTCCAGCTTTCGTTGACCCTAAAACCTACAATATGGGTATCTTTAAGTCAAAAGTGAACAGGCATCTTTTAGGCAAGCTTCACCACCGTAGGCTCCATCATTGCTTGCCATCAGACGTGATTGCCGTCAAGCGCTAGCTCATAGCATTAAAAAACTTCCTAGCTAGCTTGAGTTATTTGAGTGTTCAAGCAACCGGCGGTCAGGACTCCAGAGTGAGGAACCAGCTCACAATACGCGCCGTTTCAAGGACTACTGCCTTCACTGTATCTGAGCTTTGATCAAACAGTTAAGCAAAAGCTTCTTAAGATGTTGGTCGAAGGTTTTCGCAATAAGACTATTGACTGAAAGGACTATCAGTACAATAACAGTTGTTTTAACATTGCACATGGCGAAAATTTCTGAAAAAACGTCCAAGTATTTTTAGTTATTAAAATACATTTAATTTATAAGAACTATTTAATTATTGCTTTAAAAAGAATTTATGTTTTTTTATAAGTTCGTTACGTAATATTACGTATAATAATTTAAGTCCCAACTAAGATCCAATATTACTCAGAAATTTACATTCTTAAACACCACAAGTCTGGTCTGGTGCTTTGTTTGTTTTATCAGTACTTCAAACAGAATATTAAATGCTAAAGTTCATTCTCTATCAACGACTTTCAAAGTTTATTAGAATGACAATTAGAGACAGCTGTATATTATAGCTATAACTGTATCTATTTACTGCCTCGGCTGCATTGTTAGTCCAGTGTTTAGCCTACAGATCGCGAGGTCCTGGGTCGGGCAATAAAGTAATACCGAGTTTTCCTTTCTTGCAAGAAGTTTCCATTAACATTGTAAGCTCAAAATTGGGAAGATGGTGGTGTTTGTACCTGTTTTGAATCCCCAAACAAAGCTAAACATTCGTCACATATAAATATAAACACAATTCACATCATGTTTTAGATCCTTCTAAGATTATTATACTTTTAGTTTAAAAGTATTATTTTGGCACGTGATCGTCTTTCGATTAGGACCCTATTATCACTATTATATCCATAAATAACTTAAGTACTTTTAGAGTTTTGTACGATTAAATTTATGCAACCAAAAATAAATCTTGACTATCCCTATACTCAGCCTTTCTTACGGCATTACATGAACTGTCCACTAAAAAGGTGTCTGTTCGTGTATTCATTTCCGTTAATATACTATGTTATATGTACTCGGCACAATACAGATATCCCTTTATACTTTTTCAATACACGAACTGTCCGCCGTATGTGCCACTCATGTTTTGAAAAAAATGTGATTAGAATAAAATCCTCTTAAGGACTTAAAATTCCCATCAATATTAGAGTGGTATTTCTAGATACTTGACAAGTGATTTCAATTGAATTATCATTATCATCCTAAGCCCACCAAACCTCATTGAAGCAGTGTGTAGGGTAGAAACATGCTTTAAATATTTACTCTCTTATAGGCCTTGAAAGTCCACCTACCCCAGTGCAATTAACCTTAAAATTAACAAAAAATACAAGAAAATCGCAGTAGAATGAAACTCATCAGAAAATGAGGAGAATATCATAAAAATGAAAGGAATTGAAATGATATTCTCCTCATTTTCTGATGGGTTTCATTCTACTGCGATTTTATTTGGTTTCAAAAATTAAACGCACTGGTCTAACCTGGATGAATGGACCGATAATATGCTGATAATTATGATTTATGTATAGATAACTCAAAACGTTACTTCTTTTTTGAAACAGAGGTCCTTATACTATAATAGTTTAGCAGCCTCTATTTTCGACCTCTGGTTTAGGCAGACATTGAAAAGTTAAAAGCTAAAAGTATTGGAGGCTTTCACTTATCGACCTTTTCTCCAGTGATCAATAAACGTCTATTGTTTCGCCAGTGTTTCGTGATTTTACGCCATTACTCATAAAACTTACTTGTTCCAACGTCAACGGTACCGATAACGCCCACAAAGGAATATTGTACTCGCCGTTTGAAACTTTTTAAATAAATTAGCGTTGAGTATACTTGTCAAGAATTTCACAAATCTTGTTTCTCCTTCACCTTTCCTTTTATGAATAGCAGACGTCTGCGGCTTCGCCAGCGAGAAAAAAAGTGTATTGAAACCTCGTAACAACACAACAAAATATACTTTTTTTATTCATTACATGTGATGGGAAGTGTTGATGCAATCCACACCCTTTTTAAAACAATTCCTTTTTAAAAATGGTAATAAGAAAATAGCTACACATGGCGCAGATGTCATACGATAGGTTGGCCAGGATTGTTATCTTTTTAAAGAAGGTGCCTAATTCGAATTTTGCTTTCCCCATATATAATGACGTATTAAGTTTTTAAACTAAGGTGATAATATTTTAGTCAAACTGAGAACCTCTTTCTTGCGAAGTTGTGAAAAACCTTCTGCTAAATTTGATAAAATTTTTGATAAAAAAATGCCCTATCGCAATTGATTCATATAGATCAAATTATACCTCCTTATTTAGTTTGTTAAAAAGGGAAACCTCTGTACCATTAGATGTTACGTCCCCGTATATATTGTAGAGAGGAAAATGCTGGGAAATTTCATACTGACTCGAATGTGACAGCCACTTTTACTACAAATTTAATAAGACTCTCGTCTTTGGTGAGACACATATAGAACAAAAATCATTTGCCCTTTTGCAAACAATACCTAGCACAAAATGGAAATGATCACTCAAAATGACATACTGCAACCAAGCCTTCACCAAAAGGGAATACTAAATGTGCACCACGCTGGTCCACGGTACAGTCTACGCGGGTAGGACTAGAAGAGTAAGGTTTGACTATCAGAATATTTCATGATAATGACCGGAAATAACGGTTTAACATGCTTTCGGAAATACGTGGTTGTAGCACCACGGCCGAGCTGAGAATTTTATTGCGAGATTATTGTAAAAAGTAAAGCTCACAATTTCATAGCCCGATCGATGACTGTAACCTGGGATCTCATGGTCTAAAGCTACATAGGCTAAGGACTGGATTGTTAGTCAATGATTTCAGGTAATGAGCGTAGTGGTATACACAAAGATTATGAGAGGTCTTGTTGTGGAGCGCAACCTAGGTATGTGAAAGGAGAATGCCAGACAATGTATAGGACTTTAACCCACTAATAAAAACATATTGTACAACAATGTATTAAGCATCATTTTATCGCATTTTTTTACTATTTAATATATATTACATTTAAAAGCTTTAGAACTCGGAGTATTCGACACGAGCCTAACGTTGGTTATCGTCCACTTCCGTATTGTTGTTCCGTATAGTTGTCACACTGACATGACAGTCGCAAAGCTTCATTAAATACATTTTTAAACAGGCTTAACGACTCTGGATTCTAGCCTTTTGATGAAAATACAATAAAAACGATTTAAAAGGTGAAATAATAAAGATTTAAAAATGCGTAAACAGTGTAAATTATAAGGAAATAGTTTAATAACTTTTTTTAAATAAAGTAAAAATGGCAAATAGAATATTTTTAGCATTTTTACAATTTATGTTCTTTCTGGTTTAGGATCTGGCATTCTCCTTCGCGTTAAAATGAAAACTAAACCATTTATTTTATTCAAATTTATTAGAAGGGTTTCGTATATCATTAAATATCTTTGGTTTGAATATTTAGTTAAAATACAATTTTTCATAAATAAATTGCGACTCTATTAAATAGACTATACAAAAATAACGCTCGAAATTTATCAAGAAAACCTATTTTGATTTTCATGAAAGAATGGTCAAAATTAAATGTAAAGCGACTACGTGTAAAAGTACCCTTTGAGCTAATACTGATTTGGTGCCAGAATCATCCTGTACTTCCTTACAGCACTTAGTACCAATCTCCAAAACTTTAGGATAAAAGTCTGTCCAGAACTCAAAAGCTTTATAATTAACAGTAGCAGCCGTGCTCATAGTAAAATTCTGTCTGTCAATAATAAAAAACCCAGGCCTTTCAATTTCAAAAGTGTCCCATTGTATTATGACACCCGAATTAGTAGGATTGGAGTACCATGCAAAATTGGTCCACATTTTCATGATTATTTCAGAAATGCTCTTATCTCTATAGTCCCATTTATTAAAGTCTTCAGGTAACGCTAGATACGGTAAACCGAAAGTGAAAATTAGGTCGAAATTGTGTGGCACTGCTATCCAATCTGGTATACCCTCATTGGCTACATCCGAGAAAGGTTTTAAATCAAATCTGTAGAGATAAACGGGAGCATGTTTACTAATGAATTTTGCTAATTGGTAGGTCGTGGCCCCATAAACTTTATCAGTGTAAAAGTCCAAAAATTGTTTCCGTAGAATTGTTTCATTGGTCGTTGGAGGTATCGGTTTGTAAAAGAACTCGACGGCGTCTTGTATATGATGCTGATTGGTAAAACAGGAGCTATTATCTACAGTGATATCTGATAGGACAACTTCTTCGCGCATTATGTCAAATTCTCTTTGGCTGATCCCAGAATCCTCTCCTTTATCGAGAAGGAGACCATCTTCCATATTAGTATAACCTGTTAATACTGGTACTGGGCTGAAAACTTCATCGCTAAACAATTTCTTCGGTTGATCAGATATAAATGGTTGGGTGATGTTACTAAAACCACTATCAACAATGGGCTTCCAAGTAGCTAAAGGTTCTCCGATATCCAACAGTGCTTGATAATTCACTCTTCTTAGACAATCAAGTAACTGAAATGTTGGTTTACGGAAGCAACTAAACGCACTGGCTACTTTATCGACGGTTATCATTTCTTTCCTTGCAATATTTACAGTGTCGGGTGACAATATGTTACCACTCATGGCAATAGCTTTTTGGAAGAGACCTGATGAATATGGAGATAGCAAATGAAGGCCCACGCTGACTGCACCGGCGTCGTGACCGAATATGCAAACGTTGTCAGGGTCCCCTCCGAAACTCGCGATGTTATTTTTCACCCACGCCAAAGCTGCCACTTGGTCTAATAAGCCAAAGTTTCCAGGAGCTTCGTTATCCAGTGTTGAGAAGAATCCGAATATATTCAAACGGTAGGCGACAGTAACAAATATTACCTGCAAAGATGATTTTTTTTTAAAGAAAACTATATTATACTTATCTTTTCAGAGTATTTACGATTATTCGCCATTCCTTATAGTTTCAATAGGTAATCAGATCGGTATCTTATAGATCAAGGATTTGATTCTGCCCGGATTGAATAATTGTTATACCCTACCCATTCTCATCTAATAAGTTGCATAGTAAATAATTAGGCATAAAAGTCTGAGGCAGGAGTTGCATAGTTAACATCCTAACATTATCCTTTTTAGGAAAATAGATGTAAAAAAATAATCATGTCTAATATTTATTAAAAAAAAAAATTCCATTTTTGTATATAGTTTCACCGAGGTAAATTGTTAAGTTTTATATTACCTTTTGCTTCAGTACTAGTTGAAAGGGGTTGATGTTATTAGGGCTGCCTCTCACAAAGTCACCGCCGTGGAACCACACCATGGCCGGGTAACCTTCAACCTTGAAGTCTGTAAAAGTAACATAAACTTTGATTTGTTACTGCGCCTGCCACTAAATTATAGTTGAATCAAGATTAATGTTAATTAATATTGATTCAACTTTGTTTAATGAAGTCCTTTTTAGTTTTAACTTAATATTAGTCATAGTAGCGAGATGAAGAGATGTTTTTATGATTTCTTATAATTGCTATAATTCTTATAATATTTATAAATACTTTGGTGTATTTTATTCACTTGAGCAAAATCTTTAAATGTTTAATTATTAATTAAACATTTGTTAATTAATGGTCGACAAGGTTTTCTTCACAAAATAATGAATTCGTCATAAACCAAAAAACAAAAAGGAAACCCAAAAATACATTGATATAAATAACACTTTCACAACTTAAAGAAAGGGCTAGTACATAATGCTAAAGTATAGTGACAGTATAATTTCTATAGATTTTGCAAATTAAATTCTTCAGCGAAAGATGAAAGATGGTGAGATATTGAAGTTTCTAAAATTGTAATCAACGTGGGAAGAAACTTTTGACGTCCACGGATTTTCTTTATGAAGTTGATTAAATTGACATGTTTTAGATTACAATTGTTAAACATTCGGAATTAAACATTTGTGACACGAGATGAATGTGAAAAATATTTTTATTATTGAATAATTTTACTTTCTAGAAGTTACTGTTTGATTGAAACCGTTTCACATACTTTGTGAAATGTATCGTCTTTGCATAAATTAGGTTTTTTTTTTGGCGGGGTGACAAGACCAGAAAAATTTATCAGCCCCGCCGGGAATCGACTCCAGGATATCGGTCTTATAAATCCACTGCATATATTACTAATTACACCGGTAACAATAATTATTATCCTTTAGACCGAAATGCAAACCTTTAGAACACACCTTTTCTTGAAGACAGAAATAGCAGTTGTTATTACTACCCCCTACCAGCTCTATCACTAAAATCACTACTACTACTGAATACTATAAGCAAGGCAGTACAATCAACGCAACTGAACCTGTTCTAGGAAATTGACTCTATCCATTAAAAGAACGATAAGACCTCCATAAAGGTAACTTTATTTTTATGACCAAAAAATGTACAGTGCCCACGAGCTTTGCCTGGACGCTTTATGCCCAATAAATATATTTCACTGTTATATGCTTTGATAAACCGGTTTCAAGAAATACAATAAATATTTCGTTAGGAAAGAATCCAATTGAGAAGTATAAATAAAGAAATACAAACGGTAGATCGTTTCAGATATAGATAGGTATATGCTCTTTTGCACATGAAAAACTAACTAAAATTAGCAAGAAAAACACAGCTGTGTGTCTGAGTAAAAAGAAAAATCAGAAAAAGCAAAAAAGTTGAGAAGTGTCAAGGGACACCCGGATGAAACGAAGTTCCTTTCGATTAATTAGTGAAGGAAATGTAATAAAATTTAATTTTTTTATAAGTAATAATAATATTTTTTTTATTATTAAGAAATATTTATATTTTATTTATATAAACTTAAACGCGTACCACACACGCGTTTGTTTTTGTACACCGAAACACCAGAGGGCGCCAGCGGCAAGATCCTTTAATCAAAAAGTGTCGTGACAACTTTTCGTACCAATTTTTTCCGTCTAGCCCCCTTTCATAACGCGCGATAAGGAACTTCGTTCCAATAAAAAAATTCTGAGTAGCAAGGTTTTGACACTTTTCTCTTTTTACAAGCTTTTATTTAATTTCACTTGTCTGTAAACACAAACCATGCAAGTTTTGGATTTGGATCCTTGGTGTTTATTGAGGTGAAATTTTGCATTCCTGTGTATATCAACTGACAATGCAATATTATGAGGAAACGGAGCTAATCTGATGCTGGAAGAAGCTGGAAGTTGGCCATGAGAACTTCGCAATATAACAACAGAGACACTTGGGTGTTTGGGCTTGTTTGATTCATCTTTTATTAACCGACGAAAAAAAACGGAGGAGGTTCTCAATTCGACACGTTTATATATTTTTTTGTGTATGACCACGCATAACTTTTTACAGAGTTGTCCGATTTTAATAATTCTTTTTTTATTAGAAAGAGCACACTTTGTCCCATTGTTATGTTAGGATCTGATGATGATTAAAATTTTATAGGCACACTTGCAGAGATTTCGGTTTTAGTGTAAGTATCGGTAGCTTTTTGGCTACAAGTGCCGTATAATATATTATGACAGTACAGTACGAGTATGTTACGTAGCGATAAAACACTAAAAAGTAATAAATAAAATTTTTTAACAAAAATAGAACCGACTCGAAACGCACTAACAAGTAAAAACCGACTTCATAGATATGCTTAAGTAAATTAGGGCAACTAACTGATACAGTTATTTTTTACTTTTAGTGCGTTTTGAGTCGGTTCTATTTTTTGTAATTTTTTTTTTAAATTAATACTTCTTACGTACATACGCTTCGCTAACTACTAGTGTTAGCTATGCCTGTATGACCATTTATTTGAACTATTTGGGTCAGTACTCGGCACGTTAGATTAATGTTCGGTTAGCCATGTCAAAGAACAATAGTATTGGCACGGAATTTCTGCATTAATGCTAGGAATTTATTCACAATCATGAAACCTATGTACATTGTTTGCCATTAAGTTGCGCTTAGTTGACAATTGAGGTCAACTTTATTAGGTCATACAATGTTGTGGTACTAAGTCAAAGCAAAGTGACGTTAGTTTCGTTAAGTGCTCGGGATTATGATCAACGTGACTTATAAACTAAGCTTTAACTCGTATAAATTTTATTTAAATTACCTTTTCACTTATGTGTGAACTACTTTAAAGCTATTTTAAATTGCATGCTTGTTAACTAAAATTATAGTTAAAATAATAAGTACTTTAAAAACTTCTTTGGCAAAAATCATTTTCGTCACGAACGCCATTTAGAGATTTCTTATTGTGTTTTCTATCAGAGCATAATAGTCGATTACACCGATATCTTTGGGATAGCTTATGTATGAATTTTCATGGTACACAACGTGTTCAGTAAATACGCGATCTAGCCGTCAACCGGAAGTTAGGGAGAGAGAATACATGCATAGAAAATAAAATGAGCTTGATAAAAGATATATGGACAAGAATTTACCTAAATCTTCAAGGTGTCTAGAGAGGTGTAAAGTGTCCTTTTCTAAGACTTAAAAGAAGAAAGTTATCAATTCGACTCGTATGTATGTAATTGTTATGTTAGTGTGGATTTTTTTTAAATAAAAATTACTTTATTTAGAAAATTGTGTTAGAGGGATCGAAATATAGCGGTACGTTTCGAGGTGTTATACCATTAACCTAACACAGTGTAGAGTTAAAAACTTTAATGATACCTTCTTCTTCTTCCTAGCATTATCCCACTAGGTGGGGGGGCTTCTTTCCGGCATAATCTAGCCTATTTGCCCGGTCTTGGGCATCTGATTTCTTAAGTTTGTTGGCTCTTATGTCACTGCTCAGTATGTCAAGCCAGCGCTTTTTGGGGTGGCCTCAGGGACTGCGATGTTCAGACACCTGTTTCCAACGTAACTCTGCGGACGACGTGCGACATGGCCATACCATCTAAGACGGGCTTCCTGCAGCTTATCTCCGATGTCACGGACATTGAGCCTACTGCGGATGTGATCGTTACGTTGACGGTCACATCGAGTGACGTTACACATCCACCCTAGCATTTTCATCTCCGTGACTCGGAGTTCCTGCACGTGCCTCGTTAAGGCTGGTAAGTCTCAATGCCATATAGCAGAACCGGCTGGATGACAGATTTGTACACAAGTCCCATCAGCTTTAGCGGCATTCTGCGATCACATAAAACCCGTGTAAAGTCCCGCCATGTGGCCCAAGCTTAACTTAAACTTTAATGATACCGTCGGCTTAATAACAAAAATAATGTATTGTAAAACACAATCGCAAGAAATCGCTGCTAATGTGCATATAAAACTTGAAGAGTTCCTTAAGTTTTCCCAGGATATCATCATTAGATCCTAACATGATTACTATGGAACCATTTTGGAAGAGTGCCCTTTCTAATAAAAAAAGAATTATCAAAATCGGACAACTCTGTAAAAAGTTATGCGTGGTCATACATAAAAAAAAAACATATACGTGTCGAATTGAGAACCTCCTCCGTTCTTTTCGTCGGTTAAAAATATACGCTATCCAAATGGTTATACGTTATTTACCCATATTTACATAAGTAATAGCAATATCAAATCCGGGTAGAATAATAACCGCGCTCTCTGTTTTAATAATAGGATTACTGTGGGGCGAAGATTTGATTAAACTGAATGGTGATTTGAAGACCGCTCCTGTACGTTAAAAATTTACGGAAATTATAAAATGGACCATTTTGAGGAAACAAAATTGAATTTCCATTTAATTAATTTACCTGAATTAATTTTATTAATCTCTCAATTAACGATATTACACATTAATTAACGAGAGGTTGAGTTAACAAGAACAACAAGGCGCATTAGGACTAATACACACTAGTAGATCCTGTTGATTTTTATTTAAACCGTCTACAGACGCTTCCAGTACCAAGGCGCAGCCTGGATATAGACGAAAAGACTCAAGGTTCTAGGAGATATCGTTATACACCGTTACCTTTATCCGTGATAGCTCAGACACGGGTTCGAATCCCGTCGGTTCCGCAATTGTGTTAATTTTCAAAAATACTTTAGAAGTCATCCTTATCTGTCCATTTCGATGGCCTACTACATGTATGGCGTATGGAGATGCAAGCGTTGTCCCCGCCTGCAGCACCATAAAGTATTTAGAATTTTATATAGATATAGTGATCCTTGTTTTTCTCATTTCAGTTCATAACTTCTATGCAGTCGGGTTTTTTGTTTTTATAATAATAATTTTATTTGAGACTTTTTTGTTCTAGTTTATGGTATAGAAATGACTCGGTACACTTTATGCCATTTTTTGTTAAAACGGCATTATAAACATGATATGACATTTATATTTTTTTTTAAATGGTCTTTTTACAACCTTTCATTTGATACCCATATTGCTAAGATAGAAGAAAGATATACACACATCCCCCCTTTTCCCCCTCATTTACAGCCGCCATTTTGAAAATTTATATAGCCTATGTCACTACCACAATTTTTACAAATTCAACGACACCTCACATGTCAAAATCCGTTCAGTCGTTAAGGCTGTAACGCGTGCCGAAGAAATGGACATACATACATACATACATACATACATACATACAAACATACTTACGCTCGAAAAACATAACCCTCCTTCTGACGCAGTCGGGTAAAAAATAAAATAATAATTTCACAGCTAGACCCAGGACTCGAACCCATGATCCGCAAACTACTAAACGAATGAGACAATTTCTAATTACGTCACTTAATGATAAATAAGAATTGAACACTAGACAGGTACTCCTAGCATACAAAAAATTCGCATTATGCGTAACAAAGGATCTATACGAACAAGTTAGTACTAAATTTTTTTTTTTTTTTTTAAAAAGCCTAACATATCATAGCCTAGTTAAAAAATCTCATTATCCGATATCGCCATGGTTTACTCGCAACGATGAAATTCACGACTACCTGAACACTCCAACCATCTGCGAGGAAATTGGAAAATACTGCAAAAAGCACAAAGCCCGGTTGAGCCAACATCCCAATCGCCTCGCCAGTTCGTTGGTTGTAGCACCAAGAGTTATACGCCTGAAACGAGCTGAAGTGCTCGAAGACAGTAGTAGAGCGATGGCTCTACTACAGTCTTAAACATCCAAATTAAGCATCAACCCATCTGCTTATAGTCTAACGACTGATCGCAGATATCGTAGGAGAAAAAAAAATCCGATATCCCATATGCTAGCTACTCCAAAGAGTTTTTGTAACTAGGTCACATAATCATAAATGAAAAGTTTTTGCGTCAAAGGAAAATTCCTAGCTTACTAGAAAGTTCATAAGCTTAATGACAGGTAATATAAACAAGTTATTACCACAGATAAAGTAAACTATTGATAGGATAAAATATTTTTTCCCAAGAGGGTCTCTCGCGATCAATTTGATAAACAGCCACGACAAATAACCATCGCATATAAAATAGAAAGCGATAAAAGGGTAGATAAATGGAGTCATTTGTGTCTCTTAAAGGACCGGAAAATCCTGTCCTTCGTCGATATGATACGATATTATGATCTACAGAGTACGTGGGTGGATTTTTTCTACTTTTATAATAACTAGTAGACGCCCGCGATTTCGTCCGCGAAGTATTCTATATGTTAGAACACTAAAAGAAATTGGATGTGATCATAGACATATGCGGATTTTCTTATAGTTTTTTATACATTATTGTGTTATAAATCTCAAAGCTTAAATAGCTTAGGCAGTGCTTTCAATGAAAGCTCCCAGGCAGCGCGACACTTCAAACAATTATTACTTATTATCATAAAGCAGTCAATTTACACAAAACTTTAAAAAAAAAAGACGTGTGGCACTCGGAGACTGCCGCGGTTAAACTATTGCATATAAGTTAAGCAACATCGGGCGCGGTCAGTACTTGGATGCGTGACCGCCTGAGAACACCGCGTTATGTTGGCTTTTTTTTAATTTTATTTTTTCTTAGTTTGTTTTATTTTTATTTACTTATTTTTTAAAATAAATAAAAAAATAACAAATGTTTGTTTTATTTTTATTTTATTTTTTTTAAATAAGTAAATAAAAAAATAAACAAATAAAAATTTAAAAAAGCCAACACATCACGCGGTGTTCCCAGGCGGTCACCCATCCAAGTACTGACCGCGCCCGATGTTGCTTAACTTCGGTGATCGGACGAGAACCGGTGTATTCAACATGGTATGCACGTTGGCGAACATAGACGCGAATAAGACAATCTGAAAAAACTAAAAAGGGTGGGGGGGTGTTAGGTTTTTACGTTACGGAATTTCTCGATTCGGTCTCCACGCTCAAGACCCGCGATAAAAGCTATGCAATAGCTTAAAATGTTTTATAATGAAAAAAATGTGTCTGTAAAAAAATCTTTTGTAAAGAGCCGCATGAAAATCCGTTCAGTAGTCTTTGAGTTTACCAGACAGACAGATATAATATAAAGATATAAGTATGTTAACTCTTCGTAACGGCTGCCTGAACAGTGAAACGTAGCTCAAATATTAAAAAACTGTAATATTTCTAAATCTGTATGTGTGTAAGATCTACGTCATTTTAATAAAATTATTATTATTTAAACAAAAACCCGACTGCATAGAAGTTATGTCGGGTTTTTGTTTTTATAATAATAATTTTATTTGAGACTTTTTTGTTTTAGTTTATGGTATAGAAATGATACGGTATAGTTTTTGCTATTTTTTGTTAAAACCGCAATAAGCATGATATGATATTTATATTTTTGAAATGGTCTTTTTACGACTTTTCATTTGATACCCATATTGTTAAGATAAGAGAAAGAAATACACGCATCCCCCCTTTTTTCCCCCATTTATAGCCACCATTTTGAAAATGTATATAGCCTATATCACTACCACAATTTTAACGAATTCAACGACACCTCACGTGTCAAAATCCGTTCAGATCCGGCTGTAGCGCGTGCCGAAGAAATGGACATACTACATACATACATACGCTCGAAAAACATAACCCTCCTTCTGATGCAGTCGGGTAGAAAGGTCAATCGAAAAAGTTACCCAGATTCGACAAAAAATTGTATGTACGTTTCACTCAGAAAGCGGAGCATCCTTAGATGTTGACTCTAGGTACAATGTACAATTGCGAAGATTCAAAGGAAGTTTTATTTTAATAGTCACTTTTATATCGATGAATCAATGAGTAATAAATAATAAATAATTCTGGTTCAAAAGTGCTGCTAGATGAACATTCAAGTTACTGATGAATTTACCGAATAATTTTGAACTGTAACGTTTTACAGCAAACTTTGCGGGTATCCCGCCCCACTCGCGGCTCGAGGCATCCTTTTAATGTTCAAAGTGTTTCCTTAAACAGCTCCTAATTGAGGAAAAACTTTTAGGAAAACAATATTGATATCTATAATAGTACCTACGTATCTATAATTATTAAGGTTAAAATATTTTGAAATAGCAATATTGCTATACGAGTATTTATCATAAATAATCGTCAATATTAGTCATAAAACAATTTTAGGCAGGAACTGCATATATGTATTTATGGTCCGAATCCTGCAGCAGCGATCTAGGTTGGAAATCCTAGGATCATTCCCGGCTGGGCCGACTGAGAATTTGGTTTAGGTTTGGATAGTGGGAACTAATTTTTATTACTATGCACGACTTCTAACGCCCTCATTCCACTTTTCTTATTTTTCTAGTATGGCCATATAAGATATTTTTTGTAAATTTTTAGTAATTTTGGATTGAAAACTGTGTACACTTCAGTTTTTATTATGTAATACTTTATTTACTAGATGTAGGTTCTCCTATTATATCTATAAAAAAGTTGAGAGGTGTCAAGGGACACCCGGATGGAACGAAGTTCCTTTCGATTAATTAGTGAAGGAATTGTAATAAAAATTTATTTTTTTTAAGTAACAATATTTTTTTTTATTATTAACAAATATAATGTTATATAAACTTAATCAGTAGGCTCAATTTTTTCACACACGCGTTTGTTGTTGTACACCGAAATACCAGAGGGCGCCACGAGAGCGCGAGACAGCATACAGCACGGGCGCCCCCCGCCGCTCACGCGCACAACCATCAAAGGCGGCGGCAAGATCCTTTGATCAAAGAGTGTCGTGACAACTTTTCGTGCGAATTTTTTCCGTCTAGCCCCCTTTCACAACGCGCGATAAGGAACTTCGTTCCAATAAATAATAACGTGTTTGTATTTGGTGAGATTTCAAGTTACCTCCTATATTAAAGTTTCGTGAAACTTTGAATTTGCAAATTGTACTCTATTAAAATTATATCGCACAGTTTACAGTTTCAGGTGGCACGTGTAACTAATTTACCTTTAAGTACGGGTAAATTATTACGTGTGCCAAATTACGCATAGTTTCCGGGCAATTTGCACGAACGAATTTTCATATTTATCGTTGCCCGAGTCCATCGCTTTCTTGTGTGGAATTTTTCAGGGTTATAACACATTTACATACTTTAATAGTGTAGATATTTAAACCAGGTATGAAATCTTTACAATTACATCAACAAATCAAACTTATGTCTGGAAAAGTTATATTCATAGATTAGTGATATTATATTTCATTTCTGACCAGGGCGAGGCCTCTTTCATTGCAGAAGCTAAGTGCTTAGACCCAATACGCTGCTCCAATGCGGGCGGCCTTAGGGCTAACGCTAAAACTCGCGCGGGTGCACGCTCGCGGGTGTATAATGAAAAATAGTATGGACAGCGCAGGCGCGTGCGACGGAGCGCGGGCGCGGGTGGCGGGTACACGCGAGCGGGGTTGTCTACAAATCTGTCAAGCGCCGCTAGATGCCACGGTCACACGCGTCGGAGGCTAGGTACAATCATGAACATCGATACAAAGCGCGTAATAATTGAGGTGCAATTTCGGCCAGTATTATGGGATATGGCGAATGAATTATCGAATTCTCCGCTGAGTAACCTACTTATCAAGAACAGGTTATGCAGTCGACGTTGTTTTTTGACGACTTTTTGTCAAATAATAAATTAGTAAATAATCCGTGGTAATCTACTCAACGCCCGCCGCGTGCGCCCGCGCCCGCACCCGCCCGTGTTTTAGCGTTAGCCCTTAGGGTGATAATGTTTAACTAATTAAAGATCATAGTCGACCGGGACCAACGGTTTAACGTGCGCGCCGAGTTGGTGGTGTAGCATCACCTATTTCTGAATTCCAAGCTTAGAATTTACTGAAAAATTCTTAGAAGAAAGAAAAGCTCAGAATTATTCCAAGACCCAAACCAGGATTTGATCACAAGATCAACCAGACATTCTAATATTTTTATGAGAGGAAGCAAGGTTATATCGTTGATACCTATTTTGTTCGTTTATCTCATTATCTGTTTTCTTTTACTAAACTTTAAAAAGTATGGTTACATACATGACATCACGCCTTATTCATATAGGGGTAAGAACAGAATACATCCTTCCATTTGCCACGGTCCATGCATAGTTATTTAGCTTTTTCACTTTAAAATAAGTATTGTTCTTGGGAATAATCGAAATTGAACTACTTATATATTGGGCTTTTAATTTTGAAGTTATATGTATATGTAAGTATATAAAAGATTATTTAAAACTAATATCGTAACGTATTTAATCTAGTAGTAATAAATCACAGAGACATGATGATTTTTTAAGTGAACGCAAGAAGTCTATTTTATAAATAAAAAATTTTAACAAAAAATAGAACCAACTCAAAACGCACTAAAAAGTAAAAAATAACTGTGTCATTTAGTTGCTTTAATTTACTTAAGCATATCAATGAAGCCGGTGCCAGCTAAATTTAAGGAACTTTTATTTTACGTAGTAAAGCAGTTTGTGGGGTCTAGGTAACGTCCTTAAAGTAGAAACCTTGGCTATCACCGACTCCTAGATATCCTTACTTACTTTTTAGTGCGTTTTGAGTCGGTTCTATTTTTTGTTAAAAATTTTTATTTCTTACTTTTTAGTGATTTATCGCCATGTAACGTAATCGTATTATACTGTCATAGTATATTATACGGCACTAGTAGCCAAAAAGCTACCGATACCGAGACAAAAACTGAAATCACTGTAAGCGTGCCTTCAAAATTTTAAGAGTTCCTTCAATTTCCCCAGGATATCATCATCAGATCCTAACATGATGACAATGGGACCACCTTGAATGTATGCAAAATCGGACAACACTTTAGAAAGTTATGCGTGGTCATACATATAAAAAAAATATACGTGTCGAATTGAGAACCTCCTCCGTTTTTTTCGTCGGTTAATGACCGTAATAAAATACAGCTAGGCTTGCAATGCAAAAATGTCACTTTTTCAGGGCGATGGAATCAATTTGACAAATCGTCCGTTTTATCACATGTAGAGCGATGTGACAGAAGGAGCTAGGAGGTGATAGGGGCGCTTGGGAAACTACATGTCACATACAGACAGTGTAAGGTCTTCGAAGACAGATACTTTATCTTTTGCCAATATACTCCGTGCTGAGTTACTTAAGAATTAAACGACTGTAACAAACAGTTAAAATTGTTGGTCTGGAGTTGAGAAGGTGGGTCACATAATCAAAAATACCTTAACCAATCTTTATCGCAGAGGCATGGTGAGCATAAGCTCAATCCTCTCCTACAAGGATCGAGGTCAAGCCCAGTAGTGGGTAGTTATTATAGACTGATTTTATAGGTACGGGTCAAATAAATTTATTATAGACATTTACAGATCAGAATGTTGTACGCTCTAAGTTGTGAGTTCTCTTGTGAGCTCTAAGTGTATCTAAGATATTTGTTTACAAGAGGAGATTTGTAACTTAAACCCACCTTTCTGCCTAAATGCGGGCTCATGGGCTAACAATGATGTTTGGCTCTGTAATAATAACGATATTTTTGAAGAAACAAAAGCTCAATATTTACCCTCTTTCTCTGTATTCGAACCTAGGACTTTTGAAACCGCATAGTATCACTGAACTAACAAGGCATTTTATACTCGCCAAAAAATAACTATAATTGAAGGTATTCTGAGCTCTGAAAAAAAGACTCGAATCAATCGAGAAATCGAGATAGGCACTTAAAGTAAGTAGTTCAAGACGCTTGTTATTTCTTTATGGCTCTAAATCAAATTCATTATTATTATTATTTAATAAACGTAGCATAATGATTTGTAAAGCCTATTTCAAGATGTAACCGTGAATAACCATGAATTATTGTGCAGCAATTTTAACGTTGTGTCGGTAACAGATGTCTCGACACCGCTTCGAGCGCTGGCTCGACATTTAAACGCTCTCCAAGAGCCAATAGATTCAATAAATCGGACACTTAATACCGAGCCAAATAGACGTAACTGTAGAGAAAAATATACTCCAGTCTGATAGTCAATGAAGAGGTCAGAATGGTTGTAAAAAAGCACAAGGCTTTTCAAGTTAACTCAAATTTATAACACTAGTCAAAAGGATAAACTTTTGAATATTATGAACTATAAAATCTCAATGTTTTTTCTTTGGATTGTATGTCGAGAAGAATATTGGTGCTTGAAAGCACATTCAGACGTTGGTATCGGCCATTATCATTAGCGGCCGATAGTGATCGTTAAAAACATCCCTTTACCTAAGCCTGCAAACCCGCAATGGACCCCATGGTGGGATTTACACCCCATATACCCTCTTCTTAAGGAAGGTAGGCTTGGTTCAGTAGTAAGCTGTTAATATTGGTTGATAAAGATAGTCTACTGTAAAGCTCATATTTATATTTAGAATTGTATAAAGTATTTTAGGTATTAATATCTAATCACGCAAAATACTACCAAACTATACCCGTCAAATTAAAAACCAGTTAACCAAAATAAATACTTGTGGTGTACTGCAGTCAATAACCGTTCACAAATTTTGTTATCATCTGTAAACAGGCACATGACAGCTACATTATCCGGAAATAATTGAGGTGAAACCTAAATTAAGCAATGATTTAAATCGTATATTTGAAATGGTACATTCTATCGTATTTTATTTATTAACTCTGTTTAAAAATTTGGGGTTAAAATACCACGTACATTAAAAATGTACAGAACCCCAAAATAAATGACTAAGGAAAGTTTTTGTAAATAAATAAACCTTTTCTCCTAAGACCAGCACTTTTTCCTTATGAAACCTCAACTTAATAATATCATTATTTTGTGTCTGTGTGATGAAATGGAAATGTGATACGTGTTTTTGCCAAAAATATTTGGGGTTGATACTTCAGATAGAAATAATAAAATGTTTTCCTTTCTCAGTTGGTCGGAATTATTACCTACTAAATTCTGTTTGTTTCAAATCCTTATATTTTCTTGTCCAAATATTTTAATCCTTTATCGCTAGAGACAAATCTGAATCTAATAATTTCAACCATTGCTTTCACGTAAAGCTCAAATTGGAGGAGAATTGGTTTAACTCAAATTGGGAGTAGGCATAATAGTAGCATTATGCTGAGTGTGAGACCTATATTTGGTCAGCCTTCTTTGCTTTTTTATTTTAGCTTGTATTTTTTAATTTCTGGTCTTCTTAATATTATATTATACAAAAGTGAGGACGAGATCACTTCACACAATGGGGATTAGACGTCACTAGGTTAGTTAGTTTAAATTACACATGTAAACATAACTTTGTCTAAGTCCTCATTATACGAGTAAACTTTAATTTGAGTGAATCATTAATTGGATATCTACTTATTATAAACCTTACTTTGAGTACTACTACTCCTTAAGGGATCAGGAAGAGGAAAAGTACGGGATGTCTTCATAGATTTCGTCTAGCAGAACCTATAAGGGTGTACTTAAGTTTTGAGATGTCAACAAATTACGCATTGTCTTAGCAACTCGCTAGCATGGCAACAATACCACTTCCGATTCGTGTATTTATTATTTTATTATTTTGTTAAATGAAGTTAGAAGGAAGTTAAAATCCGAATGGTTTGTTAATTCAATTTTTATAATGTCTTTGAATTTTAAAAGAAAACTACTAATCCGATTTAGCGGTCCGGTACGATGTGTAAAAAACGAAAGGAGTGTGGAATTCATCCTATCTACTCCTAACAAGTTTTGACAACCTCCGTGGCACAGTGGTATTCGCGGTGGATTTATAAGACGGAGGTCCTGGGTTCGATCCCCGGCGGGGCAGATTGAGATTATTCTTAATTTGTCTTGGTCTGGCTGGAGGGAGGCTTTCGCCGTGGCTAGTTACCACCCTACCGACAAAGACGTATCGCCAAGCGATTCGGCGTTCGGGTGTGGATTTTCGTGCCACTCCTAACAAGTTAGTCCGCTTCCATCTTAGACTGTATCATCACTTAACATCAGGTGTGATATATAAAAAATATTATTATAAGTCCCATAATAAATCATGGCTATAAAGAAATTAAAAATGTGTAAAGTATATAAAATGGTGTAAGCATTAATAAACACAAGCGTAGACCATTACACCGAACTGAAAGGTCGCCATTATAACACTTCGGTCACTAATGCCCACTCGAGGCACGATTGAAAAGTTCAGCGGTTTTGAAAGGATCGGAAAATTTTTCCGATACTTGGCCCGGTATGCATTCTTCGTCCGAGAATAAATTTGATGTGCAAACAAAGGATCGAATAGAGGAGCTTGTTGTTAGGAAGGTCCTTATTTATAAGAGGGGTATAAGATTTGGTATTTTACTAAAAAAAACTTTTAGAACTCGAGAAACGTTTGGTCAAATAGCGGTCAGGACGAGATGGCGACTTAACAACAAAAGACAGTTTGTCTTTTGATTATGACTAAACTAAAAAGCGAAAAATTACAACGTACCTATGTGCTATCTATAATCGTTTTCAAGCCAGTGCTGAGTTAAATTTTTTAATAAAGATTTTTTCTAAATTACTTTTTTTTTGATTTAGTATTTCAATAAATAGACTGCCTCGTTGGTCTAGTGGTTAGCGTATGTGGCTTTGATCACGAGGTCCTGGGTTCGATTCCTGGGTCGGGTCACGAAATAATTCTGAGCTTTTTCATTCTTCTATGAAAGATTCAGTACATTCCAAGCTGGAAGCATCTGGAAGTTGGTGGTGTTACACCCCCGTGCCTCGGAGAGCACGTTAAGTTGGTCCCGGTCACTATTATCAACATCTAATAGTGATCATAAATGAAACATTATCACCCTAAGCCCGCCAACTCGCATTGGAGCAGCGTGGTGGGTTTACGTTCCATATCCCCTCTCCTATAAGGAGGGAGGCCTGGCCCTGTAGTGGGCCGTTAATAGGCTGATAATGATGATGATGATGATTTGAATCAATCTTAAAATAAAAAATTGAGCTTATTTTTGTAAAAAACACTAAGCGTTATGAGTTAACTGTCTAATTTGAAAATTCGTTATCAGCCTTGATAAAAATAACGTTTACTCCTCATTAATGTGGGATTACAAGAGACTAACCAACTTAATGCAAAATAAAGATACACTAATGGAAAAAGATAAAAATAAATCGATAAATATTTTTTTAAGGAAAAACGTTCCGCCTTCGAATTTTGTACATAGAACCTTCTGAAAATATTCATTTAAATATAGATCTTCATCGGAATCGGATCAGATGTTTTTAGAAATTCGCAGAGAATATAATTTATCGTACAAATATTATTAGAGAACTTTTTTGGCCTATTAAATTTTGGGGAAAGGTTGCTTGATCAAGTGAGACACGAGTTCGGAACAGGACTGTATTAAAAATATATGTTAGACAGTAAAAATAATTAACGAATAAACATTTCTGTGACCCACTGCCTCGTCTGAATCTCAATGAAAACTTTATATATTATTTGGAATTCAAATCATTTTTAACCGACGAAAAAAAGCGGAGGAGGTTCTCAATTCGACACACGTATATTTTTTTTTTTTTTATGTATGACCACGCATAACTTTTTACAGTGTTGTCCGATTTTGATAATTCTTTTTTTATTAGAAAGGGCATACATCCAAGGTGGTCCCATTGTCCTCATGTTAGGATCTGATGATGATATCCTGGGGAAATTGAAGGAACCTTTCAAATTTTGGAGGCACGCTTACAGCGATTTCGGTTTTTGACTCGGTATCGGTAGCTTTTTCGCTACTAGTGCCATATAATATACTATGACAGTATAGTACGAGTACGTTACGTGGTGATAAGTCACTAAAAAGTAAGAAATAAAAATTTTTAACAAAAAATAGAACCGACTCAAAACGCACTAAAAAGTAAAAAATAACTGTGTCATTTAGTTGCTTTAATTTACTTAAGCATATCTAGGAGTCGGTGCCAGCCAAGGTTTCTACTTTCAAGGATGTAACCTAGAACCCACAAACTGCTTTACTACGTAAAATAAATGTGCCTTAAACTTGGCTGGCACCGACTTCATAGATATGCTTAAGTAAATTAAAGCAACTAAATGACACAGTTATTTTTTACTTTTTAGTGCGTTTTGAGTCGGTTCTATTTTTTGTTAAAAATTTTAAATATTATTTTTAATCGAATTCCAACTTGCCAGGCAGGGATATTGAACCTTCGTCGAAAGAAGGTCGCCACATTAGGATCCTAGGGACCCCCCCTCGTCGTTTGGAGTTTCAACTATGCTCCGATGGACATATTGTTTGACTCTATAAGGATCACTAGTGAAAGCTTAGAATCTTCTTTTAGGAGTAGCATAAACAACCTCTGTACTAGAAGACAGCTCATCCATAACTAGTAAGATTAGATTCCTTTAGATTTTAATGATTGTTACCAAGATTTATAACGTAAGCTCCAAAATTGCAACTTAATTCAACAACCTGACCACACGATCGAAACCTACATAGGCTCAGCACTGGGCCAACAAGGCGGTTATCACTAATATTTTATTTTCCCAAATATCAGTAAGCGTTGTACTGTTCTCCCTAAAGTATCAACATTACTGATATTGGAGAGAATAAATACATAATGTTTTACTGTGATCTTCATCGTCAGTTACTAATAACTATTTGAGACATGAGCTGGATCCAATAAGTGAGAAATAACGTACCAGGATCAATATTGATATGACACTAACTTCTTAGTTTTGTCCAAGAAACTTAGCAAACTTTTGGTAACTCCCGGAAAACGCTTTTACCGCTTATTACTGTTTAATTATTATAATTATCGTCAATATCAGCCTTCTTTAGGGATCAACCTCTAGGCCACGTTTCCCATATTATAAAGGGGTATATTAGAGTATTGGTTCTAGCCCACCACGCGTCTCCAATGCGGCGTTCTGTCTCAGAGTAGTATTTTGTGAAAAAAAGTGTTGGACTTTGGACGAACACTTTTAAATATTATTCCCCGGGTTCGATTCCCGATGGGCAGATTGAGATTTTTCTTAATTTGCCTTAGTCTGGCTGGTGGGAGGCTTTCGCCGTGGCTAGTTACCACCCTACCGACAAAGACGTACCGCCAAGCGATATAGCGTTCCGGTACGATGTCGTGTAGAAACCGATAGGGGTTCGGATTTCATCCTACTCCTAACAAGTTAGCCCGCTTTCATCTTAGATTGCATCATCACATAACATCAGTTGTGATAGCAGTCAAGGGCCAACTTGTCGATAAAAAAAAAAAACATTCATAAGTATCATGTTCTCTTAGTAGTAACACCACCAACATCCTAACTTCGGGCAGCTAATGAGAATTTTATTCAAGAAAGAAAACTTTAATACCTATTTCAGGTAAGCTAAGCTCAGGCTTCGCGAACCGAACAGAAAACTAGAAATCATTAACTGTGGTTTCTCGTTATAAATGAATAATGACGTATTCCAGGGATTTTTGATATTGTATGTAAGGTGTACTTTACCAACTTGCCTTAAAATTTTCGGTACTTTCGGTAGTTTCGGTTTCGGTGTTGTAAAGGTACACAATGTTTTAATTCTATAAATGTTTTTGAAATGAAAACTTCTTGATCACTATTTGGGTCAACAAAAATCATGGAACTTGCGTAATCGTCACCGAAAGCTTCTGTCGACGATATTTACTTAGTTTTTAATTCTGATTTCTGTCCCCAAAGACTGTCCCGTATTTTTTTAAAGTGACTGAAAGAAAATACGATTAGAGTCAAGTCTATTACAAACGAATTCCAGAGGGTCAATTTGATATGTAGGTGGACTAGAAACGGACCGAATAACAATGTTATCTGATGAAGGGAAACACGTGAATTTTTAAAAGTAGGCCAATATGGGTGAATATAATTATTTTCGGCTTTTCGGCGAAGGTTTTCTTGCTGTACGTCTGGCAGGAAATCACATTTATTTATCTACGAGTATGTATATAACTTATAGGGGTGTCCGTAATACTTTATTGAGAGTATTTTCATACTTTTACTTTTAAAGTTTATAATAAAAAAAATTGACTTTAAATAAAAGTAATGGGCACTGTAAATGGTTGGTCTAAGCACCTAGCTACACATTTCGGATTGCATTAAGTAAGTACCCAACGTCCTTCAGGTTTTCAAACTAAGTGTTCCGCTATGTCGGTATAAAGTTTATATTTACTCGTAGTTGCCAAGACTTATCAAGCGAGTAATCGACTTCTGTGGCTACCTAGGTACCTTTTTCCGTATTTTACAGAAAACGATATGTATTATTTTTATTTACTGCAAATTAAACTTTGACTGATAGTGATGATGCAATTTAAAGTAGAAGCGAAGAAAGGAGTAGTATGAAATCCTCACTGAAAGTAGTATGGTTTCCTCACGACATCGTGCCGGAACGTTAAATTGCTTGGCGATAACTTAGGGTGGTAACTAGCCAGCTCCAGAGTATAATACCAGCCAGACCTATTATGAAAATCTCAATTGACATAGCTGGGAATCGTCAAAATATTATAGGACATATTATAGGACAATTACACACAATCATCACTATATAGCCCCAAAGTAAGCTTAGGTAGCTTGTTATGGGTACTATGATAACTGATTAATATTTTATATATATTATACATAAATACTTATAATATTATAAATCCACCGCACATATGGCTGCGCCACCGTCAAAATGTCTCTCATAAAAGAAAGTTTGATTTAACATTATGATATTCAAATCTCAAGGTTAGTACTTAGAAATAATATTGAATTTGGTTGACTTATAAATATAATACATAATATATTTAGTTTCAGTAAAATATTTGCTGGCACAGCAAAAGTTTCAAGTTGTGTTTACATTTCACAACGGGTCCGCCCTTTAACCCTTTTCAGCCTTTGTTTTCGTACACAGCTTTCTCGATTACAAGGCTTGCATATTTTACTGACGTACAAAAAGATTTTTATAAGCCTGCGTATAAGCTTCTTCAACGTTAATTGAATTTTTAATTGATTTCAAAGTGTACGGCGTCAGTTGAACCTGTTTGCGAATTCATTATCTTTCGTCAGGTATGCATGTATAAGCCAATTGTTGATTTTGTGGGTTAGAGAATTTTAAGTATTTGTCCTAGAACGAATTTAAGTATAAAATAGTGATAGAGCTACACATCAAGTTTTTAATAATGTTTTTCCATATAGATGTTCATGTTCAAAATAAACTTTCAAATTTTCCCATTATGATTAATCTCTCATTTATTTTTATTTACATATTTTTTTAAAATTTTTAACAATGTTATAGATATATAATACAAACATATATAAAAAAAACTATTAAAAATTTATAAAAAAAATCTTCTCCATTTGCGGGGCATTTGCAGGCCCAAGCAACCAGTGGTCAGGGCTCCAGAGTGAGGAACCTCCTCACAATACGCGCCTCACAAGGACTACTGCCTTCTGTATCCGAACCTTGATCCAACAATTAAGCGAAAGCTTCTTAAGGTGTTGGTCGAAGCTTTTCGCCAAAATACCATTGACTGAAATGACTATCGGAACAATAATAATTAACACAACATTCCACTTGGCGGTAATCTCGTGAGCAAGGTCCTAGTATTTTGATACTTTTCCTTTTCGGCTTTCACGAGGTTATCGTCATGAGGAACAGTAATATCAACAATTATTGCACGGCGTACTGATCCATCGTTAATAAACGAAACTATTATCGTTCGATCCCAGTAGCACTGTTATTTTCAAGAACTGGCGCTGGGTCGTACCTATAGTAAGGTATCTCAAAATCGACAAGGCCGTACTTAAGAGCAAGTTGTTGGTGGATTATCCTGGTTACTTGCTTATGTCTGTGCAAGTATTCGCCGTTAGCAAGATAAGGACACCCGGAAACTATATGCCTGAGAGACTCCCGAGAGAATGATAATGCAATTACCCAAAAATAAATTATGTAGTGGCAATTAAATATGTTAATTTTTATAAAATAAATTCTAGTAAGTAACGACTATACCAACGAACAGTATCTCGTTGGTACAGTCGTTAGTCTATGTGGCTTCGATCACGAGGTCTTGGGTACGAATCTTGGGTCAGGTATCGGGATTATTCTGACTTTTTCATTATTTTATGAAAGTTTTAGTAGGTACATTTCAAGTCTGGAGTCGGGGAATTGGCGGTGTTACACCCCGTGCCTCGGAGAGCACGTTAAACTGTCGTTCCCGTTAATAAATGAAACATTATCTCCCTAAGCCAGCCATCACGCATCGATGCAGCGTGGTGGGTCTACGCTCCATGTCCACTCTCCTATTAGAACTGAGGCCGGGCCATGAAGCCGCTAATAGGCTAATAATGATGACGATGAAGTACCTATAAATATTGTCAAAAGCGTCTCCAATTTGGAGAAGAGAGTCGGGTACAGAATATTATACAAGATGTACAAGAATTGATTGGCTTAAGACGTCGATTTATGGTTTTTAAGATATAATATAAATTACATACATACCGTCTGGTACATAGACGTTAAGGTATAAACAGTCTTCTGAGTATTCTTTCTTCCGCGGCTCCTCCATTTGAGACTCAAGCAATTTCGTAAACAGCTCGTCGTGTTTGTTCAACGGATGCTGTATGTCTTCTCTCTTCGGATCATTCTGCATGCAGTCCGGTGCATAAATTGTCGCATTTCTCGTACCTTCCCAGCTAGGTAGATCGGTATACTCCGGTGGAGCAAAACGCCTAAAGTCTATAGGTGGTTGGGCGTAAGGTATACCCACGTACGCTGCTATCCTCTTCGTTCTGAACCTTGTTATATACATCCCGGCTATCGTTCCTTGGTTTGCCAAATTGATTTGCTTTGGTTCTCTTGCTGACATCACCGAAATTATTATCATTGATAACACAATCAAGTAAATCATCTTGTTTAACTTCATTTTCATCATCGTTTCTTACAACTTAAACTTTATGATCGTTGTCTTATAGAAATAATTAATTAGTTTATATTTAAGACACGATCATCTATTACTCACTGTTAATGTTGTTTACTAACGCTGACTACAGTATACATCGCACCGTCTCACTAAATGCGCTTTTGAGTAAGGAAAAACACATTCGAAACATGTTAAGCCAATTCATCTAAATTCACATCTTGTACTTAGCTGTATATTATATAAATGTAGTATATTGGCATATTCTTATATTTCTATTTGATCAATGTTACTAACTGTATTGGTTTTTGTATTTGTATTGGTATTTGTATCACTGTTATTCACTGTTGAGGCGGTGGTTCGGTTTCGAAGGTGGTGCGTTACTGCTTCTCGTGTACAGTTCGGCTCGTAAACAGTAGGGCTGTCCGTCGTTATAGCGACCAAGGAATTGCCTATCGGTACTAATAACTTTTAGAATTGGCAATTTTCTTTGTATCAATGAGAGTTGTGGGTTTATAAAACTTAATTATTTTCTTTCCCCTCTCTCTCTCTCTCTCTCTCGTCTCTATTTACACTACTATCATAAAGAAGAGTTTATTTGTTTATTTTGATGTACGGGCTGAAACTACTAGTCAACTTTTTTCTAGACGTATGTAGAGTGACACATATGACAGTTTGATGATTTCAATAGGAAGGGAATCTACATGGGTTAAACCATGGAACACATCTAGTAATTTATAAAAGTTGTTGATGACTAGCTATTGGCTTCGCCCCTTCTCCCGCTAGTTCCTTAGCCCGTGACTGTAGTATTGGTACAATCTTGCGGGAATAATGCATTTTCTCTGGATGAATTGTAGGTAGGTACCATGTCGTTTAAACAGCGTGTGTTAAGCAACTTAAATCGTTTAATCGTAATAAAAAAAAAACGATTGCAAGTTCGCAATTTTTTAAAATATAAAATAAGCTTGCGCTTGATCACGATCTCATCTGATGGAGTGAAGGAATGAGGAAAAAATTAATATTTTAATTTTTGTGCGATACCTAGGTCCTAGGTAGGTATCTCACAATTACTTATTAGGTAAATTAATTACTATTAATTCGTAACTTAGTTATTTTATTATAGTAAGAGACTTCGTAGCCGACCGCAAGCTACAACAGCTAACGACGTGTCGCTCGTCGCGAATCTTATTTCATAGAAATGCACGACAACCAGTGTCGCTACGACAAGTCATCCGAAGTTATCTTCTCCGGTCGCTTCTACTAACCGGAATTTTAATCTGAAGTTGTGAATAAATTTCAAGTTAATAAATTTTTTTAACAAATAATAGAACCAACTTAAAACGCACTAAAAAGTAAGAAATAACTGCGTTACTGCGTTGCGTATAAATAAAATTTAGTTGCTTTAATTTACTTAAGCATATCTATGAAGAAGGTGCCAGCCAAGTTTATTCAACATTTATTTAACGTAGTAAAGCAGTTTGTAGGTTCTTGGTAACGTCCTTAAAGTAGAAACCTTGGCTTATTATATACTCTATATTTAAGACACGACTTAGTTTATTTAATTAATATTTAATTTATTTAAATAATATATTTTAATTAATATTTAAGGATATATTATATACTCTTATAGTATATTATATGGCACTAGTAGCCAAAAAGCTACCGATACTTACACAAAAATCGATATCGCTGCAAGTGTGCATATAAAATTTTAAGAGTTCCATCAATTTTCCCAGGATATCATCATCAGATCCTAACATGATAACTATGGGACCATATTGGAAGTGTGCCCTTTCTAATAATAAATAAAGAATTATCAAAATCGGAAAACTCTGTAAAAAGTAATGCGAGGTCATAAAGAAAAAAAAATTCCGTGTCGAATTGAGAACCTCCTCCGTTTTTTTTCGCCGGTTAAAAATAATTAATTCCTGAATATTATAAACTGCGAACTAATATGAATTAATCTTATCCCAGCCATTGTTTTCCAGCATACTTTTGTCACAGCTTTTGTGTCGGTGTCACTTCTATTAGTTTAGCAAGTCGTCGACAAGTTGGCAGTAAGCTTGCGACGCGAACGGATCGCGTGACTGAAAGCTAAGCATTGGAGTCATTGCATTCCAACTCCGGACTTTTTGTTACTTTCCATCTTCCCCTATATGGGTCAATGCGACTGAATTATTGATCTTTTGCTATGCCAATATCAGATTTACATTGCTATATATTTTTTTATGCATTCTATTTAAAATTTTACTGTAAACAAAATATACTTACCTATATTTTGAAATTTGATAATTATGAACATAAGCGATTGAAAGACGTGTTTTCCGTTGATCGGTACCGCAGCCCGCAGGCGTGTGAACAGGTTCCCGGAATAGATTGGCTTTGGATGCAATGATTAGTTGACAGCACTATCGCTTATACACACAAATGTATAAAATGATAGATTTACTTTGGAAAAAAAACACTTTTATTTATTTTTTTTGTCCTATAAGCATAGGACTTCTAATAAGCTTTATCTGACACTAGAGTCCAAATAACAATATAATTAGTTTAATTATTTATATTTTATTTTATTATACTTGTAGAAAATTAGTATAATAGTTCAAGGAAATTCTTATTGCGTGGATTTGGAAAGTTCTAGAAGTTTCGTACCCCATACTTGATGTCCAATTGATTAATTACGATTTTTTACTTTCATGATATGCTTATACTTTCTTTTGTTCCATGCTTTAAAAATAAGTTGTTTGTTTCAGGCTTATTTTACATTGGTAGGATTTTTTTATTTACTAAAACTTGTTCCTTTACTGCTATTACACCTGATGTTAAGTGATGATTATGATTCCATCATCTCTTAACATCAGGTGTGGTAGTAGTCAAGGACCAACATGTAGTCGATAAGAAAATGATACAATCTAAGATGGAAGCCGGCTAACTTGTTAAGAGTAGGATGAAATCCACACCCCTTTCGGTTTCCACGGCGAAAACCTCCTACTAAGACACATTAAGAAAAACTCAATCTGCCATGCAAAGAATCGAACCCTGGCGTTCTTTAAAGAGTCGTGAGAATACGTATAATCGGGCGATAAGTAATTAGGAGCTACCGGTTTATATAGGTTTACTGTATTTTTATAGGTTTGATGATGCCAAAATGTCTTTGATAACGTATTTATTTAGATTTCCAATACATAAATTACACACATATTGGGGTCATTATCCTAATATCATGCAGTAACCGTAACTTATTATCGAAAACTAGTCTCTATAGACTACATGACAGAGTTGAAATTAGCGTAATAAAATTTTAGTAACTCCATGATCGAGCTATTTAGTGTTATCGCGTATTTCACGAGGTGTATAGCATGTGAGATTTTGTTTTACATTTGCATATGTAACAGTTGTACTAGATTGTTATCACTTGCTGTCGTATAGAACTATAGAATCATGCAATTAATATAAAGCCATGAAATGCTTGATTTGAAGAGAAAGCATGATAAGCAGCGCACTTTATTTACCCGCGTAGTTGTCGTTCCCGTGGAGACTTCGGGATAAGATGTGGCCTATGTGTTATTCTGATATGTAAGCTATATTATTGTTTCATCAAAATGTATTCAGTAGTTTTTGCGTGAAAGAATAACAAACATCCATCCATCCATACATATCTTGGCGACCTCCGTGGCGCAGTGGTATGCGCGAAGGATTTATAATGACGGAGGTCCTGGGTTCAATTCCCGGCGGGGCAGATTAAGATTTTCTTAATTTGTTACTTTCTTGGTCTCTCCGTGGCTAGTTACCACCCTACCGACAAAGACGTACCGCCAAGCGATTAAGCGTTACAGTACGAAGTCGTGTAGAAACCGAAAGGGTGTGGATTTCATCCTACTCCTAACAAGTTAGCCCGCTTCCATCTTAGACTGCATCATCACTTAACATCAAGTGTGATGGCAGTCAAGGGCCAACTTGTAGTCAATAAAAAAAATAAACAAACTTTAGCGTTTATATTATTTATACAACATACGAAGTTACGATTTTTTATCGAATCTACTTCCGGAAGGGAATGTGGGTCTTCCCGGCTATGCTGAAATACCCACTAAAACCCAGTAAAGTACCTTAAAACTGTCGTATTTGGATTACAAGATATTTATGTCCAACATCGTTGATAATAATGATACAATAGCTAAAAAAATAGAACCGACTCAAAACCCACTACAAAGTAAAAAATTACTGTGTCATTTAGTTGCTTTAATTTACTTAAACATATCTATGAAGTCGGTGCCAGCCAAGTTTAAGGAACATTTATTTTACGTAGTATAGCAGTTTGTGGGTTCTAGGTAACGTCCTTAAAGTAGAAACCTTGGCTGGCACCGAATCCTAGATATGCTTACGTAAATTTAAGCAACTTAATGACATAGTTATTTTTTACTTTTTAGTGCGTTTTGAGCCGGTTCTATTTTTTGTTAAAATTTTTTATTTCTTACTTTATAGTGATTTATCGCCACGTAACGTACTCGTACTTTACTGTCATAGTACATTATACGGCACTTGTAGCCAAAAAGCTACCGATACTGAGACAAAGACCGAAATCGCTGTAAGCGTGCCTCCAAATTCCTTTAATTTCCCCAGGATATCATCATCAGATCCTAACATGATGACAAAAGGACCACCTTGGAAGTATGCCCTTTCTAATAAAAAAAATTATCAAAATCAGACAACTCTGTAAAAAGTTATGCGTGGTCAAACATTAAAAAATATATATATACGTATCGAATTGAGAACCTCCTCCGTTTTTTTTTCGTCGGTTAAAAAGAGATATTTGGCTGATGATAGGCTTCGGTCGTGTTTAGTTTATTACCCTGAAAATAAAGAAATGGTTAAGTAAAAACGTACCTATCGCCAAGCGGCTAGCGTTCCGGCACTATGTCGCGTAAAAATCAAAAGAGGTGTGGATTTCCTCCTACTTCAAGTTAGCTCGCATCCATCTTAGATTGGTTCAACGGTTACTACCGGGTGTTATTGCAATCATGGACTTTGAAGTGAATAAAAGGAAATATCCTGTATAAAAACGATTATTATTTTCACCACGTAAAACTTTATTAGCCTTTATAAATGAAATAACATTTTGTGAAAGGTAAACGCCGTCTTCGGAGCTTTTAAAATAATTTTCAATTAATTTGAAGTCGGAGTTTTAACAGAGGACAGACAAAGATGTTTACTGTAGCCTGAGGGCATCTCTTACCAACGTTTCGGAGAAGACCTTCATTAAGGTACGCTAACATTAAATAGATCAAAGCGTCGAAGTGCCAACAATTGGCCTAGTGTTGTACAAAACACTTTAAATAAACGTATATAGGTAAATTGTTGATTTTATGGACCTCAAATTACCGGAGTGTTTCCTAAGGGTTGTCTGTATTTATATCTCTGAATTTATAAGTACAATTAAAACAGCATGGACTTATTTTGTACACCAAATATTAAAAAAAAGTGATCAATTGTTTTTTATATTTTTGTTTGTTAATTTTTTTTTTGTGCAGAGCAAGTCAAACACGTAACCCTGGGCTATTGTATATTCAGCGGGTAAAAATTATATTTTACTAGCGACTCGCCCCGGCTTGGCACGGCTGCAATGCTGGTACTAAAGTATACTAATAAACGCATGATCCGCGCGACCCCCAAACGTTCGCTATGTCCCTGCTTTTTGAATCTTATATATCTTGGAAAATATTCACTTAAAGAACAATGGTCTGATATTTGTTGATGGAATTCGTAAGCGTGTACAAATGTGAACTATTAGGGTTTACGTAAAAAAAAATATTTTATTTTTTCAATCCATATACAAGGTCCGAATAAGTCCTTTAAATAAAATAAAAAATCAGTCATTACATTATCATAGTTCAGTATGGCAACCACGCAATAATAACACAAAGAAAGATTCAATATGACATCTGTCGACCAACTAGGGACAGAATATCGAAAAGAAAGTATCGATACAGTACACATAAGTAGTATCGAACCAAATCGATACTTATTACTGGTTAAACTAACTCTTTTGTGTGCCGAACTACTCGTGTTCAATGATTGTAGCTTAATTTCAGTAGAACAAACCTATAAAGTAATAATAATGGCGAAGTAATAATACTTATTTTGAAATGTCAATAAATATTTTGATTTATAAACGCGTATTGCATTTAAATTTCTAATCATGACAAATATTCACTGCCAAAGTTCAATCTTACTTGGCGGCATTTTATACTATACTAAGAAAATAAACGAATAATAGTCAAATATAATATCAAGTATCAAAAGTACGCAGTAGGTTATATTTTGAAGGAAAGGAAGATAATCATGATAAGAACAAGTATTTTTAGACGTATTTTAATGTATAATTAGTATGTCCGATATAATTAAAATTAGGTTTTAAGTCATTTCCTGAAAACTATCGAGTAAATGTATCGAATGTACTCGATACTCCAAAGTATCGATGCTTTTTTGTCTAAAACTTCAAACATAAATATCTTTAATTCCAGACTTCACAAAGTATAAAACCTTAAAAAAAAATTGCTCAGAAATAATTTCTCTATAATTTTATATTTTTTTCATTTATAGACGCAAAAAAAAGTCGTCAACAAAAATTTGTTAGGAAAATGACCATTATTCTTTCATGATGTAAAGGGCAATAGTGATCTATATTGACTGCACAAAGTATTAAAGATACTTAAATGGAGAAGGATTAATACAGTATTGCTTAAAATTACTTCGTACATAATTACTTTTGGTTGAAAGTAAAAAAATAAAAAATGGTTGTTGTGGGTTATCCCGAGATAAACATATACCATCGCGGACTTTTTTGTTGACCTTTTTTAGATGTACAATACTATGGTACATATATTTTATTATTTTGCTATATCTCGTAGGGTTTAGCCAGCGTTTGCAATGTAAGCGCAAAAATGCGTTAATTTACAACATCACTTTAGAAACCTCTAAAATTATCCGTGTTTCTCTACTATCATCATCATTATTATCAGCTTACTAACGGCCCACTACAGGGCCACGCCTCCCTCCTTACAGGAGAGGGGATATGGAGCATAGACCCACCACGCTGATCCAATGCGACTTGTCGGGTTTAGGGAGATAATGTTTCATTTATTAACGATCACCATCAGATGATGAAAGTGATGTTATTACGTGACCCGACCCAGGATTTGAATCCAGGGCCTGGTGATCGAAGCCAGTTAGGCTAACCACTAGACCAATGACAGTCTACTATATTATGATATATTCCTCTTGAACTATCTGATAAAAAACTTCCTCTATCTGATAAAAAAACCGCATGAAAATTGGATGCGTAGTTTTAAAGATTTAAGCATACACAGGGAAAAACATAAAAAGTGACTTTGTTTTATACTATGTAATGATTATGAATGTCACAAAACAATTTCGTTGTCACTGCGGCATAGCATTTAAATGTTTTAAATGTTTTAATCACCTAGTTTTAAATTTTAAAATTTTAATAAATTTAATGATTTTATATTACAATGAATTTTATTATAGCGTCGGCTAAGGCAAACACAATTCAATTTTCTATATCGCAAAAATGCTGTAAAATTTAACCTCTATTTTCTTTATTTTCACAGCTCGAATATAAAATACCTACCTTCAATCATAACCGATAGACCTACCCTATATTATGCCGATAACTGTGGCAGTTAAAACAAATTGCGCCTCAGTTTTCCACTAACTGACCTTGACGTTTACATAATGCTAGGATCGTTCAAGGACGGTTTTTTATAATAACATGTATGCTGTCAGTATATTTTAATATCTACGAGTAATTACTTGTTCCTTTATTAAGGAGTTGGATTTTAAACAAAGACTAGTAACACGCTAGACATGCCAGCTGAGTTAACGCCACGCAACGCTTATGTCATTATATTTTGACATTATAATTTATATATATTATATTATTATTATATATATTATATTATTATTATATTATTATATTATTATTACCCGACTGCCTCGCTGGTTTAGTGGTTAGCCTATGTGGCTTCGATCACGAGGTCCTGGGTTCGATTCCTGGGTCGGGTCATGGAATAATTTTGAGCTTTTTCATTCTTCTATGAAATGTTCAATATACTCCAAGCTCGGAGTTGGGAAGTTGAGGTGTGGGGTGTAACCACCGTGCCTTCGGAGAGCACGTTAAGCCGTCGGTGCCGGTCACTATCATCAACATCTCATAGTGATAGTTGATAAATGAAACATTATCACCCTAAGCCCACCAACCTGCATTGGAGCAGCGTGTAGGCTCCATATCCCGTCTCCTATAAGGAGGTCTGAATGAGGCCTGGCCCTGTAGTGAGCCGCTAATAGGCTGATAATGATGATGATAAATATTACTTACTATTATTTTTCTTTTAAATAATTTTAGTTAATGTTAGAGCTATTAAAGAATGATTTCAACGATTGAGTACTAATACTTTGGAAACTGATTTTTTATTCTTTTAGCAGTCAATTACTTTTTCCTGACTTCTACTAATACTAAGAACTCGACATTAGTTAACTTTATAGTGGTTGGTGGAGCTCGGAAGTATCTGGTACAAAGTAGGTACCTAAATAAAATAAATTTCAAATAAAAAGACCCACTATATTTTATATTAAACCATTCCCTGAAAACTGAGGTTTTAAATAACATAGACCTCTTCTAAATTAGATCATCATAAATCATTAATTTTAAGAAAAATCGAAATTGAAAATGTCAACATCATGCTGTTCTAATTAGTCAAATACTAATTAGAACAGCATGATGGTTTCATGATGAGGATGCATGCGGTTTTATCAGCGTAGTTCTTGTTCCCGTGGGAATTTTGGGATAAAATGTGGCCTATGTTCCGATATGTAAGCTATATTATAAGAAAGAGTAACAAAAATAAACACTTTCAAAAATTTTGTTTTATAATACTAGTGTGATTCTATCGAAATATCATACACTCTTAACAAGGACAAAATTCGTGTTTATTTGAAGAAAAACGAGTCAAATAAAAAAATTTATTACTTGACGT
Source organism: Mycalesis mineus (assembly GCA_034621355.1). NCBI lineage: Eukaryota > Metazoa > Arthropoda > Insecta > Lepidoptera > Nymphalidae > Mycalesis > Mycalesis mineus. The sequence goes on along the minus strand of CM067899.1, from coordinate 8,519,731 downwards.
AATAGTCCTATTTGTTATATTCTTCATAAATGGTATTTATTTATATTACTATAAACATTTCAAGTTGGCGATTGTTCTAAAGAATAAGTACTTCAATTAATTATTTTAAACCCTTTATTGCGTAATTGCGTTCCTTCAAAATGCCCATATCTTAAATCTGGCCTTGGTTTTGAGCCAGTCCACGGCATTGAGTGGCAGTGGGCTACAAACGATATAAACAGTTCAAGGGTAATATTCATGAGCCAATACCTTATCTGATCGCGGTAGCGTTAAATGGCCGCTACTTATTTTTTTCCAACTACCCACTTTTGTGAGTCACGCTCAAAAACTTTGGATACAGTGTGTCACGGACAATGTGGTTCGGACAACGTGGTTAGATCCTTGACTAGTAGATTATCATTATCAGCTACTTGAAGCCCAGGCCTCCCACCGTTAAGGAGAGGGGGCTGCGCTAATGTGGCTTGGTGGACTTAGGGTGACGTTTTTAGTTTTGTATATAATAATCATCATCATCATCATTACCAGCCTGTAGACGTCCACTGTTGGACATAGGCCTTTTTTAGGGACTTCCAATCACAACGATCCCGAGCCGCCTGTTGCCAGCGGCTCGGAATCGTTGACATATCGTTAACATCTAATATAATAATATTAGATGTTAATTAATATCAGATTTTAATAATAACTGGGATCGACGGCTTAACTTGCTCCGTGGCGCACGGACGATGTCGTGTAGAAACCGAAAGGGGTGTGGATTTTCGTCCTACTCCTAACAAGTTAGCTCGCTTCCATCTTAGACTGCATCATCACTTAACATCAGGTGTGATAGCAGTCAAGGGTCAACTTGTAATCGATAAAAAAAAAAAAAAAAGTAACTTGCTCTCAAGGGCACGGAACGTGCAAAACCACTAACTACTTACCTCCATATCTTTAGGTTGCTGCTAAGAACAGAAAAGAAACAAAAACCTAAATTCTTCGCGGACAAAGTAGCGAGCATCCTCGTGTTAATTATAGTTGTAAATCCATAAAGTATAACGTTCATAAAATATAACTACAGATTGAGTAACGTACGATCAAGTTTAAAGTCATATCATGTAACAAACCTGGATTTAAATGAATAGGCATAACAGTATTAAATTACTGTTAGCAGTACATATTGTATTATGTTTAGTATGCTCATATTACAGACTAAACCAATACTATACTATTAATTATAAAATTGTACTATTAAAGCTATTTATATAAAATTATTTTAGTATCTAAATTAATAATTACGTCTTAAATAACGTTTGAATGCTGAGTAGACTCGTAGGCAGTTACTAACATTTTAGAAAAAAATTGTAATTTAGATTTTTTATTTAATAGTATTTTTAAATTAAAAACCGTTAAGATAATTTAAAAGATGTTGTCTTAAATTAAATATTATACAAAGTCATATATTTACGGCATAAATAAGACAACAGTTGCATAAACAATATTTATTTAATGATCATTTAATAAACATCTATAATAATTAATCTTTAAAATTTAAATTGTCTAACATTAAAATATTCTTAAAATCATAACAAATAACTAATCAAAAATATTTAATTAAAATTGAGTAAAAGTAAAAAATTGCGTGTCATATAAATATTTTCAAAATTCAGTTACTATTCTTGCGCATTTTGCACAACTTAACACCATATTTAGTGTGGTATTGGCATGGTTGGCTTTGTACCTGCTTCTGCATTACGATTTGAGTTTTAGGCACAAATTTGTATTGCTCATCTCTGCACTTCGAGCGCCCTCTGTATTGTGGCCCCCTTGGTTTTAAAGTTTGTACCTTTTTATTCAAAGTCTCCACCTCTTTCACCAAATGCTCCATCAGTTCAGTAGTAGCTGGGACGTTTGGTTCAGCCGGCTTTGATAGAAACACTTCGAGAATACGATCAGCTACATTCGTTTGAACCTCAATGGTATAATCTCTGACGCATTCAACTACAGCCCGTATTTTACTCGGCAAACACTCGAACCATATATCCTCAACAAAGTCATCGCTCACATAGCACCCGGCCAAAATCTGAAGGTAGCAGTAAAACTGGGAAGGTTTACGATCACCCATAGGTTCCGCCAGCATTCTTTTCTTTGCTTCTTGCTCGTTTTTGTGAGTGATACGCTTGATGAGTTGTTCTTTCAAAAACACATACTTGTTTTTGTCTGGAGGGTCAATAATCACGTCCTTGACTTCCAACGCTGTTTGTTCATCTAGTAGCGATACGACAAACTTGAACTTCTTAGTATCGACGTTGATATTACAATTCGATAGTTGAGCTTCGATCTTCTGGAACCACAGTTCGGGACGGTTTCTCCAAAATGGCTCCGCTTGAAATCCTACAAAGTTGCCGTCATCGGTTTGAATTGTAGCGTATTTCCTCATTTCGTCGCGTAAATTTCTTATATCTCCATTTCTCGACATTATCTCTGATCCGAACAATAAGTATTAGTTTTTATTACGTCACTGTAAACACGATTTCTTTTGTAATTATTCTAACGGTTAAGTTTAAGAAACATGTACGCGGGGCTTGATGCTGACAGACTGACAAGGACGGAATGCCCGGTCGCCTGCGCACATTACTGTCATTGGCAACATATTAAGTGACAAGATCACAGATTAATGCTTTAACAGAACCTTGGCTATTTTATATTTGGTGACAGTCTTAAGTTAAAAAAAAATTAATCTGTAGCTGTGAGTTTTTAAAGATTGAAAATAGTGATAACTATTCAATATACAAAACACAAAGAACATTGAATAAAATTACTAAATAATTAAAAATAAGGTTGGAACAATAAAAATATATTTCGACCGTCGTATTAACTAATTTTCAAATCACTTGATTGGCTATTCTGAGTATATCTTTCTAACAAACATTCACGAGTAAATAAATCTTATATTGGATAGAATCAACAATAGGCTTTGTTTCTTTAATTGCGGAGATAGTGAAAACAAGTATCGCGGACGAAGTCGCAGCTGTCCACTGAATAAAATTCTATTTTCTGAAAATGGAATTTTACGTAATATATATGGTTTCAAAATAAAAAAAGGTTATTTATAAATATATGACTTCTTTGTCAGGAACAAAAAATATTATAAATTAAAGTTATTATAGAAAAATGTACCTTCTATGCCCGAGGTAGAAAAATAAAACTAGGCATACTGCAATGTTTATGAAAGCTCGTGGAGTATAAACTAATTACCTTTTTAAGCGATTATCAGGTCTATATTCTTTTAATTATAAAAAAAAACTCTTCTAGTACGTTCATTACTCTGAGATCAAAACGTTTTCTGCAACGAGATTTTATATAAAACGGGTAGAAAAAATAACTGATCTTATTTTAATGTTAACTAGTCATATTTGTTTTTAAATCCTGCTATGTAGAAAGAAACAAAATGTTCAGTCAATCACTTAAATAAATTTTGTTCCTTGATATAGTGTATCTATCAAAGAAAAACCCCTTGTAAAGCCGACAACGCATCGTTGTATTCTAGTGCGGCGGTAAACACTTATCATTAGGTGACCTGCAAATATTATATAGGTGAAAGTTTGCGTGTATGGATGGATGGATGGATTTGTAACTCTTTCACGCAAAAACTGCCGATTGGATTTTGATGGAACTTCACAATAATATAGTTTACATATCAGAACACATAGGCCACACTTTATCCTGCAACTCCAACGAGATAGAGAACTACGTGAAACCGCGGGTCTCCTCTGGTAGTACATACATAATTTCGAAGTAAGAAAAATTTAGTACCAAAACGTTTGAAGTAATGTTTGTCTATTCTAATTAAGTTCAAACAGAAATAATAGGTCAAAAAGTTAGTCTAGTTAATACAGTAAAAGTAGTTTCAGTTATTTTAGCTTCTACAAATAATTACAGTCCCGATAGTTCGCTCCTAGACAGCATGCAAAAACAAAAAGGGCGAGCTAAATCGACGAGAACTAAAGCAGACATTTTAACACGAAAATTTTAGGAGAAGTTTGAAAGTAATGGCTGTTTGCTGGCGTACTCGTAAAATGAAGCCGACTGTACGTCAATGCATGTTTTGTTAGGAGCGAATATCGAATATTTAGTTTTAGGATAAAATATATCGACGCTGTTCTTTAGCTCCTGCCGCAAAAAGTAGGGTGTTTGTCTGCAGTTATATTTGTGTACTATGATGAATGAGACTTAGTGTTTAAAAACAAAAATTGTATAGCTGTTTTTAAACTTTTTTACAGACATAGGAAGAAGTCTGTTTTCGATCCCTATGAATGTATAAGTTTCTATGAATGTTTGTACTTACGTGATTTTTAGTCGTTTTGTGAGAAAATCACATGTACCTACACTAGCAGAACATTTAGATATACAAATTCTAAACCTGTAAAACTTAAAGTACCTAGCAATGGGTTGAGTATATACTTTGAAGTACCGATAGAGGTTAAGCTCCCATTATGTTTGAAGGTAAAAAATTCCTGCACCGAAATCCTACTGTATTTATACGAATTATATCTTAATTAAGTTTGGTTTTTTATTTGTTACCATTGGGCACCCTCTTAAAAACAAAATAACACATTTGAAAGATGTGCTAAGAAAGACATTATGTGGACTGACGACACCAAACGAGACGGAAACAATCGCTGGTTACAGGCTCAGAACCGTGTTTGGAAATCATTATAAGAAAGGCTCAGCTCTGAAGTCAGCTCTGTGTTCAGCAATGAAGTCAGATTTCATGGTGATTCAGCTAATAATAACCATTGGCAGTTTATACGCGATTGGATCGATGGAACGGCGAAGCGAAAGGGTGTATAATGGTCCAAGTTTTGTACTTATAATAATTTGGTTCCCCTATCGTAAAAGCCAGGAGCGGTTTATAGCTGGCTTGTACGTTTTCAATAAAATACTACCGTAAAATGCTGATTAACTGCTCGGCTGGTGTTACAGCTGCTTTTAGGGCTTTATGGATACTGGGTCTGCTTCAAAGTGAGATAAATGGGCTGTTTTAGATGATGGCTACGATCAATATGCAGAATAAATATAATGCAATTGGTTCCTAATACTTATTTAAAAATTTTTATTCATTACAATTAGCCCTTGACTGCAATGACACGTGATGGTAAGTAATAATGCAGTTTAAGATGGAACTGGGCTAACTTGTTACGAGTACCTGCACCTTTTCCGATTTCCATACGACATCGTACCGGAACGCTTAACGTCTTTGCAGAGCCGCGGTCAAAGCCTGTCTGTTCGACCTAAACATAATTAAATATCTCAATCGGCCTAACCAGGAATTCAAACCAGGACCTCTTATAAATCCACCGCTGCACCACGGAGGCCGTCATACTCGTATAACTAAATTGCTATTATAATTTAAAAGGATAAATTCTGGTCTATGTGTGGGCTACGACTGCGATTTACAACTATATTTGATAATTTTTCTCAAAGAAATTCTCAGTAAAACTCAAAGTGCGGAGTACCTATACTAAAGCCAAATTCGATTGAGAATGCTTGTCAACAAACAAATTAAAAATGAAGTTAGAAATCACTAGTCATTTTATACCTAATTTTTTTAATTAACTTGTTAATGACGAATTCATTACAATAAATTAGATTAGTAAGCTTAAAACTAATTAACATATCCAATATCCTATAAATAAGATTTTATAAAAAAACAAAACATAATTTTAAATTTATTAGGCATAAAATGTGTTGCATTTTCTACCTCCATTTTAAATTTGTTTTTGTTGACAAGCATTCTCAATCGAGTTTGGCTTTAGTATACCTAGATAATTTGGTATGTCCATGCCGCTGAGAGCACGTTAAGAAGTTGCTCCATCTTTATAATTAACGAATGGTATTAATAGAAACATCAGTTACGATCATAATGTTATTAAAATAAAAGTCACTATTCTAATATTAGTTACAAAACACTACAATAACAATAAATTCTTTCAGAAAGGGAAGGTTAAAACGTCCGACTACTAACGTATTTTCACGCAAATGGGTACTTACATTTAATTAAAGACAGACCGGCAAACAGCCGAGAATTCGATAAAGATTTCGTTGTAATTGAAATTCTACTATTTTAAGATACAAATTCCTGTTATTTACACGAGCGTAAAATGTAAAAAAAATATTCAAGAACTAGGAAGAGAGAGGGGCGGTTATAAATACAAGGTAAAATCAGCCTTCTTTCATTCTTTCTTAAAAATTACTAGTCCAATTTGGATGGTATTTTTGTTTATAAAGGAATATTTACCTACGTGGCTTCGATCACAAGGTTCTGAGTCGGAAGTATAAAATATTAAAAAAAAAAAATTATCGCGGAGCTGGAAAATTACTTAAATATATACATACTTGAGATCACGTCTCATTTCATGTGTTTTTACTCGTATTTTATTTATATTTTATATTATACATTTGTAATCTAACTTTGTACATAATGGGTTTTTTTGCCTCAATAAACAATTATATATATTATTATTATTATTTCCATAGAAGTAGGCAGAGACTACATCCTTCCATTTTCCACGGTTCTTGCATACTTAGTAGGGATGTTAGTTTTGTCATATTGCCGTGCCTAGAAAAATACATTACCGTCTGCAGCACCATAAGGTATATAAAATTTTATATAGATAGTGATACTTGTTTTTCTCTTTTCAGTTCATCACTTAAGCAGTCAGATTTTTTGTTTTTATAATAATATGTTTTTTGAGACTTTTTAGTTTTACTTTGTTGTATAGAAATGAGACTGTACACTTTTTGACATTTTTTTGGTAAAACATGATACGATATAGGTATATATTTTTGAAATGGTCTTTTTGCGACCTTTCATATGATATCCATATTGTTAAGATAAGAAAAAAATATACACATCCCCCTCTTTTTCCCCACTTACAGCCGCCATTATGAAAATTTATATAGCCCATGTCACTACCACAAATCTGACGAATTTAACGACACTTCATGTGTCAAAATCCGTCCAGCCGTTTAGGCTGTAGCGCGTGCCTAAGAAATGTACATACATACATACGCTCGAGAAACATTACCTTCCTTCTGACGCAGTCGGGTAAAAATAGTTGCTAAGGCTTCCAAGGCAGTCAAAATATATTGTTAAGTTTAAGAGGAAAAGTCCTAATAAAATATAATTAACTATCTTTATAGTATAAGAAGGCCTCTTTGAGCAAAAGTTGGTTTTTATGAAAATGATTACAAAAGTTAGCCGACATTACTTGAGTATCTTACGAGCTTATCATCTTTTGTATTAAGCCCGCTACTTTGTTCAAAAACAGATAGGCGGGCTACATTAGAGAAGTACGAAATTAGACGCGTTTAGTTTCATTGTAGCTTTAATTTCAAGTTAGTTATATTAGTTACAATCTTTATTTTGTTGAAAGGTAAAAAAGTTAACAACCGAAGTGTTCTACATTAAAATGAAACATTGTTCTCACTTAATAAAAACTAAATTAGGATTTCATTTTATATGGTTATATAGATATAACCATGCCTCTTTTTTTTTCATTCTTTCATTCTTCAAGATTTCATTCTTCTATGAAATTTTCAGTACATTCCATGCCCGGAGTCGGGAAGTTGGTTTTGATACACCGCCGTGCCTCGGGAAGGACATTAAGCCATCGGTCCCGGTCACATTAACAACATCTATTAACGATCAGCTTCCCGCCCGGGTTTTTCCTGGGACTTTTAATATGGGGGTATTTAAGGGGCGTATCAACTCTTTTTTCAAAGACCGGTTACGCACTAGCAATGCTTCTGGTGTTGCAAATGTTTATGGGCGGCGGTAATCGCTTAACATCAGGCAACCCGCATGCTCGTTTGCCCGCTTTATTTTCGATAAAAAAAAATGGTCGTTAATAAATGGAACATTATCATCCTAAGCCCGCTAGCTTCTACATTAACCCTAGCTTGGAATTAAATTGACGGCCCCTATAAAGCAATCCAAACACAACTGGGTTAGAGTAGAGAAGTCGAGAGAGTAAATAGGCTGAATAAAACACACGATGATATTCAATGTATTTTTGTCCGACTAATTTCGAATGTTTCTTTTGGGATATTCTCAATGTTTCTGGGGTTTCATGTTTACTTTGTGAAACGTGCAGGTAATGAGAATATGTTACCTACTTTAGGATCAATCCAACTGGCGCAGGTGGAAATTGGAAATCGTCTTTGGTAACGATATACGAAATAATGACGATTGTAAAAATATATTAGTCTTGTGCCATGTTTTGACGGCTTCCGAGGCGCAGTGGTATGCACGGTGGATTTATAAGACGGAGGTTCGATTGTCCGCGAGGCAGATTGAGATTATCTTGATCTGGCTGGTGTGAAGCTTTAGCCGAGCCTTGTTACCACCCTACCGACAAAGACATACCGTTTTGGTACGATGACTTGTAGAAACCGAATGGGGTGTGGATTTGTGAGCTATAGTTTTCACGAATATTATTTTTAATTGCAAGGAATAGCCCCTATTTCGATTAACGTCTTAGCGTTCCTACTAAAATAGTAGTACAATAGTTTAACGGGCGGTGATCAAGACTTTAGGTTTAAGTTACGCCCCGCAATTGGAGGTAAAACTTTAATTGATTTAGTTCGCCGTTTGAGTTAAGTAAGGTCTTATATCCTGTTAAGCTCGCATGAGAAATGGATATGAGCATACGATACAGTTAGTGGTATACTAGTCACCAGTGTTGAGACAGAGATAAATCCTTGAGGATCACATAAAGATGTATGGCGGTCTGAGAGACCTGCCGAGTGTAGGTGAGATTGGAATTGATGTCACTTACATAAACTTGTTTATCTAACAAAGGGACTGACCTTTCTGGAGGTTGGAGTTGTGTCTAAAAAGTCTTGAGTTTGTTTTCCTGTTCGAGCCAGTTTGAGAAAGTTTGTTATGTCTTGGCTGACAGATAGGTCTTGGATTCGATTTTCAGCTCAAGTCAACTTGAGAAAATTCGTTATGTCTTGGCCTATAGATAGATCTTGGATTCGATTTTCAGCTCAAGTTAACTTGAGAAAATTCGTTATGTCTTGGCCTACAGATAGATCTTGGATTCGATTTTCAGCTCAAGTCAACTTGAGAAAATTCGTTATGTCTTGGCCTATAGATAGATCTTGGATTCGATTTTCAGCTCAAGTCAACTTGAGAAAATTCGTTATGTCTTGGCCTACAGATAGATCTTGGATTCGATTTTCAGCTCAAGTCAACTTGAGAAAATTCGTTATGTCTTGGCCTACAGATAGATCTTGGATTCGATTTTCAGCTCAAGTTAACTTGAGAAAATTCGTTATGTCTTGGCCTACAGGTAGATCTTGGATAAGATTTTCAGCTCAAGTTAACTTGAGAAAATTCGTTATGTCTTGGCCTACAGATAGACCTTGGATTTGATTTTCAGCTCAAGTCAACTTGAGAAAAATGGTTATGTCTTGGCTCACAGAGTGTAGGTGCAATTTATGAATTAACAAAAAGGATTATTTTGGGATTTTATATTTCCTAAATTGACTTTGCGTAATTATGGTTTAACATAATGTATTTGTTTAAAAAACAAACCACTCTCAAGTGATATATTAAATCCATCCCTGAAATATACAATTATCATTCAAAGAACTAAAACCTCTTTCATATTAGATTAATAGTTTTTGTGAAAATAGTGGATTTCATCACTATCATTCTTATCAGCCAATTAACGGCCTACTATAAGGCCAGGCCGGCAGGCCCTCCTTATAGAAAGACGGGATTCAGAGCGTAGACCCACCACGCTGCTCCAATAATTTTCCTCTTTCTATCTTTCCTTTCCTTATCTCCGTGGCGCAGTGGTATGCGCGGTGGATTTATAAAGACGGAGGTCCTGGGTTCGATTCCCGGCGGGGCAGATTGAGATTTTTCTTAATTTGTCTTGGTCTGGCTGGCGGGAGGCTTTCGCCGTCGCTAGTTACCACCCTACCGACAAAGACTTATCGCCAAGCTATTTAGCGTTCCGGTACGATGTCGTGTAGAAACCAAAAGGGGTGTGGATTTTCGTCCCACTCCTATCAAGTTAGCCCGCTTCCATCTTCGACTGCATCATCACTTAACATCAGGTCTGATAGCAGTCAAGGGCCAACTTGTAGTCGATAAAAAAAATACTTGTTGGCGGGCTTAGGGTGATAATGGTGTGTAGTGGAATGTACTGAAAATTTCATAGAAGAATGAAAAACTGAGAATTATGTCGGCGATCCGAGCAAGGGATCGAACCCAGGACCTCATAATCGAAGCCACAGAGGCTAACCACCAGATTACCAAGGCAGTCAGTTGCAGGTTTACATACACCTAATACTATCTAGCTACTTACAGACAAAGAAACATACCACGTAAGTAAATGGAATAAAAGCCCCCTTTTTTTATAATCCAAAAAGCAAAAAATAACTTATCCATAGGTAAATTACACGCAGACGGTCCTTAAAGTCCCATTTCTAATTTCGCTGTGTGAAAATTTAAAAAAACAGGTAAAATTTTCGAAAACAATATTCTAGGAAGCATCAAAGTTATGCGATACGATAAACAAAGGACAGAGCAAGCAGAGGAGAGAGAGAGACGAATATCTTAGCATTCCATATACCGTTTCCCTGAAATTCCGTAAATAACTTTCGGCGCTCACCTCCTCTGTTCAGCTGCTAGCACGTTTAAAGGATAAAGACATACCCCTGCACCCACTTCCGCGTATAAACTAACCACATAGCCCCACATTTTAAATTATTCGGAATAGATGAAGGTTCTATATCTTTCTAGTTGTGCATCGATGTGTTTACGCGCGTAGAATAAGCCGCGTGGAATTTTTGAGCCTGCTTTAACGAAGTTAGTTTGTCTTTTATTCGTCGTCAACCCTTTTTGAGCCCTAGCTACTGAAAGGCTTATAGCTTCACGTATGATTTCTAGTACTCTGTCGTGGCGGCGTGAGTAGAGACCCCTGTCCAGGAGCACCTTGCACCCTACCAATAAGTGCCTTGCAGTGCCCACTGCCTCACCACAGGTATAGCAAGATTTTTCCGAGGCTTTTCCCCATCTTACTAGGTTACTCTGATCTGGGAGAGTCAGTTGAAAGGCATTAAGATAAAATTTCAATAAGGCAGGAGACCAATCGTACAGCAAGGCGCGCCACTTCAGAGCCAGAGGGATGCAGAACTCGCCTAAGTTTAACCACTCGTTTTGCATTTCTAGGTTCATGGCATGCACTTTGTAGTTGTCGTCCTCATCTTGTTTAAGAAAAGATTTTATTATGTCTTGGTCTTCCTTTTTACGTCTTGCACCCAACCCGGTTCTATTTACCTGAGCCCCTGCCATAAATTGTTTGTAAAATTGAAGCCTAGAGTCAAGTTTTCCGGCACCCTCGTCTTTAGGAAGTGATGCAACTAGTTCGTCCTGGGACTTAACTAGAATGTGCGTTCTGGTAACCCTGAGGTGTTTATAGAGTTCCGATGGCCTTTTTAGTTTTAACCCAAAATTATTGTAATCTCTGAATAGAGTTGAGGGGTCAGCCGAGAGTGCTAGACCAAACCAAGACTTCAATGTTTTTATGACATTTGCATCTAGTTTTGCCAGATGGGTTCTGCCAATATCATAAACGAGGAATGGCCAAGTCAGACGTGAAGTGAGATAGTTGTCATAGACCCACGCTTTTTTTATATTGTTAATGGGCTGTTGGTCTACCATATTAAGGTCATTTATGAAGTTATCGACGACTACCTCAAGGGATGGTGTGCGTCCTTTGTAATCAATCTTTCTACCGAGGAACTTAAAAGGCAATGCTTCAGCAATGGTGGTTACACTTTGGCCACTAATAGAGAGACCCGGATCATAAGATGTAAATTTAGTATTTCGTCTCCCCAGACATAGACAGTGACATTTGCTTGGCTTTACCCTCAGCCCACCAGTCCATGAGCAGAACTCATCCACTACATTCAATAGCTCCTGACAATGTTTTGGGTTTCGTGTCAGTAAAGCAAGGTCATCTGCAAAAGCTAAGATGGACTCTGTATATTTATTGTTAATTTTAAACCGATAGCCCCATTTCTTTTCTTTACTTGTTCCCTGATTCCGTAAATAACTTCGCTCTTTAGCTGCTAGCACGTTTAAAGGATAAAGACATTCTATTTCCGGTAACCACCCACACTTTAAATTATTCGGAATAGATGAAGGTTCTATATCTTTCTAGTTGTGCATCGATGTTTTACGCGCGTAGATTCCGCGTGGGATTACTTACAGAAAATTCTCTGGTATTAAGCTATTGTACAGCTTTTATCGCGGGCCTTGAGCGTGGAGACCGAATACAGAAATTCTGTAACAAAAAAAAACCTAACACGCCCTGAGTATCAAAACATAATATCAAAAGCACAATTTCGGCAACGACGTCATCGGGGAACGTGGCTTAGCGGTAAGGCGCTCTAAGTGCCCGGATTGCCAGAGAGACGGGTTCGAATCCCGTCGGTTCCGAATTTTTTTTTTCAAGCGTAATATTTCAAAAAGTCATTTTTTTTTAAAATTAATGACATTAGTGCAGTATCACGCTTAAAAAAAAATTGCAGAGAATCCGGGCATTTAGAGCGACTTACCGCTAGGCCACGGTCCTGATGACGTCGGTAGGTAAACATAAGTTGATAAAAAATGCTATGCAATAGCTTTACCGTGGCAGTCTTCAAGTGCCACACGTCTTTTTTTTTATTTTTAAATCCTTACTTAATATTATGAGGGCTAAAGTTTGTATGTTTGGATCAATGTTTTTTACTCTTTCACGCAAATAAAAAAACTACTGAATGTATTTTGATGAAACTTCACAATAATATACTGTTGGCAGCATTGTATACTCTGTTAGAAAAGTCTATATAGTTAATACAGTGGTCACATTTGCCGTGTTGTGGTACCCCGTGGCAAGCATAAACTAAAGACTGTAGTCGTCGAACAAAAATGGCGTGGTGTATACCTCTTATCGCCCATATGGAAAACTGTCATTATTCATCTTAGTCTCCGAGTCTTGTGCAGTCATGCTGCTTAACTATTCTAAAGCCAAACTCGATTGAGAATGCTTGTCAACAAACAAATTAAAAATGAAGGCAGAAATCACTAGTCGTAATGTTTAATTAAGTGATTACTGTAAGAATGTTTCATTTCGATCATATTTAATGTATTTGTAAATAAACTGTTCCGATTAAGTTTGTTTTTTGGTGTTTTACGTTTTATTCATATCTGGCTGTTTGTTAACAATACTTACACCAGAATAACACAAAGGCCACATTTTATCCCCAAATTCCAACGAGAACTGAACGGATGAAATCGTGGCCTTCCTTTAGTAATATTTTTTTATTTCAATAAAAGTTTACAACATGAATACTGCTTACAAACAATGACTTGCTTACAATATATGTAATAGTGAGTACTATATAAAAGAAGAAGCAAGGAGTGCTTGGGCATTTGCATTAGTCCAGCCTGTGTTGCGAGGGTCATTTATTCTTTCGTCTACATAGTGAAATGAGTAACTGTGCCAAAAGAAATATCCGTATATGAACGTTAACGTGATTACTTTAGTGAATCCTCGTTATTTGGAATTTTTGTATGAGCTATTTTTGTATGGAAGCGGCAGCCGGATGCCACTTTTAAATACATTTTAGTCACGCCTAATCCGTGATGGCTTAAAATTATTTCTTTTTTTATAAAATTTTATTATCTATATCTAATAGTTTTTAGCTTATTAATCTAATTCATTGTTACTTGTTTTTTCCTAAAGATTCCACATCGGATGAATGAACTAAAAGTAAGATTTTGGAATATTCTTTTAAAAACTAGTGTGAAGAAACATAAATGGACCATCTTTCACGATGGTACAAAATATTTCTCACAATGAGTTCAGCGTCGAGATTGTTGGGCCATGAATTATGAATCTGAAATGTCAGTGTCTTAGACTTTTTAATATCTACATGTACGTTGTACTATAGGTCTCAGAACCTGGAACAAAGAAAAGGAGAAAAAGGTCAAGCTTTTCGGCTCAGCATGCCTAGTGTAAGATTTTACCGCGTCGATATCGTAAACAGTAAACGCAAATTTTATATGAAATTGGAGTAACGCCATCTAGTTAAGCTTAGAGTAAACGCTTTTTTTCTATATAATTTGACGTTACGAGTGATTGAGTGAACAAAAATTTTTAACAAAAAATAGAACCGACTCGAAACGCACTAAAAAGTAAAAAATAACTGTGTCATTTAGTTGCTTTAATTTACTTACATAGTTACGGCATACATGTTTTATCATGCTATTGCAATAACTCTCGTGATACCGCTGAGCACAGATAATAATTTTTTTTTTAACCGGAAGACGTTCGATTTTTCCTTTCCTGGCTGGTTGTTTCAGTTCATTTCAGTTCAGACGGAACAAACAGAGAAAAAAATTTAAATCAAATTTTGTTTATTTTAAATTAATTAAAAATTTGATTTTTTGATGTATGCATACATTTAGTGCATTCCTATCCACTTAGTGAATTGCTGTTAATTTTATATAACAAACACTTCTAATAGGGGTTAAAGAATGAAATTGCCGTATTATTGTAATAGGTACTTCGAATTGACATAGAACCTTCATGGCTTAAGATTTTAAAGTGAAACTTTTTTCATACGGTACCTGTGTAGTTCTTCTTTTGTAAAATGTGCTACATTCGATTATCAACTTTCAGTTGTTTTTTTTATTCAGCTTAAACAATAAAGATGGATACTTCGAAAATTCGTGTGATTTTTGTATACGAGTTCCGACTCGGAACTAACGCGATTGCGAGTGCGATTTTGGTTTAAACGCTTTCGTGATGGAAACATCGATTTGAAGAACGAACCACGTGGAAGACCGCCCACACAGGTGAACAACAATGATTTGAAAGAGATGGTGGAAGCCGAACCCAGGCAAACTACCCAGGAATTAGCGGCATGGTTTAACGTTACTTAACCAACAATATTGACTCATTATTTTGCGTCAAGTCAATAAAATAAAAAAATATGAAAATTGGGTGCCTCATGATTTGACTGATCTACAGAAAGAAACGCGTGTTGAAACTTGCGTTGCCTTCTTGAATCGATACATAATGAAGGTATATTGGATCGAATTCGCCAGACCTTGCTCCAACGGACTACCATTTTTTTCTTCTCAGGAGGCAGTGCTAAATGCTTTGTCACACACAACAACAACACAGATTGTCGAATCTACATCACCAGAGTTCTATCGCAAAGGCATAAATGAGCTTCCTATTAAATAGCAGCAATGTATAGCTAATAATTGTAATTATTTTGATTAAATAAATATGTTAAATTAAAAAAAACAAATTTTTATTTTTCAGTACAAATCGGCAATTTCATACTTTAACCCCTGATATTTTGCTTACTTTCAAGAACAATACGCGGGTGAGACAGCTGAGCTTAAAAATGCTAATAATGATGTTTTTTTTAATTATTTTCAAATCGCTATATTGCAAGCCTTGTAACGTGTCCACAGCCTTAGAGATTGCCAAGCGAATGCCTCTGTTGTGCTCAAAGAAGCCTTTAACACTGATATCGTCGCTCGCTTCTTTCCCTTTTCATAAGAAAGTGCTTCCTCCTATACAGACTACATTAAATTTTATGCTTTTTTCCGAGGCAGGTATATTTAGTACTGGTGATTCAATATTACGATTTCGTCGAAAATTGATCTTGGAATTTACTTACTTTTTACTTTACGGAAGTGAAAAGCATTAGAGATTAGAATTTAGAAGTCTGGAAATAATGATGTCATTCAAAACCAAATTTAACAAATTCTTTTCATCAGCATCATCATTATCATTATCAGCCTATTAATGGCCCACTACAGGGCCACGTAGGAGAGGGGATATGGAGCGTGACACACTACGCTGCTCCATTGCGAGTTGGCGGGCTTAGGGTGATAATGATTCATATTTAACGGCTATTATCAGATGTTGACGGCTTAACATGCTCTTTGAGGCACAGAGATGTGTCAGTTCCAACTTCCAGACTTGGAATGTCCTGACAATTTTATAGAGGAATGAAAAACTCAGAATTTTTCCGTGACACGACCCAGGATTCGAATCCAGCTCCTCGTGATCGAAGTCACATAGAATATTTGATATGATATATTTTTAACCCCCGACGCAAAAACGACGGTGTTATAAGTTTAACGTGTCTGTGTATATGAATGTGTATGTGTCTATCTGTGGCATGGTAACTCCCAAACGGTTGATCCGATTTTAATGCGGTTTTTTTTTGTTTGAAAGGTATATCAGTCGAGAGTGTTCTTAGCTATGTTTGGTGGAAATCGGTTCAGGTCTTCAAGGTCATCAGGTCGTTTGTTAGGTGTGATAGAAATGTTACACGCTCAGTTTGCTTGAAAGCATGTGTGTGATCTGACATTTGAACCACTGAGCTGGTCTGATGATAAGGCTTGAAGGTAGGAGACGTAACCCTGGTCTACCTTTTTAGTAAACCCATCGAGTGTGGGCTCGTTGAATTTGTCTTGACTAATTCTTTTCATGTTTCTAATTTGGGTTGGGGGTTTTTTAAATTTTTAATTTAATGTTTTTATCATTTCAGTATTAGGTAAGTATAATAAAGTAATAGCGGATATTCGTGGTCTGTAATTTCTATTTTAGCACGACCCAAAATTCAAAAACCTTAGATTAGAGGATAATATTGCTTTCAGTGCCTTACATCAATAAGGACACCATATTTTCTAAGAACTTTCAATAAGGTCACAATCATTAGGTTCGGTATATGGTTGGTCGGCGTCGATCATGGCTATTTACCACCCTACTGACAAAGACGTACCGCCAACCGTTTTTGAATTCCAGTACGATGTCTTGTAGAAACAGAAGGGGTGTGGATTTCCTACTCCTCACAAGTTAGCTCGCTTACATCTGAGATTGCATAACACTTGTTTGATGTCTTCAGTTCACAACCAGGTGAACTGAAGACATCAAACGTGTCGCAGGGAGCCGCTGGCTATAGGCGGCTCGGGACCGTTGGGTTTGGAAGTCCCTAAAAAAGGCGTATGTCCAACAGTGGACGTCCACTGGCGGATAATGATGATGATGATGATGATGATTTGCTTGATTGATTAAAAGTGTTTCTTTCGTTAATCCCTATTAAGGTAACTTATTAAAATAGTATTTTTTCTACAGTAATAATTAATTCCCAAAATTCAAGTTCTTGACTGCGACTAGACACACGTATTAACTGATTTGTAATTCATAAATTCACAAAGAGTGATTTAAAAAAATATTTATTTGTACAAAGGTTTTAATTTGAACTTTTAAAATGAACGTTTGCGAGTGATTTTGCAAAACATAATAAGGCAAGCATACTTTCTAAAATTAAGGAAAATTTTGTTCCTCAAATAATAATATTAATAGCTTTTCCCGCTGCCATGCAAGGACCATTCCTTTACGGGGGTTTCCTTTATTACATTTTGCTCAAATCTCGTTGATCTGCAAAATCAAGTCTAATAATACAAAAATTTTATACCGGGAGGGTGCGAAACCGCAGCGGGAAAAGCTATTAATATTATTATTTGACGAACAAAATTTTCCTTAATTTTAGAAAGTATGCTTAAATTTCCGAATTGGAGAGTTTGCTTTTAAGAATATCTTTTTAATAAGAGAATATCTAATAAATTTTTATTATAGAAATAATAAAAAAATTAAATACTTACGACATGGTCGACATTTTACATCAGTTCTAGATCATCAATAGGAAGTAAAATGCAGAATTGGTTTTTAAGAATATCTATACAAATAATAAAAAAATTAAATACTTACGACATGGTCGACGTTTTACATCAGCTCTAGATCATCTAGAGGAAGTAAAATGCAGAATTGGACAAAGCAAGAATGTCTTTTACATAATGTCGAAAGTATTATGCGACCCCAAGATCTCATTTGGTACAAGATATCAAGTGTTACGTTTGGTCCACTCTTTTATATGGCTGTGAAACATGGGTCCTAAAGAAGGAGTGCTGTCGTCTGCTCCAAGCATTTGACTTAAGAAAAATGCTCAAAATCTCATGGAGCGACTTCGTCTCATATGCGAAATTTCTCGAACGAACCAATTACAAACGCCAGCTGATGATAGCAATAATGAAAAGAAAAGTTGTGTTTTTCGGGCATCTACAAAGAGGATCCCTCTACGAATTTCCAAGGTTGATTCTAGAAGACAGACAGCGAAGAAAATGGATTGATCCACTCCTTTACATCATGTAAAGGAGTGGATCAAGCTTAGCTACACGAAGCTTAAAGTTCTTTCGCAGGACCGGATTTTCTCCACCTGACTGCCCAACTTCATTTTGAGGGCACCTGATGATGATGATGATGATGGTACAAATAAGACTGACTGCCTCATTTGTCTAGTGGTTAGCCTATGGAGCTTTGATTACGAGGTACTGGGTTCGAATCCTGGAACGGGTCACTGATTAATTCTGAGTTTTTCATTCTTCTATGAAATTTTCAGTACATTCCCGGAGTCGGAAAGTTGGTGCGTTAAGCCGTCGGTCTTGGTTACTATCGCCAACATAATGATTATTAATAAATGAAACATTATCACCCTAAGCCCGCCAATCCATCCTCCATATTCCCTCTCCTATAAGGAGTGAGTGGGCTGTAATGATGATAATAGGCTGGTAATGATGATGATACAAATAAATAAATTGTAATTTCCAATTTTTCACTAAATGTATTTTACATATGAAAGAACTAGCAGTCGCCCGCGACTTCGTCCGCATGAAAACCTCTCAGGTACCCTTCTAATTTTAAAGACAGACTTTCATATAAAGTGTGCTCATTCCCCGCTCCCCCTCTCAATATAATTTTTTCACAGTTTCCCGTCAACCAATATCCTTCGTCCCGTCTTATGTGCTAAAGATCTACATTTTTGTTAAACATTGTATGATATTATAGTACACTCATTTATTTATTTACAATTATTTTAAAAATTTTTAACAATGCTTATAAAATTATAAAAAAACAATGTATAAAATAATTCATTCCGCCTGCTGCGGGGCCCGGGGGTCCAAGCAACCGGTGGTCAGGGCTCCAGCGTGATGTTATATAACCTAACCTTCACAATAAATGGTCGTTTCAAGAATTACTGCCTTTTGTACCCGACCCTTGATCCAACAATTAAGCGAAAGCAAACAAATAATCGTCAAAGCTTTTCGCTATAAGGCCATTGACTGAAACGACTATAGGAACAATCATTGTTGAATCAACATTCCACATGACGGTAATCTCATGAGCAAGGTCCAAGTATTTTGATACTTTTTCCTTTTCAGCTTTCATCAGATTATCGTCATGTGGAACAGTAATATCAACAATCATTGCATATTATTACGATGATACAACTCTAAACAAATGCATAATTTCGACCAAATTTGATTACCATAAAAACGGTTCTAGTGAGTTAATCTTAAAAGATAGGCATATACCGTCGTGAACATTTTTTAGATCATTTCAAGAAAAATAATTCTTTCATACATATAGACATATATTTTTGGTATCTTGAACCGTTATCGCAGCGCGCGCAACGCAAGCCCTCAACAATGAATAATTTTCCCTGTTTTTTTCACATTTTCCATTATTTCTTCGCTCCTAAGTGTTGCAGCGTGATGTTTTATAGCTTAAAGACATCGTCGATAAATGGTTTATTCAACACAAAAATAATTTTTCGATTCGAACCAGTAGTTCCTGAGATTAGCGCGTTCAAACAAACAAACAAAAACTCTTCGGCTTTATAATATTAGTATCTATACTAATATATTACGGTACAGTGCAGTCAAGGGCTAACTTGTAATAAATATACAAAAAATACTTACTCGTTTTTTATTAAAGTTTTGAGATAGATAGAGAATATTATACACTCACGCGTAAAACGATTTATCTGCAGGAAGTTCCAAAAATAACGCACGTCAAGATGACGCCAAGGGTTTAGGACGTGTCACGCTATCGCTTTGTTATCACTCGAGGAAATATGACCTACAGTACGCTGGGCCGACGCAATTTTTCATTTACCCTTGCAACATTTTTACTGCGCATTATTTCAGCAGAGACCCAAATCCCTCGCATCATCATTAATCATATAGTAATGTTTTATTAAAAAAAATATAATTTCTACAATGAGCTAACCATTTTGTTAACTAATTCCAACGTCCCAAATTCGTCATTTTTTGGTCCGTTACAATCCTCCATTTATAGTCTTAGGTCACTCCTTGGCCTAAGGTACACCTGTATGCAAGTAATACCACCTGTAATCATACGCTCAGATCGGAACACTGCAATGATGCTTAGTGGCAGAATGCATAAGGATTTAGATATTCCACTGCATAAGTTTAAACAATGTGTCAAATCTCATTTATTGAAGCAAGGTTATTTATACTATTGATGAATTCTTGAATTGAAAGGCAATTGGATTGACTTTTAACTTCACACAAGAAGTAGAATAAATAATTTTATGTAATAATGCAATTAATATTGCAAAAATGAATGATTTAAAAAGAACAGCTGTTGAGTTTTGGTCTGCTCTTCTCAGCAGAACCTGCCTTCAAAGCCGGTGGTAGATTAACTACGAATAGCCTACTTGAAACAAATGAATTTAAATTCTAATAATTTTGAAATGCTGTTCACCAGCTTACTTGCTTGACTAAGAAACTTTATTTTCAAAAATCATTTTTAAACGGCTTACTTCGTCAAAATTGAACTTCGTCATTAATACTCCAACAATTATTCTTAATCTTAAGCCCCTGGTGGTTATATATAGAATATTTTAACATTAAATTGCACAGATATTATTCAAACAACATCGGTACGATGCGAGTGTTAATAACAAAGTTACTGTTTGTAAAATTACCATACAAATTGCGTTGGCTTCTCTCGAGTTGTTAAAGCTTGACAGGAAGTTATCATAGTTAACTTCTGCTGTACTGATGACCTACATTGTGTTGGTGTGGCGGCAATTATTAATTTAAAATAAGAATTCTATGTTAATAAGAGAGCTGCTAAAAGCCTCAATAGATTCACGGTTAAGAGCCCTCAACGTTGATGTCACGGGTTCAATTCTCGTCCGTCACTCCGCTTAGGATGCGAACGGGAATATTCGTAAAAAATAAAAGATGTCAAATGCCACTTATTTTTGACGAAAAAAGTAAACATAATTAATTTGTATTGTTTTGAACTTCTATATTTCTTCGGGTTTGGATAAATTAAGCGCTTACCGCTTAATAAAGGCGTCTGTTTATTATTGTAGCGCAGTCTTGTGAAAGTGTCAATTTGTCTGTCAACAATTTTGTAATTTATCTACTTTGCATGCAAATTAGATCTTTGAACTTTGCAAGGATACCTCTCAATAAATTCTAAGTTAATAATTATTTTTTTTCACATTGTTGAATGGTCTAAATATTTTATGGTAAATTTAATCTAGGACTCGATCGACAGACTACATGCGGAATAGTATCACACGGTTTTTTGTAAAATAATTAATTAAAAATGTAATCCGAACAAAAAAAAAACAAATTTTGTATGTTTGTAGGACCTCTAACTTTATAAACGTAGTATTTTAATTCACGAAAACCTTTAATAAAAGTATAGAGAAACAAACAGCGTGATTTGACGTGTTTAGTGATATTCTCGTGCTTCGAGTAGTTTAACTTTTAATGTGTACTAAGTCAGTAGTATTAAATAAGGAATTAAACTTTAAAACTGAGGTAATGCCACTGGTGACATTTACGCCGCTTTCGTGCAGAGTAATTAAGACAAAATTTATAACATTAATGGCTTTTTAAAGGTTACAGGTTCTACGCCGTAGCGCGTGCTCAATACTTAGACGTTATACTTTCCCTACTTTCCAAAGTAGCTTTTACACGTGTTATAAGGATTTCTGATCAATACCACATTGGCAATTATCTTGGAGTTATCTTTTCATTATTATTAGATAGCAGCACTTTATATATTGTTATAAGTACGTACAATGACAAAATGACTACGTTTTTCTAGTTGCATGACGACTTAGGACGAGATAGTATTTTCATAAAACTGTACGGTGAATAATCACGAAGATATTTTGAATCATTATAATTTTTTTCAATATCATAGTGATGGATATCTTAGCATTTCACGGACTCACAGTGCGGTTGCCGGGTCCAGAAGAACGCCGAACAGAGCACAAGACTTGCGGCACTGACGTAGGCTTAAGTTTACCCTTTGGGACCGCTCAACGCTCGCTTTTTTTGCTCGAATTATGTTATTTATTTATTTTTTTTCTCCATACCCAACCAAATCTAGTAGGATCCTTCTAGATGGGCTTTGGACACTCATTCTGGAATGGAGCTTACTGCAGTTTAATTCAGGCCAAGTTCTTAGAGCAGGTTGTGCCCACTACTACTTTTTATAATCTAATCATTTTTTGTTAGTTCATTTATAAGTACACTTTTTATTCCTGAATACATATTCAAAACTTCAAGATGATCGTTTGAATAAGGAATTTGGGACAAATAAATTCCATTAAAATTGAATGTAGATTGTACTAAAGGATTTAAATAATTTTTAAAGTGAACTTAACCTAACTACGAGCTTAAATGTCATCTGACTTGTCAACAAAACTTAGCGAACTGAAACGCAAACTCATATAAACATTTATATGAGTTTCATATTCGTACAACCCGTCGTGTAATATCTAGTCATAAAATATCCATATTAATTCTAGTTACGAATAACGTTTATGGCATATTCCGACATGCGTTCGATGTGGAATATATTACGGAATGGCATCGGGAAACGTGCATTCCGGTTTTTATGAACAGTAAGTATTTTATATCCCGAGATCCCACTGCATGATTCAGTAGTTATACGTTTTTTTGATAAAACTATTTTTAAATAAATTTTGATGAAGTAGATATGCTAGTATTAGTGATATGTCGCCTATCAAAAATTTATGGTTAATTTAGTGTTATTAAAAGCAATTGTATGTGTTATTAATAATTTTTACGTAATTATAAAGAAAATTATGTAATAATTGAAGAAAATTATGGTTGCCTGGTGTAAGTAATAAACAATAATAATATGTTGAGTGAAAGCTGGCAACCATTTTGTATTTCCTTCCATCAGTTCTTTTAAAATGGCATATTTGTTTAAAAAATATGTTTTTGCAATGAATATCAGCAAATTAATTTTTCATTCAAAATTAATTACAAGTGATTACGGCTAATGTTTGATAGGCAACCTCTGTGGCATAGTGGTATGCGCGGTGGATTTATAAGACGGGGGTCCTAGGTTCGATTCCGCAGTTTGAGATTTTTCTTAATTTGTCTTGGTCTGGCTGGTGGGAGGCTTTCGCCGTGGCTAGTTACCACTCGACCGACAAAGTTGTATCGCCAAGCAATTTAGCGATCTGGTAGGATATCGTGTAGAAACCGAAAGGGGTGTGGATTTCATCCTACTCTTAACAAGTTAGCCCGCTTCCATCTTAGATTGCATCATCACTTAACAACAGGTGTGATAGCAGTTAAGGGTCAAGTTGTAGTGTATAAAAAATGCAACCTAATAGGTTAAATATAAATAATCCATTGCATACTCCCTCAATATTCGTTTAAAATTATTTTTAACAAAAAAAAATGCAGTTACCTGCAGAATCGGGCAGTGGGATCTTAGATCATTAAAATTTTACGACCTTTTGCGGTACAATTCAAAAGGTTTCAAGTTATTTGGATGGAACATTTTCATATT
The DNA here is from genome assembly GCA_034621355.1 of Mycalesis mineus. Lineage (NCBI taxonomy): Eukaryota > Metazoa > Arthropoda > Insecta > Lepidoptera > Nymphalidae > Mycalesis > Mycalesis mineus. Next base: position 8,495,939 of record CM067899.1, on the reverse strand, counting down.
TGGCTGATACGAAATCGCTGTTTCGTTATATGTACGAATTTTATTTTTGCGGACGAAATATTTTCTTCCTTTTTTATGGTTCCTATATTTTTATTTTTATGATATAATTTAATCTTATTTACTTTTATTTCATTGTATAGTAACTATCTTAATCTACGTATAGTCACATTGCTGTAAAATTTAGTGGAAATACCGTCTATAGTGGGTGTGATATAATTTATTTTTTAATTCTGACTCATCCCACTCATAAAATGGCGTCAACGCTGCGTCAGAAATTTAGTGGAATTTCAGCAAAATTTAGCGGGAAGGGCGTCTAGGCGGGCGGGCTGATATAAAAGTTACACTCAAAGTGGATAATTGCAAAAGTTAAACGTGATAACACGCCTGTAACGCTTTTTATTGGCTTCCTTTAATATTGAAAATATTTACTCACTTTCAAAATTATAAGTTTCTTGCTTAAGGCGTATAATTTGCCTCTGCCTCGTTGATATAGTGGCTTCTTATATGGCTTCGATCAAAAGGTCATAGGTTTGAATTATGGGTCGAGTTGTAGAATTAATTTGAGTTTCTGCAAAGAATTTTTGTTATTTCCCCGTGCCTCGATGAGTGCGCCAAACCGTAGGTCCCGGTCATTATCATCAACCAATCATCAAAAATGATAAGCCCGCCAGCCCACCTTGGAGCAGCGTGGTCGCTCTACCCATTACCCTCACTTACAACGTGTGAGGCCCGGCCCTGAACAAAATTATAATTGCTTGAAGTTTTAGTTCTTAGGGATAGTTTGTGCCCAATTTGTAAACTAATCAAGACGCGTATGCCCTCTTGCTGGTTGTTAACTTAGGTTACGTGTTTCATTTTATATTATACCTATCAATGAATTCACAATTCAAAATGAACAACAAGTCCTAGGCTGCGTGTTCGTCAGACCCCGGCGTACTACTGAATAAACCAGTTTTTGCTTTGATTTTGTTAATCCATCGCTGATATTAGTATCTTATAATATCACAGAGAGTCAACAGTTTACCACACAATCGCTTCTACACCGTAGGCGCGATTGCTCATGAGAACATTTACGCGAATATTCTAGGCACATAATACTTGCCAAATCTTCGTCATTCCATAAAATCTGAACGGCTGTCAGCCCTTATTCCTAACCATAGAGTTTAAATCAAGGTGGCTTTAGAAGGTAGAAGGTAAGCAAGGTCCAAGGTTCTTCCAAGTCTCATGTAATATATTTTTTTGTTTAGTTTCATATAAATATTGATTCTTTAGACATTTGTAATCGTGAAGGATATGTTGCTTAGACTTCTTATATTTTAAGGGTTCATATTTTAGATTGTATCGTTAATAGGTTGAGGTATATAATATCTAAATTAAGGCAACACACTTTAGCGTAAGTGACCGATCGAAGTCACCGGAGCACACGGCGCTCTAAACCGCAGAGAGTCATCAGTGGCTGCGGCTTACCACACGATCGCTTCTACACTGTCAGTGCAAATTCTCATGTGTGACAAGAATAAGCTACCTGCCTAGGTACATATGAGTATTTGTTTTTAGACTTCCGCGTTTATAGAAAGAAATGAAAATATGCAAGAACCACTTTTGAAGAAGACGCTTTTGCTTTGCTTTTAGGATCTTGAAATTTTTTAATAAAAAATATATTTATTTTTTTTAATAAAAAAATTCCTCCTATTCGATTTATGGCAATATCCGAGCGACCAAGCTGCTCACAGGCTTTTTTTAAGTGTGTATTTTTCCTACAACATGCTACTTTGTTATTGGTCTACTATAAATATAAATAAATGGACTGGATTTATTTATAAATGCTTAATAGTGTGTATAATTTTTTATAAGCATTGTTAAAATTTTAAAAAGAATTATAAATAAATAAATGATATACATATTAATGTACATATTTTATTTAATTGTATTTTCAGATAATAACATAACCACAGCTAAACTGATTTGGATGGAGTTTGTGTTTGTTTATAGCTTAATAAGTAACTTATGCCAATGAAAATATTAAATAGATGGTTTGTTAGTGGTATTGTAATCTCAGTTAACTAACTCTATTAGAAACTAAAAGGTAACGTTACGGACAATTAACTATTACATTTTCAACAATGGTTACCACAAATTGTCAAAATAACAACACTAAGCAGAAAAGCATTTAAACCAAAACACTTTAATTGAAGTAATTGTTGTTAGTACGAACTATTCGAGGTAATTTCGTTGAGGTTTACCGCTTTATCTCGCTTACAGCTATTAGAATAGAAAATAATCTAAGAATACGATATGTTATATAAATGGCGAAAAGTATGTGTTAAATGTAACTAGATTTGTCGTGGTTTTTAACTGACGAAAAAATTGGTTCTCAATTTAGGTATATTTTTTTTTATGTATGGCCACGCAAACCTTTTTACAGAGTTGTCCGATTTTGATAATTCTTTTTTTATTAGAAAGAGCACACTTCCAAGGTGGTCCCATTATCATGTTAGGAACTGATAATGAAATCCTGGGAAAATTAAAGGAACTCTTCAAATTTTATAGGCACACTTTCAGCGTTTTCGGTTTTAGTGTAGCGATAAATCACTAAAAAGTAAGAAATAAATTTTTTTAACAAAAAGTAGAACCGACTCAAAACGCACTAAAAAGTAAAAAATAACTTGTGTCATTTAGTTGCTTTAACTTACTTAAGCATATCTAATAGTCGGTGCCAGCCAAGGTTTCTACTTCAAGGACACTAGGACCTAGAACCCACAAACTGCTTTACTACGTTAAATAAATGTTCCTTAAACTTGCTGGCACCGACTTCATAGATATGCTTAAGTAAATCAAAGCAACTAAATGACACAGTTATTTTATACTTTTTAGTGCGTTTTGAGTCGGTTCTACTTTTTGTTATTTTCACCAAGTTAGTCAGCCCATTACTATAATCACACCTGGTGGTAAGTTAAGATGCAATTAAGGATGGCAGTGGGCTGGTTTATTAGGAGTAGGATGAAATCCACACCCCTTTCAGATTCTACACATCGTACCGGAATGCTTATTCGCTTGGCGGTTGGTAAGTAGCCACGGCTAAAGCCTCTGACCATCCAGACTTGGCCCATTTAAGGAAATCTCAATCAATCTCGTGACAAATTACCTATAGCGTATAATATGTATATTTTTAGAACCCAGAGTAGGTAATAAACGTTCAGGTAATATTTTTAGCTATAATATTTATTTATTATTTATTTAATCTAACGATCTAAAAAGAGTGACAACGTTGTTGTCCCATATTAGACGAAAAAGCTTACTGCAAAGTCAATCAATTCATGAATATATATATGTGTGGGAAACAAATAACGCAAAGTTAAGAAACAATTTTTATTTAAAGAAGTTCACAGCTCAGCTTTAGTTTATTAAACAAAATGTCTTATTTACAAATATCTGCATATTTATATTTTCAAACAGAATCAAATTCGTCTTCTTCGTTACTACTACTAAATCTCTGATTATTTAAAAATCCCTGATTATTTCCGAATTGTGGTTGAGCATTGGGAAAACGTTGATTATTCTGGAATTGTGGTTGAGCGTTTGGGAACCGTTGATTATTCAGAAATTGTGGTTGGGCATTTGGAAAAGGTTGTAATTGTGGTTGAGCGCTCGGAAACCGTTGATTATTCTGGAATTGTGGTTGTGCATTGGGAAAAGGTTGATTGCTCTGGAACTGTGGTTGTGCGTTAGGAAAAGGTTGGTTGTTCGGGAACTGTGGTTGTGCGTTGGGAAAAGGTTGATTGCCCTGGAACTGTGGTTGTGCGTTAGGAAAAGGTTGGTTGCTCTGCAATTGTGGTTGTGCATTTGGAAAAGGTTGGTTGTTCTGGAAAGTATTCGGGATTTGTTGTTGTGCAGAAGGTATTCCTTGATTATTTTGGACTGGTAGTTGTGTGTTTGGGATACCTTGATTATTCTGAATTTGTGGTTGTGTATTAGGTAACCCTTGATTGCTTTGGATTTGCGGAATTGGCAAGCCTTGATTATTCTGTAATTGAAGTTGTGCATTTGGCAAATTTTGATTATTTTGAAGCTGTTGACCACCTAAACCTGGGTTGTTCTGAATAGGTGGTTGAGTACTTGCAACAACTTGTGGTTGCTCGTTATCATTGGGGAAATTAATAGTACCAAAGACACTAGGCCTAAGAGGGTAGGATTGTGGGCCTTTCCTATTTGCCTCTAACGCTTGCCAGTTTAGGAACCAGAAGGGTTGTTTGTCTTGAGGTAGTTGTCCCAGTCTATTTACTAAATCTCTGTCTCCAAGCGCTTCGATGGGAAGGCGCTGCGTGGTTGTTGTTGTATTTTCACCAAATCTGGAAAGTTAATTATATTAAAAATTAGTACATTTATGAGGTCATATGACTTATAGCTATATTAAAGTGGAATATTTGGGGTATGAGATTTTGAGGTTTATTAATTTTTCTTTCCTCAGAGTTTGTCGTCGTTTCATTCGTTGATTTCAGTCTCTTTTCTCTTAACTTTATTAACTGCTAATATAATAAGTGTTACACAAAACCATTGCTCTCATATAATCGCTTATTAATAATTATAGACTAGCAAACGCCTATGTCACTTACCATGTTTTAGGTCTTCTTCAACGTTAAATAATAACTTACAAAAATAGATATGTTTTTAGATTTATATGAATCTTTTCCTTTATATATCATTACTGATATTTGATATTGATCGTTACATACAGTTAAATATCCTAGACCTGCCAATCTAGATTATATGAGGCAGGCCAAATCCGATTCCCCGCCAAAACCCCTCTTATGTGATGAGGGAGACCTATAAACCTATAATGTAGACCTCTCACTGTTTGGACTTACGACATTACTTGTCGCAGGGAGCCACTCGCAACAGGCGAATCGGGATCATAGTGTTTGGAAGCTCATAAATATACTCCATAAGGACATGTCCAGCAGTATACTCGATAAGCTGATGTAATGACGATGTGATAAAGAATAAAAGTATAGTTAAAAAGTTTTACCTATTTCCTAAAGTATCAACTGTAGTCGTGGTTTCTATTATAGGATAGCCCACGGGCCGCGAAGCGTATGGTGACCTCTGGCTGGAACAAACTGCAACCAGTGACGAGACCAGGATATAATGGACGGGGCCCATGTTGATTAATGTATCTGAAATTAAAACACTAATTGGTAAAGTTGTTTAATTAATTTTGTTTTTTGTTTTCGCACCATTTATCTTTGCCTGCGGGTTCTTTTTAACTCAGTTGCGGTCTCTGAAGCAGGAAATTCTCAAGTATTTGCGAATTACATTTTTGTAGGTACCTATTATACGAGATTTTTATTAAATAACTGGTGCGTTGATTCCAAGGTGTCAGATATTTCAATAGCGTACAATTCTTAAAAATAAAACCTTTTTGAGATTAAAATATTTTTGAAAATTCTAATAAGCCATAACACCGAATCGAAACTAGAGACAAAGGTGTAAACCTATTATAAGTGAAAAAACTATAAAACATTTCTCATAAGAACCTCCCTTAAACATTTTAAAAATATTAGTAGCTTTGGTCTGCCTATTTTTAGACCCCAAACTTATCCACGCCTAAATCGTTTGCGTATTTTTTAAATAATAATGAAGTATTTTAACGCTTTTCTCAATTCAACGAGTATATTTTTTTTTATTGTAATTTCAACATAACGTGCTATTAATTAAAAATACTTCATATTCGTTACCAAATAATACATTTTTTATATCCGAAAAACATTACGCGTTCAAAAATATTGAACCGTTGAGTGTTGAAAAAAAAAATAGAAACTATATTTGCACAGACATCCATTCCTCATGCGTATCTATAAAATATCTTGAACAATATTGTTATAAGGAAAGGTCATGCAAAAACTAGATTTAAGTATTTACATACATAATATAGACATTTTTCACTAATATAAGGTAAGAGCATTAAGTCGGACCGTAACGAATCGGGGCGCAGAACAAAAATCCGTTAAAATCGCTTGTTTTTTTTACAGAATTGTCCGATTTTGATAATTCTTTTTTTAATATGAAGGATGTTAGGATCTGATGATGATATCCTGGGAAAAATGAAGGAACTCTTCAAATTTTATACGCACACTTGCAGCGATTTCGGTTTTTGTCTCGGTATCGGTAGCTTTTTGGCTACTAGTGTCGCATAATATACTATGACAGTATAGTACGAGTACGTTACGTGGCGATAAATCACTAAAAAGTAAGAAATAAATTTTTTTTTACAAAAAATAGAACCGAATCAAAACGCATTAAAAAGTAAAAAATAACTGTGTCATAGTTGCTTTAATTTACTTAAGCATTTAAAATTTTTTATTTTATTCTTACCAGTACTATAAAGGCGAAAGTTTGTATGGATGGATGGATGTTTGTTACTCTTTCACGCAAAAACTACTGAATGGATTTTGATGAAGCGTCACAATAATATAGCTTACATATAACACTCATATTTAATCTCGAAACTCCCACGTGAATGAGAACTACGCGGTCGAAACCGCGGGCGTCCTCGAGTATGGAATAAAGCACAGTATGCCGAAGTGCAGCGGGTCAGATTTTAGCGCGCCAGATTTTGGTGTTATACATTGTAGCGTAGTTTAATCGACGCCTTACACGGTGTAGGAATGAACAGCTTTGTGTTACGAGCAAGTCTTGAGTTTTAAAATGAAAAGATTACGAAAAAGGAGTTGAATAAAGATGTTTGCTGTCTCATACTGTTTTCAGTTACCTAGCCCATCCAATGAACCAACGAGGCAGTCGTGGAAAATGCCAATGTAAAAGGGCTATTATATATTACTAGCGACCCGCCCGAGCTTCGCACGGGTCCAATGCTGGTACCAACAATGCGATCACCAAACGCTCGTCCCTGCCGTTTCAATCTAACATATCTTGGAAAATATTCACTTAAATTACATGCTGTAGATGACAATAGTGATCTATATTGAATGCACAAAGTATTTAAGATACTCAATTGGATAAGGATTAATACAGTATTGCTAAAAATCTTAAAAAAGCCATTGCTTTTGGTTGAAAGTAAAAGATAAAAAATGATTTTTTTGGGTTATACTTAAGATATAGACATATACCATATCGGACATTTTTGTTGACTTTTTATAGTTGTGCAATATTGTAAAACATTATTTTGATATATCTCCTAGGGGTTAGCCAGCGTTTGCAATGTAAGCTCAAAAAAGCGTTAATTTACGACATCACATTTGAAACCTCTAAAATTAATTATTATCAGTGTTTTTCTACTACATTGTGCATGTATTATACACATAAACTTTCCTGTTGAACCACTCTATTTGATAAAAAAACCGCATGAAAATCGGTTGCGTAGTTTTAAAGATTAAAGCATACATCCGGACAAACAAACAAGCGACTTTGTTTTATACTATGGAATGATAGTACACGTACATTTATCAAAATAATTTTCTTGTCTTTTATCGAAGGCAGAGTATTGTTTTAGTCGGATTAAAGCGGTCAACCGTTTGCTGGGCGGACCGGTTTGTGCGTGATTCCTCATTTATATGGAAATTAATTCGAGTGACGCACACAGTACCGGGGGATTTAATTAGTGATTAATGCGTATTCCGTATAAATAACCAGAAGACGCAAGTTCTTGGGTTGGGAAAGTGTGACTAATCCTTTGTTACTGACATTAATCAATTGATGCAGATCAAGTGGTGTACTTAAATCAGTCTTTTGGAGAGCATATTTAGCGCAATGATGTTAGATTGTTCATAATATCTGGAGAGCCTCCGCATCTTCTTAGAATGCATTTATCCACTATATAGTTAATAACATACTTTGTCCAAAAATAAACTTTTTCTGAAGAAAACGAGCGTCATCTTTTTAGCCGACGAAAAAAAACAGAGGAGGTTCTCAATTCGACACGTATATTATATATTTTTTTTTTATGTATGACCACGCATAACTTTTTACAGAGTTTTCCGATTTTGATAATTCTTTTTTTATTAGAAAGGGCATACTTCCAAGGTGGTCCTATTGTCATCATGTTAGGATCTGATGATGATATCCTGGGGAAATTGAATGAACTCCTTAAATTTTGGAGGCACGCTTACAGCGATTTCGGTTTTTGTCTCGGTATCGGTAGCTTTTTGGCTACAAGTGTCATATAATATACTATGACAGTATATTAAGAGTATGTTACGTGGCGATAAATCACTAAAAAGTAAGAAATAAAAATTTTTAACAAAAAATAGAACCGACTCAAAACGCACTAAAAAGTAAAAAATAAGTGTGTTATTTAGTTGCTTTAATTTACTTAAGCATATCTAGGAGTCGGTGCCAGCCAAGGTTTCTACTTTAAGCATGTTACCTAGAACCTACAAACTGCTTTACTACGTAAAATAAATGTTGCTTAAACTTGGCTGGCACCGACTTCATAGATATGCTTAAGTAAATTAAAGCAACTAAATGACACAGTTATTTTTTACTTTTTAGTGTGTTTTGAGTCGGTTCTATTTTTATTTAAAATTTTTTATGTATTCAACCAATATTCTTTTCTATTCAAATAAACTTGTGCAAGTAGTAGGTGGCTGGTATCTATGAGTTCAAGGGATTTTAGCACGAATCGTGCAGCAATTTAAATTATAACTGTGAATGGCTATAACATGAAATTGTTACAGATTAGCGAATTTTCCAAGCTTGACTTTGATAGATTTCCAAGCTTGACTAAGATAGCTCAATGATTTAAGGGCTAAACTCTAATCCTAGAACCAATCTTAAAGCCCTTTTTTGTCTTCAATATTTTCCTAAGAAAGAAACTCATAAGGAGGAAAGGAAATCTTAGTTTTGAATGCTACAAAAGCAAGATACATCTTTGTTTCAACAACAATAATTTTTGGCTGTGTTTAAAATGACTTTTAATAAAAAGAAACATCCTGTATTCTGTTAAACATATCACGTGCGAACTTTTTATCATCAGATTTGACATTCAGAACTAGCTCTAATTTTGTGTTTGAAATGAACCGGCTTGAGAACTGGTTCTTTATTTTGTTATGGAATTAGTTTGTTTTTGTCTATGCCGTGTGAAACTTGACTGTGTGTCTCATCTGATGTTAAGTGATAATGCAGTCAAAGATGATATAGCGTACAAATAGATAACTTCAAAGGGTTATTCAACTTGGCCGGTTTTTATCGTGAGGCTAATCACAAATTATGGGAGGAACAATTGTTATGATCTTTAATTTAGATTACAGATCTTAGATACAGGCTTGGGCATGTAATAATGTTTTTCTGGCGCAGGTCGCTACGCTTTGCATAAATAGTATACCTACTCATAAAAGTATGTCCTAATAAATATGTTCCTCACTCTGGACCTCTGACCACCGGTTGCTTGGGCCCCCGGGCCCCGCAGAGGCGGATTGGATTTTTTTTATAAATTTTTAATCATGTTTTTTGCATAACTTTTTATAAGCATTGTTAATAAATAAAAATATATATATATATACCTAAACAATAGTAATACTATATGTTTCACTATGTATTTTTTATTTCTTTATTATTAAATGTTGCACATAATTAATTATACTAATGACTGTGACGTCACCCAGGTCTCAGGTCTTATCCAGGTCTCATAAAAGTTAATTAATTTAAAGTATAAATCTTAATTGGCAACACCGTTATTTTATATGTTTATGGATTTTAAGGAAAATAACAAAGTTATGTTGATAGTTATTATATATGCGAACCGTTTTATGTATATATTCGTTTTGACGCCTCCGTGACGCAGTTGTATGCACGGGGGATTTATAAGACTGAGGTCCTGGGTTCGATTCCCGGTGTGACAGATTGAGATTTTCTTAATTTGTCTTGATCTGGCTGGCGGGAGGTTTTCGCCGTGGCTAGTTACCACCGTACCGATAAAAACGACCGCCAAGCGATTTAGCGTTCCGGTACGATGTCGTGTAGAAACCGAAACGGGTGTGGATTTCATCCTACACCTAACAAGTTAACCCACTTCCATCTTAGATTGCATCATCACTTAACATCAGGTATGATAGCAGTCAATGCGAAACTTGTTCTTTATAAAAAAAAGTATATACCTTAGTTTTACTTAAATACTAGACAAAAATAATTTAATACAAGCGTGGAAAGTTAACGTTTTGCCAACTTTCGAAAATTATCAACTTATTTTATGATCATTACCATCAGGGCAAGGTTTCTTCTCTTTTATGAGCGAGAGATATTTGCAGCTTACACCCAAATTGCTAATTCAATGTAGACTGGTGGGTTTAGAGCTTAAAGTGATAATGTTTGTCTGTAACGGATAATAAATTATAACTGTTCCGTTATCCTTTCTAATGACACTTAACAACGACCCGCGTGTGATCTTTCGTATCTTTTAAAACTGTACTTATATAGAAACGTTTCTAACTATAACGGCGGTTATACGGCGCTAACATAATATTATATTAAAACACTGTTTTTGGAATGTATGAAAAAACTATATTTGATGTCACACTCAAAATAAAATTCACACATTCCAAAATTACATCAAGTAGTAATACATAATTGCTTTTTTAAATATCTGTTTCTGTTATCTGTTTTTCTATAATTTTACTTTTATTTCATTTCATTAATTTAATTTCATTTAATTTTTACAATAACGTTAAAACTATAATAGACTTTTAGTTTTATACATTTTTATTGATTATTTTAATAATTATAAATAAATAAATATTATAGGACAATTACACACATCGCTATATAGCATCAAAGTAAGCTTAGGTAGCTTGTGTTATGGGTACTATGATAACTGATGAATTTTTTTATATATAAATACTTATAATATATAAATAAACACCCAGACACTGGAAAACATCCATGCTCATAACACAAACATTTTTCCAGATGTGGGAATCGAACCCACAGCCTAGGACGCAGAGGCAGGGTCACTACCCACTGCACCACTCGGCCGACAATAATAATTGATAATATTATCATTTAATAAGTTTATCATCACTTTGCGCTGTTTCGCGGTGCGGTTGCGGTTAAATAAAGCGATGGTTTACAGTTAAGTATTTAGGTATCTTTTCATAAACAACACTTTTACGTCTATTTCTAAACGATTTGGAAAATTGAGGCAACATTCTAACATTCTAACAATTTAAATACAAATTCATATACATCGAATATGATAGTTTATGCATCGGATACAGTTGCTCTAAATAGCTTCTTAGCTTGCTCTAAATAATCTGTCTGTCATTTCCTTTATCACAATCGGTTCAGTTTTTAATCGCTAAATATGTTGTAATACAGTACACATGAACATATTATGATTAAATTTATTGTAGTCGGTGAATAAAATATATCAAATTATATCCGAATTTCGTGCCAAAAATGTGTTCCTCCGTTTTTTTATTAGTAATTTAACAAATTTTATTTACCTATTTAGAAAATCCAAAACAATGGATTCACACCCACACTTTTCACTTTTTTTGATACCTTAATTTTTTCTCATACAAAATTGAATTTAAACTCGCCACCTTTGACAATCTCACACAAACTGACTTCAAATGGAGAAACAGAATAATTTATAAATACTCGACAGCTATTAAGAAAACTTATGAGACAGACATATGAAACCACTTAAGAGAGAAAAAGACAGTAACACCAATTAACACTGCAGGTAAACTAGTCATCGATTTCATCTGTTAGTCGTGGGGTTTTCCTTAAAGGGGACAATTTTTAATGGGTTTTTGTGAAATAAAAATTTTAATAATTTAAACCTTAGTTTATTAATTAATCTTGTAATTTTGAACTACGACTAGAATCACAATTTTCCAAAACAAGTCTTTAAAAGTTCTTGCGATTTGTCGGTATGTTTTGTATTTGTTTTGACGACCTCCGTAGCGCTGTGGTATGCGTGGTGAATTTATAAGATATATAGAGGAGGTCCTAGGTTCGTTTCCAGGCCTGATTGAGATTTTGTTAATTGGTCTAGGTTTGACTGATACGAGGCTTCGGCCATTGCTAGTTACCACCCTACCGAGTAAGACGTACCGCCAAGCAATTAAGCGTTCTGGATCGATGTCGAATAGATGCCGAAAGGGGTATTGATTTCACCTTACTGATACTTTTTACCCGACTTCGTCAGAAGGAGGGTTATGTATTTCGAGCGTATGTATGTATGCCCATTTCTTCGGCACGCGCTACAGCCTAAACGACTGAACGGATTTTGACATGTGAGGTGTCGTTGAATTTATGAAAATTGTGGTAGTGACATAGGCTATATAAATTTTCAAAACGGCGGCTGTAAATGGGGGAAAAAAGGGGGAATGTGTGTATTTCTTTCTTCTATCTTAGCAATATTGGTGTCAAATGAAAGGTTGTAAAAAGACCATTTCAAAAATATAAATATCATATCATTATATATTGCCGTTTTGACAAAAAATGGCATAAAGTGAAAAGAAGTCTCAAATAAAATTATTATTATAAAAACAAAAACCCGACTGCATAGAAATTCCTTGTTTTTCTCTTTTCAGTTCATAACTTCTATGCAGTCGGGTTTTTTGTTTTTATAATAATAATTTTATTTGTCAAAGAAAAGAGTAATGAAACGCGTAAATATGCATACCGGTCGGAGGTTGCACAGCACAAAACTAACTGCTTCCGAAATAACAGACACATGAAGCGGAATACCTACATCTCAGGTTGATAACCATAAAGCAGAATTTTGCAGGACGGGTTCCTTGCTCGCTGCGAAGTGTTACTCTGTTTATAGACGATGGTTTGCCACTTACCATCAGATGGTTGTTCAGCTCAGTTCACAGATTGAATTAGTGATGATTTTATTAACATTAGTTATACATATTCAAAATAATATTTCGTCCGAAGCATTGCTTAAATAAATACAATATTTGGAATTGAAAATCAAGTAGACTTGTAGATACAAGCAGTTTCAAAAGTTCCTTAATAAAAGTAAAATCTTTGCTGTTGGTGTTATATTATGCAAAAGGAAACACAACAACAAACACCTGTGTCATTAATTACAGTTTTGCGGTTATATCAATACGAACGTCATTTTCAAATGATTCATACAAATCTAGACTTCAAATTAATACCTATCAGCATAAATGAATACCTATTGCAGCAGACTCATTTCTGCCTATGCCTACCGCATCCTTATGAAGTTACCTCGATACTGCAGCGCATCGAGTATGTTCGCCGAAGCGGCAATGCCCGATTTCTTTGCTGTTATCAGAGCGCGGATATCTTCCCTCTGGGAAAGGTTGCGCAACTCTGGTAACAGCATCCTCCAGATAGTCAGTCAGGACATAAGTAGCCCTATAATGACGCATTGGATCTCAGTACATCGAGATCCAAATAGGAAGTAGTTTTAGTATGATATTTCAGATGTTCCTAAAATGTACCGTTTTTACCCGTATTTTATTTATATTTACTATTATTATTTCACACTAGCGATCTTCTTGATTCTTAGCCATAATGCCGTACTGTAGTTACAGTTTGAGGACTAGACACGACCGAAGTCACAGACGTGCGCTAGTAAGTACGATATTACGAGTACGTATTTTTTAAGCGCCGGCATCATAAGTAATCGCCACGCATCGTCGATATTCATTGTTTACGTCTAGAAAAAAAATTACCCAAAAATAATTAGGATTAGGAATAGATGTTTTGAAGATACTTAGAAAGGAATTTCACTGTATCCTCATCATCATTATTATCAGCCTATTAACGGCCCACTACAGGGCCAGGCCTCCCTCCTTATAGGAGAGGGGATATGGAGCGTACACCCACCACGCTGCTCCAATGCTGGTTGGCGGGCTTAGGGTGATAATGTTTCATTTGTTAACTATCACTATCAGATGTTGATTATAGTGACCGAGACCGACGGCTTAACGTGCTCCCCGAGGCACGGGGGTGTAACACCACCAACTTCCAGACTCCGGGCTTGGAATGTGCTGAACATTTCATAGAAGAATGAAAAAGCTCAGAATTATTCAGTGACCCGACCTAGGAATTGAACCCAGGACCTCGTGATCGAAGCCATACATGCTAACCATTAGACCAACGAGGCGTGTCCTTGTATGTTTCCATTTTAACTCAATAAATTGTTTTTTACATTTCGAAATACCTGACGTACCTAATCTCAAGCAAACTGTAGTCTTATTTATTTTATTGGAAAGAACTGTAAATCAATTATTAATCCGTCAAGGTTGATTTACTATCGAATGTGATATTTGCGAAGGTAAGTTGGTTTACTAATATTTTAGTTAAAATAATAACAAGAAATTTAAAGAACAATTAGAATGTTTGGTTTTTTAATATTTTAGTTAAAATTACTCGAAAATAACAATTAACATTGACCTTAATTTTCTAAGATCTAGTAATGTAGTAGTAAATAAAAATTTCCAATCATAAACAACATTTTTCCACAACTACATGAGTACGCGAGCTAATTTTAGTGTTTTGAAAATAAATTAAAAAAAGTACTCGAAACACCATATATTTGACTTTTGAGTTACCAGTAAGAACCTTAAACTCACTAGTTTTGTTCAAAATAGAAAAAGAAGAAGTTGGAAGTGGAAGGCGCAATCGTTTCTGGATTATTCACATCTGATTTCATTCTGATTAAAGACCAAGTCAAGAGTAAATTAAACGACGTACTATTACGACGTACGTATTTGACGACCTCCGTGGCGCAGTGGTATGCGTGGTGGATTCATAAGACGGAGGTCCTGGGTTCGATTCCCGGTGGGGTAGATTGGGATTTTTCTTAATTTGTCTTGGTCTGGCTGGTGGGAAGCTTTCGCCGTGGCTAGTTACCATCCTACCGACAAAGACGTATTGCCAAGCGACTTAGCGTTCCGGTACGATATCGTGTAGAAACCAATAGGAGTGTGGATTTCATCGTACTCCTAACAAGTTAGCCCGCTTCCATCTTAGATTGCAACATCGCTCAACATCAGGTGTGATAGCAGTCAAGGGCCAACTTGTAGTCGATAAAAAAAAAGTACTTGTATGAAAGGTTAAATGAAATTGAAGACGCAAGAGATGCATGCAAGGATCGTGGCAAGTGGATGGACGTGGTCTCTGCATACCCCTATGGGAGTGACAAAATAATGTAATAAATAAAAAATCTACTTACTATTTCGTTTCCCACCGTATTTAAATGTTTTACACTGCGCATTGGATTTTAAAACGATACAGTGATCCAAGAGAATGGTCTATGCTACGTATTGTTAGTATAATAAAGAATGACGTCGTCAAGATTTCTACGCGGACGAATTCGCAAGCTTCCGCTAGTTTGTTACAATATGTATGAGGCACAAATCTTATATTCATGACCGCATTCTTCATCACACGCTGGCGTTGATCCAAAAGAGACCAAATTGTTTTTGTTTGTCCGTTGACAGCAATCGACTTAACTTTGTGACTATAAGGAAAAATATTATTATTGGAAAAGTTTGCGCTAGGATGCGTCTGTACCGGAAAATAAAGTGGTGTAATTAAGTAATTTTTTTACGTATACTTGCTTCTTTAAAAAAATGTTTTATTAATATTTTCATATATTATTTTATCTTAGTTGATAGCCTCCGTGGCGCAGTGGCATGCATAGTGTATTTATGAGACGCAGGTCCTGGGTTCGATTACCGGCTGAGCTGATTAAGGTATTCTGTTTTAGTTGAGGTTTGGTTTTTTTTTTTATAGTGTATAGGCTAGCGCTTGGCTTCGATCACGCCTGATGGTAAGCGAAGATGCAGCCTGCGGTGCAACGCGCTTGCCTAGAAGGTGCCTATTCACTCTTGACTTAAAGGTACCCATATTGTAGGTGGTAGGGAAAACGTGAGCTGGAAGGGCATTCCATATTTTCGCAGTTCGAATCAGGAACGAGGAAGCGAAACGTTTTGTACTCGTACACGGAATATCGACTACGTATGGGTGCAGACTACTACGATGCCTAGCAGTTCTATGGTAAAAGGGCGAGGGGGGAACAAGATCGAAAAGTTCCTGTGCACACTCTCCAAAATATATTCTGTAGAATATTTTCTGGTTGGTGGGAGGGAGAAGATATATACTTTTATACTTGTTAGTTTTTATTTTGATAAGAATGTACAATGGAATTTGTCTCAAGCTGCATGCTTGGCAGAATGCCTACTGGAAATGTAGCAAATTAAATCGTTATAGTTCAGTGATCCGCTTATACAGGTACTATGAGGATTATATAGGATTCAAGACCCGAGTCAGAACATAGGAACAAAAGTTACTTAGTTTTGGTTTTTCGAAATTCTTAGTAGAACTAGAATTGGGACGAAAGAGAGAAAATAGAGATTTTGAAAGAACACTTGAGCATTATATTATTATTTTCTGCAATTATATGAAAAACTATACAACTCTAGTTTTTAAATAAAATTGATCTAGAAATAATACGGTCTGCAAGCTGATACTTTGTCATAAATAGCCGTACGTATATCTCCCACTGAAAATTAGCGCTGCAGCTTGCTGAAGCATTGTGCTGAGTGTGAGACCTTTATTTGGTCAGTATTTTTTCCCTTTTTATTATATTTTTAGTTTGTATTTCTGTATTTTTTTGTGCATTTATTCTGACCACATAAAAATCATTTTCCTTCTGTCTTCTTTAATTTACAGTTTTGAGAAATGATTTATAATTTTAAAATTTACATTCACGAGTATGTCTTAATATCTATAATAATCTGTCTTAATTGTTTAATAAATACTTAATCGATATATTCTGCACTTATCATAAACATTATATAACTGAAAATTTACTAAATCACAATATATTTTTCCGAAATTAGTATCGAATTTGGCTTTCATGGTTTATTTATTTATGACGTCCTATATAATTAATTTTGTACTGTGTCATATAGTTTTTACTCTGATTTAAATAGAATTGTGAGAAATTCATTTTATTAAATTAAATTCTTAAAAGTGATTTTTTTTAAGTTACAGCGTTTAACTAGCATTGATAGACAATATAAAATAGAGAATATAAACAAATGTTTATTAAAACATAATTTATTAATTATTATAATCATGATAATCAAACGCATTAGATACTACGAGTTTCTCCCTAAAAATATTCTTCATGAGATGGCGTTGACAGAACTGAAGCGGTACTTCTACGTAACCTGCAAATATTAAAAAGTATATAATTATTTAAACAAGATGTCATCTTTAAATTGAAGAGTCATTTTAACAAGAATCCTCACTATTGTTGTACCTTGGTAAATAGGCGTCATTCCTGGTTAAAAAAATCAAACATGCATAATTATGACATCGTTCGCAGTTGAGGCCGTGAAAAAGTGGAAAGGCGGAGAGGCCTTGTTAGTGGATAAACAATGGATTTAATTCCCGCAATTTTTGATAATATGCTTATTATATTTATTGTATTATTGAGTCCTTGTCTGCAATTAGGCCTGATTGTAACTGATAATGCAATCCAAGATAAAAGTGGACTAACTTGAAAAATTATACATCGTTAAGAATATTTCGGTTTCTAAACGATATTGTTACGGAACGCTAAATGGCTTGGCGGTACGTCTTTGTCAACAGGGGGCTTTGGGTGGTAACTAGCCATGGCCAAAGCCTTCCACAAACCAGACCAGATGTGACGACCTCCGTGGCGCAGTGGTATGCGCGGTGGATTTATAAGACGGAGGTCTCGGGTTCGATTCCCGGCGGGGCAGATTGAGATTTTTCTTAATTTGTCTTGGTCTAGCTGGTAGGAGGCTTTCGATTTGACTAGTTACCATCCTACCGACAAAGACGTATCGCCAAGCGATTTAGCGTTCCGGTACGATGTCGTGTAGAAACCGAAAGGGATGTGAATTTTCGTCCCACTCCTAACAAGTTAGCCCGCTTCCATCTTAAACTGCATCATCGCTTAACATCATGTGTGATAGCAGTCAAGGGCCAACTTGTAGTCGAAGAAAAAGAAAAAAAAAAAAGACCTGACCAATTAAGAAAATCCCAATCGGCCCAAACTGGCACTTATCGCTGCGCCACGGTAAAAAGAAGAGTTGCACGGTGGTACGTTTTAGAAAATTTAAACCTGAATATTCTTCATGTCCTCTACAATTAATCATGTCAAGATAACACCCATTATTGAAGGTCCGGTACACGTAGTCTCTATATTTAGAAGCTCCACAGACCGGTCTGTAATGGTTCGGACAGAAAACTGGACAGGACTCCCCGTAAACTCGACGTGAAACCGAGAAATGATTGTTTATGCAGAAGCGCAGAGGTGTTTTCACGAAATCTGTTAAATAAATGAATACCTTTGATTAATATTGTGTAATACGATTATGCGAATTTACAACTATCTTGTTGGTTCAGTGGTTGGGTTATGCTTTGGATTTGGAGGTCCTGGATTTGAACCCTATATCAGGCTATGAAGTATTGGGCTATTCTTTTTTCTTTCGTCTTAGCCGTTGGGAAGTGGACCGCAGACCAACGAGGGTGTTCAATTAGTATTATGTTTAATGTGGGTTATTTTAAATATAAATTGGTAAACATGTTGCTTTTATGTCATAATCGTTATTATCAACCTACTAACGGCCCACTACAGGGCCACACCACGCTGCTCCAATGCGGGTTGGCGGGCTTGGGGTGATTTGTTCATTAACGATCACTATCAGATGTTGATGACAGTGCTCTCCGAGGCACGGGGGTGTATCACCACAATTTGCCGAATGATGAATTAAAAACTCAGAATTATTCCGGTAACTCGAACAATTACTCAAACCCAGGACCTAGTGATTGAAGCCACATCGGCTTACCACTAGGCCAACGAGCCTGTTAATATTTATATCATAAATATAATAAACATAATGTTTTAAATATACATGTTTTTTGTATACTAATGAAAGAATATTACATTTACATTTACGCTTTTATCAAATTTCTTTTACCCCAAAAAATACATTAAAAGGAGAATGCCATACAATGTATAGGACTTTAACCCACTAATAAAAACATATTGTACAACAATGTATTATGCACCATTTTATTAAATTTTTTTTACTATTTAATATAAATTCCGTTCAAAAGCTCTATAACTTGGAGTATTCGACACGAGCCTAATGTTGGTTATCGTCCACTTCCGTATTATTGTTACGTATCTATAGTTGTCACACTGACATAAAAGATGCAAGGCTTTATTAAATACATTTTTAAACAGGCTTAACGACTCAGATACTAGCCTCCTAAAGCCCACTTTTGGTGAATATTCAATAAAAACGATTTAAAAGGCTAGAATCCAGTGAAACAATAAAGATTTAAAAATGCGTAAAGAGTGTAAATGAAATGGAAATAGTTAAATTACTTTTTTAACAGAATTTTATTCCGAGGTCCAACAGTAAAAATGTTTTATTGTAAAATATTTATTTAATAATAGGTTATTTTCAGTATATTTACAATTTGTGTTCTATCTGGGTTAGGATCTGGCATTCTCCTTTATATTATAAATACAGCATCAGCTTTATTATTTAAATTTTAAATAGAACACATTAGTGCTTAATGTAGCGTTGCAAATAAATGGAAGTAAGAAGATTAAGTTATGCCATTAGGTACGCAAAGTAAAACCGTATAGCCGCGCCAGGAATTTTGGCAAGCTCTTAGACTAATACGAGTACGTGCTCGACTTAGAAATGCAGTCAGCTCTTTATACACTCAATTTAACTGTGCAACTAGAAGAATATTAACTAGACTTAAACTATTAATTTCAAGGTCTTTTTATGTTTTTTTATTCATTTTTATCGAAAACTAGCTAAAATAGTTTACGAATACCTGGTTAATCGAGCTTTGCCAGGCACGTTTATTTCGAAATAATAAGTTTTCTAAAAACTAGCTAGATCGATTAATCGCCCTTGAATACAAAATTTCATGAAAATCGTTGGAGCCGTTTCCGAGGTTCAGATTACATAATAACATCAGACGCTACTTAAGTTAATCTAATGACCAATCAACACATCTTAAGCTAATTAAATAAAATTTACAATTTTAACTAACCTTTAATAATAGTCTGTCATTTATCTAAGCGTTTATATAAAATACCGCATATTTTAAGACAAGACATATTACAAATATGATATGTCAGGTAGATTTTTTGAAAAAATCCGTACCTACGCCAACTGATAAATTAAATTGGAATTTCCTGAGGAAAAATATAAGATAGGAAAAATAAATAATAAATTAAGGAAAACTTTAGCGATCACTCACAGCTTGGTACGAAGATAAAGGAAATCGTACCAAGTTAATGACGATGCATTTAGTTAATGCTCTGCAGCTGGCGGTCTAAAGTTCAGAGTTCAGACTTGACTTTAATTGGTTTCCTAAACTTTTGTTTACAAGTATTGCCCTTCTACTAGAGATTTGTACAGACTCCGCTTCAATCGAAGTGATCCCCGAAGTTCCTGCTCGATCAACATTCCAAAACCGATTTGGTATCGAAAAATATCATCATCATTATTGTGAGCTACTCATACTTTTTTTTTTCTTTGCGAGGAGGAAAATAACCCGAGAATGATATACGAGGAAGTTTTAAAGTTTCTCCCATAACCGACAAAATATCAGAGTCAAGACTCAGATGGTACGGTCACGTAATGCGTAGGCCCGACGATTATGTGGTGAAAAAGTGCCTTTCCATGGCTACAAGAAAAAGGGGTAGGGGAAAACCCCAAACTACTTGGATGACAAATGTCCAAAGAGACATGCAACGGCTCGGCCTCAATGACGTAGACGCGAACACAAGATCTACATGGCGCCGCATGATAAGAAAAGCCGACCCCGCGTTACGTAAAAAAAAAAAGACAGCATGCAATATTGGTATATAAATTTTAAATATAATAGTTGAATAATATTTTATCCAAGTTTGTAGAAACATGGGACTTAAGAGATACCTTAAATGCGTTTATATTATTTATCTCCTTTAAGGAGTTAGGCAGATTGTTGTATAACTGAGCACCTTCACATAATATTTTTCCAAATGTTTTTGTCCGTGGATACCTAACATTTATTTTGTGCTTGTTTCTGAGATTGTGTTTATTTGTGCTGATATTAAATGTTATGTTGGAATGTAGGGTTTTGGTCATAATTTTTTTATTAGAATTATATATATTATTATAGAATATAGAATATTGTATGTGTATAGTTGTGTGATGTTAAATAGTTTTGTTTTGTTGTATAGATCTCTTCGCCTCTTTGCTTCAATAATGTGGTATCTTGAAAAGTGGAATTTTACAGGAGAGGGTTTTCAAACATTCAAAAAATAATTGTGAAGCATATACTATTTTTTTACAGTAATTATATAATATACTATAAAGTATGACTTATTAACTAAAAGAAAACGTATTAAAAAACTGATGTTTTAGAAGTTTAGTAAGAAATTGGCTTTATTTAAAAAAAAGGGGCAAACATGTCACATTGTTCTTGCAAATACATAATAAAATAAGTGTTTCAAACTAAGTTGTCACGTTTTTGATAATATTATTTTGTTTATGAAACTGAGTTATATTATGAGGACACATTGTTGAAATAAAATAATATAAAAAAATCAGTATCAATCTTTATTGGAAACAGTACAATTGCAAAATGCACTTCAAAATTCACAATGAAAGATCTTATGACTATCTACTAATATCACAATTTTTATGGAGAAATTAAATTATTAGCTTAATAGTTTGTACTTATGAATAATCAGTCTCTAATAATTGAATCATACCTTATTGTAACTAAGTAAACATTGAGTATTGTTGAAGAAACGAGAAAATCTTATTCAAGAGTTTACATTTACAAATACAATATAATTGCAAGAATTATTCATTAACAACATCTAACTCGTCATGGACGTAAAAAGAATAATTTTAACAAACTAAAAAATAAAACGAATCTCAAAAATAATTCAGTACTGCTTGTTAACAAATAAAAAATATAAATTTTGCAAAAATATATTGTCCTTACAATCAAATGATAACACACTATCTTACAGTGTGTAACAGTCTTAGTTATGTTTTGGCTTAAATGTTCATAATATCAGCCTTTTATAATCACTTAAATTATAAAAAATGGCTTTTCTTAAAAGCTACAAACTTTCATAAAATGACCTATGGTATCTGGGAATAAGATCTTTATTTATCTTATCTGATATCCCAGGTTTTTGGACATATCCATTTTTTAATTCGACGTTGGTGTTCCTTTTTTTTTAATAACAATTGTTTTTTTGCCATCGCTGATGAATTTTGAATCACTGCCAAGAACCATTCCGAAGTCTTCTGTAGGTGTATGAATAACAATTTCTTCTGAAACAACATCTTGGTTTCTTACGCTATTATTAGCTACTTCTTCGTCAGAATCTGAACCATTTTGAGGCTCCATAACTTCATAAACTATGAAGTTATGGAGCCTCAAAATGGGTCTTTAACTGAACCGTCGCTATCTGTATACAAAATAATAATGGTTGGAATATAATTATGATGAGGCAAATTAAAAAAAATACAACACTAGTGAAATTTACTTTCAACAAAAGACGTATTAGATGAGCTGCTTGATGATGAGTCGCTTGAAGAACTACTGCTGCTGCTCGTCGAATCACAACGAAGGCGATTAGATGTTGGTGATGCCGCTTTTTTTTTGTTGCATCATCAACATTTAACGTTGCTTCTTCTATCTTTGACCGTGCATCCCCTGAGTTTAAAGTAACGGCCTTATCTAAAAAAATTTTTTTAACTAAATGTTTAATTTTAGTACGATTGAAAAAATATGTATAGTAAACTTAGTGCCTAGAATAGAATACCGCGCACAGAAAAGTTGAAAATTACATGTAGGTAGGACACGTACACCAAACACGCTTTATAAAGTAGAAGGGGAATACTAAATCAGCCGCGTGGGGGGCGGTGCCGGAGTTTTAAAGACCATCCATAGTTAATATACAAATATATACCTGCACTTGTCCCTGCAACAGGTGTGTTCGAGTTGTCCGTTGTCAATACAAGATTAACAAGAGACGAATATCTTAGCATTCCATGGATTCACCGTGCGGGTGCCGGGTCCATCGCGTGGCTGAGAGAAAAACTCCGAACAGAGCCCGAGACTTGTGACACGGGTGTAGGTTTAAGGGTACCCTTAGTGACGCGCGTCAACACTCACCTCCTCTGTTCAAGTTATTCTCCCTGCCTAGCCAAATTCGGAAGGACCCTACTAGAGCAGCTTTGGACACTCGTTCCAATATGGAGCTCACTAAACTTCTAGTAAGGCCAAGGTCTTTTAGCAGGTTGTAGAGAGACTTCGCTGGTATACCCCTCGCACCCACTTCTACCGCGTATAAACTAACCACATAACCATTTTTGGTTAGTTCATTAGTAAGGTCATAATATTTATTCACTTTAAATACATGGTCTTTAGGGATGTTTGTTTCCCACGGCACTGTGAGCTCAACAAGTACTATACGCTTGACTTGTTTGGAAAAAATAAATATGTCCAGTCTAGATGTCGTAATAGCTAAGTCTTCCGGGATTTTATAGTGCTTTTCATACGTGTCCATTAATATAGTCCAATCAGGAGCAGAGCCCAGAATAGATCGCGAATTCATCTGAAAAAATATGTGCAACTAGTTATTTGTTTTAGCATCAACATAGTAATATTTTGGAATATTACTGGTCAAATTCACTCGTGTTTAGTTCAATAACGGAACATCAGCAGATAACTATTACTTGATTTTAGTATTAGGAAAAGTTTTATCAAATACAATGTTGTATCTCATGATAACACGTAGCAAAATTCTCATTCTTTCGGCAACAATGTGATATGACCAATTAAAACAATGAAGACATGACACACATTTCTCTACAACACTGTGTCAACCCACAATACCACATTTTAGAATAAGAAATAAGAATTGAAACATAACATACCTTTGCAACCACATAGTGATAACTTCGTGATGTCACGATTTTGCCGAAATAAGAGGGCACCTTCCTCGCTACGTGCGTAGTGACAACTGTTTTGTTTCGTTGTTGAAACAAATATCCGCGCAGAAAGAGACAACGTGATATCGCGCTCTGACACAGTTGTTCTTTTTCTTTTACTCATAGATTCACTCAGATGTACAAAAGATACCTCGTTTTGTGTAAAAATAAAATCGGGCACTGCGGTTTCAATAATCAAATAAAAAAAAAAACGATTTTTCGGACTTATCACGTTATTGAAGCAAAGAGGCGTCTTGTTGGTGTCAGGGAATTATAATGAAATAGTGTCTTAATTAATTTGTTTTGTATGTGTTGTAATTTATTTACATGTGTCTTTGCAGCAGTCCCCCAGACTTCTATAAGGTATTCCAAGTTGCTCATACTATCATTATTGACGTCCACTGTTGGACATAAGCCTTTAGTAAAGACATCCAAAAGTTACATTCTTGTCTTCTTCACTAGTGTCCAACGATCCCTTGTAAAATGCACTTGCAACCTCATTTATACATTGGGGTTCGACTAATGCTGTGTTTTGCGGGGTCGCCACTACAGCAGCATGGGACACTAGCGATCATGGGCTCTCCGAAATATGTGACCCTCTCTTCACTCATTAATATAAATAAGTAATCACGAATTTCTCAGCTAGACCTACCGAAGATTGCATCCTTCATCACCTGCTCAACAACTTCTCCAAAGAAAACAACCAAGATTTATATAATGCACCTTTTTTTTAATGACTACACGTTGGCCCTTGACTGCTATCACACCTGATGTTAAGTGATGATGCAGTCTAAGATGGAAGCGGGCTATCTTGTTAGGAGAGGGACGAAAATCCACACTCCTTTCGGTTTTTACACGACGTCGTACGTAACCGGAATGCCAAATCGCTTGGCGATAGGTCTTTGTCGGTAGGGTGGTAACTAGCCACGGTGAAAGCCTCCCACCAGCCAGACCAAAATAAATTAAGAAAAATCTCAATCTGCTCCGTCGGGAATCGAACCCAGGTCCTCCGTCTTATAATTCCACTGCGCATACCACTGCGCCACGGAGGTCGTCAAAACTTATAAGTACATTCTTCCTTGTTCAAATAAGGCATCGATATAATATGTTTAACATTATAAATCTACTTTAACTAGGCACCAGGAAAAACATTTCCTTCGCATCGATTGTATCAATATAAGCTGGAAAGATTTATGCGACATTACAGCCGCCTACAAACGTGCTTTCCCCGTATGAGATCTTGCAAATGACATCGATACATTCTCAATAATCTCGCACATTCGAGAGTCGAGCCCTATTTTATTATGCCTACTCGTGTCGGTCTATTGCTGCACGCTTCGCCTGCACGTTTGTATTATTATTTTACTTTTTTTGTCCGTAATCTTTTTCTCTTAGTCTTACTGCTTTAGCTTCGCTTAAATTAACATGAAAATGGGTCTTTAGTATTTGTGATGTTTGAATGGATAAACAGATAAATAGAGACAACGACCAGTAGCGTGCACAAGGTTTTAAAATAGGGTAGGTACCATAAGTACTAACTACATGAAATGGAAAATTTCTTCTCCAATACTGGTTCGTAATGTGACCTCAGGGTAGGTAGTGCGTTTATGCATTTATGATTTGCACGTAACTGACAAATAACCTACATTTTAGGACTATAAAACTAGGGACTGCTAGACGATTAGTATCAAACGTTAATTTATTTTAATTTTGATAGATTGACTGTCAGATGGAGCACAAAATCATATTAAAAATCGGTTATTGGGTGCCAAGTTGTTGATTCTGAGTAAGCGAAAATAAGCATTTTGGTTTTTCATATCCGAGAATTATGATATTTATGTTTCTGTGGTAAGTATTAACGTCATTAAAATAATGTAAATAAGCCCGAAGTTATATAGGTATTCAAGAATTTACTAAGAAATTATTTACTTTAGCCATACGAAAGGTTGTGCAAATACATTAAATTTTACTTTCTTGGAATTCTTTCGAAAGAGAAACCAATAATTAAACAGTTTTACTACCTCTCTGACACGATTAGTATCATAATTCTTTTGTTTATCATGTTACCTATTTTCCTTATTAAAGAGACAGGCATGCGATAGTCAAAGGTACCTGTATAACAGCGTGGTGGGTCTCAGCTCCATACCTCTTGTTGTATAAGGAGAGAGCGATCTTACAGAGTAGGCTGATAGTGAAAAAAACAAAAACTTTAGTGTTTTAATTATTGTTCGCAAATACGTTTCTTTTTTTAATTGCTATGTTATTTTTACAAGGGTTCAAATATTTTATAGCAAAAACATCGAGAGTTAAATTATTTTTGGCATATAATAGTTAATATAACTAGATTGATCTTATGTGAATAGTGTATCAAAAATCGTTCCTCCTATCTGTGCGATATATACTTGGGAAGCTGATGAGTTTGTACGTTTGTTTGGTTGGACGCGCTAATCTCAAGTGCTACTGGTTCGAATTGAAAAAATATTTTTGTCTATATAACATGCTGTTTCAAATAGGAACGAATAATCAATGAAAAAAAGAAAAGTCGGGGAAAATTACTCATCTTTGAGGGCTAATATAATATATCTTATTGGTATAAGGAGTAACTTAGGCTATTTTTATTTCCGTTCTCTTATTTATTTTAATTTCAAGTGGACAAAGTTTCTGACACCCGCTATTTAATAAGAGTGGATAAAACATAAAAATTGCAATGTTTCGATTTCTTTGTCCCCAAGTGTAGTTTGTCGATAGCTTTCACTTACCTGATTTATGGCATTTAGCATAGCCTTCTATAGCGCAATTATTCGGGAACATTTTGTAGATTTTCTTGTTGATATCAAATGCGCAAACCATGTCATCTTTGTCGTTAATACGGCAGTCAATTTGGCATTCATAATTACATACGGTGAGAATCACTGCAAAAGTAGGGAAAAATATCAAAGTGCTCTTCTGCTAATGTATAGACAAGTATATAGGTAGATAATCTATAAAATATAACTGACTGAAAAGTCAACGCACTGTCCAAAAGGCACAGGAAACATGCCATCTTCAAATACCTTTTACATAGGGTAAGCTTTAAAAAGTGTTGGAAACATTATCTTTTGATAGGGGGAACTAGAATTTCTTGTAAATTTTTACCCGACTGCGTCAGAAGGAGAGAAACGTTTTTCGTGCGTACGTATGTATGTATGTATGTGTGTATGTATGTATGTATGTCCATTTATTTGGCACGCGCTACAGCCTAAACGGCTGGGTGATTTTGACATATGAGATGTCGTTGAATTTGTTAGAATTGTCGTAGTGACATAGGCTATATTAATTTTCAAAATGGCGGCTGCAAATGGGGGGAAAAGTGGGGGATGTGTATATTTTTTTCTTATCTTAACAATATGGGTATCATATGAAAGGTCGTAAAAAGACCATTTCAAAAATTATGTTAATTAATAACAAACGTGGTTTTAGTAGATCTTTCTTTGCCCGTAGTAAAAAGTATTGTTTGTCCCCGCCTGCAGCACCTTAAATTATATAAAATGTTATTTAGATAAAGTGATACTTGTTTTTCTCTTTTCCATTCATTAATTATAAGCAGTCGGGTTTTTTGTTATTATAATAATATTTTTTGACCCTTAAATTTAAGATCTCATTCTCAGTTACCTTAAAAATAATGACATATTTCAAAGTTGTATACTTAACTAAGCATATTTTACTGGCGCTAAAAATGCCCCCAAGATGATTCTCCCAAAAACAATCCTAACTAATATTATAAATGCGAAAGTAACTCTGTCTGTCTGTCTTGCTTTCACTCTACAACTACTGAACCGATTTAAATGAAATTTGGTACACAGTAAGTCTAGAGCCTGAAAAAGGACATAGGCTACTTTTAATTGAGAAAAAAGGGGTTGTAAGGGGTTAAAGGGGGGATGAAATGTTGTATGAAAGTATCGTCATTTTGAAAGCTTAAGACCTATTTCTTAGGCAGTTGATTAGATATTAATAAATATGACATTCAAAGCTTAGAAAAATTAGGCTGCCGTAATAACTAATTCCACGCGGACGAAGTCGCGGGCAAAAGCTAGTAATAAATAAAATAAAATGTTTTCGAAATCATTGCTTCACGAGTGTATGTACAAAATAACATATTCGTAAAATGTACAAGATTATGGTGAAATTCAGTTTACATGGTGAATCCGATTTGTGGAATCCATCAAGGTACGAGACGTTGATTGATTGGGTAAAATAAGGGGAAAATTTGATTTCCGATGTTTCTAAGTATTTTTACCAGGTAGGTACTTTAGTCGTGTCAACTTCCTCATTAGACCTGTGACTAGCTGGATTTATTACGTATGTTAAGATCCAGGGTTCAAGATCTAGGTCAAGTCGTCAAAAAAAGGTAGTAGGTTTTTCAATAATAATTTCACTAGCAGCCTGGGAGAGCGCGTAAACCCTGACATTTTCTCTTTGCGGTCGTGTTATTGTGACAAATAACCTATGAACACATTAAACTATGCACTGGTTAACACCCGTAAATCTATAAAAAATTTTAAATAAAAATAGAACCGACTCAAAACGCACTATAAAGTAAAAAATAACTGTGTCATTTAGTTGCTTTAATTTACTTAAGCATATCTATGAAGTCGGTGCCAGCCAAGTTTAAGGAACCTTTATTTTACGTAGCAAAGCAGTTTGTGGGTTCTAGGTAACGTCCTTAAAGTAGAAACCTTGGCTGGCACCGACTCCTAGATATGCTTAAGTAATTTAAAGCAACTAAATGACACAGTTATTTTTAACCGACGAAAAAAACGGAGGAGGTTCTCAATTCGACACGTATTTTTTTTTTTATGTATGACCACGCATAACTTTTTACAGTGTTGTCCGATTTTGATAATTCTTTTTTTATTAGAAAGGGCATATATCCAAGGTGGTCCCATTGTTCTCATGTTAGGATCTGCTGATGATATCCTGGGGAAATTGAAGGAACTCTTCAAATTTTGGAGGCACACTTACAGCGATTTCGGTTTTTGACTCGGTATCGGTAGCTTTTTGGCTACTAGTGCCATATAATATACTATGACAGTATAGTACGAGTAAGGTACGTGGCGATAAATCACTAAAAAGTAAGAAATAAAATTTTTTAACAAAAAATAGAACCGACTCCAAACGCACTAAAAAGTAAAAAATAACTGTGTCATTTAGTTGCTTTAATTTACGTAAGCATATCTAGGAGTCGGTGCCAGCCAAGGTTTCTTCTTTCAAGGACGTTACCTAGAACCCACAAACTGCTTTACTACGTAAAATAAATGTTCCTTAACCCTAGAAAGATAACGTGCGCCCCAAAGGCGCCCGCGAAACAGATATATCGCTGTATCTTTTCATCCAACGCGTGTACATGCTTGTGCTTTCAAGCCAACTCAGCCGTCGATCAACACTGCCGAGGGACGACCGCTGCTGTTCGGTAGGTGCCTTAGTTTCGTTTCTATGACAACGCGTTGCGCTCGAGAGGCGCATGTTTATCTTCTGTGTAACTTTTATGTTTTTCTGTGTGATTTAGTTTTTGTTACGTTTTCTTTATTTACACATAAATAAAGTATGTGTACAATCAGGTTATTGTTATTAATTAGTTTTATTGTTTTTAGAAACACCTTTAATGTCCAAAGTTTTGGTCAAAGGAGAAATAAGTTCCTTTATGACCTACGTACGTCTATGTTCTGTTTTGATGGACCTTTGACTCTATTATTATATAAGCCGAAGCCGTCGAAGATGGTGTATATGTTGTCCTCATGCAATTAAGATGCTGTTATGCCTAAATCCTACAACTGATAAACCTGAAATCATTACGTTCTTCAACAAAACATAAGGCGGCGTTGATACCTTTGACCAGATGTGTTCTTCGATGTCTTGTTCTGGAAAGTCTAACAGATGGCCAACTAATATATAATTCACACATACAATGTTATGTCTAAGCAAGAAAAATAACTAAACCGAAGAAAATATATGAAATAACTAAGTACTGAACTGTCTACACCATGGATGACATCGAAATTGGAAATCCCCACTTTGTCATGGCGTTTGAGAGAAAATTTTGTGAATATCCTGCCACAAACAAACAAAGAAGCTTCTCAAGAAACTGAAGAGGAACCTCCTGCGAAAGTTCGCCATTACTGTAGTCTACGTACAACCAAAAAGAAAAGAATGTCTAAGATGACATGTACAAAATGCAATAAGACTGTGTGTGATGAACATAAAAAAGATGTTTGCACCTACTGTCTATAATCTATTTTTTTTTCATTATTATTTGTAATTTGAGACTAAATATATAGTCAATTATTAGTTAGTAAGAAAAAAAACCACAAATGTTACTTATTTTTGTAAAAATTGTACTTTAGTATAAACACTTCTAATTTTTGTTACTTTTTGTTAAGCCTTTATAAAACACTGTATAATTTTCTTAATACTAAAAATAATAATAAAAAATTCTGTTTATTAACTTCATATTAATCTAAGAACTCATTGAAATTATAATGAAAAGAATTCACTTTCAGTTTGTTAAAAAATAGTCTATATTACTGTGCGGCGCCTCTGAGGCGTATGTTTATCTTTTCAGTACAAAAAAATAACGTTATCTCTTTAGGGTTAAAATTGGCTGGCACCGACTTCATAGATATGCTTAAATAAATTAAAGCAACTAAATGACTCAGTTATTTTTTACTTTTTAGTGCGTTTGGAGTCGGTTCTATTTTTTGTTAAAAAATTTTATTTACTTTTTAGTGCGTTTTGAGTCGGTTCTATTTTTATTTAAAAACTTTATTTATTACTTTTTAGTGATTTATCGCCACGTGTCGTACTCGTATTATACTGTCATAGTATATTATACGGCACTAGTAGCAAAAAGCTACCGATACCGAGACAAAAACCGAAATCGCTGTAAGCGTGCCTCCAAAATTTGAAGAGTTCCTTCAATTTCCCCAGGATATCCTCATCAGATCCTAACATGATGACAATGGGACCACCTGAGAAGTATGCTCTTTCTAATAAAAAAAGAATGATCAAAATCGGACAACTCTGTAAAAAGTTATGCGTGGTCAAAAAAAAAATACGTGTCGAATTGAGAACCTCCTCCGTTTTTTTCGTCGGTTAAAAATGGGCTGATGGTAAGTTTTAATAAATGGATATTAAGCCTCATGTGCAAAAGCACATTTACATCGGTAAGCCAACTAATCAGCGCAGAAAAGTAATGCTGCTTGGTGGCAGAAATACTTCGGCGGCAGTACGACCTCGGAAAAGCTCTTTTATAAAGAGCTCTACACATAGTACAATAATTACTAACTTTAAAATTCGGTCAGAAGAGTGTTACTTTAGTTTATAAAAGCAGTTTTTAATTTTTAATTTTTCTAAAAAAAAATTCTAAAAAAAGTTTTTAATTTTTATGTGATTATAATACGAGTATAGATTTGCAATTACTAATAACAATTACTAATTTTTAAGGCTTCAGATTTTTGGATTTTCCATTATTTTGTTAAAATAATAATTTCAATATAAATATATAAACACTTACCATTTGAAATTAGAATTGCAGTAAATAATGTTTTAGTGGTTTTCATTTTACTTATTTCACGGGTGTTGCATATTCGATTAGACAAAGAAATTAAAATTAACATTATAATTACTATAGCGCTCTTTGGATAAATGTATTTTGTTGTTGAATTAGAAATTTGAGATTTTCCTTAATTATGTCTTTGCTGGTGGGAGGCTTTCACCGTGGCTAGTTACCACCCTACCGACAAAGACGTATCGCCAAGCGATTTAGCGTTCCGGTACGATGTCGTGTAGAAACCAAAAGGGGTGTAGATTTTCGTCCCATTCCTAACAAGTTAGCCCGCTTCCATCTTAAACTGCATCATCACTTAACATCAGGTGTGATAGCAGTCAAGGGCCAACTTGTAGTCGATAAAAAAAAAATGAAATATTATAATTTTGTGCACTTTCGACCGATAGCTTTCCTGTTAATTAATTATTGAAGATTATTTTTTAAGCGAATGACGTCCTAATGATAATTGCTAATATTTTTGGCTAGGCGTTCCGTTTCAACAATGTTCTTTGGATATAACTACACTACTACTAACTACGCGCGATCGCTCAACCTGCGCGGACGTGTGCATTAAATCTTAAAATCTTTAATAAATATTTTTCGAATCCTAACTAATTAAAGCACCCAAAAGTGATTCTAGTGTTGATTGACTTTAAAGTGTAATTAGAATCTCATAGTTTAATACTGTTGCCGAGTGTATACGAGTTGCAGCGCGTACGCTGTTGTATTCACCCACTCGGGTAAAAAGGACGGCTACTTATTTTTTGACTCGCTCCTACTACAGCGGCGCGCGTGTCTCGCCGCGTGACCAGTCATAAGGATGAGCTCACAACAATCCACGCTCAGCGCGAACGTCATAAGCGGCAGCGGGAACGGTGGTTCGACTTCGAACTTATCAAACTGTGATGATGAAGACACACAAACAGTCACTCGGGCTAGAAAACGAAAGGATCGCTCAGTTGAATATGATTTCCAAAAGGAGTTGGCGGATTTTCGTAAGGACATAACGAAGATTTTTCAGGAATTTGCTGCAACCCAGAATGAAACCCTATTGCAAATACGTCAAGAGGTGTCGGAATTAACAAATGAAATAAAATCTATCAAAAAAAACACAGAAAACTTGAATTCAAAATACACTATACTACAACAGGAAATTGAAAATATTAAATCGGAGAATAAGATGTTACATAGTAAATTAAATCAGACCAATGATTACTCAACAAATATAATTACAGACAATAAATCGCTTCCGCCTACCTACGAAGACCTCATGCTCGAACTCAAAGACCGCTGCGCCCGAGAAAATAATGTCATATTAGTGGGTATTAGTGAAATATGTAACAAAAACTTTGCTACTCGGCGCGCTCACGATGAGAACGAGACGTTTAATATTGTTAGTGCTATCTTCGAACAATGCCCTAAGCCGTTGAAAACTATTCGTCTTGGAAAATATAACCCCGGAAAAAATAGACCTGTAAAACTATGCTTCGATTCATCCTCTGTCCCCAAACAATTATTACGAAATAAATCAAAATTGTCCAACAACTTTCGTTTGTATGCTGACCAAACTCCATCTCAAAAAACCTTTATGAAGCAACTTTCATCCGAGCTACAAAAAAGGAAAGAAAATGGGGAAACCGACCTAATTATAAGGTATATACAGGGAGTGCCTAAGATTATTAAGTCAAAAAACGATTAAATCGTACTGTTCACTATGTAATGACCAAACATCCAACTAGTATAGGTAGCAACTACGTTTCTTATTACTTAGCTCAAAAATATCAAGACTTGCCTGCGAATGCGAGGTCTTTAAAATTATTTTATGCTAATCTACGAAGCATTAGAAAACAAGGTAAATTTGAAGAAATTCAATGTATATTGAAATCAGTACCGAAATCACTTCATATTCTTATTTTTACCGAAACCTGGCTTAGATCGGACCAAGATGCAAGTCAATATAAACTTCCGTACTATACACACATATACAACTATAGGAGCACTGGTAAAGGCGGAGGGGTATCCATCTACCTACATAACAGCATTAAATACGACATAACAGAGAATCTAACAGAAAATGGAAATCACTACCTTTGGATATACTTGCCTAAATATGCTCTAAATATAGGCGGAATATATAAACCTGGTGAGACAAACGTAAATAAATTTTTAGAAACATACTCCTTACAATTGGAAAAACGGAAGAGAACAATAATTTTTGGCGATTTCAACTTAGATCTTTTAAACACTAATTTAAATATTGTAAACTACATGAGAACAATAGAAGAAACTGGATATGACATTATAAACAAAACTGAAAAGGAATACTGCACTCGTGAGACATCAAAAACTAAAACTATACTGGATCATGTCTGCACTAATTTAAAAAATAATTCTTTTACAATGTCAATAATAGAGTCGTCTTTATCTGACCACAAGCAAATATACTTAGAACTATGCAAATGTAACACTAAAGAGTTTCAAAAAATTGAATATACTGCTCTGGATTATGATGGTTTAAGAAAAAGCTCGTCTGAAACTATGCTTATAAATGAAGAGTTCGATTATAACTGTCTAGAAAACTATATAATTGATCAAATAGAACAAAACCAATTAATCAAGACCAAAATACTGAATCTACCGCAAAAGGACTGGATAAATAAAAACATACTTGAAGGCATAGATAGGCGTAATATTTTCTGGAAAAACCTAAAAGAAGACAGTAAAAATGAAGACCTATTAGACAAATATAGTTTAGAAAAAACAAATGTAAACGAAATGATTAAGGACTCTCGAACAACATACTATATCAGTCAATTTAAACGATGTAATAACAAACCTAAAAAGATGTGGGACTTAATTAATACTTTAGCTGCAAATAAAATAACAAATAACTCAGCACCTCCTAAGCTAATTATATCATCTGGTACTATCACAGATGGTGATAAAATTTGCCAAACATTTAATGATTTTTTCTTAATGATAGGTAAAGACCTAGCCCATAACATACCTCTAAAATATCATACAAATTCAACTCATACTCTTATGTACAAGGAATCTTATCATCATAATATAACTCTAAGTGAATTTCAGCCATGTTGCCCTGAAGAAGTGCTTAAGATTATTAACAACTTAGATAGCAATACAAGCGCCGGCCTCGATACAATTACTTCTAAAGCACTAAAATGTCTCAAAAATGTAATTTCCGTAAATCTAGCAAATTGTATTAACAAGTGTCTCTCAGATGGGGTATTTCCAGATAGGTTAAAAATTGCGAAAGTCAGTCCAATTTATAAAACTGGACCAAAGTCCGACCCGAGCAACTACAGACCCATATCAGTACTACCCGTAATCTCTAAGGTTTTTGAAAAAGTGATATATCGCAGACTTAATAAATACTTAAATGACAAAAATTTTTTTATTGAACAACAATATGGGTTTAGACCTAAATCTAATACAGTTGGCGCAACAATTGATGTAGTTACAAAAATAAAATCCAATATTGACCGTAATCATGTATGTTTAGGAGTGTTTATCGATTTAAAAAAAGCATTTGATACCATTAGTCACTCAAAACTGTTACAAAAACTAGATAACATCAGAATTACTGGAACTGCACTGAATTTATTAACTTCGTACCTAAGCAATCGGAAACAAATCGTACAAATATCCAAAAATAAAAGCAGGTCCCAAATAGTCACATGTGGAATTCCCCAAGGCTCTATTTTAGGACCATTGCTTTTCCTTATTTATGTCAATAACATAATTAACTTGAACCTGTCAGGACATTTAACCCTGTATGCCGACGATACCTGCCTATTTTACTTTGCACATAATATTCATGAAGCGGTAGCGCAAGCGCAAAATGACTTAGATAAATTAAACGAATTCTTTTTGTATAATCTTCTCACAATTAATACTACAAAAACATCTTACATGATATTTAAAGCTAAAAACAAAAAAATTCCAAATTACAACCCACTTATGATAAATAACACTAAAATCCAAAGGTCCCACACAGAAAAATATTTAGGCTTAATATTAGATGACAAACTGATTTGGTACCCTCATATTGATCAACAAATTTCAAAATTAACTTCACTAACAGGGAGGTTACGGAAAATATCAAATTGCATTCCATACAAGGTTAGGACAACTATTTATAACGCATTAGCTAAGCCTCACTTGGAATACCTCATAGAAGTCTGGGGGACTGCTGCAAAGACACATATAAATAAATTACAACGCATACAAAACAAATTAATTAAGACACTATTTCGTTATAATTCCCTGACACCAACAAGAGATATATACAATAAAACAAAACTATTTAACATCACACAACTATACACATACAATACCTGTCTTCTAATAAAAAAAATTATGACCAAAACCCTACATTCCAACATAACATTTAATATCAGCACAAATAAACACAATCTTAGAAACAAGCACAAAATAAATGTAAGGTATCCACGGACAAAAACATTTGGCAACAAAAATATATTATGTGAAGGTGCTCAGTTATACAACAATCTGCCAAACTCCTTGAAGGAGATAAATAATATTAACGCATTTAAGGTATCTCTTAAGTCCCATGTTTCTACAAATTTGGATAAAATATTATTAAACTATTGTATTTAAAATTTATCTACCAATAATGCATGCTGTCTGCAAAATGATAATTTGTTATTCTCTATCTTAAGTGAACTGTACGTTCTTTGGAGAAATAAATGTCTTTAAACCGATATAATAATTATAAGTATTATTATTTCTTAACATTAACAAGGGCGTAGTTTTAGCTTTGTCGCACCCCTTTCTTACAGTACAGTCATTTTGCGTAATTGGTGAAAGGTAGTTATCAGTCTTTTCTTGCGCACTGGATTTATAAGACGAGGTCCTGGGTTCGGTTTCCGGCTAGATTGATTAAGACTTGTGAATTGTTTCAGGCCTGGCTGGTATAAGGCTTCGGCCGTGGCTAGTTACCACCCTACTGTCAAAGACGTATCGCCATGCGATTTAGTGTTTCTGATCGATGTCGTATAGAAAC
Organism: Mycalesis mineus; assembly: GCA_034621355.1. Taxonomy (NCBI): domain Eukaryota; kingdom Metazoa; phylum Arthropoda; class Insecta; order Lepidoptera; family Nymphalidae; genus Mycalesis; species Mycalesis mineus. Next base: position 8,459,290 of record CM067899.1, on the reverse strand, counting down.
TGAACGGAGTGTGGATTTCTCCCGACTCCTAATAAGTTAGCCCGCTTCCATCTTAGATTGCATCATCACTTACCATCAAATGTAATTGCAGTGAGAGGCTAACTTGTAAGTATGAAAAAGTAGGTATTCCGTCTGCCGGGATCAAACCCGTCCTAAATGACATTGCCAAAATTTGCCCTAGGCTGTCCAAACGTATACTAACTATTTTATTTAAATACACAATGAATTTTAAACAACTACCCATGTTTCATAGCAATCACTTGAAAATATATCAAAAATCTAAGAATTTCAATCGATTGTTCTGAATCACGTGACCGCCGTCGTAGTATGAAAAGTCAACTTTTATCAACCTTCATAACTTTTATCAGCGACTGCTTAGCTACAAGTAACTTTATTACTATTTAAATAGAAGATTTGTACTATTTAATGACATATATATCATCTCTGGGGCAGGCTTCCTTTACCTATGTCCTTTAAGTTGAGCTTTTTAACTTTGGGATTATTTCGGTATACTTAATGTATAAATGTTTTAATAGTCCATGCTGTGGTGCAAGCGTAGGTATTAGTGATAGTGACAAAGTCGGGAAATAGCTTCTGTCGCGTCGCCACATTTGTGGGGGCAAAGTGGAACGTAATATTATTTACGACTTTACTGGCAAAATAAATAAATATGTTCGCGTCGTGAAATAAATTGCGAGGAAGACTACAGTGTTGGGACGCAGGATGCATTTTATTTTGTAGGTACGTTTATCATTATTTATGGTTTATCTTGCTGGCTTGAGTCAAATAATAGACATGTATCTACGGTAAAAAGAACTGTATTAAAACGATAAAATCTATATAATTATATAAATAATATATAAAATGATGGATAATGGAAATAATGGAGTGTCTGTTTGTAATATTGAAATTACCGTTTAATACTACATGCATATGAATGTATATACGGTACATAAACCAAAATACCATTTTTTACAATTTTTTTCTGTCAGTTTGTTCCGGCTAATCTCTGAAACTACCAGTTGGATTGTAAAAAAAACCTTTTGTATATGATAGCCAGACTCATGAGGAGTGACATAGGGTATTTTGTATTCAGATATTCCCACGGGAACAGGAGCTACGCGGGTGAAACCGCGGGCGATCGCTAGTAATTAATATGATAATATTGGTATACTAGAGGACGCCCGCGGTTTCACCCGCGTAGTTCTCGTTCCCGTGGGAATTTCGGTATAAAATGTAGCCTATGTGTTATTCTGATGTATAAGCTATATTGTGGTAAAGTTTCATTCAAATCCATTCAGTAGTTTTTACGTGAAAGAGTAACAAACATCCATACATCCATACATCCATACATCCATACAAACTTTCGCCTTTATAATAGTAATAGGATGATCCACTGCCGGCAGTGGCTGTCTAAATGTTGATCTTGAATGAATGAATGAATTACTCTTTATTGTACACCAAATAATAAAAATCTTACAAATAGAAAATAACTTAAAAAAAAACAATGTACAATTGGCGGTCTTATCGCTAATGAGCGATCTCTTCCAGACGACCAATATTGAAGAGGAAAAGTGCATTCATTAGAGAGGTTCGGGTGTACGTACAGTCAAGTATAGGAAGTTATTGTATCAAATTATGTAATATAGAATATACTTACATAAAATACTAAATAAATACATACATACACAAATACATAGATACATACATACATACATAGATCTTCTATTGCTACTCATCGCGAAAAATTCGAGTTCGACGATTCAAATATTTGAATTTAATATTTAACATTTATTCTTCCATTTTGCAGGCAGGATCTTTTTACAAGAACGCCACTTTCTTATCCCTTCCGTTTTCACCTAGCGACTGCGTAAAAACGTAGTCACTCATAACGTCAAATTATATAGCAAAAAAAGCGTTTACTCTCGCTATAACTAGATGGCGCTACTAAAATTCCATACAAATTTGCGTTACGTTTTTACGCAGTCGCTCGGTAACAAACTCACACTCGGCACTCTGAATGGGTACAGAAGTGAATATGTAAGTAAGTATTGAGTCATCAACGAAGTTTTGGCCATTATTAATGAAAAAATAAGTCATGTTCTGCGGTTAACTATTGATATAATTTCCGACGTACGATGAGTATTTTGTTGTGGTTTCCGACCCATTGACTAATTTTGTGGTAATGATCTTTTTAAAACTAAGTCGTTTTTTACAATTTTCGCTAAGTACACGGTTGATTTTTATCAATCAATGAGTTGACGCCTACCGTCTCGTTCGGTCAAGTAGGTCACAAGTATTTCTGCTCAATCACTAGTGAAAACTGATATAGGATTCAGTGTGAGAATTAACTTAAATATACCAGCGAAACCTCTCTATAACCTGCTAAAAGCCCTTGGCCTTACTAGAAGTACAGTAAGCTCCATATTGGAGCGAGTGTCCAAAGCTGCTCTAGTAGGATCCTTCCGAATTTGGCTGGACAGAGAGAATAACTTGAACAGAGGAGGTTGACGGCCGTCACTAAGAGTACTCTTTAAAACCTACACCCGTGTCACAAGTCTCGGGCTCTGTTCAGAGTTTTTCTCTCAGCCACGCGATGGACCCGGCACCCGCACGGTGAATCCATGGAATACTAAAGTATTCGTCGCAGTAATCATTATTAATGAAATAAACTAGTAATTCATTTAAACTTTCCAGTTTTACTGTTGTTTCATCGTTATCATCAGCTGATAGACGTCCACTGCTGGAAAAACTTTGGTAGACTTCCAAACAATCATGCGCGGGAATCGGGATCTACGCGGTTAGAACCGGGGGCACCCAAGTATAGTAATAATCACTGTTAAGTATCATTTTGACCTGATAATTAAGTAATTGAGAAAATGTCTGCGTTTATAATGAAGACGTGTTTGCACAAATTGTTTAACTTGATTATGCTGGAGTAGGTATGTTCATTTTGCTCCCTGAGGCAAGATTGCGACCAAATTTCTCAGTGCTTGTTTCCTTTTTGGCTTTAAATAAAGCATTTGGTTTGTTGGTCATGAATACGTTAGAATTCTTGATGACTTCATTAGCATAGTGATTTAAATATAAATAAAAAACCGTGTGCGCCTCGGGACGCCCGGCATAAGTGTAAACTTAAATACGGCTTGCGCTGTGGGTTAGAGTAAGAGATGAAAAACCTAAAATCTACCGCTGCCGTATGCGTGAGAGAAATCGTCTGTCGTAGTGCCGTAAAGTGTTGCGTAACGAGGCGCTTTACTCTCCCATAAGAAGTTATCGATTCAAAATTTTATAATGACAATGCGGTTCCTATTTTGGCTCAAAATTTTATTAATTAAATTAATCTCTAGAAAATATGTGTGTACAGACACAGGTAGAGTTTATCCACAATATTAATAATTTTAGACCCACATTCGATATAAAATAATAATGCAATACACACTAATTAGTCGCTCGTGTTTGTCGTTGATGTGTCTTAGTCATGTTCGGGTATCCCGGACGTCAGCCTAGACGAGATTAGTATGGCTCTCGAACACCTAAAGAACAACAAGGCGCCAGGTGATGACGGAATCACAGCAGAACTCCTGAAAGCGGGTGGTAAACCGATACTTGAAGTCCTTCAGCGATTGTTCAATTCCGTCATTCACGAGGGCAAGACGCCTCAGGCGTGGCACAGGAGCGTGGTTGTTCTGTTCTTCAAAAAGGGTGACAATACCTTGCTGAAGAATTACAGACCAATCTCGCTGCTGAGTCATGTCTACAAGTTGTTCTCCAGAGTCATCACGAATCGTCTCGCTCGTAGGTTTGATGACTTCCAGCCTCCCGAACAAGCCGGTTTCCGACAAGGCTTTAGTACCATAGACCACATCCATACGCTGCGGCAGGTTATACAAAAGACCGAAGAGTATAACCGGCCACTTTGCTTGGCGTTTGTGGACTATGAGAAAGCCTTTGATTCGGTGGAAACCTGGGCTGTGTTAAGGTCATTGCAGAGGTGCCGAATCGACTACCGGTACATCCAAGCGTTGCAGTGCCTGTACGAAAACGCCACCATGTCAGTCCGTATACAGGATGAGACTACGAGGCCAATCCAATTGCAGCGAGGAGTGCGACAGGGAGATGTTATCTCCCCGAAGCTATTTACCGCCGCATTGGAAGACGTCTTTAAGCTCTTGGACTGGAACGGACTTGGCATCAACATCAATGGCGAGTACCTCACTCAACTGCGGTTTGCCGACGATGTAGTGATAATGGCAGAATCTCTAGATGACCTTAATAATATGCTCAATGACCTCAGCAGAGTTTCTCAACAGGTGGGCCTTAAAATGAACATGAGCAAGACAAAGATCATGTGTAATGCTCATGTTTCGCTCCACCCAGTTATTGTTGAAAATTCTGCACTCGAAATGTAGACGAGTATATATACCTAGGGCATATGGTCCAGTTAGGTAGGTCCAATTTCGAGAAAGAGGTGAACCGCCGAATCCAACTCGGTTGGGCAGCGTTCGGGAAACTGCGTGACATCTTTTCGTCCAAAATTCCTCAGTGCCTGAAGACTGAAAAAGTCTTCGAACAGTGCGTGTTGCCAGTGATGACATACGGATCCGAGACTTGGTCGCTAACTGCGGGCTTCATAAGAAGGCTCAGAGTCACTCAGCGGGCGATGGAAAGAGCAATGCTCGGAGTATCTCTGCGTGATCGAATCAGAAATGAGGAGATCCGCAGAAGAACCAAAATAACCGACATAGCTCAGCGAGTCGCAGAACTGAAGTGGCAATGGGCGGGGCACGTGGTTCGAACAGCTGATGGACGTTGGGGGCCGAAGGTGCTAGAATGGCGACCCCGCACCGGAAAGCGCAGTGTTGGTCGACCCCCCACCAGGTGGACTGATGACATCAAACGGGTCGCAGGGAGCCGCTGGGCACATGCGGCTCAGGATCGTTGTGTTTGGAAGTCCCTAAAAAAGGCCTATGTCCAGCAGTGGACGTCTATTGGCTGATAATGATGATGATGATGATGATGTGTCTTAGTCGAGGTGGCTTCGAAATACCAAGTCTTGGGTTCGATTCTTAGTATTCTCATAGATTTTTGTTCAATGTTTATGATTCTTATTTACACTATCGATTTGAACAAACTCATTAGTGTAGCCGATCCAGCTCACGCAAAGAAACGAACGGCAATTAATTAAAATTAAGTAAAGATCTCTACTTAAACAAATAATTACTCTTAATTTGCATATTTTACTAGTACCTTATTAAGAAACAATAAGTTTTATTTGCGTATTAGCTGCGAATTATCTACAAGGTTAGAAATAGAAACTCGAAACACGAATCAATCTTATTGTCTTAATTTATGGTTTCATTGTTTTCCATTGAAAAAATGACATGGTTTTAAGTATGCCAATCATGTTTAGACTTCATTAAAGTGGTTTTGAATGTAAGGAATGATAATTAGTTGTTTGTGGTTTAATTTTGTTTTCGTAATTTTCTAAAGATCATACAGTTAAAACTTTTCGGCTAGATATGTTCTTTGTTCATTTGGGAATAGGTAAAAGAAAAATAAGCAAGAGTAAAAAGTATCATTGTTTTTAGTAAATAGTAAATTCAAATTCATATTAATTTATTTGAAGAAGAATATGATTTAGTAATATAAGTACTTTTAAAAAAATCATGTATAATATAGCGTAGTAACTGTACTACCGGTTTCGTAGGCATATGCCTGTTTATTTATATCACTTTGATCTGTTATTTATTTATTATCTTTATTTATTCACTAGCGGACGTCCGCGACTTCGTCCGCGTGAAAACCTCTTAGGTACCCTTTTAATTTTAAAGACAGACTTTCATATAAAGTGTGCTACTTCCCCGCTACCCCTCTCGACATTACAGTACATTAACATTAACAATATACATATATTTATAACTCTTAACAAATGCATTAATTTCGACCAAATTTGATTACCATAAAAACGGTTATAGTGAGTTAATCTTAAAAGATAGACATATATTGTCGTGGACATTTTTTTAGATCATTTCAAGAGGAATAATTATTTCATACATATATTATTGTTATCTTGAACCGTTTTCGCAGCGCACGCAACGGAAGCCCTCAAGGATGAATAATTTTCCCCATTTTTTTCACATTTTCCATTATTTCTTCGCTCCTAATAGTTGCAGCGTGATGTTATATAGCCTAAAGCGTTCCTCGATAAATGGTCTATTCAACACAAAAATAATCTTTTCAATTCTAACCAGTAGTTCCTGGGATTAGCACGTTCAAACAAACGAACAAACTCTTCAGCTTTATAATATTATTATAGATAATGACAGCTTTACTGCGATTTATATAAGTAATGTATTACCTAATAAGTATTTAGTCAATAAATATAGCCAATCTATCTTAAATTTTCTTTCAATTTATATCAGTGATATTCTTTAAACAGGACTTTTGCTTGATACAGACGTCAGCGGTTTTCAACGCTTTGTAGGTACAGTAAGATTCAATGAAGCACTCCCAAGAGAAATCTGCTCGGAAACCGCAAGCAGTATGATTAAAAGGAAATCTGATTTTCTTTTTCTTACGCAGTTACAGTTTCTTCAAACGGACCCATAAAATTGTAATAAATTGCTGCGATGTTACTTTGTTTGCCTACATTTTTTTGATTGTTTATTTCTATATCAATCTTGTTAAGCTATGCGGTCATTATTTTCAACCTTTTGATCAGTCCACTAGATTGCTCCTTGTGGGAGAGGGGATATGGGGCTTCAACCCACCACGCTGATTCACTGCGGATTGGCGGGCTATATATTAGGTACATTTATTTAAATATAAAGCGATGAGTGGATATTTTTAAAGATATTAGCAAATACACACATTGACGTTCGTTTTGATGTGTTTGAAATTTTATAAATCAATTATATGTATACTCTAATATGCTTAACTCCAGATTGATGAATTACATTCAGCAAATCACCTAATTAAGAAGGATTTGTACTTTTAACTCCACATACGGCCAAAGCCTGTCAGAACGGAACTAACCAATCAAAATAAATCGACCATGCCGGGAATCGAACTCAGCACACCCGTCTTATAACACCACCATGTTTACCATTGCGCCACAAAGGTCAATATCCAATGAAATATCTGAAATGCGGATTATATTTCAATTTCAGTAAAATTAATCAGCCGCAATGTTTTCTGTTGAAATTAATTTACCGATACGAAATCAATCGTGTCGCGTTGCTTGTAATATTGGGTACACGTTCAATTATAATACCGTTGAAATACACGATATTGTATAAACATCTGCCGACTTTACAATGATAATCATTTTGATTAATAAATAAAATAAAAACACTTGGACTTAGTCCACGAAATTTCCGCCATGTGGAATATTGAATTAACTTAAAACTCAAACAAAAATTTTTAACAGTATAACATCCCATAAACATACGGAAATGAGCTGTAAGAAGTGACAGATACGCTTTCCGAGACTAAAGTATAAGAATGTAATTTATAACCAAAATTAGAAATCAAAATCAAAATTTATTTATTTCAAGTAGGCTGGATACGAGTACAAACTCTTTTGAAACGGCAATTCTGTCAGGGCGACTCTACCGCCGGTAGGCAGGTTGTGCCGTAAAAAGACGGCAAGAAACTCAGCAATTGCTCTTTTAAAAACAAATGTAATTTATGTTTCTTATTTTAAGATCTTGGTCGTCCCGGCTTGTGTAAAGAAAGCAGAGAAAAGAAAAGCCAATCTACCAAGAATCTTTGTCTCAGGTTTGACAATATTATAAGAATGAAGAGAAGCATAGCAGCTATCTAAAACGATTACAGATAAACATCTTATGCCTTAAATCTTAGCAGCAACAACAGTCTACCCGTTCCCGTATCTACCCTTAATTTCCAAATAAATATAAATTTTGAGACAAATGTGGGAAAAAAATTCTAATAATAATGACGACCTCCGTGGCGCAGTGGTATGCGCGGTGGATTTATAAGACGGAGGTCCTGGGTTCGATTCCCGGCGGGACAGATTGAGATTTTTCTTAATTTGTCTTGGTCTGACTGGTGGGTGGCTTTCGCCGTGGCTAGTTACCACCCTACCGACAAAGATGTACCGCCAAGCGAATTAGCGTTCCGGTACGATGTCATGTAGAAACCGAAAGGGTGTGGATTTCATCCTACTCCTAACAAATTAGCCCGCTTCCATCTTAGATCATCACCTAACATCAGGTGTGATAGCAATCAAGGGCTAACTTGTAGTCGATAAAAAAATTTAGGAAGTCATAAAAAAACATAAAACGCTTTAATAAAGTCCATTTGAATAATAACACTAAAATGAATAAGCCTCAACAACGTTTTCTCTGTAAAATTCACTACTCCGTAGTCCCTACTCGTATTAAGTGGTCGTGCTCCCGTGAGAGCTGATTAAGATCAAACTATTCTCTTTGTGCAAATAATTTTGTAAAGAAGTACTGGGTATACAACCCAAGTGGATAATAATCTCATCTGTTTATTTTAATATTATATTGTGTAGTATTTTATTTTCTTGAGCTGTATTTATCTATGTATGTAACAATGTACATTATCTTGATAAAGGTAGCTCGCAGTTTGGCGCAGTGGTATGCGTGGTGGATTTATAAGACGGAGGTCCTGGGTTCGATTCCCGGCGATTGAGATTTTTCTTAATTCGTCTTGGTCTGGCTTGTGGGTGGCTTTCACCGTGTTATGTTACCACCCTACCGTCAAAGACGCACCGCCAAGCGATTTAGCGTTACGGTACGATGTCGTGTAGAAACCGATAGGGGTGTGGATTTCATCCTACTACTAACAAGTTAGGCCGCTTCCATCTCAGATCGCATTATCACTTAACATCAGGTGTGATAGCAGTCCAGGGCCAACTTGTAGTAGATAAAAAATAGTCATAACCTCCGAGTAAGTATTAATATATACTAGGGTATATATTAATAGGTGTCATTGCAGTCAATGTACTTGTATGAAAATCAGTTTTGGGTATTCGTCATATTTTTTTTCTAGATCAGGTCTAAAAGAAATCATCTAAGAATCTAATTAAACCGGAAGTTCAATCGCTACAAATGGATTTCTTCTGACGTTGGCCCCATAAGAGGTTTCACGATATCGCCAAAGCGATAGAAAGAGAATTTTTGCCGATTTCTGGTAACATAAGGATAATTTAAAAAATTATTTAAGTAGTATTCAGAAAGTAGTAACACCTTTAGAACCTTAGTAAAGTGAGGTGTTGGTTCCGGATGTAACGTCAGCCCTGAGTCCGTGACTAAAGGGTACTTATACTACAGTTACAAGGTCGTAAGGACCTGTGACTTGTGACTTTTTTTTATCGATTACAAGTTGGCCCTTGACTGCTATCACACCTGATATTAAGTGATGACACAATCTGATATGGAAGCGGGCTAACTTGTTAGGAGTTGGAATCCACACCCCTTTCGGTTTCTACACGACATCGTACCGGAACGCTAAATCGCTTGGCGGTGCGTCTTTGTCGGTAGGGTGGTAACTAGCCACGGCGAAAGCCAGACCAAGACAAATTAATAAAATCTCAACCTGCCCCGCCGGGAATCGAACCCAGGACCTCCGTCTTATAAATCCACTGCGCATACCACTGCGCCACGGAGATAGTCAAAAGGTCGGACTGTAGTATATGTGTCAGCTCAGGCATATAAGTAATGCTCTTAAGTAATGCTTGAACAAATAAACACTAAAATGCAAACAAATAAACCAACGCAGAATTTTTGTATAAACTATTTGAACAGCTGTGTGTCTACACACTGAAGTTGTAAGTCCAACAGATACCAAAGACTGAAAGCGCCATTCAAGCTCGCACAAAACTTGATGTCTACAAGTTCCGTTCATGTTCTGTTCCGTTTCTTGTTTAAAGTTCTGTTCCGTTGTGCAGTTGTGTTTGTATTTGTGTCGTGTGGGCGAAACACAAAATTAAATTTTCTAGTCTATATAGATCGTCCTCTTCCAATTTAAAATAATATTTATATGATATCTCATCAAGTGGATTATGATTTTGAGTTGTAGTATCAAGTATATATTCCAAAATATTGAATAATTATAATCAAGAGATAATATATACACATAATCAATCATGTTTGAGAAACTTTTCAAAATAATCTTTGAAAAACTGAAGACCCATACGAAACAAGTCGTAATTATTGTTAGTCGTTAAGAAAAAAAATCTACCTTCAAAAAGACTAGGAGCCAACTTGTTTATTATATGAGCACGATGTAAACTATAATTTTTCAAATCTTTTATCTCTGTATGCAGTGCAAGCTGTACATATTGATTCAATCTGATGGATAGACGAAGGTAGTGAAATTTTCTTTATGGCTTTCATGTGACATTCAAGCTCAAACTACTTTCACTGTCTGGTATACTTACGATGACACGAAAGTGATTTTTCGGTCAAAGTGTTCAGGTGTAACTTTTGCACTGCTTTTGCTTACGTCAGAAGGATGGTTTCATACAACAGATAAACACCTACTAACGTTATAAATGCAAAGGTAAGTCTGTCAGTCTGTTGTTACTTTTTTACGGCTAAACCGCTGAACTAATTTTAGAATTCTTTTGGTTATGGTAGATAATTATTTGCTTTGTTTGCGCTTCTGCAATGTTTTGACGTGAAAACGTCTTATAATTCGATAAAGCCGGCTGCACGCACGAAAAAACATGACTCATGCGTTACCTCGCTTTGAGGCGTTCCATGTAAGGCTTGAAGTGCAAGCGAGAGTACAGAACGAGCGACAAAGAAGCACAATCGGCCTTTGCGTTCGGCAGCGTTCGACATCTGTCTATTGAATATAATTATTAAATATATTAATTTTAAATTAAAAATTAATATATTTATAAATTAATATATTTATTATAAATTTAAAACATAAATTTATAAAATCAAAATCAATTATTTTATTAATTTAAATTAATATTTATAAAAATATACTTAAATTAAAAATTTTAATAACCAATAATAAATACTACCATTCCATCAGTATTTTCTTAAGACGTTGTCACGTTCAACTATCGTCAGTAAACCGACTTTACAGACAACCAATTTTTTGTTATGTTTTTTCATATACGTATTGTGATAAATGTTAAATGTTTACTTACTTCTTTAATTTATAATAATTGCAATTGCTAATGCCATAAACATGGGTATAAATCGGTTACATTTATGCACAATTATAGAAGCAAGCATGTTTTACCATAAAGGCGTGCAAAATATTTCAAAATTAAAAGAGAAGTCGTTAAGTGCTTTAACAATTATCGTGGTGTCGTCGGCATATTGGACACATTTATCTTTATAACAAATAGGTAAATCATTTGTATAGAGGAGAAACAAAATCGGTCCGAGAATACTTCCTTGTGGAACTCCGTAGGAATTAGTTTTTAGATCCGGATAAAATTTTTTTTGTCTTTTCTAGAGACATCAGCTATTTCCTCATACTGTTGTCTATTAGATAAATAACTCTCAACCCAGTCGTATGCCGTTCCTCTTATACCATATGTATATAATTTGCTAGGTAAGATTTTATATGACACTGAATCAAAGCTTTACTCATGTCAAGTAATAGTCCACGCCTGCAGCAACATAAAATATTTAAAATTTTATATAGATATAGTGATCCTTGTTTTTCTTTTTTCAGTTCTTAACTTCTAAGCAGTCGGGTTTTTTGTTTTTATAATAAATTTTTTTTCTTTTATCTTAGCAATATGGGTATCAAATGAAAGGTCGTAAAAAGACCATTTCAAAAATATAAATATCATATCATGTTTATGTTACTGTTTTAACAAGCAATGTCAAAAAGTGTACCAAGTGTACCGTCTCATTTCTATACCACAAATTATAACTAAAAAGTCTGAAATAAAATTATTATTATAAAACAAAAAACCCAACTGCTTAGAAGTTATGAACTGAAAAGAGAAAAACAAGGATCACTATATCTATATAAAATTCTAAATACTTTATGGTGCTGCAGGCGGGGACAAACGTAGTTTAGGTAAGTCTTTCTTTCCCAGGTAGTAAACTATTTTGTCAGCAGTTGGGTTTTTTGTTTTTATAATAATAATTTTATTATAGTATGTACTGACTTTGTAATGATTGTACACGTTACTAATTTAAATAAAGATTAATAAAAAATCCAAATATTCTATATGTTGATCTAGCATAAAACTATCCTTTGCACAACAATCTTGCGAATGAGTAAGCTTTATGTTTGACTATCAAGTCGGATCGTTTACCGGCACCTTTATTGGGCAAAACAATATATCTTAATACAGCAAAATTTTATCCATTTTATATATTTTAGGGATCCATATAGATTTTATTAGTAAATATTTCAAATATGCCACTACATTTTTTTAAACATACTGGAAATGGAAATAGAGAATTCACAAATTCTGTAGATACCATGAATTTTTCCGTAATAATACGTAGCCTTTGTTTAAATCCGGTGTATGATCTATTTATTTTCCAAATTTCAGTCAAATCGGTTATATCAATAGTTACGATGTGAAAAAGGAACAAACACATACACAAACTTTCGCTTTTATAATACTAGAGGGCGCCTGCGGTTTTTACCGCGAAGTTCTCGTTCCCGTGGGAAGTTTGTGATAAAAAGTAACCTATGTGTTTTCCTGATGTGTAAACTGTATTATTGTGTAGATTTATCAAAATCCATTCAGTAGATTTTACGTGAAAGAGTAACAAACATCCATACAAACGTTCGTTTTTATAGTTAGTAAGGATTCTCCTAAAAAGTACTTGTAATACATATTTGTAGAATATTGTAATGAAAGTAGGTACCTTAAGGATAAATAAATATGAAATAAGAATTACATTTTTTGTCGAGTGCAGAAGGTAATAAATTTAAAAGCCAAAGAATTTTGCAAAAAAGCAAAAGTAAGTAAGCATGTACAATGTACCCAGCATAACAATGCAATTGTACGGAAGATTTTTTACTTAAGTATATACGGAATTCCGATTATGAAAAAAGGGGTCGAGGCTCGCAAAAAATGGCAGGAAAGTGAGTAAATGGAACGTAATGGACCCTTTTGTATTTATATTGTCCAATAATGGCATTCAAGATGTTTGCAAAGTTAAGGTCGGAGGTCAACGCGGGTAATTTTTTTTTCCTTTCCGGTAGAAATATTTGGAACAATAAAATAGACGTTTATAATAGAGCAAATATTACGTCATATTCGATGTTGAGAATATATTCTTCTTCCATAATTATATCTAAACAATTAATTGATATAATTTGAAACAAGTTTTTGTGTAACTGCACATAAAAAGTACATGTAGCACTAGTGCATGCCCAGGCAAATTAAAGTAAATTGAACTAAAATGAAACTACACACGGGTGAATTTAATACAATAGCTAGGTTATTTGTCGGTACTTTTAAGTAAAATCAGGCTTTCGTACTCATAGTAAAGAGAAACACAATAGAGTCATACCTAGTGTTTTAAAAGTGCTTGTAAAATAAGTCTATTCACTGTGCTACTATACAACAAAGAAATTTCGTTCATAATGACAACTGACTGACGCTAAAGTGTCATCATAATTTTTTGAAGAGCAATTAGGTTTTTAGGGTTTTGCAGTAGAACCACAAGGGTTAGATTTTTGTAAAGTCTCTCTTTTTAACTTTTGCATTCATTATTACTGAAAAATAATTGAAATAATTAAATTAAAAGCAACAAATATACAAAATGCATGGACCATGAAAAATAAATTGAAATATATATTTTTTAACAAAAAATAGCTAGACTGAGTTAAGCCTTATGTTCGCAGACAGACAAGTAAACTTTATTTATGTTATTAGTTTTAGCGGTAACAAAACATGCGATCACCATGTGCACATATCCCGTATCCTGCACATTATGCAATCACACGCGCAAACGCTTCTCTGAAAACAAATTACCTTTTTATATTGTTGGAAGTCCTTCTGTTTGCCTTCGTTTATTTATTATTTGTTGGAAAAAATACGCCAACAAAAGGAATTTATTTTTTAAATAACATTTTCACTTCAGTTGCTCAAAATGTCCGTCATTGTAGTAACTGAGCGGGAATAAAATAGCATAATATTTAGCTCTGGGTGAAAAGTTTTTCTCTTATTTCGTCTGTTACCATTTAGAGTAGAATCATGAATTATACATATTTTAGTTTTTAATTAAATGAGATATTTATTATTTGGATTATTTAATCCTCTTGAAATGTTGTGAGATGTATAATGTATATGTAGGGCTTACAAGCATTACAACTCGTCTATTACATCAGTCTATGTATTATTCTTAGATTAATTATAAGTCTTGCACTGCTAAACGGAGCGCAACCACAGCCGAGTGGCGCATTGGGTAGTCACCTTTCTTCTGCGTCCTAGGCTGTGGGTTCGATTCCCACATCTGGAGAAATGTTTGTGTGATGTGCATGGATGTTTTCCAGTGTCTGGGTGTTTATCTATGAATTATAACACATAAAAAATATTCATAAGTTACCATAACACACGATACTTAGGCTTACTTTGGGGCTATGGAGAAATGTGTATTGTCCCATAATATTTATTTTATTTTTTGTTTTAAACCAATGTCTTATCTGTGGTACTATTATAAATATCTCATGTTATTTATGTGTCGCTTAGACTGTATCGACAAAGAATACCATGCGATGCTTTTTTGTCGATCGCGTAAACAAGAGACAGCTTTGAAATATTTCTACCCCAATAAATAATATAAAATGTCTATACATAATAAGCACATCATTTAAAGGAAAATATGAATACTTCAATATGTCATAATGGAGCTTTAGTATGAAACGATATTATAGAACTAAGTTCTGCATATTTGCAATATGAACTCGACATATTCCAAGCACGCCTATCGTCGCTTTGATTTCCAGTTCCTATTATACGACTTTCCTTAATATTTCCATCAAAGAAATAATTATAGAGCAGCTGGTTTCACGCGTTTCATATTAAATCTCCTGCTGTGTTATGTGTTCTTTTATGAGGAAAATCATTTAGAGCTGCGTTCACATGAGTAACGGACTTACGGTAAAATCTTTTGTTTTTTCAGGCGTCTTGTAGTATGGCGTAGTTTCAATATATAATAAATAAACTTTAGTTAGATGTAAATACAGCGATATTTTGCTTATTTGATAAATAAAACGATTTTTTTATTCATTGCAAGTTAGCCCTTGACTCCAATTACACTTGATGGTAAGTGTTATAATGTAATTTAAGTAAGCGGGCTAACTTGTTAGGAGTAGGATGAAAATTTTCCTTGTCGGTGTCTGCACAACATCGTACTGGAACGCTAAATCGCTTGGCGGTACTTCTTTTCCAGGGTAGTAACTAGCCAGGCCAAGGCCTCCCACCAGCCAGATCAGGACCAATTAAGAAAACCTCAATCGTCGCCGGCAGGAATCAAACCGAGGACCTCCGTCTTTAATATCTACTGCACATATCACTGCGCCACGAAGGTAGTCAATGTTAACTAAATCCTTCTAAAAGGTGCTAGCTAGAGCGCGGAACAATTCGGTAGTTTTCTTATGACGTTATCACGGAAAATTTTAGTCCATGAACTTGACTTTATAGACAACCATTTTTTATTGTTTAAATATACAATTTTTACATACATTTCGATGACCTGGATTTATAAGACGGACGTCCTGGGTTCGATTCCCGGCGGGGCAGATTGAGATTTTTCTTAATTTGTCTTGGTCTGGCTGGTGGGAGGCTTTCGCCGTGGCTAGTTACCACCCTACCGACAATGACGTATCGCCAAGCGATTTAGCGTTCTGGTACGATGTCGTGTAGAAACCGACAGGGGTGTGGATTTTTGTCCCACTCCCTACAAGTTAGCCCGCTTCCATCTTAGACTGCATCATCACTTAACACCAGGTGTGATAGCAGTCAAGGGTCAACTTGTAGTCGATAAAAAATATATATTCTTTTCAGGAAGGCGTTTAATTAGGTATAAAGATTTATTTTACACAAGGTTCATATCATCAACATAGCGAGCAGCAATAGGATTTTGACAGCCTAAAATAAAAAGAAATGGAAGAGTTTAATTTTACCAGAATGGTAGAAAGAGGCTAATAAAGAAGAAGAGATCTATAATTTCATATTTCATTTCTCATTCTCTGACAAAATATGTTTTGAAAACGCGGTACTAAAACAGCGTGTTTACAAAGTTATATAATTTTCAAGTATTTAGGCAAAGAATTGTTTTCAGAGCCAAGTTTTCACGGATTCTTTCCACTATCGCAAATAGTTTCGACCATTTATTTTCAAGCTTTCACTACAGATCGTAAGAAATATTGCTTATTCTAGAAAACTGGCAACATGTAATATTTGTTCTGTAGCTCAAACTAATAAATCCTTGAGTTGAATTTTATTCAGCTCAAGTTGGGAAAACAATAGATTTAGAGCCTTCAGCGCAGTGATGACTGCTATAATTAAATTTCCCGGATTCGATTCCCGGCTGGAGACAGTTTTAATTACTTGCTCAAGGAACTATGTAAACCTAGAATGACTTGTCATTGTAAATAAACTTTTTCACTCATTTATTTATTTTAATATAATTTATTAACATTAAAAATAATTTAAAATTAATCAGCTACTCTAAATATTGTTAAACTTGTTTTTTAACTAAGTTTTCATAAATACAAGGAACGCTGACAAAATGAATTTCTTTAATATTTTTATGTAATTATAATGAAACTTTTAATTATACAACATATCTGGTTAAACTTAGGAAACCTGCAGGCAACTACTTTTCTCCCCTATTTTCTTTCTACCCCAACGGGGAAGTGGTTTGAAAACTTTGCAGTAGGTATAGTAGTACGGTACATAATAATGAGTGCCTCGTTGGTCTACTTGTTAGTCTATCTGGCTTCGATCACGAGGTCCTGGGTTCGAGTCCTGGGTCGGGTCACGGAATAATTCTGAGTTTTTTATTCTCCTATGAAATTTTCAGTACATTCCAAGCCCGGAGTCGGGAAGTTGGCGGTGTTACACCCCTGTGCCTCGGAGAGCACGTCAGCCGTCGGTTCCAGTCACTGTCATCAACATCTGATAGTGATCGTTAATAAATGAAACATTATCACCCTAAGCCCGCCAACCCGCATTGGAGCAGCGTGGTGGGTCACGCTCCATATCCCCTCTCCTGTAAGGAGCTGGTGCTGTAGTGGGCCGGTTAATACGCTGATAATAATGATGATGATGATGATGATGATGACATAATAATTAGACGGCCGAGTGGAGCAGTGGGTAGTGACCCTGCTTCTGCGTCTTGGGCTGTGGGTTCGATTCCCACATCTGGTAAATGTTTGTGTGAAGAGCATGGATGTTTTCCTGTGTCTGGGTGTCTATTTATATATTATAAGTATTTATGTATAATATATATAAAAATATTCATCAGTTATCATAGCACCCATAAAATAAGGTACTTGCGAGTACGCTTAATTTGGGGCTATATAGTGATGTGTGTAATTGTCCTATTTTTAATATTTATTTAATTATGTAGTACAAGTACAACAGAAGACATAGGATAAAATTATTCCTTTATCCTTTCTTGCGGGATAAGGAATAATTTCAATCTGATATGCGGCTGCGTTTCCGTTTGCGTGAAATTGTTTTTTTAAGCCATCTTCACATTATTGCTAATGTAATAAAAATTGGTGCCGATTTGGGGCACATCCGTTGTACTCGTATGATAATATTATAGTCAATTGCGGACACAAAAACTTTTTGGTGTCTTACCTAAATCTATCTACCAATGAATTCCTTTATTTTTAATCGAGTTCCAAAAAGGTTCGGGTGTGTGTAGATATGACGATATATTTGACGATTAATGTGATCTCATTTTAAGTAAAACAAATGAAATTATAAATAACAAAAGAAGTGTAGTAAGTACCTAGATTTTAAAATAAAACCATATTTTTTTTTAATTATGGACTTTTTTTATGTTCCGCTAAATATGCCGGTGTGTTTATTTGAAAAGAAACTTATTTTTTATCGACTACAAGTTGGACCTTGACTGCTATCACACTTGATGTTAAGTGATGATGCAATCTAAGATGAAAGCGAGCTAAGTTGTTAAGAGTAGGATGAAATCCACACCCCTATCGGTTTCTACACGACATCGTACCGGAACGCTAAATCGCTTGGCGGTACGTCTTTGTCGGTAACTAACCACGGCGAAAGCTTCCCACCAGCTAGACCAAAAAAGTTGAGAAAAATCTCAATCTGCCCCGTCGATAATCGAACCCAGGACCTCCGTCTTATAAATCCACCGCGCATACCACTGCGCCACGGAGGTCGTGATAACTTTACTCTTAACCACTAATTTAGTAGAAATAAGTCAAATCGAAGTAAGCTGCTTAGTGAATATCAAAAATGGAATCAGTCTTATCAGAATATAATTTATCAGAATATAGTTAATGGTCCACTAAAAGGGCCTTTCTCCTCATAAAAGTGGGGGTTTGATGCTTAGATCCAGGCTGCTCGAATACGGGTTATCAAGCTCATGGTTATAACATTTGACTCTATTACGATCGCTATTTTATACTATGTAGAGGCAAAGGGCTGTGACTCTACTAACTTACCAACAATTAACTAAGAGTTGTTCGGAAGAAAAAGCCGACAAAGACGTACCGCCAAGCGATTTAGCGTTCCGGTACGATGTCGTGTAGAAACCGATAGGAGTGTGGATTTTCGTCCTGCTCCTAAAAAGTTAGCTCGCTTCCATCTCAGATTGCATCATCACTTAACATCAGGTGTGAATGCAGTCAAGGGCCAACTTGTAGTCATTAAAAAAAACCAATGTAACGAAGCTCGATCCACAACTCAAATACGAATTTCAAAATCCGGAGTCACATAGACAAATCATAGAACCAACGAACCAGTATACAATATAGAACATGGCTATCTAAGATTAAATCTTTTAGCTCTATGTATTATAGTATGCTGTCACAATATAAATAATACGAAACAATATTTCATAGATTTATTCGTAACTATACACGAAAAAAAAATGGAAATATGGGATTACAGTCACCGTTTCCAAAAGCAATCCATCCATCACACTATTTGACGTATTTGCGAGAGGCTGGCGTGAAATCAATCAGCTTATTACGAAAATACCAAGTGTGCAGCAAATGTAAATCGGTATTTTTGCCGCGAAAGTAATTTCAATCTTCTAAGGGTGTTTTCAAGAGAAACTGCTTTAAACGAAAACATTTTGCGTTATTTCTTAGTCTGACGTAAACATAAGGGTGTTCTAGTTTTGTGTCTGCCTGTGGCATCGTAGTTTTAAAAAAAATGGATCGATTGTGATACTGGAATAATAATGATGGTCTAACTCAAATATTCAAAATTGGTTAAAATCAGGCTTAGTTAACAAACAATGTTTGAAACATCTAGTTATTAGCTTGTTAGGCAGTTTATAGTGACTCTACTACTTGCCTGGAAGGCAAATAAAAATGTTTTTGGTAAATAATATGTATAACCCATGAAATATAAGCATATTTCTATTATGATGGAAATCATTCCTGTTCCCGCGGGAATATCAGGATACAAATTAGCTAATGTCAAAAAGCTACAGATACCGAGACAAAAACCGAAATCGCTGTAAGCGTGCCTCCAAAGTTTGAAGAGTTCCTTCAATTTCCCCAGGATACCATAATCAGATCCAAACATAATGACAATGGGACCAGCTTGGAAGTGTGCTCTTTTTAATAAAAAAAGATTTATCAAAATCGGACAACTCTGTAAAAAGTTATGCGTGGTCATACATAAAAAAAATATACGTGTCGAATTGAGAACCTCCTCCGTCTTTTTTCGTCGGTTAATAAAAATTTATTTCATGATGTAATTACCGTATATTATCTTTTTACATGCATTTAACTGTTCATTTGAAGAAGACACTTTTCTTTTAGATAACTAAGGGCCTCACAAGAAGCCTCACAGTTAATCAAGTGAGACAGCTATGCTCGGTGGTATATCTGCGTTACCAAAATAAGAAATGAGGGTATACGTTGAAGAACCAAAGTAACAAACTGCTCAGCGAGTCACAAACTTGAAGTGGCAATGGTAAAAACAGTTCGAGGAGCTGATGGACATTTGACACCCAAGGTACCAGGATGGAGACAGGCAGCTCAGGATCGTTGTGCTTGCAAGTCCCTAAAAAGGTTTTGTCCAGCTGTGGACATCGGCTGAGGTAATGACTTCAATTTTATAAATTTCTAGTGTAGATCTAGCGTAATGTTACACGTGCCGATGCCCTGAAGACTTCATTTCAATACATTTAATATTAATATTCCTAGTAGTCATAAAATGTACAAAGCTATAAGGTACAAAGTCATATAGCGACGCAACTTTGCATTGATGTTCCTAGAATACCCGATACACTTTATACGAGCCTCGTGTCATAATGTAAGGTAATAGTGTGTGAATACTAAATTGTGTTTTTGATAAGAGTTCCGTATTCTATTAGAATACGAAACTCTTAAAAAGTAAAATACGGAGGATGTAAAATACGAAGTAATAAAATATAAACTTACTGGAAATGGCTGTTTGGTTAGTTAATGCGTTTGAAGTGGTGATAATAATGTTTAATTCATTAATCACTGTTGATGTTAAGAGACCGACTTAACGGACTTTCCGAAGCAAGGGGGTATAACACCACCAACTTTCCGACGACTTAGAAATTCACTGAAATTTCTTAGAAAAAAGAAGAACTCAGAACTATTTCACAATCCAACCCAGGATTCGTACGCAAAACCTCGTGATCGCAGCCGCATAAGTTTACCACTGGACAGACAGGCCGTAACGACATAGTTACTGCTTATCTGTGAACTTTTCAAACGGCTCAAATTCATTATGTTTTATAATGATTGCCAGTGAAAATTTAATTAATTACCTACATTGCTTCATTTTATTTCAATTTAGTGAAATACCAAGAAAATTGAAAGTGTAATTATTTTCCGTTTCAAGCAAACCCCGACCGACTGTTTTACTTGATTACCCATCGAGATAATTTTCTTTTATTAAAACTGCGTGCAAAATTTTAAGTTGTCATTTACGCTACTAAAATTTTTTTATAGACACAAATACAGAGGTTTAATTCGCTATTTTTTTTTATTAACATAACGTATGTTTATTAAATTGATTGTTTTTTTGAGTTGTGTGTTTTTTTATTCCCTACAAGTTAGTCCTCGAATGCAATAACAGCTGATAGTAATGATAAACTAAGATGAAAGCGGGCTAAGTTTTAGGGTGGAAGGATCATATCCACACCCCTTTCAGTTTCAGTATGACATCGTACGGGAACGCTAAATCGCTTGGTGGTAGAGTGCTAACTAGCCACGGTCGGCGCTTCCCACCTGCCGGACCTTTTTTTTTTTTATAGACTACAAGTTGGCCCTTGACTGCTATCACATCTGATGTTAAGTGATGATGCAATCTAAGATGGAAGCGGGCTAACTTGTTAGAAGTAGGATGAAATCCAGACCCCTTTCGGTTTCTACACGACATCGTACCGGTACGCTAAATCACTTAGCGGTAAGTCTTTGTCGGTAGGGTGGTAACTAGCCACGGCGAAAAGCCTCCCACCAGCCAGACCAAGACAAGTTAAGAAAAATCTCAATCTGCCCCGCCGGGAATCGAACCCAGGACCTCCGTCTTATAAATCCACCGCGCATACCACTGCGCCACGGAGGTCGTCGACCACTGGACCTGAACCTGGACCAATTTAGAAAATCTTAATTGTCTCAGCTGGGGATCGAGCCTAGACCTCCGTCTTATAAACCTAACGCGAGGAACACTATGCCAGAGAAGCTCTGATTGGTGAAACAAATGTGCACCTACATGAGTTTATATATTTGTGCAATACAGAGTAGAACATTCACAGTATACAAGAAGTAGGTACTTAGTTACGCAGCGAAATAAAATTCCAAATTCCCTCGAGTATCTGAATAATTTATGTGTTTTTCGGAGATAACAGTATTTTTTGTCCTTTATGTATCTAGTAAAGTTAATATGTTTTAATTATAATTAAAATAAAGCCGTGCAAGTCACACTTAAACGGACTATTACTTTTAAATCTCTTTCCGTATATTTTTTTTCACACTATTTTGAAACAAACTATCTATCAATGTACTTGTATTTGTTTTAACCGCAAAACAATTAATGCGACGGTCGGAGTTCAGTGTAGTTTCCCAAAAGTCAAAAAAATGCACCCGTTACTAAAAGCCCGCCTTGTAAATAATTATTGTAAATAAATACTTTGATCTTCGCCTTAATTTTTAAATTCATTTCAATTCAATTTAAAATCTCTTCGACTCCACTGCAAGACATAGACCATAGTGCCCAGGATACTGGCAGCATTTCCCCTTTGAATGGCCAAACTAATCCGTTGGCCAGGCTAGCTGCCAGCTCTTTGGTCACTCGTAGACTCGATTTCTTTTTTGAGGTATCTTTAAAAAGAGTACGAGCTCCCCATAGCCCCATGACCCCAAAGTCTCTTCACCAAAAGGCAGCGTTCTTCGCCTTCATTCTGAAATCCTCATGTAAAAATACAAATCGTTATACGATATGTTGTACATACATTAAAAATTATCATAGTAATTTAATTTAATTTTTCATGTTAAAAAAATTCAATTTTTCAAGAATTCATGCTAATTGAAAACTGAAGGGCTCTCTTCCATTAATGCAAGTAAATAAATAAAAAGTATTTATTTACATGAAATGAATATTAATAAATCATTACTTCTGTGACGTTTTCCTCAAACAACATCGTCATGATCCATTTATCATCATCAATCTACTATCGGTACAATTATTGTTATAAAGAACTGCCAGACAGTAATTTTTTTGATTCAAAATTTATCATACAAAAATAAATTTTATCATATAATTTCTTTGTCGAAAAAAGCAAATCATAGATTTGTTTTTGGTGCGTTTTTAATTAACTTTATATTAAGACCATTAGGTATATTTTTAAATAACTATGTCCAAAATTTACCTGTTCTTCCAATAAATCGTAGGCTATAAGTACGGCAATAACCCAGCGGGCGGGGATCGAACCAATGACCCAACGTGGTGTTAAGACCTTAACTGTAGTTGAGGATTCATATAGACTTTTGAAAATCATTCATCATCATTATTATCAGGCTATTAACGGCCCACTACAGGGCCAGGCCTCCCTCCTTATAGAAGAGGGGATATGGAGCGTACACCCACCACGCTGCTCCAATGCGGGTTGGCGGGCTTAGGGTGACAATGTTTTATTTATTAACGATCACTATTAGATATTGATGACAGTGACCGGGACCTACGGCTCAACGTGCTCTCCGAGGCACGGGGGTGTAACACCACCTTCCTTCCTTACTGAGAATTTCATAGAAGAATGACAAACTCAGAATTATTCCGTGACCCGACCCAGGATTGGAACCCAGGACCTCGTAATCGAAGCCAGATTGTCTAACCACTAGACCAACGATTGTCTAACCACGAGGCAGTCATTAGTTTTTAATTTTCATTGGTAATATATATGAACAAAGTTCCTATTTCTAAACTTAAGATAACATTCCTTCATTTTGCATAATTCTTTTGAAAACCATATCGTTCTTATTAATGAAACAAATTGTGTTTAAAGCTAATAAATGACTAATTAAAATTGACAGCAAAGTTAGTATAACTCTGAGGTCGTTGAATTAACTCTGTATCAACTAATTTTAAAGTTAAAATTATTCAAAGTTCAAACTTCGACGGGGAAGTGCAATCAAGTGCAATAACGTTGTAGGGGAAAGTAAACTGACAGTGCATTACAATTTCAGTTAAGCTAATATCGTTCATTTACTTTGTGGGATCTTCTCCCATATTGTAGGTGCACTTGTGGTATGAGAGCGCGTACATGGCTCTTGTATTCATCTATAACAAATAATATAGTAGAAAAAGACCTCTTAGAGTTTGAGCTAGACCTAGAGTTTATCGGGGTTAATTCTGCTGCATTTAATTACATTAGATTTGATGGTAAGTGTAGGTGCTATTTTTATTGTATTATCTATACTAATATTATAAAGAGGTAAAGTTTGTAAGTTTGTAAATAAAGTTCTGTCGGGGCTAATCTTCGGAACTACTGATCCGATTTTAAAAATTATTTTACCACTAGAATGCTACGTTATCGGTGAGTGTCATAGGCTATATTTCATAATTGTATTGTATATATTACCCGAGTTATTGCCTTAGCTATTGGAAATAATTGAAAACATTGTACGAAAACTTTATGCATCTTAAAAAGTTCTACAAAAAAGTCCGAGCATATATCTATCTTTTATAGTTATTTAGTTATATAGTTTCGGAGATATCTTTTTATATAATGTGTTTCAAGGTAATCAATGGTAAAAAAAACTAGTTAAACTATTTAATAGAGTCAAGTAAATTTTTAAACTCGGTTATAGGAAAGGGCATGCAGTGATTGTGTCTAGAAGTTCTTTAAAAACGCACTATGTTAATACTTATTTTTTACTATTATTTTTTCTCTTTTCTATGCTCCGACCATCTTCATTTAGTTTAAATTCTGCTTTCCGAACTGGCCATAGAGTCATAGTACACATATACATAGATAGAATAACCTTCCAAATATACTTTAGTTGTAGAATATGCTTTCTCGAAATAAACGCATTTGATATTGTTGTTTAATGACTGTATTAAAAGTGAAGATATTTACAGATGAAAAAGTTTACGTTTACCTGCAATCAATTATAGTATTAATTAAAAGACTGTAAAACGAGCCAGCCCTGACTAATGACCACAGAAAAAACTATTGAAGTTAAAGATGGATATGTTGGTTCTCAAGGCACTACTAATTAAAACGATGAAGCCCACTCAGTTAACGACATCGGCAAATACTCTGATGGCTCAACGGTCGACTCCGGGCTGTTAAAACGTAAGCCCACTTAATTGTCTCGGTTGATTGTAATTGCTAAGTAATTGATGGCGCTTAGGATGAATTGTTTTCCGATATTCTGCATCATTCTACTATGATTTGTTTATATTTATATACAAATAGACCCAACAAATAACGCTTCGTTGGTTTAATAGTAAATTTGTGTTGCTACGATCTCGAGATAATAGGTTCGAATCCTGTGTCGGGTTTTAAAAATTTCTGAGTTTTTAGTAATTTTCGGTAACATTCTAAGCCTGAATGTTAGAGCAATCGTTAATAAATTAAATATTATCTTCCTTTGCGTGCATTGGAGTACCGTGGAGGGTCTAAGCTCTATATCCCCTTTTCTACAAGGAGGGAGGCCTGGCCCTTCAATGGCAATGCAAATAAAGGGCTGTTAATGATCATTCTATGCTTGCTAGTCCGGAAGGGGCAAAGCAGGGCTCATGCCCCCAGAGGCAAATTCGGAGTGCAGCAAATTCAAACTTGGAAATTGTAGAAAAAAATAGGCTTTACACAGAAAATCATAGCGCTGGACCGATCGCTGTTGCGATTTATCCATGCAAATGATTTTCTCGGGGGTGGCATTTTGAAATTTTTCCACTACTCGAAAAAAGTTTATTTTATTTAAAAACGATTTAAAATAAAATGTTACTGTGATTTGCGATGAAAGTTCTCGAAACAGTCATTTAAAATTCGTTCCATACAAAATATGTAAGTAAAAACTCAAAATTTATTATGAAGCTCAAAATTGCTTTGAATTGCTTCTAATGTCAATTTTTAAATTTTACTTTCTAGCTCGCTTACATTCTGCCACTCTACTCCTTTGATTAGGTACCAAATAAATTCGATAGAATTAAGGTCGCAATTGTAAGATGGCAACCTTAACACCGTCTCATGTCCGTGGCTTCCAAATTAATTGTCCACCACGCATATATATACAAATTATGTTAAAATAATAAAGTTTTATTTTATTATTTTAAGGTAACTTTTAGTTTTCGGTGTTTGTGCTATCGCTACTTTTACGCTGTTTTCTGTATGAAGTTGGTCCAAGATGGCGCCAGTTTCATTCTTATTATTTGAATCGCATTATAACATTAGATACGATATGGTTTATTCGACTAAATAGTTGTTAAAATATTTAACTTTGAAGCATATTGATAAATTATTTTAAATCTAAGACTCAACACTCAAGAAGATCCATTGTTAAACTTACATAGTCTTCTTACAATATCATAGAAGACATTTTGTTTTTGCTGTAGGTATTCTTTAAGTTAAAAATCTGTTAAAAGTGATCAGAGAAAGCAAATCACACTATTTATTTTTCACCAGATAAGGTTGTTTTCCATTCTTTTTAGATTTTATTGAAAAGTGTTACTCACACTTGTGTAAGGCACCCGAAGTGCCCGGTTAGCCAGAGAGTCGCGGGTTCGAATCCCGTCCGTCCCGTCCCGTTCCGAAATTTTCAATATTATGTTTGTTTCTAATATAATTTGTTTTCCTGTAAAAAATTAAAAAAACACAATAGGTATCAGAGAAAATGATAATGGACATTATTGTGAAAATTACGTCGGCTTTCCCGCGGTTTTCCTGCGAAGTGTCACCTAAAGTAATGTTTACAAAAACCCGCCCTTATTCCGCAATATAGACGGATTGTTTCATGAATAATCTACATATTGTTCCGATAAAGTTTCACGGTAATCGGTTTTTTTGTTTTCGAAGGAAAATTGGTTAGTAAACAACTCCATTTAACTTTTTAATGGAATAAATGATTGAATAAACATAATACAAATCCCCTGCCAATAAAAACCTTTTTTTAACGCCGCGAATTTTTCGGTACTCAATAAAAAAGGTATTAATATTGAAGAGTTTTTAAAACAAAGTAGATTAGCGTCCTTCGTTTTTTTTCTGTGATCAATTACTTTTTATCATATTTATTTGGCGGAGTTAGTTATGCCTTGATAATGGAGCTTTGTTAGTCCAGTGTAATCTATGTGGCTTTTGGACTCATGGATCTGAGTTCTAGTCCTGGGTAGGCTATGAGATTTAAGCTTTTCTATCTTCCAAGAAATCTCTCACTAAACATTCTTAGCTTGGATAACAAAAAATAGAACCGACTCAAAACGCACTAAAAAGTAAAAAATAACTGTATCATTTAGTTGCTTTAATTTACTTAAACATATCTATGAAGTCGGTGTCAGAATTTCCCCAGGATATCATCATCAGGTCCTAACATGATGACAATGAGACCACCTTGGAAGTGTGCCCTTTCTAATAAAAATAAAGAATTATCAAAATCGGACAACTCTGTAAAAAGTTATGCGTGTTCATAGATAAAAAAAAATATATACGTTTCAAATTGAGAACCTCCTAACCTCCTCCTTTTTTTCTTGTCGGTTAAAAATTAATTAATTAAATTTCATAGCCATCAGCCACATCGTGATCCGGAGTCAAATTGGGTATCCACTGGACAAGCGAGGCTGTCAAACCTATATTAGTCGGAGATTCTGGGTTTGATTCCCGGCTGAGCCGATTAAGGTAGTCTAAACTGACCCTGGCCTGGCTAGTTGGAGGCTTCAGTCGTGGCTAGTTACCACTCTACCGACAACAATGTACCGCCAAACGATTTAGCATTCCGGTTCGATGTCGTGTAGAAACCGAAAGGGGTGTGGACTTCATCCTACTTCTAACAAGTAATCTCGCTCCCATCTTGGATTGCATCATCACTTACCATCAGGTGTGATTGCAGTCAAGGGATAATTTGTAATAAATAAAAAATGTATTTGTTTACTTGAAAGAACTTATCTATAGAACTACCAATCGAATAAGATAATTCTCTAGTGTTTGACAGATTAATCATTGTATAATAAGTGTTATGATTGATGAAGCTTAAGCTGAGGCTACGAATTTAAGTGACTCAATTAGGTAAATGGTGGGCGAAGCCTTGAGGCAACGATAGTTTTTTACAGCCAGTTGTTTAGTAAACTGCAGATAGTATGACATTTATCTATTGAGTGTTTATAATTTCTTCGGTAGTACTTTTTCATAAAAAATATAAGTCGGTTTAGGAGTACAATTACATGATATATTTGGTTTTTCTTTATTTAAAGAAACTCTCAGTAGCACCCCGGAGTTGAGTGATTGGTGGTGTTACAATGAATATAACAAAAATCCAAGTCTATGGAATAGTTTAATAGTCTGTGACGACGTTTAGTTGTCTGTGGGCATATTCGTTCCAATCAGTCAGTCTCGTACATTCAAATACTCGTAGTTCAGTTAATCATTCATTCTCTGTTCACTTGTTGTTCAGTATATTTTATACATTAATAAATCACACGGTCTAGCAGTGCAAACGTCTTTTCTTTTACGTGCTACCTACTTTTACCAACAGGTTATGGGCCCAGGCCACGTTGTTAAAAAAAAAATATATTAAAAGTTTCAATTTAAAAGTTAAATGTGTAGTCGCGAAGTAAAAGAAATATTCATCCGCTGATTGTTGTTATAGCACGTGGAAGTTTCGCATAAGATCTCTTTTAGGATTTTTAGGTGAACTGCAAGTGCTATGCGCCATTGACAAATAAAAAAATGTCGCTAACCTTCATGAATAATGGACAAAGAAAAACCTATTGGCTAAAGGTATGATGATAAATATATTAAAGTGATAGATTTTAAAATCTCGTTAAGGATTCTACCACTAAAATATCCATCATGTTTGAACAAGACAAAATTCACGCATGAAGAAGCTTGGCTACGCAACTAGCAGTTCATAAAAAAAAATTGATACTGGAACCTGATTTGACTTCATTTTAGCATTCGAATGATTTTGATAATATTATTACTGAATTAATTTCGACTGGTGCTAAATTTGACGAAATGGATGGATGAGAAATATTGCATTTATTATTTAGCCTACCCTCTGATGATGATGTAATCACGGCATTAGAAACACTCGCAGAAGAACATTTATATTATTGTTTTACGTACCTACATGAGAAAAATTGATAAAAATAAATTGTTTTGTAATACTCAACTAAAGAAGAAATCATACCCTATAAATTCTACGCATAAAATCTTTAAGATTTTAGATACTGCAAGCGGATTAAAAATGACGGTAGCAGCGGCGGTAATAACTACTCGATTGCAAATACATGGAATATAACCATATGGAAAATATTTTTGCCTTTATGTTGTCAAACTGTAAGTATCGTAATTTTCAAATCGAACTCAACAATTAATATGATTTGTTTTCTTTTAGATTCTGAAGTACCTAACGGATCATATAGTGAATATCAAGGATTACCTTCAATCATACTACGAATTGGTAACGATGATGTTTCGATTTTGCAAGCTCATTAAATCGATCTGGCTAATAGCATTATTACCAGCGCTCCTGCATTTGTTCTTCGACTTTTCGACGTTCTTTACTGCGTTTGGTAAAGGAAAGATAAGTGTTACTACTAGAAGTTTATTCAAGATAATATCCAAATTATTTTGTATTTACCAGACGTTCCATTTAACTTGTTGTCGCTAAATCGTATTCAAACCAGGTATGACGATTATTTTTTAAAATGATCAAGCACACATTTATTAAAATAAGAAAATTTTAGTATCTGGTGTGCGTAAAAATAATATTTTTGAATTGGGTTTTCAAATTAATTAATCTTAGTATTTGTTAAATGAAACTAGGAGTTCTACTTCTCATTGGTTATGGCATAATCCACTTGGACACAAGCGTACTGAATATTGACGACTATCAAAAATTTATTGATGACTGTCACGTAATTAATGATAATATTCCAATAATGAATTGTGTGAAACGTGTGTACTTGGTAAACAGTCACGATTGCCTTTTGCGAAGTCTAAAGAAAAATCAATTCAAAATAGGCCTATTTTCCTCGTTAATTGTAATGTATGCGGTCTGATTACGCCAACTACCTTCGATGAGAAAAAAATTAATTTGTTAGTTTTGTATATTACCCTCATTATACACAAAGACTACAACTATTATTTAATTGCATTCTAAATCAGAAGTATTTAGATATTTTTAGGATTTTGTTACAAAAAGTGAGAATTATGTAAACTGTAAAGTTGTTAGTTTATGTTTCGATAATGCTCGTAAATACATTTCTAAAGAGTTTAAAGAATGTTGAGTTGACAAGGGAATCATTTAACGGTACCTAAAACCCCACAACAAAATGGTGTAACAGAGCGAATGAACCGTACGTCAAACAAAATGGCTCAAAACCATGGTTACAAGTGCGAGACTATAATTATAAAATATTTTGGGAAAAGCTGTTTTAACAGCCAGCTGTATTATAAACATGCTACCCACTAAAGCTCTGCCTAACAAAACACCATACCAAATGTGGCAAGGTAAAAGGCCGAAATTAATCATTTAAAAATGTCCGGTGCTTACGTACATACTAAAACTCGTATGACTAAATTTGATCAAAAAGTTGTTTAAATCAATATTAATAGGTTACAATTCTACTGGATATAAATTTAATTTAATTTAATTGTAATTTAACTTCGAGGTTAAAACGAGGTTTTCATAGCTCGCGATATTATTTTTGATGTATTGAATTTTGAGTTAACGCGACGCGTAGCACTAGCGAATACATTCAAATTCCCAACAAAATTGGTAAGCCCGACTATGAATCGGCAAAGCTAATTAAGTCAACAACAAGATTCTTTAAGCAATATTTCCGAAAACTCAATAATAGAAAGTTCATCTAATTATTATAATAATCTAAGCCGTAGCAAAATTAAACTACCCGCTAAAGATTATATGCAAATGAACGACCCTGATTAATTTCTATAACTCTTGAGCGTAAATTAATTACCATCATGGTATGAAAATATTTTTAACGGATCTAATACCGATAAATGGTTAAAAACCATATAGTGAAATTGAGTCCCTTAAAAGCAATAAAACATGGGATCTTGTCGATACCCCTGTAAATGTTAATATTGTTAATTGAAAGTGGGTATTTACTATTAAAAAAATAATAAATCAGGTGAACCCACACGATATAAGGCCCGTTTAGTAGCTAAAAGTTTTACCCATGAGTATTTACAATATTAAGACAAATCGTTTATACCAGTAGCTCGGATGACTACATTCAAATTTATTTCGGCTCTAGCTGATAAATTTGATTTACTTTGACATCACATATTTGTTCCTTAATGGTACATTAAAAGAAAATATTTACACAGAAGTACCAGAAGAAATTATTGCTAAAGGCAAAAGCTAAGTATCTATATTGAATAAAGCGTTATACTGTTCTTGTTAAAATAGTCATCCAGATCTTGGTTAAAACGCTACGAACTTGTTCTTAGAAATGTGGGTTATAAAACTCTAAAGTTGATCCGGTTTTATATATTTTAGATCAACTTCAATTTAATAATAGCTACTAAGAATAATGAAGATTTACAATTTAATAAGAAATGTCTGGATTTGAAGGACATAATGCTTATTCTATGCATTTAAATTCAATGATCAAACAATGTTATATCTCAGTCTACATATTTGCAAAATGTCTTAAATTAACGTTCTATGAATAATTGTATTCCCTCAAAATCATCGTTTCCTTGTAAATTAGACTATTTAGCTGTGTAGTCTGATGATATTTAGCTATAAAGTCTGATCATTAGTATGATAGACCTAGTCAAATTTTAATAGGCTATCTAACAATGACGTTTTTTTTAAAAACATCTTAATGCATGAAATGTGTATGCGACCAAATATTTGTGCCGCTATTAGTATATTGATAAGGTTCCAATCTAAAAAGGATATAGAATTGTGTAAATTCTAGAAACACCTATTACATTATATTAAGGTTTAATTAATTTAAAATTTATGTATAAAAAAGTATAAGCAGGTAATTACTGGCTAATGCGGATTCCCACTGTGGAGGCGATGAAACAGAAAAAGTACAAATGGCTATATTAATTAAAGCCTTTAATAATTGTACAAGTTTGTGAAACACACGCAAACAAAATTCTGTAACCGTCTCTTCAACGGAAGTTTTACTTAAGGCTGTAAGAGAAGCAGTCTGCATGAGGTCACTACTTAATAGTATCTCTGTCCAATTAAAATTGCAATTATTTATATTTGTAAAGACAATAACAGTTGTATCCGCATCGGCAATAACTCTGCAAATTATAAGAGGTCTAAGCAAATAGACATTAAATATCATTTCATAATTAAAAAGAAAAATTCGCTGATAAAATTGTAAAGCTAGCATCTATATCCATAGGGAACCAACTGGCTAATATGTTTAGAAAAGCGATATCTTAAAAAAAAAAAAATAATAATATTTTAAGAAATGATCTCACATATGAATTTAAATTAATATAAAAAAAAATACAATAAAAATAAAAATTGTAATGTTAATAATAAGAATGATTTATGTCTGATTACTTGTATTTTTGAGGGGGACTGTTGGAATATAACAAAAATCCAAGTCTATGGAATAGTTTAATAGTCTGTGACGACGTTTAGTTGTCTGTGGACATATTCGTTCCAATCAGTCAGTCTCGTACATTCAAATACTCGTAGTTCAGTTAATCATTCATTCTCTGTTCACTTGTTGTTCAGTATATTTTATACATTAATAAATCACACGGTCTAGCAGTGCAAACGTCTTTTCTTTTACGTGCTACCTACTTTTACCAACAGTTACATTTTCGTCTTTTGGAGAAGAATCAAGCCTTCAGCCGCACTTATTAATTATAATCATCATCAACATCAGACAGCCAAGTCAAACTTCAGCCAAGTCAAACTTCAGCCAAGTCAAACTTCAGCCAAGTCAAAATTCAGCCAAGCCAAAGTAAAGGTTTAGTTTACCAACAATTTTCAAACGTCATATTAAACTGTTATTTCAAATTAATTACGCTTCATAGCGTGGCGGTTCAAGGCTAACAGTCCCCTCTCGTATGGAAAGAAACTGTAACAAAAATCGACAGTCAGTTTTCATCTGTCTCTGTCTATCTATCACCTCAGTCAATTTGTTACAGAATCGACATGCTGGTCCTGTAGGACAATATAAAACTTTTAATCAAAAAAATTGAACCGAATCAAAACGCACTAAAAAGTAAAAAAATAACTGCGTCATTTAGTTGCTTTAATTTACTTAAGCATATCTATGAAGCCTTGTAAGGCCAAAGGTAAGTAACCAAAATGCTGCCGACACTTACACAAAAACCGAAGTCGCTGCAAGTGTGCCCATAAAATTTGAAGAGTTCCTTCGATTTTCCCAGGATATCATCATCAGATACTAATATGATTACTATGGAACCATTCTGAAAGTGTCCCTTTCTAATAAAAAAAGAATTGTCTAAATCGGACAACTCTGTAAAAAGTTATGCGTGGTCTTACATAAAAAGAAAAAAATATACTTACGTATCAAATTGAGAACCTCCTCCGTTTTTTCGTCGGTTAAAAAAAACCAAAAAATATACGTGTCGAGTTGAGAACCTCTTCCGTTTTTTTTCATCGGTTAAAAAATAGGCTACTTTATGAAACTTAGTATTAATTTTTCAGGCTGGCTTGCATCATTGCATTGTTATTACGCACTGCAGTCATCACGCCACGTGCATTTTTCCTCTCCGATTACCATAATGAGTCATACGTAGGTTAGTTAGGTCGTAAACAAAGTGCTATAAAAGTGATCTTCTTAGTATTTAATAAGTTTTAATCACAGTTTGATAATCATACAGTTTGTTGTGCTAATTATGCCACCAAGTACTATCGTAAATAGTAATCCCAATATCCCTGCAGCACTAAGTTGGTAAATCAAAAGACGATATTGAATATAAATAAAGAATTTATAAAAATAAATGATTATAGACTGTATATGATATAGAAATATTTCATTAGAGTATCTTAATAAAACTGTTCTATAAATAATAGCCATGGAGTATATAATATGTAATTCTCCCTCGTTTGTTAGTAGTGAGCCTATGTGGCTCTAGGTCACGAGGAGGTTCAAGAGTTAAGACTAAGAAGGGAAGCTGGCTAGGCTGACAATGATATACGGACTCACTTAAACCCGATTTTTTGTTACATTACTACTATTTTTGTCTATGTATATATATTAATACTTACACAAATCATAGCTGTATCATTACACTGGAAACTGCACTACAATAGTTGGCCTAAATGTAGTCTAATCTAGTTAAAATTGATTGACACCATTACCTACAAATCTCCTTTTATAACCTATCCCTAGAGATAAGTCAATTTTTCTTTATTTTTTACTTGAACAAAATCAATAAACTGAACTGTACGATAGCTAAACCACAATTTAAGTTGTAACATTTACAACATAATGTTAAGACGCAAGTCACGGTGCGAAGATTATAATATTGTTTCAATCACTGAATGGGATTGGAAAACCCCGACCGCAAATCGTCTGCCGGCTCCCATTATCTTTATCTGTGGCCCTAAATAAATCTAACCTTTTCTTTAGAACAAATAAAAGATATTGCGGTTAGCGAGCAAGCGATTATTGAGGTTGATAAAAAATTAATTAGTTTAATACTTGACTGCCTCGTTGGTCTAGTGGTGTGTATTCGCCGGTTCTGCCCCACGAGTCACCCCAAAAAAAAAAAAAAAAAAAAAAAAAAAAAAAAAAAAAAAAAAAAAAAAAAAAAAAGGTTCCCCCCCCCCCCCTTTAATCTTTTCGCCGGTTCTGGCCCCAGTAGTTGCATTTTGGCCGGTTCTGCCCCCACGATTCACCCCCGGACCAAAATAAATTTACCCCCCCCCCCCCCCCCTTTCTATCTTTTCGCCGGTTCTGCCCCAGTACTTGTGTTTTCGCTGGTTCTGCCCCCACGATTCACCCCCCGCCGCCCCCCAATCATTACTCAGTGACCATAACAAGAAAAAAAAACACTTCAAATATATGTACCAGTACATTTATTTGTGGTTCAATATTAACTTACATAACTTGAAAATAAAAATATCATTCAATATTGTATTACTACTGTCAAACAAATTTATGAAGTAACTTGCTTTGTAACCCATATACATGTAATACAAATACATCAGGCAATATTCACCACATACACTTGTCAAATCATTTTGTATTCTTTTTGTGTTGAAATACCACCTCTTTGTGTTTCTTTTCAGGAACAATTTATGATACTTAGCCGGTACACGACCATAAGAATCAAAATAGTGACCTATACCGTCGGTGTTAATATAAATCGCTATCCAATGCGATCCTGGTTGATTATCTGAGTCTAGGTTGCTTATTATGTAAGCTGGTGTTTGAACATATACTGGTAACCGATTCGCTGCATATACATTGTGTTCTAGAATTGGATCGATATTTCTCAAATATTTCTTTATCTCTAATGTATTCATGGTATTTTATTTCATGAAAACTATTGATCTTTATACTGTCGTAGATCAATGGTGAATGAGAATTATGTGCAGGTTACTTCGGATATATATTATTTAGAGGATCATACAATAAAAATCAAGTAAATGTTCTAAAAAGTTTTATTTCATATCTTACTTATATGTATCTTAATCTATTTACATTATTGAGATAACTTAACTGCTATAGTCAACTGTTACATTACGGTTTTTATCAATTTCAATAACATTATCAAACTCTGCGTAAACTATACAGTTGATGGTCTCAGGAATAGATGAATCGAAACGAACTTCTAGTCTAACACTACCATGCTTAATAAGATTCCAGTGACTAGAATGTGCGGATAAATCGGGAGTCAAATCAAAAGCTAAAAGACAATAACCTTTTGCAAATTGTTCTCTAGATATTCCATTACCTTCATTCAAAAAATGTATGCCCGTTCCTGAGAATAGCGTATGATAGACTGAAGTGAAACTATTACCATCAAATGATGGTTGTAAGGCTTTTGAAGGTATTTGTTGACCATCGATATATAAACTAAATGTATTCATTTGATAATTTTCAAAGTTGAATGGGTTCTTAGTTAAAGTTCCGTTAAACGCAGCATTATTAACAAATCCAATTATGCATCTTTTAGGGACTTGACCAAGAAAAATATTGTCAAGTGTTTTACCCTGAACTCCGGAAGGTATTGTTAATACTTTTACTTCTGCACGAGTTATAGGATATTTCGCTGTCGTAGATGCTAACACTTTTTGATGTGCAAGTAATATAGCCGGGTTGATCCGCGCACGACGAACTATAAGAGTTGCATCGGAGATAGATACTTTAAATTTTAAATCAGTTGAAGAAGCCATCAGATTGAATGATTCTCGAGAACGAATTAATTTAACGCACATTTCTACCCCATTAATCAAAAATTTTTCTTGGTTAAATATATCGCCATGTAGATGTCCTAACATTTCTATTTCTTTGCTTTCGACTGCAAGACTCTGCCTTTTAGTAAAACCTTCATTTTTTTCATCAGTCGAGTTCATATTCCCCTTAGTATCTTCATACCAAAGACCACAAGTTAGATGAGATTCTTTTGCTGCTGGTGCGTAGTTTAATAATGTTTCAATATAAGCACGGTAAGCATACGTATTGTTTGGTGGCGAAATAAGTTTTTGATTTAAATATACATCAAGCTGACTAAAGATTGAATGTAACCAATTATTGATCGGAGCCACAACTGTAGATGAACTGATTTTTGATGAGTCTTGATTTAAAATCTTAGCTTTTATATGAATCAAGGTATGAGACAAATCTATGTAATCGTCACTCGTTCCAGGTATCTGAAACTCTATTGGGCCATCATCAGCAAGAGATGAAATTG
The DNA here is from genome assembly GCA_034621355.1 of Mycalesis mineus. Lineage (NCBI taxonomy): Eukaryota > Metazoa > Arthropoda > Insecta > Lepidoptera > Nymphalidae > Mycalesis > Mycalesis mineus. The sequence goes on along the minus strand of CM067899.1, from coordinate 8,422,529 downwards.
GTTTGTAATGAATCCATGACCCACTTTCTATACTTGTTTGTGTTGAAGGTAGGGCGAATAAATCTAACTCTGATTTAATACACTCACAAGAATGGCTATGCAAAAACGACATTATTAATTGGAAAATATATCTTCTAATTTATCTTGGTGAAGTCTTGATTTTTTTAAAGTTTTCACTTTAGCAGTCAATGGTTGAATGAGAGGCGACTGTCGTTTTCTTTTCATTATATAACCTGAACCTGACATATGAATTTTATCTATTTTCGCTTGAACCTTTTTTTGTAAGTTCGAACTAGCATCTTTTAGACGAGTTTTAAAAGAATCTTCCATAGGTCTTGCACTAACCATATCCGAAAGAAGACCAACACCAGCATTTAATGCTTCTTTTCCAATAGCTCGAGCACCACTAGAGAGTAATGGTAAAATAGATCTAAATAATCCTCCGAGAAAGCTCCCAATACCATGACCACGCTGATGTGGTACACCTTTATAAATGACACCAATGCCTGATCCAGCTTGATGTGAATAATATTGTTCGTATGGACATGAAATGTTATTAAAATGAGGATCCATTATATTTTTTTAAAATGTAGCTTTATACACACAGTACCAAACTGGAATGGAATATGTTTTCCTGTACTTGTCCTTATATCTATTTCGATGGTATCAAATTCACGTCGCATAACAGGTAAATAGTGTGGTGGTGAAAATATATGCATTTTATTTGCTCCATATACGTATGATGCTACATCTAATGGTACTATTCTAAGAAGAGGGGCCATTACATCTCCAACAATCTGTGGTTCTATGATATCACAATAAACGAGCATTTGAGATGGTAACCCTAGTTTTATGTTAGAAGGATATGTTCCATTTTTGTTTAAAACAAGATTTTGGTTTGGTTCAAATCCTAATTGTAAACTTAAGTTTGTTGACAACTTAAGTGACTTATATGAATCATCACTTAATGATACCGAAACTTGTTTTGATAAATCTTCGTAATGAAATGTTATACCACTTTCAGTTTTCTTATTTAAAGTTGATATAAGATGTTGAATGCTATCATAGTTCATGGGCGGAATACGGGTAGTATAGTGTACCAATGACTTGGTTGTTTCATCAGGCATTATAGTGTACTTTGAAATATAAATAATATTTTCAAGTTCTCTAACAGTAAACACAGTACATGGATATAACATTTCTACAATACCAACAAACCATTCACCGTCTAAGATAAGGGATTTAGGTAACTTTGTTGAAAATGTAGTTGTTTTATTTTCTGGAAAGTATTCCATTGAGCTGTTACTTATTAAAGATAAATAAAAGCTTTCTTTAATCATATCTGATTTAAACTAGATTCTAAAATCCAACTGTTAAATTTATCCGGATAACCTTTCCACTTCACGAGCACTTCTTTTCTGTTACCTGAGTACCGAGAACTGAGGATTTTATCTATTTTATACTCTGATGATGGGTTGTAAGACACTTTTTGTAGTTCTTTTTCATAAAAAGTGCCCACTATTGGTTCACTATGTAAATCTTTTAATGTATATACAATCCATGGAGATCTATCTATTATTGAAGATATGACAAATATTTCATCGCTCCAGTTGGATTCATAACCTTTCTGGAAAATATGTTTATATTTTGAAATACGAACATGATCACCAACGTGGAATTTGGGTTGTGAGCTAACTGCTGGAGGTTTACTTATTGAATTCTTATCATATAAATTGGTCCAGACAGACATGATATTTTTAGAACTAACATCACAAGGACGCATCTTAATACTAGAATGAAAACTATGGTTATATGAACTTATCAAGTCTTGTAAAATGTCTACATATCGATAAGTATTTTTAAAAGTAAAATAACGCCACATTTTTGACTTTAAAGTTCTTTGGAATCTTTCTACAATACTTGCTTTGATATCAGGATTATTTGTTGTATAATAATTAATGTTTTTGCTTTTAAAATACTGTTTAACATTATTTGAAACAAACTCACTACCTTTATCAGACTGTATATGTGTAGGAGTCACATTAAATTCATTGAATATACTTTTGAAACATGTTATAATTGTTTCAGAGTTTTTCTTTTTCATTGGCCTAGCATAAGCGTATTTACTAAAGACATCAATAACACACAATATATAGTTATAGCCATCATTATATTTCGAATAAGCTCTCATATCACTAAGGTCAGCCTGCCAAAGGTCATTCAAATTTGATAATATATATCTGTTACGGGGAAACTTTCTGTGAACAGGTCTATGAAGTGTATAAGTTTCTTGTGATTGCAGCCACTTTGTTATATTTGTCTTTGTCATTTTACCTTTCATGGCTTTTGACAATTTATCAATACTACTAAACCCAGCAGGATGTTTTGGATCATAATATATATCATTAATTTCTAATAAGGGGTCCATTTCTCCCAATCAATTTTTTTTCTTATTTTTGTCTTATATTTTTCTGTACTAGATGTAGGAGTTCTTTGCAACTCATTTTTCAATGTATTTGTGTTTAGTGAATTTCCATGGAGTTTTCCTAATTGAAGATCATAAATAAAATCTGCTCTCTTAGGATTTCCAATATATGCTAAAGGTACTTTAATTGCATGTAATGCTTCACCAAATTTTTTCCAACCTATAGGATCGCTTTTTTTAAGAGACCTCAATATATCATTTATTAAATCTACTATATTGCTTCCATGAATTTTTTCATCGTTTATTGAAACCGTACCATTATCATCCCAATGAATTATGTTACTCGTAGAGATCAATTTGAGTAATGACTCACCTTTCTTTATATACGATTTTGGTACAAGACTTAGTATTTCAGCTGTTGTATAACGTGGATGATCACTGACTATGATTTTTTCTTTAACTTCATTCGATGATGACTCAGGCGGAACTAACTTTTTGTTTTCTTCATCAGTAATTTTATATCCATTGTTTTGAACAAAAGGGTCAGTAACAATTGGTAATTCAATTGGTAGTCTTTCTTCTTCAGTAAAATGCAGATATCTTTGTAGGATTTGTAAGTATAGTATACATTTTTTACGATCTTCAATATTACTTTTTAAGATCTTTTGCATTTCTGCATCTAATCGAGACATCGGAGTTTCAATGTTGGAGTGCTGTTTTAATTTTTCTAGTAGGTTTGGCTCTATAAGTAACATTTTTTTAGCGTGTTCCATTTTACTTTAAGGATGATGATACTAGTGCACTTAAAATGGAACTTAAAATTATCGGTAAAAAGGCACCGCCCTTTTGAATTAATATATTTTTTCTAAGTTTATTTTTTCCTTTGCGAACTAACGAACGAAGTGTTCCTTTAAATTTTTTTAACCTTTTCTTCTGTTTGTCTTCTAAAGTGATTTTACCTTTTAATACGTTATATATGCATTCACATATGCAATTTATTTCTTCTTCACCACAAGATTTTAATAGTGCTTTTTGATACTTAGGTTTAAGTGTATGCAAAGCGTTAAGTAGCTCTTTATGAGTCTTTAGGCTTCGATGCATTATTTGTAAATGATTGGAATTTGTTGATTCTTTAAATATTTATATTCTTTCCTGGGTAGGTATATAATACAATACTCATTAAAAGGGAATATTTTTGATTTAATCCTACACAAATCATTAGTGTCCTGTTTAAGATCAATCATCAAATACCCATGAGCTTCTTTTGTAGCATCCTTATAAGCATCAACTAGGAAGTTTGAATTATCTGGTGATACTTGTCTAGATAAGTATCTAATTTGTGTTTTGTCACGTGGATTTTTAAAATAAATAATGTAGCTTGAATTCAAAGATATATCTCTTTGGCCTTTCCCCTGATGAAATAAATTTTGTGTGATATAGAATACACTTAAATTTCTATGATGGCTTCCTTTAGTGAAAATATCAACAATGCGACCATCAGATTCCCTCATGAGATCATCAATTATAACAAGTTGTGCATCTTTCCCATCAAACATTGAAAGATCAGGAATTCCTTGATGATAAATAACATCTGATAAATTATAAAGGGGCTGCATTTCATCGTAACACCAAGTTATTTGAGTAAAATCTTTATTACAAATCGTTTTAGCATGTTTAATAAAATTTGTAACAAATTTTGATTTACCACACCCGCTTGGACCAGCTACAATCGCAGTAAATGGATGAATAAAGTAATACATCACTACGTGTGTTACTTAAAAGAATATATATAAGAATAAGACATTTGTAGCATTACTCAAGATTTTATTTATCGGTTTAAATTACATGACTTCTTAGAATAATAAAATACATGTATTACATTTATAAATTAGGTACAATCTTTAAATAACAACAATTGATTAAAATAATGTACAATCTTAAATAATAAAATAAATCTAAACTATATCTAAGGATTTTTACAAACTATATTTACATAATAAAATTACTTTACAAGCTAATTTTTCCTAATTTTATAATGACCCCAAGCTAAGGTATCTACATTATTTTCTAAAATATATCTTTTTGTGTCATTATATGATAAACAAGTTTTATGTACATTTTGAGTAAAAATATTGTGTTTAATAGATCGAAATCTAAGCATGCTACAAAACTGATTTTTCTTTTGAAGCAGACATGTCCTATAATTATCCAATGTCATATTTTTGGTTATATTTTTATTTACACCCTTTGCTTTAGCTATAGTTTTATTATCTACATCTAATATATACATCTTCGATCTTAGTCCAATAAATTCTCTTAAAATTTTACCATTATTCTCATCCTTAAAAAAACCTAACTTCTTTTTATTGATTTTAGGATAATCATAAATATTATCATGAGGGTAATCAGATGTATCAAAATAGCTGTCAAGATCGGGTTTTATATCTTCATAGAAATTGTCCGTGAATATTTGATATATTAAACTATCTGTATCTGTATACAATAACTTTATAGAATTTACAAATTTTTTTAACATGTAATTGTAATGAAACTGGTACATTAAAGTTTTAGAAATATCTAATATACAAAATCCTAAATAAATTGGTTTATCATAAGTTAGTTTAGTTTTGTGTAACTGTATTGCCACCAAATTTTCATTAAAAACTGATAAACTGTGAAATTGAGGTTTTGCAATCAAGTCTTGTGCTCCTAAGACTTTACCGCGATTTTCCCAATGTGTTAACATTTTGACGTTAACCCTTTTTTCAATATTCTCCATGGTCTTACCAAAAACAGAATTGTTCATTAGTTTGTAAAAGTCTTTTTCAAAGTCTGAAGTAGCCAACGTTCGTAAATTAGTATTTAGGTCTATATATTTTTGTAGCCAAGGGCTTTGATTGAATTTTAATATTCTATGAATTTTAGTTAACTTTATACCTAAAGTAATACATTGTTTTAGATTTCTATAGTGAATTTTGTACTTAATTTTATTATTGAGATTGGGTACCAGTTTAATATCTTCCGAATTTCCAATTTTAACATTTTCAGGACATAAAGGCAAATCTGAATGTAAATCATGAAGTTCCATTGGATACTCTAAGTCAACTTCAAGAATAAAGCCAAAACTTGATGTATCGGATACATTAAAATCAGTGTCTGTACTCACCCATTCAAAATTCCCAGTTGGAAGATATTGAGACATTGCCCACCCGTAAAGATTATTAGCGTCTAAATAGATAAGATACGATTTAGGTTTATGCTTTTCATAATCTTCAATGAATTGATTATTTGCCTTTGCATGACGATTGCTACATTGAGATATACCACCTCTAATTCCAGATTTAATAAATGCTATTTTATCGTAGTCAGTGATTAATTCTAACTCTATTTTTGTATATTTTAGCATAGCATCCCAACTTAAACCTGGTGCTGTGTAATAATGCGCAGGATCTAAGTCATAAGTTTTTAGACAAATCGTTCGGAAATTTTCAAATATGTCTGTTAAAAGTAAAACGTCAGTCTTTAAATAAAGATTTGAATAATCCAACATATTTTGACAGTTAAAATGATCCCAAACGTCTTTTGCTTGCAAATATTCACTATCAGAAACATTAGAATTAGTCAGAGAACTATAAAATTGAGACTGTGATGGAAGTGAAGATATTTCTAAACAATCATAAGAAGTCATGAATTCATAAGGAAATATACCCTTTCTCCTTAATCGGGTGAAGTCATCATTTTGGGGAAAATTTCTTTTTAAAGATTCAAATTGACTATCGTTGAGGTTTTTTGCTAACTGATCAAGACTACATGGTAAAAATTTGTAAGAATCAATAAATCTTAAACTAATGTGTTGGTTATTTACAAACATTTTTTTCGTAAAAGAAATATACCTCTCCTTATTTTGTGGTAATACTTCTATTTCACCTTCCATGAAATTTAGAGAATGTACTATAAAATGTGCATCATAGTTACTTAAGTTATGCAATATTACAGGAATGTGACGGGGAGCACGATATTTTTCTGCACATGTTTTATGTGCAACACCTCTAAGTTGTCCTGTGTGCCAATCATAGTCGAGAATATATTCACTATTCAGACTTGATTCACAAATGTGACATTCGTTAGAATTTTTTATTGTATTCTCATCTTCAATTGTTAGAGGATTAGGACATTTTTGGAACGAATTCTTCTTACAAATAAGTTTTAGATCTTCATAAATTCTTTCCATGAATACTTTTGTACAATCAGGGCCGCTGTATGTTTCATATTTCGAAAGTCTATCATCATATGAACATTTTACATAATATCCGAAACTAAATACCTCATGTTTTTGAATATTTTCTGTAAACGGTTTGGACGGATCATTTGGACATGAACTAATTGGCTTTATAAAGGCTTCAAAATCAGCATAAATTACAAACGGTACATTTAATTTTTTATTATATTTATCAAATTTTATTTTATTATTTGGTGAAGGCTGCCCAAACCAATTTTTTGTACTCAGTTCACTGTTTGGTAATACTGTGATAATGTGGCTACAATCATTTTGTGTATGATTTTCTAGACGCTCTGATGATGGAAAATGTAGTAGACATGCATTACACATATGAATAGCATGTTCTTGACTCGAAATTTGTTTACTAACTAATCGTGACATATTTTTAATATAACAGTAGTGTGAATTAGAATTTTTTGAGATTAATAATAAATTTATATGGTTATTTTTACAAGATTTTGTTAAGTATAGAGGGCCTATAATACTATGTTTTTTTGAAAGAGTATTAAACTCTAGACCAAATACATTGATGCTAATATTGTTTTGTTTTTCCACTTTAGGTATATCCGTTAATTTAACAGGAAAAGACACGCCATCGAATTTTAGTTTATCAGAATGCATGATATATGACGAGACTCGGTCGGTTTTGTTATTAGCAGGAGGATATAGAGCAGAAAGCACTGCCCATTTAAAACACATATAATCATCATTTTTAACATTAATTATAGCTTTCTTTAATTTGATGTCATGAGGTAAATCAATATATGATGTACCACGTAGCGGATTAAATTTATTTATGTTCATATGTAAACATTTTATATTTGATAAACTCCAACCACTGTCCTTTTTCTCAAACGAACTAATTTTATTTGTTAGATATTCACATAATGTGGAAATAAAAATGTTTAAATGATCTCCTCTGAAAACTATATAATTTGATGTTTGAAAATCAAATGAGTTTTTTTGTTCTTTAGTTTGATGGAAAAAATCAGCTTGTAAAATAAAGTTGACCTTAAAAATACTATGTTCGTTAATAGACTGTTGGATAAGAAATAAAATTTCTTTTTTTATTGAGTTCAAAAATGTTTCCGGTGTCTTAAAAAATAAATCCTCTAGGTTATCATTTCTTGGATTAATTTTGTAAGATATTATTCTCTGTCCAAATGCCGAATCATTGACTGAGATATTTGAGAAAGACGGATGTATTTTAAAATAATTATTTTTATGTAGATTGCTTTTCAAATGATTCGTGAAATACCGTTTGTTTACAAAAATTTGGCATATATTACACTTAATTTTGTTACCTTCTACAGGATCAACAGATGATGTAGTGTTGTCCTCTAGGCGTTCAGTAGTTGATGAGGAAGCTTCGTTATTAACTTGTAATCTTTTCAAAACCTTGTTTGTAGTATTTTTATTATTAGTTTGCTTAAGAGCTCCCCCGGTTTGTACTGTTTGTTCGTTTGAACTAGAACAAGAAAAATATATATTGTTAGAACATATTTACAATTTAACACATTTACAAAGAAATATAAGTATATTGATATAGATAATACTTACATGTTGTCTTGTTCATATTTTTCACATAATTCATATATTTGATTATCATATGTAGAATCTGTCCATGAACAATGCGGTGTGTTGAAGAAAGCACTAATATAAACTTCTTCTGTAGAAGAAGCATGTGTGGTCGACGTAGAGGCTCCTTCATTGACTCGCAATCTTTTTGCAACATTATTTGCAACAGTAATATTGGCCCTTTTGAGAGCTCTTCCAGTTTGAAAAGTAGATTCCTCTATACCCTTTTCTAAGTCTAGACATAATTCATATAACTGATTGTCATATGTAGAATCTGTCCAAGAGTTATTACTATTACTTTCAGTGAGCTCCTTATTATGTAAGGAATTAAAAAGTGAATCTTCGTGACTCTTGCTTTCTGTAGAAGAATCATGTGTGGTTGATGTAGAGGCTCCTTCATTGACTCGCAATCTTTTTGCAACATTATTTGCAACAGTAATATTGGCCCTTTTGAGAGCTCTTCCAGTTTGAAAAGTAGATTCCTCTATACCCTTTTCTAAGTCTAGACATAATTCATATAACTGATTGTCATATGCAGAATCTGTCCAAGAGTTATTACTATTACTTTTAGTGAGCTCCTTATTATGTAAGGAATTAAAAAGTGAATCTTCGTGACTCTTACTATAATCGGCACTAAATTCATCATCAAAGGAGTTGAAGAAAGCACTAACACAAACTTCATTTTCACTGTCCATCTTTCACAAACTATAACGAAACGGAATTCAATGTTTAGTCTTAAGCAGCGAAGAGATCTACTGATGTTATTTCTAAGCTTACAATCAGTTTTTATACGTCCATATAATTAGTTATACCTACATTGCTTACAATACTAAATACATCGCTTTAATGTAATATATATTAGTATTTAGCTAATTATAGTTATCATCAATATCAAATTTTCGTTATTGTATAAAATAATTATAGATTAACTAATTATTAAATACATATTTCTTGCAATCCTTTGTTTCAGCTATTTCTTTTGTAATAGTATAAATGAAATCATTAGCCTTTTCTAGAATTTTACTTGATTTTTTAGCGTAATATTTAATTTTGACATCGGCATACTTCCAGTGTTGAGTAGGAGGTACTTTGTCTATTTTTTTTAGATCATATAGCTCAATTTTAACAAGATATGAAGCGGTCGCTTTATCATCAGAGTTTGTTGAAATGTATGATGTGCTATTTCTATCCATGTCTATTTTAGCTACCGTCGAACTATTTAATGTTTTTTTCTTTTTAATTGGTAATTCAAAAAAGTTATCGATTGTATTCAACTTTCTTTTTGTGGGGGATATTTTATCTTCTTCAATTATTAAATTTTGAGTTTCCTGTTCTGCACACTCATCTGCATGATAATAAAATTGTTTAAAAGTATTTTCTTGACTATCAAGCAGACTATAAGTTTTATTTTGGAACTGTAACAATACAAAACAAAAGTTAAAAATAAAATTTGAAATCAAAATAAGTAATACAATTTATCTATAAATCTATGTAAATATGTAAATTCACTTACCTCCATCGTAATATTATTACACAAAGCTTATTGGTTATAAACACACACACTTTTTTAAAAAAAAAAAGAAGAACGAAACTGTAATAGCGAGATTTACACTATTTAAGTCTCAAAGAGTATTGTCCCTCAGTCTGCGGACGTGGTAATATGTATGAAATTATTTATTTTTAAACTTATATATACGAAAACTAACGTTGTGTACATTTTAACGACATAGTAATGAACATAATTAGTAATGGACACTAGTCATCGTCATTAGGGTGGAATTGTGGGTCTGCATTCTTTAGCGATACTTTCAAAAATGCTGTTTAATACTTTTACCTAAATTATTATTGAGCAACAACTAGGCAGAGTCTTGCAGTCGAAAGCAAAGAAATAGAAATGTTAGGACATCTACATGGCGATATATTTAACCAAGAAAAATTTTTGATTAATGGGGTAGAAATGTGCGTTAAATTAATTCGTTCTCGAGAATCATTCAATCTGATGGCTTCTTCAACTGATTTAAAATTTAAAGTATCTATCTCCGATGCAACTCTTATAGTTCGTCGTGCGCGGATCAACCCGGCTATATTACTTGCACATCAAAAAGTGTTAGCATCTACGACAGCGAAATATCCTATAACTCGTGCAGAAGTAAAAGTATTAACAATACCTTCCGGAGTTCAGGGTAAAACACTTGACAATATTTTTCTTGGTCAAGTCCCTAAAAGATGCATAATTGGATTTGTTAATAATGCTGCGTTTAACGGAACTTTAACTAAGAACCCATTCAACTTTGAAAATTATCAAATGAATACATTTAGTTTATATATCGATGGTCAACAAATACCTTCAAAAGCCTTACAACCATCATTTGATGGTAATAGTTTCACTTCAGTCTATCATACGCTATTCTCAGGAACGGGCATACATTTTTTGAATGAAGGTAATGGAATATCTAGAGAACAATTTGCAAAAGGTTATTGTCTTTTAGCTTTTGATTTGACTCCCGATTTATCCGCACATTCTAGTCACTGGAATCTTATTAAGCATGGTAGTGTTAGACTAGAAGTTCGTTTCGATTCATCTATTCCTGAGACCATCAACTGTATAGTTTACGCAGAGTTTGATAATGTTATTGAAATTGATAAAAACCGTAATGTAACAGTTGACTATAGCAGTTAAGTTATCTCAATAATGTAAATAGATTAAGATACATATAAGTAAGATATGAAATAAAACTTTTTAGAACATTTACTTGATTTTTATTGTATGATCCTCTAAATAATATATATCCGAAGTAACCTGCACATAATTCTCATTCACCATTGATCTACGACAGTATAAAGATCAATAGTTTTCATGAAATAAAATACCATGAATACATTAGAGATAAAGAAATATTTGAGAAATATCGATCCAATTCTAGAACACAATGTATATGCAGCGAATCGGTTACCAGTATATGTTCAAACACCAGCTTACATAATAAGCAACCTAGACTCAGATAATCAACCAGGATCGCATTGGATAGCGATTTATATTAACACCGACGGTATAGGTCACTATTTTGATTCTTATGGTCGTGTACCGGCTAAGTATCATAAATTGTTCCTGAAAAGAAACACAAAGAGGTGGTATTTCAACACAAAAAGAATACAAAATGATTTGACAAGTGTATGTGGTGAATATTGCCTGATGTATTTGTATTACATGTATATGGGTTACAAAGCAAGTTACTTCATAAATTTGTTTGACAGTAGTAATACAATATTGAATGATATTTTTATTTTCAAGTTATGTAAGTTAATATTGAACCACAAATAAATGTACTGGTACATATATTTGAAGTGTTTTTTTTTCTTGTTATGGTCACTGAGTAATGATTGGGGGGCGGCGGGGGGTGAATCGTGGGGGCAGAACCAGCGAAAACACAAGTACTGGGGCAGAACCGGCGAAAAGATAGAAAGGGGGGGGGGGGGTAAATTTATTTTGGTCCGGGGGTGAATCGTGGGGGCAGAACCGGCCAAAATGCAACTACTGGGGCCAGAACCGGCGAAAAGATTAAAGGGGGGGGGGGGGGGAAACCTTTTTTTTTTTTTTTTTTTTTTTTTTTTTTTTTGGGGTGACTCGTGGGGCAGAACCGGCGAATACACAACTACTGGTGGTGTTGTACCTACATGCTTCGGAGAGCAAGTTCATCCGTCGGTTCCGGGCCATTATAATGACATTGATTACAATGTCAAGTTCAGTCAGTTATATAATGATAAATCTGACAGAAAACATTGTACAATGTCAAAAGCCAACAAAAAAAATTATCTGTTGTCCCAAATAAGTACAATATTTCCTTTGGAACGAATGAAAATATCAATGAATGGGCCAGTAAATATAAAAATTAAAAAAAAAAAGAACTGACTCAAAACGCACTAAAAAGTAAAAAAAATAGAACCGACTCAAAACGCACTAAAAAGTAAAAAATAATTGTGTCATTTACTTGCTTTAATTTACTAAAGCATATCTATGAAGTCGGTGCCAGCCAAGTTTAAGGAACATTTATTTTACGTAGTAAAGAAGTTTGTGGGTTCTAGGTAACGTCATACATAAAAAAAAATATATACGTGTCGAATTGAGAACCTCCTCCGTTTTTTTCGTCGGTTAAAAAGTCAAAATATGTTTTATTCCTGCTTGATTATGCTTATTTATGCTAAATGCTATGAATAATGTATTAATTGATAATTAAATGATTTGTAAATTATCATCAGTATTAGTTATATTTTTAATATGATACAATTATTGTACTTTTTAAAAACTATTATATGACTGTATCCGTGAAGATTTCTTCGGATTTCAGGTTTCCAATTATATAGGTGTCCATTAGTTTAGGAAGAATTGATTAAATACCAATAATACCTATTATAAAAAAATTAATAATCTTGGATCAAGACAAAACCACATAAAATTATATAAGAATTAAGTGAATTGTGGGGAAATCCAACCTATGTTGTGTGTAGTATATACTACAGGACGCCCGCGGTTTTATCCGCGTTGTCCTCGTTCCCATGATAATTTCTTGATAAAATGTGGTGTACGTATTATTCTGATTCTTCTTCTTTAGCCATTCTCTACTATTCTGGTGTAGGCCTCCGTCAACCTCTTCCATTTCTTTCTATTTTGGGCTGTCAAAATCCAATTATTCTGATTATTTGAGCTATATTATTGTGAAGTTTCATCAAAATCCATTCAGTAGTTTTTACGTGACAGAGTAACAAACATCCACACATACACACAAACTTTCGCCTTTATAATATTAGTAACGATTTTACTCCATAGCAAATGTATGATATAACATAAATATGTTATGTTAACCAACGACTTTGCGGCAATTTCGACGCGACCACAAATTACCATCGCTTATAAAAGAGCAACATTATACATAAATCAAAACATCATAGTTTAATTTTCACAATTTAGATTTTTAACTTATCGTCAAATTATTTCTTTAACGAAAATCGAAATGCTAATAGAAAACTACTTAGTAGAAAATGAATAAGTATTTCTTTTAAGCTAACGATATATGAATAATTTTGGTTTTATACTAAAACTATATTATATTTTAATACTACTTTCAGGTATAACCCAAACAGAAGACAGTAAAGAATTCATTTATTGTTGTGTAATAAAATAGGTAATTAATAAGTAATAAAAATAACTTTCCTTTTGACCCGTATGTATATAATATTTTCAGAACAGCCCAGTTTTCGAATATGTTAGTCTAATATATCAGCGTCTGAACAAATGTGCCAAATTTCAAAAATGTACGTATGTATGTTTTTATGTTTGGTAATACTGCAAGTTTTATCCCTTAATATTCTCGTTTAACTGAAGCTTAGATTTTAAGCCTGATGTGTCAATCTTTTTTAAAGTCTACTCTAGTTTTATTTTGACTACGATTTGATATTTTTATTACGTAATTCTCATGATTTTCCATAATACAAATATGTTGTTCATGAAACACGAAGCACATTAGGCTCTCTTTTGACGTGACACTAACTATACAGTAGTAGTGTTGTAGAAAAAAATATTTAGTTTAACATTATCGTATTAATTGTTTAAACAAATATTTAAGCTTAATATTTACATGAAGTACGCATCATACGAGGACGCCACAGTGTAGCTTTATACAGTTATTATATTAAATAAATAAATTAATGTTTTTTTTTATTTAATATTTTTTCTTATTTTTTAGTTATTTACCGATACGTAACTTACTCGTACTATGGGTGTACATTATACGGTACTTGTAGCCAAAAAAGTCGCATTGAATTCTTTATCTCAAAAACTAATAAAACCGATTTTGATGAAACTTGCAGTATTACCTAAGTTGCATAATACCTAGTACAACAAATAAAGAATTACTTAAATCGAACTTGTTGTTCCGGAGATATACGAACGCAAACGTAAAAACATACATACGTACATTATTGAAATTTGGTAGATTTGTTCAGACGCTGATATATTAGACTAACATATCCGAAAACTGGGCTGTTCTGGAAATATTATATACATACGGGTCAAAAGGAAAGTTGTTTTTATTACTTATTAATTAACTATATTATTACACAACAATAAATTACTTCTTTTCTGTCTTCTGTATGGGTTATACCTGAAATTGGTATTGAAATATAATATAGTTTTAGTACAAAAACCAAAATTATTCATATATCGTTAGCTTAAAAGAAATACTTATTCATTTTCTATTAGCATTTCTATGTTTGCTAAAGAAATATTACTATTTTTAAAATTTTTAAACTTCTTGCTTAAAGAAAGATAGACAATGTTGGCCTCTAGCTAAATTATATGACACTGTCTATAGTTACACTGTGGTACTTCGTACAACTATTACACAATAACATTTATTTGTAATTTTAGTCGCGTTTTGGCGAAAAGTCCAAAATAAAATGTCAACCTCAGCCTATTTTGGAAATTTTCAGGATATTCTGAGAAAGTAAACGCGCCTTATTAGACCTCTGTAAATTATATCTCGGAATAGTACCCTAACTCATGCTGTGTTATTAATTTTTTTGACAGTTTAGAAGTTACTTCTGGGTCGGGCAAAAGTTAATGAGTTTTCTTTTAGAATATGAAATACCAAGTCCTGCTTATAAAGTTAGTTATTTTACGGTGTTGTAAGTAGGTGGTGGTGTTAAGATATTTGACAGAAGGCGTTGCTTAGTTAACTCAGCACACCAAGCAACTTAAAATTTTATATTGTTTTAATACCAACCTGCCTCGTTGATTCTATAGTTATATTATAAGACATTCTATCGTGGTTCGGGCTGTAAATTGAGTTTACCTTTTTTCCAAGAAATTCACGGTCTGGGATTGTGAAAATGCCCTGTGCTCGGATAGTAAAAGTTAAAAAATTGCTTGCGATTATCATTACCCAAACATTTTGACAAAAACTTCATATTTTTAATATTAAATTAATCCCGAGATTGTGAAAGTAATTAAAAATATCTATAAACCTGGCAACTCTAACGTTGATACTGACTGTGAGCTGGCAACCATTTTCTTTTCAATTCTTTACAACATTTCCTTTAAAATTTCATAAAGTTGATTTAAAAAACGTGTAGGTAATTACAATCAATTTTAGCAAATTAACTTTTCAAATTTAGGCTAATTTTTGATAGGCAACCTAATAATGATGCCCGATGGCCTATGTCCAGCAATCCTGAGCTGCTTGTGCCAGCGGCTCCCTGCGACACGTGTGACGATGACGACGATGTCGTCAGTCCACCTAGTGGAGGAAGGTCTTCTAACACTGCGCTTTCCGGAACCGGGTCGCCATTCTAGCACTTTAGTTCTGCCACTCGCTGAGCTATGTCGGTTACATTGGTTATTCTGCGGATCTTCTCCGTAATTCTTCAGCAAAGTATTGTCACCTTTTGACGTGATAACGTCTTATAATTCGATAGAGCCGGCTGCACGCACGAAAAAACATGACTCATGCGGCGTTACCTCGCTTTAAGGCATTCCATGTAAGGCTTGAAGTGCAAGCGAGAGCGCAGAACGAGCGACAAAGAAGCACAATCGGCCTTTGCATTCGGCAGCGTTCGACATCCGTCTATTAAATATAATTATTAAATATATTAATTTTAAATTAAGAATTAATATATTTATAAATTAATATATTGATTATAAATTTAAAATTTAAATTTATAAAATCAAAATCAATTATTTTATTAATTTAAATTAATATTTATAAAAATATACTTCAATTAAAAATTTTAATAACCAATTAAATGCTACCATTCCATCAGTATTTTCTTAAGTCGTTGTCACGTTCAACTATCGTCAGTAAACCGACTTTACAGACAACCAATTTTTTTTTAAAACAGAACAACCACACTCCTGTGCCACAATATCCATTAAATACTCCCTCTATATTTATTTAAAATTATTTTCATAACAAATCATCTAAGATCCTATTGCCCGTAGAATCGGGCAGTAGGATCTTAGACTATAACAATTTGTGCCAAACACTTCCATAAAAAAGAAAAAACAACATTGAAAAAGTTAATCAACATATAACGTATGGCTTTTCAAAGTAATCCTTAAATAACCATAAACTAGTTTGAGATTAAAAATGTGGATCGATTAAATGTCGGTTTTCCCCATTGATAGCGCTTGCATAATGAAAATAATATAAAACAATTATCTAACGTTTGTTTTTGTTATAAAACATGTCCGCTCTTAAAACTAACCTTTCGTCCGTGATTTCGATTGCATGAAACACAACTACCTGTATATTTGTTTCTTATAAAGATAAATGTTTTTTATTCACTATAACTTAGTCTTTATACATACTGCCTCGTTAGTCTAGTGGTTAACCTATGTGGCTTCGATCACGAGGTCCTGGGTTCAATCCCTGGGTCAGGTCATGGAATAATTCAGAGCTTTATCATTCTTCTATGAAATGTTCAGTACATTCCAAGCCCGGAGTCAGGAAGTTGGTGGTGTTACACCCCCGTGCCTCGGAAAGCGCGATAAGCCGTCGGTCCCGGTCACTATCATCAACATCTGATAGTGATCGTTAATAAATGAAACATTATCACCCTAAGCCCGCCAACTCGCATTGGAGCAGCGTGGTGGGTGTACGCTCCATATCCCCTCTCCTGTAAGGAGGAAGGCCTGGCCCTGTAGTGGGCCGTCAATAGGCTGATAATGATGAATGATGAAGTTAGTCTTTGGCTGGCTTAACACCTGGTGGTATGTGTGGATACGGTATAATAAATACAATCTAAGATGGAAGTAACCTTATCTGAAAAATTCATACTCCTTTCGGTCATACATCCTTGCATTCGGGTGGTAACTAGCCACGCCAAAAACCTCACACTAGCTAGAGGTGGAGCAATTTAGAAAACCTCAATCGACGCAGGCGGGAATTGAACCTCTTATAAATCCACCGCGCATACCGCTGCGCCATAAATGCAAATCTACACTTTATGGATTTATTATATTCGAATGATGGATTACTGTACCGTTTTTTTTATTTTAAAATAATGGTAGGTCCAACCTATTTTTCTCTGGGCCTCTCTCTTAAGGATATATTTTTTTTATTGAGTACAAGTTAACCCTTGACTGCTATCACACCTGATGTTAAGCAATGATGCAATCTAAGATATAAGCGGGCTAACTTGTTAGGAGTAGGATGAAAATCCACACCCCTTTCGGTTTCTACCCGACATCGTACCGGAAAACTAAATCGCTTGGCGGTACGTCTTTTTCGGTAACTAGCTACGATGAAAAGCCTCCCACCAGCCAGACCAAGACAAATTAAGAAAATCTCAATCTGCCTCGCCAGGAATCGAACCCAGGACCTCCGTCTTATAAATCCACCGCGCATGCTGCGGAGGTCGTCAAAAACTTCGATATGGAACTTAGACGCAGCGTGACGATGATAATGACAGTCAGTTTAAAACTGTAGTGTGTAGCGTTAACAATAAAAAAATTTTAACAAAAAATAAAACCGACTCAAAACTCACTAAAAAGTGAACTATTTTTTACTTTTTAGCCGGTTCTATTTATTGTTAAAAATTTTTTATTTCTCACTTCTTAGTGATTTATCGCCACGTAACGTACCCGTACAATACTGTCATAGTATATTATACGGCACTAGTAACCAAAAAGCTACCGATACCGAGATAAAAACCGAAATCGCTGTAAGCGTGCCTCCAAAATTTGAAGAGTTCCTTCAATTTCCCCAGGGTATCATCATCAGATCCTAACATGATGACAATGGGACCACCTTGGAAGTATGCCCTTTCTAATAAAAAAGAATAATCAAAATCGGACAGCTCTGTAAAAAGTTATGCGTGGCCATACATAAAAAAAAATATACGTGTCGAATTGAGAACCTCCTCCGTTTTTTTTCGTCGAAAGCGATGTTTAGAAAGCATTAAATACTGTGAGTGGTTGCTACGCAACGGTTTATTGGCAAACAGGTTATGATGTTATCTGCACACCTCTCTCTGTATCACTTTAAATAATTAATTTTATGCGTTTCTGACGTATTTATGTTTTTAATAACCGACTTCAAAAACGGAGGAGAATCTCAATATATTGCGTATTTTTATTGTAACTCCCCTATTTCTTAACCGAAAGAGAAAAATATCATCGTACCTATATGTGCTAGCCACAAATAGGTTTCAAGCTGATGCTAAAAAATAAAACAAAATTTAAGGACATGTCGAAAGAGGGTCAGACATAGTGAATAAAATAATAGGGTAAACCTTTGTATTTAGAGTTTATAACTAACCCACAAATAGATAACTGAAAGAATAATTAACAGCAACTTAATTAACAGTGAATTACTGCTGGCAAAGTATGGTATTGCAATGATACGTAACGTCTCGTGTTAATTAATGTAACCCCAAGGCACCGCGACTCAAGCTGAGAGTAAAAATTAATTATCCGAGTTGTCTAGGTTAAGCGATAAGCAAAGTACAATGTCTGCACCGCGCCACGCCAGAGCCTAGACTGCCCACCATTTGTAGACCCGCTCCTTTTATACAACTTAGAATGATTCAAGTTGTGGGGTGAGTGGGGGTATCGAACAATGCGCAGCCGCAAGAGAGCGTAGCTGGTGCACGTGCAGTTCACAGACTTCTTCCTAGTCGCGTACGATGACGCAGGCGCCGTCATACATTTATGTCTCGGCACCACGTTCAAACCGAAATGTATCTTTCTTTTTTAGCAAATAAACATAAGATTTCCTTTCCTCCTTAGTTTTCTTTCCTCAGCATAATACCTATTGAAAATTTACGCAAAATTATAAAACATGCTTTAAGAATGATTATAGGTATAATGATTAATTTCATCAAACACTGTGTAATAGTCTTACTTGTCCTATATCGTTTTTCATAATTTATAAGTTATATCTGTTCCTCTTCTAACTTTTATTATTGGCCAAACATCGTATTGTATAGTCTCTACGTTGCAAACACATATGTAACCCAAGTAATTTTCATGAGATTTAGCGATTCCCAAATAATTCGAATACAATAATAACAATATTTATATATTTTAAAGTATATTCAAGATCTGACATCAATACCGAAAGAAAGAGATGCAGATACTCGCAACTGAGACAGAGCAAACGAATTCCGTTTTGTATCTGTATAATGTATATATTAGTGAGGTCTCAGTTAATTGACTCCGTGTTTACTAAAATATATACAAGGGAAAGTACTTGTAATAAAAATTTAAAGTAAGACTAATTGCTATTCCAAAAAATTTTAGGGTAAGTATGTAGTTAGGTATACCCAATATTCTGAGTTCGATTACTTGAAGGTATTCCGAAATTAAGCTGAGCTTAACTCATCTTTGGATACAAATAAGAAAAGTAGAAGAAAAATATTAGAAAATGAAAATTCTTGTACAATAGCTACTATATTATTTTATACAGTACGAAACATTAAATGAGATTAGATTAGATAAAGGATAAGTCATCGTCCTGCTTCAAAGCGAACATCCCAACATTCGCCATTTCTTAGTCTCAGCTATTGTGCGGCGTCTTTTGTGTTTTATCGTTATTAAAAAATGACAGTGTAATTTGATACAATAGATTTTTCTTATAAAACACATTCTATTTTAGACGTGAATCATCTATTGGGTGTCTTGAGCTCTAAACAGAGAAAATAAAAGGAAAGTATTGGGAAAAGAGGGAAAAGTTCTCTTTGTCATTAATGTAATTTTCATCACAAAAACACGTTTATAAGGGTAAAGAAAAGGGCTTACTTTATGAAAGGTCATTACGAAACAGTGAATTTATTTGAAAAAATTTTGAACTATTTTCCGCGAAATAAGAAATTGCGAAATAATAAACTTTCTCTTGGCATTTAAACAGGCTTCATGACGCGTCTAAGAAACTAACTATGAATTCGTTGACTTTGAGCCGAATATAGCAAAACGAAATATTATTTAAGTGTTTAATTATCATAATAACTAAATCAAAAGACCAAAGTTAACATATTATTGTATTTATTTGAAACAAATTTAATTTAATTACATCTAAATAAAATACATTTCATAATACATTTCAATAGTAAAACTTACGATAATGGCACAGTAATATACTTAATTAATAAACCTAAAATACTGGGTTCGTTTTTGGTATTACTTCGTTTATACATAAAACGAAGAGTAATCTTGGAAGGGAAGATACTGGGCAAGAGAAAAAGGCTGGACGATAAAAGAGTGGACCGGACTCACCTACCCACAAATAAAGCGAATTGTGGATACTGGGAAAGCTTTTTGCATATTGACCGCCAAACTGTTCGGAAGATGGCACCAAGTGATAGTGATGATTCACAAAACCATAAATGAAAATCCAGTCAGTGTGGGTCGGGTACGGGCCCCGAGCGGACTCATTACCCGGGTCGGGCGCCGGGGAACTTGTCTCCCCCGGTATATATTCCAGCCCCCTTCGGGGCTGAGGCTTTTCAGCCTAAGGGTCCATAAATGAAGTCCTTTCGGTGTTGAGTCCGGTTCCATTATTGACATTTCAACTTCCTTGATTCAGGTGGAAAAGGTTAGAATTAGTTTTGGACTACAAATGCTTCGAGATTTATGTAAAATCAAATTAGTACCAATGTCCGTATAACTATCACAGGCAAGAATACAAATAATACTTTAAAATACTAGTTACTTTAACGACTTCAATGGACTGATTTTTTTTTCAACATCATACAACAAAAATAAATTAATCAGTCAAACATTTGTAGATTAACATTTACCTAATATTTTTATTTTATTCAAAGATATTGAACTACATCATAAATAGGCACGTACGCAAACTAAAAAGAATCAATTTGTTAGAGGTTTTCTCTTTCAGTGGTATTGGAAACCTACAGTGTTTTGAAAAATCCTTTCACGTATATTCGTAGAAAACTTTTTCAAACGAGCTAAACTCTTTGAACTTTCCGTGAAAGTGTTAACTTACCGCTATGATTATTTCTACAAAGCAAGCAAAGCGTAACCGTTCTGTTTCCGTTTAATCAACAGGCCGGTTTAAATATTCTTAACAATGTTCAATCGTAGAATCATCATCTCTTAAGAACTGCACACATAAATTATTATAAAACCAAAAAAATGTCTATACAGTTACTGACTTTCATTTTTGAAAGGCGATTGAGTAATATCTACAATATATTACACAATTTTAGTGAAAAAAAATATAGGACTTTAAAGTTTAAGTAGAAATCTGGTGCCTGCTACAGAGTATCACTTCATAATATACGCCTCCTTGCCTTTTTTCAATGACCAACAAGATATTATGTAGATAGTTTTTGTATCACTTAATAAATTTTGCAAAACGTACTTACTCTAGTAACTTCATCCTCTGAAAGACACTGAGTCAGCAAAAATTCTTGCTAAAGGGTCAATAATCTTTTAACTGGCATGTAATAGATACGTAAAATACCAATTCGTATGAACAATAGACACTACGGCCTACCTGATTGATCTAACGGTAATATCTTTGAATAAAATACACTTCATATAGGTTCTAATATATCACTAATTGAACTCTTAAACACGTTACAACTTTGGAACTCCAATCATACTACGTCTTCGATTAACAAACTGTTGGAATTATTGGTTTCCAGCAAACTGACTGGGTCTTTGAGGGTAAGTTTGAGGGTTCTTCCTCTGGGCGTCATAGAACCTCCAGTTCAAGTACCAGAAAGGTTGTTGGTCTATTGGCATTTGGTTAAGTCGGTTGATCAAGTTACCGTCTCCCTTAGCTTCGATGGGAACGTCAGCGTCTTCACCGAATCTGTTGGAAATGCTTTCGCCTTCCAACTCCGGATATCCAATGGGACGTAGACCAGCGTAGGACGGTCGCTGGGCTTCAGTCAGAGCAACCAGCACTGTGATGGCCAACGCAATCTTGTATACTGCCATTTTATCTGTAAAACAGATTAAAAAAATTAATTAAGTAAAAATTATACATGTTATGGACCAAGTTGCAAATATGGCATTATAAAAAAGCACTGATAATATGATAAATGCCCAAAGCAAAAGGGCATCTAAATAAGAAATAATCAATTTTTTAGGCTAAAGACCGAATCGATAAATAAGTCCTATATACATAATTACATTTTACGCAAGTAAAAGATAACGTTATTACGGCAATTGGGTAAACTTCATTAAACAAGAAACTTGACTGTAATAAAACATTTATAAGTTATCAAAAAATTACAGTTAATAAAAGTATAGTTTTATTATCAATTATCGTAAGAAAGCTAAAAAATTTATACGAAAAAAAAGAAATAATAAAAATTTTAAAATGTTGCGTAGCCCATTTTTAGCTGGCTCAAAAAGCTTACCTACAGAAATACTTATTGCTTGGACTATTCAAAAAAAATTTTTAAAAAAATATTATAGATTCGAACTCTAATAAAAAAATAATCAAAGGCTATAGTTAACGATATTCAAAATATTTACCTTTTTTATATGAGGAAGTGTTAGGCTGTACAGGAGTCCACAGCGAGTGAAGAGTCATGTAATTATGATCAATGCAGGCTGGCGCATCGTATAAATATCTCTCGCAGGCACTGTTACTCTACGTCATCGATGCTATAGAGTTACGATTCTATCAGACCCGTTAGAGGCAAAACTTGTTTTGACGGTGTGACGTGTATAGAGCTTACTCTCTTTGGGATAGAGCACATTTGGAATATACTAATACTTTTTTTATTTAAATCTCATTTTTAACCGACGAAAAAAATTGGAGGAGGTTCTCAATTCGACACGTATATTTTTTTTTAGGTATGACCACGCCTAACTTTTTACAGAGTTGTCCGATTTTGATAATTCTTTTTTTATTAGAAAGGGCACACTTCCAAGATTGTCCCGTTGTCATCATGTTAGGATCAGATGATGATATCCTGGGAAAATTAAAGGAACTCTTCAAATTTTATAAGCACACTTGCAGCGATTTCGGTTTTAGTGTAAGTGTCGGTAGCTTTTTGACTACAAGTGCCGTATAATATACTATGACAATATAGTACGTAGTAGAAGTCGTTCTACTTTAAGAACATTACAACATTGTAGAATGTGTTTGTTTCATGGTCTATTATAGTCATAGATTTTTAAGTTCCGTGGCGCAGTGGTATGTGCAGTGGATTTATAAGATGGAGGTCCTGGGTACGATTCCCGGCGGGGCTCATTGTGATTTTCTTAATCGGTCCTGGTCAGGCTGGTGGGAGGCCATGGCCGTGGCTACCACCCTGCCGGCAAGCGATTTTAGCGTTTCGGTACGCTGTGCAGAAATGGATTTTCATCCTTTTCCTAACAAATTCGCCCACTTCCATTTCAGATTGCATCATCACTTACCATCAGGTGTAATTGCAGTAAAGGGCTAACTTGAATTGAATAAAAAAAGTTATCATTATTTCAACTATAAAATCTACCAACTATTACTATAGAAGTGAAAGCTATACAATATACATGTATAAAAATGAAAGAAATCTGTGAATGTAAAAAATAACGCAACGGTATTAAACACAATATTATAATAAAATATTAATTACTCCTGGGTTATTTTTATAATGTAATTTATTTATATCACGACGAATTATGATACTTACTCAAAATTAAATAAATAATATGAAACAATATTAATAATGTAAACGTGAGAAAAAATTCTAGTGTAACACATTAGCGATTTAAGTGTAATTAAATAAAACTGTATTTAAATCTTGACCTACATTAACTTATCTGTCGCATTGTCAACGAAGTGTACCTTCTAAACATTCCTAACACAACGTAAAAACCCCAGTCTAGAATGATACATTCAGTTTTTTATTTCGTTACGTATGCCAACAGTTAGACCAGAAAAGAAAGATCTCTCAATACATTGCTTTTTAGTGTAAAACGAGTTCTTTGTGTTCGGTTTTTACGTTTTAAGTTGCACGCACTTTGTGCCCAGTAAAAGAGATCTGTCATTCACAGTATTTGAGATGGCACGATAGTCCTTTGTGCTGGTTGTGTTTTATATTTCGTTGTGTGTCGTCATCTCTTGGGTTTACTACGTAATGAATACAGAGTCAAACCGATGATGCGGTTGGAGGCTCGTTTCCTTGAAACATCTGGGATAAAATTATTGAGATATTCGCGGTAATTACCGGCATCATGGTTGAAGAAAACCCATTTTTCCTTTATTTTATTAATATATGTTAGGTAAATGGTTTAACATTTCTAATAATTACCGATAATTCCTGTATAAATTATTTATTTTTAATAAAAAATAATTCCATACAGCAAATTCTTGTCCACATATTTCCCTTAGGATTCTGCCAAGGAAGATGATTTCTTTTTCCTAGGCATGTATTCTCTTTCTCTAACTCCTGGTTGACGGCTTGATAGGTTTTTCCTAACACGTTGTATAACTAGCGATGTGGATGGGCTTCCTCATGTGTACTATTATCCTATAATCGTCAGCATACTTTAATAAACCACTGCAGAGCTACTTTCTTCTATAAGAAAGTGGGATTTGGTGTTAACCACGTTGCTCTAATATGGATTTGCAGGCTTGAGGTTACCTACTAATAAATTCTCTGTAGCAATATTATGTATAACTAGAGGATGCCCTCGGTTTCACCCATGTAGTCTCGTTCCTGTAGGAATTTCGGGATAAAATTTGGCCTATGTAGTAATCTGATATATAAGCTATATTATTGAAAGGTTTCATCAAAATCCATTCAGTAATTTTTAAGTGAAAGAGTAACAAACATCCATCCGTCCATACAAACTTTTGCTTTATAAAAGGATTATTAAATTACGTCAATTACCAGGAGCGATGCCTTGGGGGGTCAAATTTTTGACAAAGTAAGTAAGATACGTTATATCATACCTGTATTACCTATTAGATTTATTTAATTTTCAAAAAGAAATTCATCATTTTTATGTTATTTAAATTAGAGATCCTCGCACGTCTCGGTGGGTCTCTGAAGGGACGACTTTCACAAAATATATCATCTTTCCGGTAGCAATATACCTACAGTGTTCACAATTTATAACCTTAACTCTCTCTTGGTGAAAACCTTTTTTAAATTTGTTTTTGAGATTACGCCGCACAATCATATAAATTGAGCGAGCGGGGAACCTGATTATTTACTATTATTTATCTCTAGCTTTTATTGAACTTGTATGTATTTGTGTTGGTAATATCTTGGAAACTACATTTGAATTTTAAACATTTTCTTCGAGAGCGACATTTTGTCAACTTTTGATGGCTTCCGTGGTGCAGTGGTATGTATAATGTATTTATAAAAAGAAGGTCCCGGGATCGATTCCAGCGTGCCGATTGTGTTTTTCTGAATTAGTCCGAATCTGGCTAGTGGGAGGCTTCGGCTGTGGCTGGTTACGACACTGATGTACCGCCAAGCGATTTAACGTTCCTATACGATGTCGTGTAAAAACCGAAGGAATGTGGATATTATCCTACTCCTAAAAAATTAGCCCACTTCCATCAGATTGCATCGTCACTTACCATCAGGTGTGATTGCAGTCAAAAGCTAACTTGTAATGAATAAAAAAAACTGTCCTCAATCACATTTAGAAAAGAAAAAGGTAGTCGTGTTAGTTTATTTCAATACTGTACTACACTAAAGCCAAACTCAATTGAGAATGCTTGTCAACAAACAAATTAAAAATGAAGGTAGAAATCACTAGTCATTTTACACCTATTTTTTAAATTAACTAGTTAATGACGAATTCATGACAGTAAATAAGATTAATAAGCTTAAAACTAATTAATTTATTCAATATCTTATAAATACGATTTTTTAAAATGACAAAACATAATTTTAAATTTATTAGGCATAAAATGTGTTGCATTTTCTACCTTCAATTTAAATTTGTTTGTTGACAAGCATTCTCAATCGAGTTTGGCTTTAGTATAGATTGTAATGCCAATTACCTATGTTAAGATACCTACTTTATTAATGATGCCATATTCCTCAATCCAAGGGCTGGCCAGGCCCAAAAACTCAAATGAAATAGGTTCCTTGATGGTACCAGCTCAGCGTTGTGCTGCATACATAACCTAGGCCAATCGGTATGTGAAGACCAAAACCCAAAAACCCAATTTGAAAACACCAAGGCATAACTCTAGTTATGCAGAGCATAACCAACCTTGTCGAACCTGTGACGTCTCACCTAAAGGTTTAACTGATAGAGTTCCACACACCCTCTAGAAAACCCTTATTTCCGGAGGGACGCGTAAATGCATTTCTCAGCGAAAAAAAGGGCACAACCTTGAAGTTCCCAGCACAGTGAAATGCTACATAAGCCATAGCATACGTGAGAGAAAACAATGCAAACGCTTAGTTGACAAGGTGTCAGCTGAGCCTTGAAGGTTTCAGCTGTTACCTAGAAATAGGTCGGTCACTGATTTGTTGAGTGAATCATGCCTATTATTATTTACTTTCCTTGACCGCTACTATAACTACACACCAGTAAGTACCTACTTTAGATATTATCTATAAGTACCTAGATAGTGCCCGCATAGTTCGAGTGGTTTTCACTCGAATTGATATTTAGGTTAATATTAATGGAAATTAGGTTTTATTTCAGTTCAAAGAAAAACCCGACAATTTCTAAAGCCTTTAAACAGGAAATACCCATAGTAATTTTAATAATGCTGCATTATTTTGCTTTTTAAATCCGGCATTGGATGAGTTAGAAGTGTGTTTATCTATACACATAAATAAAATTTAAGTGTCAGTTTAAAAGGACATTGCCAAAATTTGCCCCAGGCTGTCCAAACTCATGCTCATATTTAACTGTTTTATTT
This sequence comes from Mycalesis mineus, assembly GCA_034621355.1. Taxonomy (NCBI): domain Eukaryota; kingdom Metazoa; phylum Arthropoda; class Insecta; order Lepidoptera; family Nymphalidae; genus Mycalesis; species Mycalesis mineus. The sequence goes on along the minus strand of CM067899.1, from coordinate 8,395,390 downwards.
AAATACACAATGAATTCTAAACAACTACCCATGTTTCATAGCAATTACTTGAAAATATATCAAAAAAATAAAATTTTCAATCGATTTTTTGTGTTCCGAATCACGTGACCGTCGTCGTAGTATTTCATACTACGACGACGGTCACGTGATTCGGAACTTTTTCTAGCTTCATAACTTTTCCTGCGAGCTACATACAACTTTGTTTATCTGTAAATAGAAAATCTGCACTATTTAATGACATATATATCATTACTAGGCAGTCTGTGGTACACTTCCATACAATTTTTGGCAATGTCCTTTCAAATTAACATCTATTCAATAAATTATGAAAGTTTATAAAAAAAAAAAATTTTCATCTCTCCCTGTCTGTTTGTTCAGACTACTCTCTGAAACTGCCAGGCAGATGGTAACAATTCTTTTTGTATATGATGGCCAGACTCATGAGGAGTCACACAGGCTAAATAGTATCCTAATACTCTAAACAGAACGGAAACTACGCGGGTGAATGCGTGGGCGTCTATTAATAAAAATAACAATGCTTAATGGGTTTCATTGCTTTTGGGTAAGAGGCTTTACTTGTAATCAGTTATTCTTACACACATACATAACATGTAACTGTTTCGAAGTCCCATACAAAGGTAAACATTCGTCTCATATAAATATAAACACAATTTACATCATGTTTTAGATCTTTCTAAAGGTTATTATACTTTTAGTTTAAAAGTATTAGATTGGCACGTGATCGTCTTTCGATTAGAACCCTATTATCAATGTTATGTCCATAAATAACTCAAGTACTTTTAGAGTTTCGGAAGATAAAATTTATGCAACCGTAAACAAATCTTGACTATCGGACTAAGTCCTCAGACAAACTTTAGATCGATGGCATCTTTCTATTGAAAGATGGTCATATGCTCCATCCCGCATATAACGGTGGCCCGCTACCAGAAATGCTAGTTCTATGATACCCGGGCCGAGTGAGGGTTACCGTAAAACGTCTATCTTAATAATTATAATATGATAGCCACACTCCGTGAATGCAGCCTCCGTTAATGTCTCTATAAACTTCGCTAGTTGCTAGAACATTCTGCGCTGACCGCGTCGCACAGCTCACCGAACCGTTCAAAGAACCGGCACGATTCTGTGGTAAGAATCTAATAATCGAATCTCTTACTAGAGAAACCGGAGCCCCCCCCCCCCCCAATCATTTCTTTGTGAGAGAAATGTATACGGCACAAGTTATAGAGGTGTGTTCCTCTTTAATTTCATACCTCGATACCGAGGTGTAAGGCGTTCGAATATAGCACATTTTATAGAGGTGTGTTCCTCTTTATATTGGATTCTAATTGTGAGAAGTTAAAAGAGAATAAGGCACTCAGTAAGTCAACATAGAGCTCAGACATCCGTTTCAAACACCTCGTCAGGTGTAGATTCAGAGCTGAACCAAATGTAAGCGCCAGTATCTCACTCCTCAAACAATCAGATGAGTATACCTCGTTACGAGATGTTATGCGTTCAAAAAGCTTTAACATAGATATAAATACAACAGTCGTATTTTATTGTGTAAATGCCCAAGCTATCAAGGCATATTTATATGAAGATGTTAATATATTTATATTATATATTATAATGTGTCTTGCTATCACATAATTCAATAATTTATTTTATTTAATTCTATATTTGTTAAGTAAGGGCGCATAGCCTTACTTGATGGATTATTGCTTATAAATCTCTTTCCATATATGCCTTCGCACACTATTTATAACCGACCTCTATGTATTATATTCATCGCTCGATGAAAACACAGAGGACGACACCTCACAACACATTCCCACTCTAGTGACGAGAGCGCGCACCGCGCTCGCGCATCATCACGCAAACAGCGGGCAGATCCTTTGATCTAGCATTCGTTCAAAGTCACTTTTCGTCTCAAGCAGCCCCCGGGGCGTATTTGACATACACTATGTATACAAATTTGAATGAGGAGCGCTTCACGATTCCGTGTTCAATTAGAAGATACTTCTAATTACTCGTTTAATATAAAACGCTGTTGTTTATCGTTTTACTATCCTTTAATAAAACACTTTTATATATTTTACTTATTTTAATTATTTTTAGTGTTATTATATATGTTAGTATGTACGATTATGATCGTCACAAACATCACGCCACATTCCCATAGGAGTAGGCAGAGACCACATCCCTCCACTTGCCACGGTCCTTGCGTACTTCCTTAGCTTTCTCCACTCTCATTAATCTTTTCATACAAGTTCATCGGTTCAGAGTACTCATGACCTGGCCATTATTTAAAATGTCCAGGCACATTCGCCTAGGTCTTCCCCTTGGCATCTCAACTACCAGGTGTTCCTTTTCGTCATCCAAAGTGTGGATCACAGGTACATTTTCGCATAGGATTGTAATCAGGTCAGTGGCCTTTAACAAGTTTGACTTGCTTTTTAGATTTCTGAAACCCCACTTAAAACCGGGAACACAGGGTAGGTAGGTACTCCTTTGAATTGGAGGACTTGAAGAACGGGGTACAGATTTCTCGTACGTATCTATCGAACGAATTCGATATCGAACGAGAAGATCACACATTGCGTTATGTAATTACCATAAAATAATTGTTTTTTTTATCGACTACAAGTTTGCCCTTGACTGCTATCGCACCTGATGTGAAGTGATGATGCAATCGAAGATGGAAATGGGCTAACTTGTTCGGAGTAGGGTGACATCCACACCCCTTTCGGTTTCCACACGACATCGTACCGGAACGCTAAATCGTTTGGCGGTACGTCTTTGTCAGTTGGGTGGTAACTAGCCACGGCGAAAGCCCCCCACCAGCCAGACCAAGACAAATTAAGAAAAATCTCAATATGCCTTGCCGGGAATCGAACCCAGGACCTCCGTCTCATACCTAAATCCACCGCGTATACCACTAAGCTTGATGATGCAGTCTAAGATGGTAACTACTAGCTAAATCTGGACCAATTAAGACTATCTCAAGCAACCCAGCCGGGAATCGGCCATAAAACTTCCACCCAATCGATCCGCCTTGTCTTACTTACTTCCCAATACCCAAATAAATTATAAACACTGGTTTACGTTCAGTAGCTCGCAACTAGTGTTAACAATCCAATATTATTTTTAGACATTATCCTTATATTGAATGTACAAAATAATGTTGGACATTATTCCGGGACGTTGAATTCGTTTAATGTCGAAATATTATTATAGGCAGTAGGTAACGTTCCACACCACATCTCACGTTAATAATGTAATCAGGTCGATGCAAAAACCGTATTTTTGTACATTTATTGTAGATGGAGTACCTGCGATGATCAGACCTTCGTAACTTTAAAAACTGAAAGTATAGCAGCTCATTCTCCTACCACAGTTAAGTACAGTATGCAACTGTGGAGATTGCACCGAGGTTGCTTAAGAAGGTAGCAGGTAATAAGGCTCCAGCCCTTAAACATTCTTATATTTTTCCCAGCATAACATGAAATATGATATCTCCAGTCACCATTTACTTAGCTTTGTAGCAACCCGACGACGGATACTGTTAAAAAACTTTCGGAGTGTCTAGCGAAGATATACCATGAAGTGCTTGGCGAGTGGGGTTATGATTTCTCGTGACTTGGCTTATTGGTTATTTGGCTGGTGGGAGGCTATCGCCGTGGCTGGTTACCGACAAAGACGTTCCGGTACGATGTCGCGTAGAAACCGAAAGGGGTGTGGATTTTCGTCCCACTCCTAACAAGTTAGCCCGCTTTCGTCTTAGACTGCATCATCACTTAACATCAGGTGTGATAGCAGTCAAGGGCCAACTTGTAGTCGATAAAAAAAAAACTTCCCGTGAAAAATATGAGAAAATTACGTATACTTGAAAAATTGCGGGCCTGGACCCTAAAAACCTACTTACTAGCTTTTAAAGCAACTAACTACTGGTCCAAGCTTAGGATTTTTGACCTTGGTACGTACGATTACTTACCCATGGTAGAGCCAGAGGTCATAAGCTTTAAATTTTTATAAAATGACGAAGGTCTAGCCATACAGGCTCTCAGTTCTATTGTATACTAGCCTAGTTATTTTGAGCCATACATACATACCACGGATCAGTTCATACAACATTCATTGACACAAGTTCAGTTTCTACGCGGAAGTGTGTACTTAAATAGTTTGACGGTAATTTCATGTCAAACTGTTTACTGATATATTATTATAGTACATTTTGATGAAGTTGTGCTGCTCTTGTTGTTTCGTGTATAGCGAACGCTGTAAGTAGTTTTATTGTTCTGTGAGAATGCTGTATGGTCATAATTCGCATAGCAGCCCCAACATGGTTTAAGGGGAAATGGAGTTTATCAGCCCCCTTTCCCCGGTGGTTAAACATTGTTGATAAATAAAATATAATATTTTAATGTTTAAATATTAAATTATATTTTAATTTTATGGTCTTGATTCTTTATGATTCTTTCTCGAAAATTTATTTTGAATTTAATTCCGTCCGATATTTATATTTTGAGTTCAAAACGAGGATGTTTATTTTAAGTATCAGAGTGAACTTTTTAAAAATATGTTTACATTTATACTATTATTACTCAGTGTATTAACCATTTTTAAAAAGATTTATTTTCGTGGCAATGTAAATGAGACTTGATTATTTTGAAAAAATAATCAAAAGAATATCCAAAAATCCCGAGCGGTTGCGCCAGCACATCTCATCTTTAACCTACATTTTATTTCTTATTTTCTTTGCTTTGGATTGAAAGGACTCGGTCTTTGCGGGTATGTTTTGGGATTTTGTCGTAGATCTTCATATGCTTGTTGGTTAAGATACCAAAATGGTTGCTGGTCTTGAGGTAGTTTAGCAATATTCTCCAACAGTTGTGCGTCACGTTCCTCGTTTATGAAAGGAGGGGCGCTTCGCAATTGTCGGTGTCCATAACCATAATAAACGCTTCGCTCATGTCTGTCTCCCCAACCAGGATATACAGGCCGACGACCAGCGTAAAATGGCCTCTGAGCGCTTGCCATCACAGCTATTGCAAATGCTAAAATGATTTTACACGCCCACATAATAATGGATCTGAAAAAAATATACTTAGGTATAACTTTACTAACTAACAAAAATATTTAAAGACAAACTAGCCCTTGATTGCCATCTCACCTGATGTTGATAATATTAAAAATTGTGGCGGGTCTGCTTCGTTTCTAGAAATTTATAATAACAGACGTAAACTAGTAACACCGGTCGTTGATAATTTCCATAATTGTATACAGCGATTCAATAAAGTGTCTTAATTTAATTGACTATAAATACACTGGCTATTTATAAATTGTAAGTTATTTGTAATAGTCAACGGAGTGGGAAACCGATTATATAGGAATAACTTTGTGCAAAACAAGAGATACAAAATTAGAGCAATATTTACCTTTATTTTTGAAATTCCTCGAGTATGCTAATATGCAAGTAATATTTGCAATACACAGATGTGAACGTAAACCAAGCTCTGATTAGCTATACAAATAAAATTATTTATATAAACTAGACGAAAATGTATTTATTGATAAGATTGAAAATGCTGAAATAATCGCAATAAGTCATGCTTTTTTACACGCTTTTTATTAGCTTCACTTGTATGTCAGTTTGTCAGTATGTCAGTATGTCAGTATGTAACTCTCCGTGGGTAATCTGCGCGCCTGCGGCCTTCCTTGGTTCTGGTAACCGTTTCTCAGGCTCCCTCTCCGAAATTGAACTCTGATTCCCCGTATTTATAATATTTATAAATAATTATTAGGGTACTCCTCACCTGGCCTTTTGCTAGAATGTCCTGGATTTGGTTCAGGAACGTTCGCTTTGGTCTTTTATATCAGACTATAATATAACTGGTTGCTATACCAGACTAATCTAACTGGTTTTATGCCAGACTATAATCTAACTGAGACGAAAAAAAACGGAGGAGGTTCTCAATTCGACACGTATATTTTTTTTTTTTTTTTTTTTTTTTTTTTTTTTTTTTTATGTATGACCACGCATAACTTTTTACAGTGTTGTCCGATTTTGATAATTCTTTTTTTATTAGAAAGGGCATACATCCAAGGTGGTCCCATTGTCCTCATGTTAGGATCTGCTGATGATATCCTGGGGAAATTGAAGGAACTCTTCAAATTTTGGAGGCACGCTTACAGCGATTTCGGTTTTTGCCTCGGTATCGGTAGCTTTTTGGCTACTAGTGCCATATAATATACTATGACAGTATAGTACGAGTACGGTACGTGGCGATAAATCACTAAAAAGTAAGAAATAAAATTTTTTAACAAAAAATAGAACCGACTCAAAACGCACTAAAAAGTAAAAAATAACTGTGTCATTTAGTTGCTTTAATTTACTTAAGCATATCTAGGAGTCGGTGCCAGCCAAGGTTTCTACTTTCAAGGACGTTACCTAGAACCCACAAACTGCTTTACTACGTAAAATAAATGTTCCTTAAACTTGCTGGCACCGACTTCATAGATATGCTTAAGTAAATTAAAGCAACTAAATGACACAGTTATTTTTTACTTTTTAGTGCGTTTTGAGTCGGTTCTATTTTTTGTTAAAAAATTTTTTGAGATGATACATCTCTACATACTTAAAATTGTTGTGTTCTTCATCATCATCATTATCAGTCTATTAACGGCCCACTACAGGGCCAGGCCTCCCTCCTTAAAGGAGAGGGGATATGGAGCGTGGACCCACCACGCTGCTCCAACGCGGGTTGGCGGGCTTAGGGTGATAATGTGTCATTTATTAACGATCACTATCAAATGTTGATGACAGTGACCGGGTCCCATGGCTTAACGTGCTCTCCGAGGCACGGGGGTGTAACACCGCCAACTTCCCGACTCCGGGCTTGGAATGTACTGAGAATTTCATAGAAGAATGAAAAGCTCAGAATTATTCCATGACCCGACCCAGGATTCGAACCCAGGACCTCGTGATCGATGCCACACGACTAACTACTAGACCAGGCAGGCACGATATTAACTGATTTCAATAAGATATCTAATGCTGCTTTAGGTTAATATAAAGTTATTGTAATTAATGATCTATAAAATTAAGTACTTTGAATATTTTACTTTATTTAATGCGGGGGGAGGGGGTTGAACATTGTAGATAAATAAAAGAAAATGTAGTACCTACCTAACATTTAAATAAACGTTATTGATACAAGCAGCTCTAGATATTTACAGCAATTTCAATTTTATGGTCATAATTGGATTATGATTATTTCTCGAATGGTTATTAATACAATTTTTGCCGTATTAGTTCGAATGAAAAGAGGTTTTCATTTTAGAATTGAAAATTATTTTTTTTAAAGACTTTTTACTAAAAAAATTATTAACTTATATCCTGGTAAGTTTATTTTGTGAACAAATCTAATTAGTTTTCTTATTTTTGTTAAGTTGGTAGAGTATTTCCAGCTTTTTAGTAATATATTACTATGGTACGGACTTGGAGATGCGAATAGATGAAAGTCATTTGATAAAAAAAATGTTAAATTTAATATGTATTATGAACCCACGTTGGTCTCACACACTTATGATGAAAAATATGGATAAAGAAAAGGGAACGATGGTTAAATATTTCTGGTTTCTGCACCTGCAGCGAAGGAAGGTCGACGAACGCCTACGCGTAAACGTCTGATGTTAGTTTGTGAGAAAGGCGAGACAATTCTCGCACAAATGTTTTCCAAATAGGGGCTCATGATTTTAGCATTATCGAGTGCATGTAGATGGTCCGCCCAAGTGTCTATTGGTGATTGGAGTGTCATGCGGTGATTCATGCACTTGCGCCTCCATTTTGGGTATCCTGTGATACATTTGTACTACCCACACAAATTAGTAGACCACTGCATTAATTCTGTACTGGCGTAAATACGCTCTGTGCCTTGTATATAATACGTTAAAGGAATTAAAAGAAATCACATAAGTACTACCCTTTAAATATAATTTAATTCAATCCGATATTTATATTCCGAAACGAGGATGTTTATTTTATGTGTCACTCAAAGTGAACTCATTAAAAATACTATAGGTACGACCCAGCGTCAGTTCTTGAAAATAGCAGTGCGTTGCTCTACTGGAATCGAACAATTATCACTGATAGGTATATTGTAGCCAATAGATCTGATATAGTGATAATTGATCGATCAACGCGCCGTGCAATGATTGCTGATATTACTGTTCCACATGACGATAATCTGGTGAAAGCTGAAAAGGAAAAAGTATCAAAATACTTGGACCTTGCTCATGAGATTACCGCCATGTGGAATGTTGATTCAACAATGATTGTTCCTATAGTCGTTTCAGTCAACGGTCTTATAGCGAAAAGCTTTGACGAACATCTTAAAAAGCTTTCGCTTAATTGTTGGATCAAGGGTCGGATACAGAAGGCAGTAATTCTTGAAACGGCGCGCATTGTGAGGAGGTTCCTCACTCTGGAGCCCTGACCACCGGTTGCTTGGACCCCCGGGCCCCGCAGCAGGCGGAATTAATTTTTTTATAAATTTTTAATAGTGTTTTATTTTTTTATAATTTTAGAAGCATTGTTAAAAAATTTTAAAATAATTATAAATAAATAAATGAGTGTAAAAATTATTTTGTTTACAGTATTCGCGTGCACAATGTTAGTTATGCCCCTTTACGCATAGGTTATTCTAATAGGCACGAGAATGTTTCCGTGTAATAACAGTAACTATTAAATTAACCATTTTTTAAATATTTCTTTTCATAGAAATGTAAATGAAACTTTATTTTTTAAAAAGAATAATCAAAAGAAAATCCAAAAATCCCAAACGGTTGCGCCACCAGCTTGTTTTTAACATACATTTTCATTCAATATTTCGTATTTCCGTTAGTTTAGATTCAAAATGCTCGACCTTTTCGTGTATGCTTAAGGATTATGATGAACATTAAATCCGGGGTCGCATTTAAACCAAAATAGATAATTAGGTAGTTTATCCAGATTCTCCACACATTCCGGCGAGCGATAAGCGCTTCTTGCATGTCGGTTTCCATAGCCAGCATATACCGGCGGAACACCAACGCTTCGCTCATATCTGTCTCCCCAGCCAGGATATACAGGCGGACGACCAGCGTAAAATGGCCTCTGAGCGCTTGCCATTATAACTATTGCAAACGATAAAATGATTTTACATGCCAACATATTAGATCTGATATAATTATATTATATTACTCAAGAGCAAGTAAAAATATTTAAAAATAAATTACCCTTTGATATTTAAAGGCATATAATATTAGCATCCGATGTTGATGATATTTAAAATGATGGCGGGCCAACTTGAAAGGGGTACGAGTTCATTCTATATATTTCAAGGTTTTTATTTGGCATAATAACGAAACGCTAAATTGGTAGTACGTTTTTCGGTTCGGTTCCTAAGTAGCCTTTGCCAAATCATACCACTCTATTTTGGCTCTGAGAAATGCATTTAAGAGTCCAGGTCGGGGACTGTGCGGGCAGAACTGCGCAGTCTAAGTACGGACTTATGGACTGAGAAGCCTACCACCTTACCAGACCTGAGTTAATGTAGAAAATATAAAATTTTACATTGACCCCAAGTAGAGATTTGCACACGGGACCTTTCTGTCGAAACCGAAAACATACATTAACAACAAAGCATTGTTTACTCTTGCCATTCTTTATAGAACTTTGTAATAATAAACGATAACGAGTAAGGCTGGTTGTTGATAATTTCATACAGCGATTCAATAAAATGTCTTATTTTAATTGACTATAAATACACTGGCTATTTATAAATTGTAAGTTATTTGTAATAGTCAACGGAGTGGGAAACCGATTATACAGGAATAACTTTGTGCAAAACAAGAGATACAAAATTAGTGCAATATTTACCTTTATTTTTGAAATTCCTCGATTATGCTAATTTGCAAGTAATATTTGCAATACACCGGTGTGGACGTAATCTAAGCTCTGATTAGTTATACAAATAAAATTATTTATATAAACTAAAAATGTAAGAAATATGTAAAACGAAAATATATTTATTGATAAGATTGAAAATGCTGAAATAATCGCAATAAGTCATGCTTTTTTTAATTATTTATTTAATAGTTCTTGATGCGGGTAGTTTAAAAGTTAACCACTAGTTTTAGTAAAACAAACATCAATACTTACTGAATACGATTTGTAGTGATATATTATTACAAATAGTCTTATTAATATATCACTGTAAGTCGTAACGTAAAAAGCCATAATGTATTGACTTCTAAAATAAGGTTTTGCTGTGTTTTTGAGATGATACATCTCTACATACATAAAGTTGTTGTGTTAAAAGGGACTGCGTATTATGCACGATATTCATCTTCAACATCATCATCATTATCAGCCTATTAACGGCCCACTACAGGGCCACGCCTCCCTTCTTAAAAGAGAGAGGATATGGAGCGTAGACCCACCACGCTGCTCCAACGCGGGTTGGCGGGCTTAGGGTGATAATGTGTCATTTATTAATGATCACTATCAAATGTTGATGACAGTGACCGGGACCCATGGCTTAACGTGCTCTCCGAGGCACGGGGGTGTAACACCGCCAACTTCCCGACTCCGGGCTTGGAATGTACTGAGAATTTCATAGAAGAATGAAAAACTCAGAATTATTAAATGACCCGGACCCAGGATTCGAACCCAGGACCTCGTGATCGAAGTCAGATAGACTAACCACCAGACCAACGAGACAGGCACGATGTTAACTGATTTCAATAAGATATCTAATGCTGCTTTAGGTTAATATAAAGTTATTGTAATTAATGATCTATAAAATTAAGTACCTTGAATATATTTTATTTAATGCGGGGGGAGAGGGTTGAACATTGTAGATAAATAAAAGAAAATGTAGTACCTACCTAACATTTAAATAAATGTTATTGATACAAGCAGCTCTAGATATTTACAGCAATTTCAATTTTATGGTCATAATTGGATTATGATTATTTCTCGAATAGTTATTAATACAATTTTTGCCGTATGAGTTCGAATGAAAAGAGGTTTTCATTTTAGAATTGAATATTATTTTTTTTAAAGATTTTTTACTAAAAAAATTATTAACTTATATCCTGGTAAGTTTATTTTGTGAACAAATCTAATTAGTTTCTTATTTTTGTTAAGTCGGTAGAGTATTTCCCGATTTTTAGTAATATGTTACTATGGTACGGACTTGGAGATGCGAATAGATGAAAGTCATTTGATAAAAATAATGTTAAATTTAATATATATTATGAGCCCACGTTGGTCTCACACACTAATGATGAAAAATATAGATAGAGAAAAGGGAACGATGGTTTAATATTTCTGGTTTCTGCACCTGCAGCGAAGAAAGGTCGACGAACGCCTACGCATAAACGTCTGATGTTAGTTTGTGAGAAGGCGAGACAATTCTCGCACAAATGTTTTCCAAATAGGGGCTCACGATTTTAGCATTATCGAGTGCATGTAGATGGTCCGCCCAAGTGTCTATTGGGGATTGGAGTGTCATGCGCTGATTCATGCACTTGCGCCTCCATTTTGGGTATCCTGTGATACATTTGTACTACCCACACAAGTAGACCACTGCATTAATTATGTACTGGCGTAAATACGCTCTGTGCCTTGTATAAAATACGTTAAAGGATGTAAAAGAAATCACCTAAGTACTGCCCTTTAAATAAAATTTAATTCAATCTGATATTTATATTTCGAAAGGAGGATGTTTATTTTAGGTATCACACAAAGTGAACTTTTTAAAAATATGTTAACAGTATTCGCGTGAATAATGTTAATTATGACCCCCTACCCATAGGTTTTGTTCTAATAGGCACGAGAATAATTCCTTGTAATAAAAGTAGCTATTAAATAAATAAATAATAAATAAAAATGCATTTATTGACACCAGACAAACAATAGGTACTTAAAACTATGAACTTACAAAATGTTAGACATATTTTGTATACAACTAAGTATGAGCACTAGCGACTAAACTAGGCCGAGCCTGTCTCTTAGGCGCTAGTCTCTTCAAATGATCTATATTACGAGACTATTTCAACAAAACACATTTATATTAGATTGACAGCAGCTGGAAGCACAAAATCCGCGTCTCGACTCAGTACCAAACAATTTTACAAAATTACCCTCAAAAAAATTATAAAATACCAGTTACACTACAAACTATTAGGACCTCGCCACATTTTTACAGTAAATTAAATTTAATATATAGATTTAATGTTTTTAACAAGCTACTTATTAAGTAAAAAACTATTATGGTTTCTGATTCCCATAAAATACTCGTGGATAACTACTTTGATACTGTCTATGTAACTATATTATTATTTTGATGATACTGTTGTTTGTTATATATGCTTTTGATAGGTAAATGTATTTTTAATTTATTTTTTAAATAAATTTTTGTAATTTATTTTGTTACTTTTACGTTTAGTTACTTAGTTAATAAACCATTTTTTTAAATATTTCTTTTCTAATTCTTTCGATTCGATTAAAAATGCTCGGCCTCTGCGAGTATGTTTAGGGATTCTGTCGTAGAGCATCAAATGAGGGGTCACATTTAAACCAAAATGGTTGCTGATCTTGAGGTAGCTTAGCCACATCCTCCAACAGTTGTGCGTCACCTACCGGGTCTAAGAAAGGGTTTCCCTCTTCCTCGCTTCGCTTTTGCCGGTCTACGTAACCACATTCCGGCGGGAGATAAGCGCGTCGCGCATGATAGTGTACAGGCGAACGACCAGCGTAAAATGGCCTCTCAGCGTTTGCCATTAGAACTATTGCAAACGCTAAAATGATCTTACATGCCAACATATTGGATCTGAAATAATTATATATTACTTAGGAGCGAGTAAAATATTTAAAGACAAATCAGCCCCTAATTGCGATCTCATCTGATGTTGGTAATATTTAAAATGATGGCGGACCAACTTGAAAGAGATACAAGTTCATTCTTTATCTTTGATGGTTTCTATGTGGCATCATAACGGAACGCTGAATAGGCACTACTTTTTTCGGTAGTGGGAATTAGCCTTTGCCAAAGCATACCACTCTATTTTGCCTCTGGGAAATGCATGTAAGAGTCTAGGTTGGTCGAGGGCTGTGAGGACAGAATTGTGACTTGGCAGGACTTGTGGGCTGAAAAGCCTACCTTACCAGATCTGAGTTAATGTAGAAAATATAAAATCTTACATTGACCCCAAATTGGGATTTGCACCCGGGACCTCTCAATTAGAACCAAGACAATTAATAACAAAGTATTTTTTTTACTGTTACCAATATTTCTAGAACTCTGTAATGATAAAAATTAACTACTAAGACCGGTTGTTGATAATTTCCATAATTGCATACAGCGATTCAATAAAGTGTCTTATTTTAATTGACTATAAATACACTGGCTATTTATAAATTGTAAGTAATTTATAATAGTCAACGGAGTGGGAAACCGATGTTATATGAATAAGTTTGTGCAAAACCAGTCCAAGAGATACAAAATTAGAGCTATATTTACCTTTATTTATTAAATTCCTCGAGAATGCTAATTTGCAAGTAATATTTGCAAGATTTTTGTAGGTATAGAGACGTGCATAGGTGTTAACGTAAAGTAAGCTCTGATTAAATATACGAATAAAACTATTTACATAATATAATATAAATAAATAAGATGAAAAGTTGTAAAAGCATGAATAATCGCAATAATTTATGCTTTTATATTAACACTTCAACGGCTGTATTTAAATATGCTTCAATACATGGAAAAATATAATGTAACTAGCAGTCGCCCGCGACTTCGTCCGCGTGAAAACCTCTTAGGTACCCTTTTAATTTAAAAGACAGATTGTCATATAAAGTGTGCTCTTTCTCCGCTTCCCCTCTCAATTTAATTTTTTATAATTTCCCGTGAAGCAATATCCTCCGTCCCGTCCCGTGTACTAAAGATCTACATTTTTGTTAAACATTGTACGATTTTACAGTACATTAAAATTAACAATATATATTTATGGTAAGCTGATGTGTATTAAATAACAAAATAATTTACAATCCAACATTCAGATCTAGAGATTAGCCCGTTTAAACAAACGAACAAACTTTTTCGTATATTATATAAATATGGATTTCCATACCCATGCCAAATAAATTGAAAGAAAAGATCAAAGATCAAATTCTCAAAGAATATCAGTACCAAAATTTTGACCTCTATTCAGTACGTATAACATAACACGGAGGAGGTCAACATAATTTGGTCGATATAGCGTCAGTGTTATATTTTTTAGAAATTTTGTAATATCTCCGAAACCAATTAACACACTGTAAAAGGCAAATCTTATCTCTATAATATCCTTGTGATTATTAAATAATTTATTTTGATAAGGATTTAAGTTTAGTTGTATAAATAATGACGTAAACGTAAGCATATGAATTAAATGATTTTTTAAAACACAAAAAATTATATATCTGCCAAAATATAAAAGATAGATATATGCTATCGCGGACTTTTTTGTAGAACTTTTTAAGATGCATAAAGTTTTTATACAATGTTTTCAATTATATCCAATAGCTAAGGCAGCGTACGCGCAAAAAGCTGATTTAATAAATTTTACGGTCCGACTCCCGCAACAAAAACTGTCATAACTCGGATAATATACACAATACAAATATAAAATATAGCCTATGTTACTCAGTGATAATGTAGCTTTGTAATGAAAAAAGAATTATTAAAATCGGTCTAGTACTTTTAAGTTCATTCGTTACATACAAAAAAAAAATGGTTGTCTGCAAAGTCGGTTTACTGACGATAGTTGAACGTGACAATGTCTTAAGAAAATACTGATGGAATGGTAGCATTTAATTGGTTATTAAAATTTTTAATTAAAGTATATTTTTATAAATATTAATTTAAATTAATAAAATAGTTGATTTTGATTTTATAAATTTATAATAAATATATTAATTTATAAATATATTAATTTTTAATTTAAAATTAATATATTTAATAATTATATTTAATAGACGGATGTCGAACGCTGCCGAACGCTAAGGCCGATTGTGCTTCTTTGTCGCTCGTTCCGCGCTCTCGCTTGCACTTCAAGCCTTACATGGAACGCCTCAAAGCGAGGTAACGCCGCATGAGTCATGTTTTTTCGTGCGTGCAGCCGGCTCTTTCGAATTATAAGACGTTGTCACGTCAAAAAAAAATTGGTACCTAATATTTAAACTATATGTTATTATTGTTACAAGCTGCTCTATATATTTACAGCCGCTTTAATTTTATGGTCATAATTGGATTATGATTCGTAACATTTTAATAAACATTTTTTATTATAATCTGTGTTAAAAAGAATGACAGTCGTGAATGGGACAGACTGACATAATGTGCCCACACAATCCCTAACAAAGATATCGGATCATCCCGAAAATCTCAAAAGCCCTCATTGGCGTCACTGATTTATGAGGAACAACTGGTATGAGGCCGATTGGTCTAACCGTAACTTGAGCGTGATACGTCGAATATGGCCAAGGACGATGGTTTAGTTTCTGCAGCGAAGATATTACGAGTATGTCAATGAACGCCTACGCGTAAACGTCTGATATTAGTTTGCGAGAAAGATGAGAAAATTTTCGCACAAAGGTTTTACATATAAGGGTCATGATTTTACCATTATCGAGTGCACGTAGGTGGTCGGCCCACGTTTCTATTAGTGAAAATCTATGCGTCGATTCATGCATTTTCGCCTTCATTTTGGGTATCCTGTGGTACGTTTGTACTACCCACACAAATAAAGCAATCATTTATTTGTGTGGGTGGTATACAGAATGGTATAAAATACGTTAAGGGATATAAAATCTAAAAATTATCTAACTACTAATCTTTGCTAATATTCTCAACAACCCCCTGAATCGCTCAGGCTTTGACATTTTCTCAAGAGTCATTTGGAGCTTAGGCCCACCACGCTGTTGTAATGGGAATTAACGAGGTTGGTATGATATTGTTGGACTCTGTAACAAGCTAAAATTTGGTGTAGCTGCAACAAGAGTTATATTAAACTTGGGCGTTCAAATAATATTCCGCTGTCTTCAAAATTGTTTATTCTTTTGTAAACTACCGCCGCGTCGGAAATGCAGTTCGTGACGAGAAAAGACGCGGCAAAAAAAACTCGACACATGCTCTCTTTACATGGATTACAAAACCACTCAATTACAATAATTAATATTACACTAAAAATATGCATTCTGTATAACAATCAAAAGAACAGTAAAATACGCTATCCATTTTACATTTTATTTTACGGCCTGGAATCTAGTCCTTTGAAATCATCTCACGGTCGACAGACACAAGCTTACGTTACCATAGACAATATCGTACAGTATTGTCTATGGTAATAAATTGTAATATTTTAAAATGCTAACAGTTGGATTTAAGCTTCGAACCTGGTAATTCATGATAAGTAGACGCACAAGCCACCAATGAATCAACGAAATGATCAATTAGAAATTTTCAGTTTCAAATTTTTACAGTGAGAGCCTTATTACGTATTTTGTAATAAAAACATAACCACTTTCGTTTATATTACCTAATGGAAAAACCCAACCTTATGATGAATCAGTTGCAATGTATATACCTAGTATGTTTACGTTATATCAGTCGATTACCATACAATTTAATAAATTCAAATGAAATCCTACGAAAACGCATAATACATAAATTGATTTTCGCGTTTCGTCGATTATAGCCAATTGGATCTAATCGATTACTTAGTGGATGTATCAATGAAATAAATCGATTACAATGCGTTGTTTTTATTTGAAACTTCCACAACCAATTACCACATCAGTATTGAAGCCAACGTACAACGATTGCATAGATGTACCAAACAGAAATCGGAATACTCCAATAACATTGTGTCGTATTGGATTGACAGTTGAACTGAAGATGTTTGCTCAAATGATGCATTTCTTTAAAAAATCGACTCACTGTCATGATTGGGTGCATCCCAGTAGTACCCCATACCGTAGTTCTATAGAACTGTTGGAATACTTTCCGGGCTGTCAAATTATATCCCAATAGTTCTATATAGAACTGTAGTATAGTTTTTACTCTTGACTTTACTTATAGCATATAAGTTATAAACTTTATATTATTTTGATTGATATTTCATTTTGTTTTTAACAAAAAAATGTCAGTTGCGACAAAAGCTAAGTTGTTAAAACCAAGTAGTAGTTGTGTCAAAAAAATATTCTTTTATTTTAGAAGTTACAGGGGAGGACATTTTACCACTTTGGATGTATCTTTCGCGCAAACTATTCACACACCCTCATGATTGAAGACTTACATCAAAGAAAGACGTTTAGTATTTGACCTATATTGTACTTAGAGTACGACTGCATGTATATTTGTATCTCTCCGATTACAAATAAATGTATATTTTGGATGGGATTTTTGTCATCGCATAATATTTTTCAGGGAATGTTTCAGCACATTAATATTTATACACATATAGTACATATATAACGTTCGTTTTTCCCTTAGGATAAAATAGCAATTCATTATTTTATTCACAGCTCTATCATTTCATCTCTAAAAGGAAAATGGAAGCCGCAACGGCATTCCGGATCCTTGCGGTGCGTATACAATTTACCTAGCCCCTACACTCATCATACCGAGAATAATGAAATGATGAAATTCCTAAATCTATGATCGGAATACCTATATCAAGGAAAATTTTCCACGAAGCGAAGCATCAAAAGCCTGTCGGAAAGGACTAACATGAAAGAAAGATGTTAAATCTTTGACTCTTGTGTCGTAGAAAGCGAGGTGCTTTTATAGTAGAGATCTCTCCGATTTCACCGAACTGATATTAGGATGAAATATTTTTCAGGCGAATTTGTATTCAGAACATATATACACATATAGTACATATATAACGTTCGTTATTCCCTTAAATAATTTATAAATTCAGTTATTTTATAATAATAAATTCAATAAATATAAATCATATATATTAAACATAATACTAAAATATGAAACCATATCAAATCAGCTAAATCAATAAATTTATACATATATATATTCATATTGACTAATGAAATTATTATATTTTCTAAATTCACGACATAAGTTGATCGGAATACCTATATCAAGGAAAATTTTCCACGAAGCGAAGTATCAAAAGCCTGTTGGAAATGGGCAAATAATGAAAACTCAGCGAAACGTAAATTTGTTGGCTCTTCGGTGTCGTAGTAAGCGAGGTGGTTTTATGACATCGGTGGTTTTTTTCCAAAGTTTAAACCATCATCATATTTTAACGGCCTAGAGGAAGGTCAAGCCTTCATTATTTTTTAAAAGAGCCACACACCACATCAATGTGGGTTAATTAGTCTGGTTTGGCTTAATGCTAGTTGGCACTGCCAGGTTTGAGGTGGCTTAACACTACCAACGACCCGCAATACCCACTAAATCCCAGCGGACCCGATTGCGTCATTCGGAAGAGCGCCACAGGATTGCTTTCTCAATCTACTGAGACATCTTGACGTTTATTTGCATATTTCTCTATACGTCCATCTTTGTACGACGTAACCTGTGGCGGGAGTAGCTGGGCATATTGATGCATTCTTCTACCCCGTTTCCTTCTGCGCATTACAGGAGCATCCGCTCTTCTGCCTCCTTAAGACCTACTACTGCCTCACAGAAATCTACCACAGCAGTCCATGACTCGTTTCTGATCATAGCATTAACTACGATCGGCAACGTCACATATACCCACAATTGACGTCAAGATATGCCCTTGAGGCCCCCAAGCTGCACATTCGACTAGCGACTATTAACTTCTCTACTTAGGACTGAGACTGAACCTTATGTCGAAGGTTAAATGTCTACTAGGTCTATAACACTGTAATTGTAAATGACTCAAAAATAATAATCATAATTTAATGACGATAAGTACTGCATAGGTATTTGCATAATAACAAAAGGTCGACCTCATCACGATTCTTTATAAAGCATTTAATCTACGCCTCATGACTAAATGCGGTTTATAGACACGCTCTAGGAATATTGTACAGGAATAGAATATATTAATATTTTATACTACGTCCTTCCTCGGTTTGATGCAATCTTCTCGGATATAGACGACCTCTGTGGCGCAGTGGTATGTGCAATGGATTTATAAGACGGAGGTCCTGGGTTCGATTCCCGGCAGGGCAGATTGAGATTTTTCTTAATTTGTCCTGGTCTGGCTGGTGGGAGGCTTTCGCCGTGGCTTGTTACCACCCTACCGACAAAGACGTATCGCCAAGCTATTTAGCGTTCCGGTACGATGTCATGTAGAAAACGAAAGGGGTGTGGATTTCCGTCCCACTCCTAACAAGTTGGCCCGTTTCCATCTAAGACTACATCATCACTTAACATCAGGTGTGATAGCACTCAAGGGCCAACTTGTAGTCGATAAAAAAAATATATATAGGAGCTTAGCTTACTGCCTTTCGAGCATGAGTGGTAGAGTCACTAATAGTGCAAGTAAACTAAGTTTTTTACCCGACTGCGTTAGAAGGAGGGTTATGTTTTTCAAGCGTATGTATGTATGTATGTATGTATGTATGTATGTATGTATGTATGTATGTCCATTTCTTCGGCACGCGCTACAGCCTAAACGGCTGAACGGATTTTGACATGTGAGGTGTCGTTGAATTTGTCAAAATTGTGGTAGTAACATAGGCTATATAAATTTTCAAAATGGCGGCTGTAAATGGGGGAAAAAAGGGGGGATGTGTGTATTTCTTTCTCTTAGCAATATATAGGTATCAAATGAAAGGTCGTAAAAAGACCATTTCAAAAATATAAATATCATATCATGTTTATATTGCCGTTTTAACAAAAAATGGCAAAAAGTGTACCGTATCATTTTAATACCATAAATTAAAACAAAAAAGTCTCAAATAAAATTATTATTATAAAAACAAAAAACGCGACTGCATAGAAGTTATGAACTGAAAAGAGAAAAACAAGGATCACTATATCTGTATAAAATTCTAAATACTTTATGGTGCTGCAGGTGGGGGTAAACGTAGGTTTGGACAAAATACTTTCCCCGCAGGTTAAAGTATTTTGTCCCTGTTTGCAGCATCATACCATGTTCGTAAATGCATTGACGCAACCCGGTCAGGCTGTTTCGGTAGAACTGCGAAGTCTACTTACGTACGGTATGTGGATTTCTTTTTGAAGGATATTTTAATATTTAATAGCCTGACCCAAGACACGATCTCAGTACCTCATGATGCGAAGCCGTATAAGCTAACCAATGCACTAAAAGACAGTTCATCTATATATATAAATAAAATTGGAATGTCTGTTTATTGTACTATTAGAAACATCATCAGAAGGCGTTAAAAGGCACGAACAGGAAAACAACATTAATCAAAATATCAACACATTTTAATTACAAACTTTTTAAAATCAAATCAAAATGAAACAATGATGACGGTAATCACACAATTTACTTAACGAGCATTTACATTTTATTACACTTTAACTTTTAACAAAATTAACTGGCAGCATAACTGCCTATGCTAGAATTGGAATTGATAATGTCCGCAATTTAATAAACCATCCTTTTATATAAGCCAAAAATGCCACAGAAGACATTCTTTTTTTTAATGATTCTCGTCTAATCGTCGTCGTAGACTCTAGCTGTTTGAAGCGCAGTATTCAATGTTGCTAACAGTACATATTCATGTAGTAAGTAATGTAGTATGAAGTACTTTATGCATGTGAATATATTTATATACGTGTATGTACGTATACATACAAACATACATACACCAAAATAACAAGTTTTGTCTGTCTGTATGGACGAGTATGTTTCATCTAATATCTGAAACTACCAGTCAGATTGTAAAAAAAATCTTTGTGTATGATAGCGAAACTCATGAGGAGTGGCATAGGGTAATTTGCATCCAGATATTCTCACGAGAACGGGAACTACGTAAGTGAAACCGCGGGCGACCGCTAGCTTAACATAAACTACTATTTTAGGTATCATGAATGAATGAATTTATATGTCAGTTTGAGTCACGCTGTCTCATTCTGTTTATTATGTAACAATGGCGCCTCGCTTTACGATACAGTTGTTCGCTTTTACGGCATTCCCAAATTTACAGTTGGGTTTTTCCGTAAATTCTCTATCACAGCACGATGTTGGTAGGACGCTGGTGCTAGGTACAGTCCCGTAGATCGGAGACAAATAAAAGCCCTCAGTCCAGTTATTTCAGGATAGTTTGACTAATATATATATATTGACGACCTCCGTGGCGCAGTGGTATGCGCAGTGGATTTATAAGACGGAGGTCCTGGGTTCAATTCCCGGCGGGGCAGATTGAGATTTTTCTTAATTTGTCTTGGTCTGGCTGGTGGGAGGCTTTCGTCGTGGCTAGTTACCACCCTACCGACAAAGACATACCGCCAAGCGATTTAGCGTTCCGGTAGGATGTCGTGTAGAAACCGAAAAGGGTGTGGATTTTCGTCCCACTCCTGACAAGTTAGCCCGCTTCCATCTTAGACTGCATCATCACTTAGCATCAGGTGTGATAGCAGTCAAGGGCCAACTTGTAGTCTTTTTTTTTAACGACTACAAGTTGGCCCTTGACTGCCATCACACCTGATGTTAAGTGATAATGCAGTCTAAGATGGAAGCGGGCTAGCTTGTCGATAAAAAAAAATATTTGTACAGTTATTTTTGGACCATATATATTATGGATAATAGATCTAGAATAATAGAGATCAAACGCTTGTTAATAACCTCGCGAGCTACAATTTATTAGCTGTTCCTAATTATATTTAGTAATTTATAAATAGAAAGTAATCAACTTAACCATAATTCTGTGAAATAAAATGTAAATGTTATGATTACCATTTTCAAAGGATTCTTCAAAGCAATATGCTGATAATTTTTACATTTGATGTCGTTTCTATTGGAAAATGGGGTTGAAAAATATATAAAACACAAATATTTTTATAACTGAAAATTATATTGTTTCTTAATTATTAATTTTTATAAGCAAGGAAGGTAATACGTCCGTTGCCTAGCAACAGTGAACTGTCAAGAAGAATAAAAAGAAAGTAGATGAAGAAGGTTCGTTACATCTGTACGGAGTATATATATATTAATTTTTGTACAAATAAACCAACACGCCCCCCTCAAAAATTAATCTATATTTATATTAATCGACTTTATACAAATCAACTGTAAACAGAACATAACTACCTTCTTGCTTCTCTGGGAGTACATAATAATGGCCCAACATTTATTGCGTAGGATTAGGAAAACCCAGTAAAACCTAATCAGACCATTTTATTTACTTAAATCAATGAAAATTAATTTTGATTTGTAAATCAACTTTATCTTAAGATGATTTTATTCTAAGCCCATTTTGCTTCTCATTTCCTGAAAAGTAATGGCAGGCAATGGCTTCGTCAACGCATCTGCAAGCTGCTGACCTGTGGGAATGTAATTTAATTTTATTACATTTTTCTCAATTTGTTCCCTTGAAAAATGATATTTAATATCAATATGTTTTGTACGCTTATGATTGGTTGGATTATTTGCGATACTTATACAGCCATTATTATCTTCATAAATGATGATTGGGCTTACAATATTTAAATTAATACTAGCTGCTAATGATTTGAGCCATAAGGCCTCCCTAACAGCTTCAAATAAAGCCATATATTCGGCCTCTGTAGATGACGCCGCTACTGACATTTGTTTCTTAGTGCTCCAGGTAATAGTACACTGTTCAAAAAGTTTAAATAAATACCCGGTTGTACTTTTTCTATCTTTTGTATCATTACCACCCCAATCTGAATCTACATAGCCACAGAGAATGCTATTATAATTACATTTATTATATGTTAATTTTAGATCAGCTGTACCCTTTAAGTATCTTAATACACGTTTAAGACACTGCCAGAGCTCTTTATTATTTTTATTTGTATACCTACTCAGTATATTTATGCTAGAACTTAAGTCTGGCCGAGTACATATCATGACATACATTAGACATCCTATAACATTTCGGCAAGGGGCATTATATTTCTCATCAGAATTTAACGCCTCATAATTCAGTTTATTTTCTAATGGGGTAAGTACAGGTTTACATTCGTGCATATTAAACTTATTAAGAACAGTTTTTATGTATGCACTTTGATCTAATGTGACTTTATTATTGTACCTGTTAATTTTGATACCTAGAAAAAGTTTTATCTCATTTAAATCTGTCATCTCGAATTTGCTCATTAAATACCTTTTAAAATTGTTCATTGTTTCAAGTTCAGCGCATGCAATCATTAAATCATCCACATATAATACTACATACATATTTTTACGAATATCCCCTTTGTTTAATATGCAAATACATCTATCAACTGATGAATTTTGAAAACCTTCCTTTAATAATGCTGCCTCGAGTACTTCAAACCAGCATCTTGCAGCCTGTTTTAGCCCATATATAGATTTATTTAATTTACAGACATAATTATTTTCATTTTGTACACCCTCAGGAACTGTCATAAAAATTTCTTCCTTTAATTCCCCATTTAAAAAGGCTGTTTTAACGTCCATATGATGACTAATTAAATTGAATTGATTGGCAAAACTAATTATAAATCTAAAACTAGCTATTCTTGCAACTGGTGCGAAGGTTTCATTATAGTCTATTAAATATTTTTGGCTAAAACCTCTCGCAACTAGTCGGGCTTTGTATCTTAAAGGTTTTCCGAATTCATCATGCTTTATAGTAAAAATCCATTTACAATCTACAATATTTTTACCCTCAGGCCTCGGTACTAAATCCCATGTATTGTTTCTTAAAAGAGAATTTAGTTCACTTTGGATTGCACTTTCCCACTGAGATCTATCATTCCGAGTTTTAATCTCGTTGTATGAACTTGGTATTTTATACAGAAGTGTAAAAGCACACATTAAATAATCATCATCCTCCTCAGAGTACGAAATAGGGGGAAGATGTTTTAACCTTTCGCTTCTCCTAAGTTGACAATTACTCTCTGTGTTTTCATTATTATTATTTAATAAAGAAGAATTATCAGAGTTACTCACTGCTTGCTCAGATTCATTGGTTGTTTCATGGATTAATTTGCGAATTTTATTAGGATACATGTGTTCATCAGATTTCGATATATCTGATTTATGACTGTTAGAGTTACGAGACATAACTGATTTCGAAATATTGTTATTATCAGTTTTATTTTGAGAATTTTTAACATTCCCTTCAGAACTAAGCACAGGCCTAGACTGTATAAAATTAGTCTCGTCAACTATGACATCTCTAACTATCACATGTTTTTCGCATTCTGGGTTCCAAACTCTGTAACCGTTTGGTTCATAGCCCACAAGAATACCTTTCCATGATTTTTCATCAAATTTTGTTTTACCGGTTTTATTGTGAACGTAAACCGTTGAGCCAAAAACTTTTAAATATTTTATTTGTGGTTTTTTATTATGCCACATTTCAAATGGTGTTTTTGAACTATTTAAAGCTTTAGTCGGGGTTAAATTAATTAAATATACTGCAGTTAAAACTGCATCACCCCAAAACACTTTATCTAATTTTGCACCATTTATCATGGAACGAGCTTTTTCAGTAATAGTTCTAACCATTCGTTCAGAAACGCCATTCAATTGTGGAGTTCTTGGAACTGTCAAATGGTAGGTTATACCTTTTTCAACACAATAAGTTTTCATTTCGGTAGATAAGTACTCTCCACCGTTATCACAATATAAATTGACTAATTTTAAATTGAACTTAGCCTCGCTCTTTGCAACAAAATCTCTGAAAACAGTGAATACTTCTGATTTATGCGTTAATATGTATGTAACACAGTAATGAGTATATTGATCAACAAAAAGTACAAAATAATTTTTGTTATTAATTGTTGTAGGTGTTATCGGTCCACATACGTCTGTGTGAACAATATATAATGGTTGCGTTATGTAACTTTTGTCTTTGGCCTGGTTGAACGGCAATCGACTCTGTTTCCCATTTATGCAAGCTTCGCATAAGTTATCATTTGGTACTACGTTATTAATTTGATTTAAATCATCAACCATTTCCAAATTTTTAATTTGTAAAAATTTAGCTTTACTAATATGACCAAATCGTTCATGCCATAATTTGTAATTATTTTTGTCATTAATGCAAATTTGGGAAACAGAAGGACCCACGCTCATACACGCCAATAATTCTAAAATAATTAAATTATTATTTAACATACCTTGCATAATGGTTTTATTACCATTAAGTATGTTTGCGCCCTTTCCATCAAAAATCACCGTCAATCCAGCACGCTGCATTCTTGATACCGATAGTAAATTGTAGGGTACGTCGGGACAAAATAACACGTCCTCCAGAACTCCTTGTATCCCTGTATTGCTGATAACCTGTAGAGTACCTTTTTTAGTAGCTAAAATAAATTGTCCATTTTTAGCAATTGAAATTTTTAAAGGTGGCTGTAAAGAAACATAATTAGTAAAAAAATCTTCTCTGTTTATAATATGATCCGATGCTCCAGAATCCAGTAAAAATGTAATTTTATTTCCATGATCATTATTATGTTGTGCGCCCATCATGAATGCAAAACCAGAATAATCGTTGGATGTGGATGGCTGATTAATTTCAACTGTCTGAACGGTTCTATTCCTCTCCGTAGATTTTTGCTGCCGAGTTCTTTTGTAATAGAAACAGTCCGCTTGAACATGGTTATTGCGTCCGCAGAAATTGCACTTAACAAAAGACTTCCGTGTAAATTTATTATACTTTTGATTATACATATTTTTAGGGTATGAATTTTCGAACTTCCGTTTTCGATTATTAACTTCAGAATTTCTGCTAATGCATCTAATAACCGGATCATCAAACGGTTTTATATTTCTCTTTGTCTTCAAAGCATCCATCTTGATGGCGTGAAAAATAACCGCGTGATTTTAAACTTTTATTAAATAATTTAAGTTACGTAATCTGGTCCCATAACCTATTGGAAAATGGGGTTGAAAAATATATAAAACACAAATATTTTTATAACTGAAAATTATATTGTTTCTTAATTATTAATTTTTATAAGCAAGGAAGGTAATACGTCCGTTGCCTAGCAACAGTGAACTGTCAAGAAGAATAAAAAGAAAGTAGATGAAGAAGGTTCGTTACATCTGTACGGAGTATATATATATTAATTTTTGTACAAATAAACCAACAGTTTCAAATATATTGAACATAAAATAGAGCTATTTTTAGAAAAAGTTATTTGGATTTTGTTTTCCTTATTCTCAAAACACGAATTAATTAAGTTTATACCACAAGGAATCGAGATAGAAATTAACTGAAATCACAATTAGGTAATATTTTGCTTTAGAGGTAAGTGTATAGATATGTAATAAATGATAATATAATAAGTAAAATATTACCAATGAGTAAAAATTATCGGAATATTTTATGCACATTATAAATATGAGCAACTGTTAAGTTTCTTGCCGGCTCTTCTCAACAGGACCTGCCTTCCGAGCTGGTGGTAGAGTCACTACAAATAGAATAATTTGACGTTTTAAAAGTGCTTGTAATACCTACTTGAAATAAACGAATTTATATAATAAATAGTAAAAAATATAGGACAATTACACACAACGCTATATAGCCCCAAAGTAAGCTTTCGTGGCTTGTGTAATGGGTACTATGATAACTGATATATATTTTTATATATATTATATATAAATACTTATAATATATAGATAAACAACCAGACTGTGGAAAAAATCCATGCTCATCACACAAACTTTTTTCAAGATGTGGGAATCGAACGCACAGCCTAGGACACAGAAGCATGGTCTACTACCCACTGCGCCACTCGGCCGTCGTATATAATGGAAAAAGAAAAAGAGCTACTTACATACGTACATATTTAAAGGCATAGTAATGTTATAGACCACTTTTTCTCGATATCCGATATGGAAAAGGAGTCTACTGAATAATTCTTGACCTCAATTAGCATTAATAATCCTAAGATATATTAAAAAAACAAAAATGTTAAAAATCGCAATTAGTATATTGAAAGCAAAATTATCGAATCTTATGAGGTTCTGTTTTGAAAAGGCATTTTTCTTAATTACAACAGACCTATTATTACTAATATTTGGTTTTCGTTACAGTAATTTTAATTTTTACATTTTGTAGTTTAATATGAAAAGTACACAAATCAAATAATGCCAAGAGTAGATACTTCTAGAATAGTAAACTTTGGACTACGTACATATTAACTTTACTTTGCGTTAATTCTGTGTAAAAATACAAGTCAATGGTACACCGTTATGCTACTATTTGATATCACCTAAATCCTATGTACCAGGTGTACCTGGGTATATTGTGTACATTATAATATCTACTACTTCATAATTAGTCCTTCACACAGATATGACATTGGTTCCGCTCCGCTCCAGCAAGATTTATCATTAATCTAACCCTTTTTTTTATCGACTACAAGTTGGCCCTTGACTGCTATCACACCTGATGTTAAGTGATGATCCAGTCTAAGATGGAAGCGGGCTAACTTGTTAGGAGTGGGACGAAAATCCACACCCCTTTCAGTTTCTATACGACATCGTATCGGAACGCTAAATCGCTTGGCGATACGTCTTTGTCGGTAGGGTGGTAACTTGCCACGGCGAAAACCTCCTACCAGCCAGACCAAGACAAATTAAGAAAAATCTCAATCTGCCCCGCCGGGAATCGAACCCAGGACCTCCGTCATATAAATCCACCGTGTATACCACTGCGCCTCTATCAGAAAATTAATGCTCTCTCTTCCTACCCTGTTTTATCATTCCACGTTACTTTAATAGCAGGTCATTTTTTAAATAAAAAAGCATAAATATTATTACAACACATTTATTTAAAAAACCTAAATTAAAATGTTGTCATAAACAGTATTTTTCATCAAAAAACAAAAGAAAAATAATTATCAAAATTTTTTTGTTAAAATCTTGGCTTACACAATGTTGCAATTTGAATGGATTCTATAAATGAGAAACTGGTCGTGACAAAGATCATGTTTTTATGCAGTAATGGTCTTCACAAACAATTAGATATTAAAAACTATATAGCATAAATTGCATTTTTTTTTTATAATAAACTTAAAATCTAAATAAATTCAATACGTTTCCAACTTTAAAATATCACAGATCAAAATATATACCGAAACTTCTAATCCATCGCTGTTTAATATTTTCATTCCTTTCGTTTTAGATGCGGTTAATAAATGAATTAGGCCTTTGGGGGTACACTTGGGGATTCCTTCTGAGGGCATCATATGCCCTTGAATTAAGGAACCAGAATGGTCGGCTATCCACTGGCAATTGGTTTATTCTGTTAATAAAATTTGCATCTCCTCTAGCTTCGATCGGGGCATTGGTATCTTCCCCATATCTGTTGAAGAGGGCATTCGAAGACGTTTGAGGGAATCCAATAGGCCTGGACCCTGCGTAGAACGGACGCTGTGCGTACGTCAACGCGCACAGCACTGTCAGAGTTAATGCGATCTTCAAAACTGCCATTATATTCTGCAAATAAAAGGTAGTAAATAATTTCAAAATTTTATTGTGTGAAATCGTATATTTTTGTTAATTCATCACGCTGCAATTACTACACCAATTTAACTGAAATTTGGAATTACTACGTAGTTTCTACGGAACAGTGAAATTTCTAAATTTAAGCAGAATAAGCAAGTCTATACTACATAGAATATAGTCAAGTTCGTTGCATGAATCCTGTCTCCAGAGCGGCAGAGGCGATTTATTTAAATAATGTTCGACACAAAATAGATTATAGTCTAGTACACAGATTACTTTTTTACACGCTTTTTATTAGCTTCACTTGTATGTCAGTATGTCAGTATGTCAGTATGTAACTCTCCATGGGTAATCTGCGCGCCTGCGGCCCTCCATGGTTCTGGTAGCCGTTTCTCAGGCTCCCTCTCCGAAATTGAACTCTGATTCCCCGTATTTATAATATTTATAAATAATTATTTTATTACATCACATATTGTATACTAAAGCCAAACTCGATTGAGAATGCTTGTCAACAAACAAATTAAAAAGGAAGGTAGAAATCACTAGTCATTTTACACCAATTTTTTTAAATAACTAGTTAATGACGAATTCACGACAATAAATTAGATTAGTAAGCTTAAAACTAATTAATATATTCAATATCTTTTAAATAAGAATTTTTAAAATAACAAAACATAATTTTAAATTTATTAAGCATTTTCTACCTTCATTTTAAATTTGTTTGTTGACAAGCATTCCCAATTGAGTTTGGCTTTAGTATAGATAGTAACAATTGAATAATAATAAAGTACTGGTCGAAGTACATCTATAAGCAATTTAAGTTTCGTTGTACTTGTTCTTGTAATTAATACAAGAACCAGTAGCCTATAAATAATGAGTTCATATTCTAGTTGACATTTCCTTATTGCATTTACAGATTATTAGGTACATGTACTCGATCGAAACATTGAACACAAAAAAATAAAAGCTAAGAGCAAGACCAAGGTTGAATAATTGCAATAAAGTTCCAATCATTATTGGTTAAAAGGCAACTAAATAGCGACACAATCATTTAAGCATTAAAATTGGATTTGACTATTTAGTAGGTACACAAATGTATTGTGGATTTGAATTTATTCGTGTGAATAATTATAATATGATTATGCTTTAATAATAAATTTGCAAATGAACAAATTTAGTTAAATTATAATCATATTATGAGGTCATGTTTTTGTGAATATTATTTAAATTGCAATTTAAACTATTTGCCAAAACATTTATTAATATATTTATATAAATGAGAACTAGTAATTGATACACAAATTAATTATATTTGCTTAATTTTACATTTCATTACAATGATTTTAAGTTCATTGCAAATCCACGAAAATAATTAAGAAAATATCAAAAGGTAACAAACTTAGTTTGGTATAATAACTTCATCAATATCGGCATATTAACAGCCCACTACAGGGCCAGAACCAGGCCAGGGATAAAAATACTAAAGTTGTAAACTTACGTGACTTCAATATACATTATTCATAATAAATAATCTTTAAAATCTGTTTAATGTAATAAATGAATTGGTTAGTCTCAAATAAACTCGTATTTAAATAAATTAGTAATTTATGTAATCGAAAAACGATCTTAAAAATTTATTATATCTGATAACTATTATTATTACATATAATTTACATGAAAAAATAAATTGATGAGACAAAATTAAACTAATTATAGCAGCCCATAAAAGAATCTAAAATCTGTCTATGAACCTAATTTAAAACAACCACAAAACACATAAACAAGCAATAGACTAAAACCGCAGAGAAATCAATCTAATGTTTACTTCAAAGTTTATTTACCTTTATTTGAAGTGTTGTTGAGAATATCAAATACAAGGTCTATGTCTGACACATCCGAACCGGCAAGTTGCTAGCTTGTAATGAACGCTCGAGCAGACAGTGTTTCGTATAAATATGTCTTATAAGACGGTCTTATCTTTCACGTCATAAAGTTCATAACATAAATACGTCATATAATGTAGCACTATTTACGAAATAGAAGTGAATAACTGTTATATTTTAAATGTTTTAGAATTGGAAGCGTAGTTTAATGTTTGAAAATAATCTGCAAGAACTGCTGAGGAATTAATCTAAAATCAATGAGTTTTGGTTTTTAAAATACTTATAATGACTCTACTTTTTTTAAACTGTTATTAAAATGTATAAAATAACTGACTGCTAACTAGACTTTTTAAAGTAAAATAATTGATCAAGGTTATCCCTCTATTCTTGTTTCAAACAAAAACTATTTATTTTCTTCTTTTTAGTTAGCTTTTATAAAAATGTGTGCGTGTCCTTAATATTTTAATCTATTATTTTTACTTCTTTTAAATCAACTTATTTTGGATTGTACTAAAATAATGCTGCATTTTTAAATATCTGACTTATTTTAATTTTTTTTTTAAATATAAATACAGGGACTGTAGCAATCCCTATGTGTGTTTATTTCGGATAAAGATTATCTCATTGATTAAGGACTCGACCTCATTGGCGGGGATTACACGATGCACTGTTTTCTTATCCTCTATCTACAGAATAAAATTAGATCGAACATGGCGGAAACCTAACCTAAACCTTTATAAGGAACATACATACAATTACTATTTGAAAGGTTTTACATAAAAAATATATATATTCTTTTTTTTTTATTGACTACAAGTTGGCCCTTGACTGCTATCACACCTGATGTTAAGTGATGATGCAATCTAAGATGGAAGCGGGCTAACTTGTTAGGAGTAGGTTGAAATCCACACCCCTTCGGTTTCTACACGACATCGTACCGGAACGCTAAATCGCTTGGCCGTACGTCTTTGTCGGTAGGGTGGTAACTAGCCACAGCGAAAGCCTTCCACCAGCCAGACCAAGACAAATTAAGAAAAATCTCAATCTGCTCCGCCGGGAATCGAACCCAGGACCTCCGTCTTATAAATACACCGCGCATACCACTGTGCCACGGAGGTCGTCATTCTAGAAGACGCCTGCGGATTTACCCGCGCAGTTCTCGTTCCTGTAAGAATTTTGGGATAAAATGTTACCTATGTGTTATTCTAATATGTAAGCTATATTATTGTGAAGTTTCATCAAATTCCATTTGGTAGTTTTTGCGTGACAGAGTAACAAACATCCATCCTAAGTAAGCATATATCTATACATATATTTAGTTCCTAGGCTAATAGATGGGACAGATACAGATGTTTATTATATTAAAATTTTAAAAGCTAAAGTGATCAATTTTTTTTTGTAATATTTTTGTATTTTAATTGATCTTGTTGTAATTCAGCATGAAGACAAATTCCAGCATATCAAGGTAATTTCAAGGGAGTCAACGGGCAGTGTCACGGGAATCCAATATATTATTTGCAATATACCCTATAAATATAATATCGCAGTAGGTAGTATCGATTACAAATCTTTTAATTAACAATATGATAATTACGTTCGCAGTTATAAACAAAGCAAATCTTAAATATTTATAGTTTTGTTTTTCTAAAAATATTTTTTCTATCCGTTTACTTTTAGATATAATCAATTGTATATAACGTGACCGTGGGGCAGACATTTGATAGATTTATGGATAGATTAACATTAGTTGTTTGTTAACGAAATAAAATACTTTTATTAATTAAAGAGATTTATCTTTGGCTAATGGAATATTTAAACAAATAATCGTGACCTAATTAATTACTATTGGTGCCGTCCTGTCTACTCATTATTAAGGCAACGTAAAATCCCAGCTCGTCTGTCTCGTCCATTACCATGAATACAATCATCGATTTTTAGATGACGTCATGAACTTTGGTTTGTTTGTGGGCGAAAGTACCAGAAAGGAAAAGTCTATATAGTGGTAATTTACAACTGTTTGGAGAAATTTCTAACTTTGTGTAATTTGGTTGTTATCCTATACCTATTTCCTACGTGTCAATAGCTTGTAAAGCCTCAATAGCTACACGCTTAATGGTTACAAATCTAAGAGGTCTAGAGTTCGATCTCATCTATTATTGCCAACAAGCTCTTCCTTAGTTAGAAACAAAAAAAGTACCTACGACGTATACTTCACCATAAATCTTCATCATCATCATCAGTCTGTATCCGTCCACTGCTGGACATAGGCCTTCCCGAGAGCGCGCCACCACACACGATCCTCTGCCTTCCTCATCCAGCCACTTCCCACTACCTGTTTAAGGTCGTAGGACCATCGGGCTGGAGGGCGTCCTACACTGCGCTTAGTAGTACGTGGTCTCCACCCAAAACACGCCGGCCCCAGCGACCGTCTGTTCTGCGTCTTATAATTATGGCCTGCCCACTGCCACTGGCTTATCCTTTGAGCTATGTCCACTACTTTAGTTCTCCTCCGGATTTCCTCGTTATGAATTCTATCCTTTAGAGAGACACCCAACATAGCTCGCTCCATAGCCCGCTGAGCGACATTGAATTTGTGTACCAGGCCAAACCGTTAGTGTCCACGTTTCTGCACCATACGTTAATACCATAAATAATGGTACGCTTTTAGTCTCCGTGGCGCAGTGGTATGTGGCCCTGGCTGGCCGTTGAAAACATTTGAAATTGGCTCAGGTCTGGCTGATGGGAGGCTTCAGCCGTGGCTAGTTACCATCCTACCGACAAAGACGTACCACCAAGCGATCTTTTTTTTTTATCGACTACAAGTTGGCCCTTGACTGCTATCACACCTGATGTTAAGTGATGATGCAGTCTAAGATGGAAGCGGGCTAACTTGTTAGGAGTGGGACGAAAATCCACACCCCTATCGGTTTCTACACGACATCGTACCGGAACGCTAAATCGCTTGGCGATACGTCTTTGTCGGTAGGGAGGTAACTAGCCACGGCGAAAGCCTCCCACCAGCCAGACCAAGACAAATTAAGAAAAATCTCAATCTGCCCCGCCGGGAATCGAACCCAGAACCTCCGTCTTATAAATCCACCGCGCATACCACTGCGCCACGGAGGTCGTCAAAAGTCGTCTAGCGTTCCGGTATCATTAGGGTAGAAACCGAAAGGGGTATGGATTTAATTCAACTACTAACAAGTTAGCCGACTTTCATCTTAGAATACATTATCACTTGCCATCTGGTATGATTGGAATCAAATGCTTGTATAAAATATATGCTCTTGAAGTGTCCTGACCTATGACTTGAATCCTAACAGGAGTGGTTATCCTGTGCGCCTACGCTCTTATTTTCTAACCAAATAAACACACAACAGAATGATTATATTGTTTAGTTCGAGTTAAACCATATTTTGATAAACGAGTACAAATTTAGTTGCGTCAACCACAAATATTTTATAGACAACAAACAATGTAATGTTATGTTTAATAACAAAAACATTAGCAGGAGATGTACTCGTATTATTCAATTGTTTATAAGAATGCGTATGCAATTGATAAATTAATGTAAAATACAAAAAAAAAGCAAAGCGTAAAACTGCTATGCGGTTTTCAAAGACGTCAAAATATTTGCAGCACAGCACATTAGTATTTTATTTATTACAAGTTGACTGCAATTACATCTGATGATGCAATCTAAGATGGAAGCGGGCTAACTTGTTAGGAGTAGGATGAAATCCACAGCCCTTTCGGTTTCTACATTACATCGTACCGGAACGCTAAATCTTTTGGCAGTACGTCTATGTCTGTAGGGTGGTAACGACCCATGGCAAAAGCCTCCCACCAGCCAGACCAATACAAATTAAGAAAAATTTTATCTGCCCCGCTGAGAATCGAAACCCAGGACCTCTATTTTATAAATCCACCGCGCTGACCACTGCGCCACGGAGGACGTCAAAACTGTATATACACTAACAGAGAAACAAGTAGCAAAATATATCGAAGTAATTAAAATTATTCTAAAGTCATGACGAAAGGTCACGTTACACTGAACCAAATTCAAAACAATAAAGAGATAAAAATAAACCGTTTAGATAAAATAAAATTAATTCTGTTCACAGTCCAAAACTTTTAATGTATGTAGGTACGTACATAATGCTGCAGTACGAGCATTTGAACGTTCGGTGCTAGATTCCCTTTTACGTATGTCTTGTATATTCTGTCTGTGGTTAGCCAGCCGCTGAGACCATTTGGTATTAGACTCTCTAGAAGATGCTTGCGATCTATATTCTCTATCATTCGCATGACGCTGTGCATGCTCAAAAGAAGAAATCTCTCCTATTCGGCGTACAATGGTCGCTCTTGTCTGAGATGTATGTCAATATATTTATATGTATACCTTACTAGGGGACGTCCGCGACTTCGTATGCGTGGAGTAATAATTAAAATTTCTAAATTCAAAGTAGCTAAGTTACATCTCGACCTCGTTGGACTCATGGTTCACCTATCCGGCTTCGATCACGAGGTCTTGGGTTCGAATCCTCGGTCGGGTCACGGAATAATTCTGAGTTTTTCATTCTTCTAAGAAATTTTCAGTACATTCCAAGCTCGGAGTTGAGAAGTTAGTGGAAGACCACCAACTTCACACGCACTTGGGGGTGTAAGAACCCCCCCAACCCCCGGGCCTCGGAGAGCACATTAAGCCGTCGATCTCGGTCACTATTATCAACATCTGATAGTGATCGTTAGTGTTTGAAACATTATCACCCTAAGCCCGCGAACCTGCATTGGAGTAGCGTGGTGGGTTTACATTCAACATACCCCCTCATCTATAAGTAGGGAGCCCTGACTCTGTAGTAATCCATTAAAAGGCTGATAATGATGAAGTTACACTTTATAGCATTAATAGGTAAGTAAAGTCTTGTCGAAATTGTTAGTCCAACCGTTGCAAAGATTAGCCGGAACAAACAGGCAGACATCCAAAAATTTTAATGAAATTTTTTTTCATGTAAGTACAGAATTTATCAAACTTTAATATCCGAAAGATCAGGACATTAATATATAGCCTCCGATTGAGGGCACAGGCTGGTACAGCTAGTTCATAATGGATTGTCTTCATACACTTAAAATCAGATGCGATAGCAGTCAAGGGCCAACTTATTGTAGATAAAAAAAAATATATACATCAATGATTCGCATTCTCAACTTTTTTTTTATTCACTACAAGTTAGGAATTGACTGAAATCACACTTGGTGGTAAATGTTAAAGCTATCTCAGATGGAATCGAGCTAACTTCTTAGATGAAGGATGAAATCCACAACCCCTTTTAGTTTCTATAATATATTGTATCGATTTTAATGTTGAACATATAGATAAGTATATATGTATTATATATATTGTATGTTTTATATATTTTTATTTATTTTACATTTTGCATATGTATTCATATTTATTTATTTATTTATTTTTAAATATTATAGTATTTATTATTTATAAGTAATTATATATTTACGTTATGTATTAAGTGTGTTTTAGTTTTTATTTATTCTCGATTTATTTGTGATTTAAGTTTTTATTTTCTTTTTAAGTTCCTTGTTCTGTACACCCTCACCCTCTCTTTAATTTATTGTAGCTTCTTAACTAGGTTGCCTGGAAGAAATCGCCTGTTGGCGATAAGGCCGCCTATTGTGCTACTGTGAATTCTTGTGTAAATTGTATCCTGTTTCGTGTCTCTCCTGTCTTGATGTGTGCAATAAAGTATATTTTCATTTCATTTCATTTTATTGTAACGTTAAATCGCTTAGAGGTATATATTTGCCGGTAGGGTAACTAGCCACGGCCGAAGCCTCCCACCAGCCAGACTTGGACTTGAAAATCATAATCAGACGGGAATCAAACCCAGGATTTCCGTCTTATAAAATCTACTATACACTAAGGAGGCCGTCAAGTATATAAAAATTTGCTTTGTCGTTTGACATGGCCCAAGAGCCTGCGACGGCCAGACCTTCCTTATTTTATAAAAGCTGAAATTTTCTCCGTACATGTCTCCTATACAGGTAAGAACGACCAGCGACTATAGAGTTTGGGTTGTGGTTACTTGGGCAGGTAACAGGTAGTAAAGGTGTATAAAATAGTACTTGAAATTTGTTAGAGTATAAAGCTCAATTTTTTTATATTTTCTTCGGGATAACTGTAGAAATCTCGTCATCCATTGCCGGATACTTATGACAGTTGCTACCCCTTGCCAGACACCCCTAAACTTTGATAAATTACAATTATACTTTCGTTATAGTATAAAAGCTAAATTTTAAATATGTTACTTGGGGGCCTATAAAAAGATGTTACCTCAATAGCAATTAGTTCGATTAATCGAATCTACATCTATTTAAAATTGTCGCACGCCGATGTGTGAAAGTGTAATTCTAGCAAAGACTTTAGTGTCAGTTTCCAGTTTCATCGGCGAACATTTTCCGCTTTGAACTTTCTCATTTCCCGCCTGTTAGTGATTGGAAGTTGAAATATGTAATAGTTTTCACGAGGAGGCCGCGGCCTGCACCACAAATAGACCTGTCAGCGACAACCCGTTTTGGTAACTTGTTTTGACCGCGTTATATTTAGCCAACTAACCGGGTTTTTAATAAAACTACCTTCAGCAAAAATAACTTTTTCTGCTGTTTTTTGTTTGTTATTGTCCCAATAGATAAGGGTTTCCGCACACTCTCTAATTTTATTGTTAACACATTGAAGGGCACTCGTCTCACATAGATAAATCGTGATATCGATTTTGACGACCGCCGTGGCGCAGTGGTATGCGCAGTAGATTTATAAGGCGGAGGTCCTGGGTTCGATTCTCGGCGGGGCAGATTGAGATTTTTCTTAATTTGTCTTGGTCTGGCTGGTGGGAGGCTTTCGCCGTGGCTAGTTACCACCCTATCGACAAAGACGTATCGCCAAGCGATTTAGCGTTCCGGTACGATGTCGTGTAGAAGCCGAAAGGGGTGTGGATTTCATCCTACTCCTAACAAGTTAGCCCGCTTCCATCTTAGACTGCATCATCACCTAACATCAGGTGTAATAGCAGTCAAGGGCCAACTTGTAGCCGATAAAAAAATATATGATACAGTCAACTACCATACAAAATAATTAGACGGCAGTAGACACCTTATAAATGAATAAGTTGCTTGTTGTTGCGTATGATGACACCACCCGACTTAAGTCAAGAAATGAGACATTCGTGACCGTTGTGTGACGCAAATATTTCATTTACGCCTTAGGGCTCGTATTTGTATATACATAAGGATCAAAGTAAAATTTATGCACCTAAAAACGATGTGTACAGCCGCCCGCCGTATCCCAGTTTTTTTCAAATAACGCAGTCCTCAGCAGTCGTGTCCTTTAACGTGTTAATACTTATTATTGACTATTTATCTTGACAGGCAAGCCCCGTATATCAAGGCGCGTATGTGCCAAATATAATGAACTTGAAAAAACTGCATCGGGTATCGATATCTTCCACAATTCTTTTAATAACTTTAAAAAGAAGTTAAAATATCATCTTTGCTCTTGTACATTTTCAATATTTCTGATAAATAATATCTTTATATCGTAATAACTTAATAATGTAATTCAATTCAACATAACGCAATTTAAAGTGGATTTTTTAATTTAATTAATAATTTTTAGTATTTAGTCTACCTATTATTTAAGTACAATAATGTTAAATATTTATATTATAAGAGCTCTTTTAAATAAATAAATAAATTTAATGGGCGAGGCTGCCCTAATGTATATATAAATATCCGAAATGTATACGATGAAGCTACAATGCATTTGCCGGTTATAAATATAATATTAGCACTGAATGCACATCTACGAGTAGGTGCTAATGATGGTAAAGTGGCTGCACTATAATTACTTACCTAACGTCAACTTCTGTTTCAATGCTTTCACTGTCATTTTCTTTTAATTTTTAAAGTGGTCGGAAGTAGCCACAGTTAAAAGAACGATCTATAGAGATACTAGGGAACTTACTGTATAGTAAAGATGTTTTACAATGCTGCTACACTTTTATCACCGTTAAATTATATTAGCGGACGCCTGCAATTTTGTCCGAAAAACCGTACTTAATGATTTTAAAATAGAGATTATAATTTGTAGTTGACAAACTTGACGCATCGCATCATTTCCAATTTGAGTTGAGTCTAAAAGGTGATAAACGCTTTGGGAGAAAATTTTCATAAAGCTGAAAACACTTACCTATTTACAGAATTATTACTGTGAAGTTTAAAACACAAAAACTCAAGTCTAAATTTTATTCCCCTTACAAGTTCTTTTCTTCGGAATCCTTCTTTTATTAGGTTCAAAAATCTAGGTCTAGGTTAAGTCTACAAAATTAACATTACAAAAACAAGTAATTTTGTAGACAGATTCTAAAGTAGAGAAGTAGGTAGTTTCATAGAGACCAACTTTAGTCTGTACGTTGATTCGTCAGTCTGCTCGGCAATAAAATAAACTTTTAGAAAACAAACTATTTTACCTGCGTTGAAATTCCAAAACGATATAATATACTCTTTGATTATTCTGTACTAGATTTTGATGCAAAGTTATTACAATACCACATATAATAATAATTCTTTATTTCGACCATCAATGGATCGTATTATGTGTTAGTAACGAATAAAACTAGTGTTAGTAACAAAATATCTTATAATCTAAGCTTACCTAACCTACGACAGGACCGATTTGCCAGCATATGAATCATAGAACAGTGATTCAAATACTGGCAATCTAACCTACATTCTATATAGCTTTGTGATATAGGGCTTCCCATTCCTTGCATCGGTCTTGGGTTCTCCAGGGATTTATCGTGAAGTGCATCCTCTCCATATCATGAATGAATGAGTATCTCGTTGTCATAATAATATTTTATTAAGGTTCTCAGAAATCCTCTACATCAAGTTAAGACTTGCTTGAGCTTGTATTTAACTAGACGCCGCTCGTCCTTTCATAATTATTTTGCTCTTAGTATATTATATTTTCATAAGAGTAATTATATCAAGGGTTTCAAATTTAAATAAAATCCATTGTAATCTGCAGGAATGGCTATTTTAAATAAGTTTGAAGTCTCAATAGCTCTTCTATTAGCCGGACTTTATCCCGAAAAATATAAGAGATATAAAGAGGTAAGAACCGATGGACTTTTGTCGTACCAACTCCTAATCTTTAGAAAAAAAGGAGTGTAAGACATATTTAGAAAAAAAAGACGTGTGGCACTCGGAGACTGCCGCTGTAAAGCTATCGCATAGAAGTTAAGCAAAATCGGACGCGGTCAGTACTTGAATAAAAAAAATAAAAAAAAGTACTTGGATGGGTGACCGATTTTTATTATTTTTTTTTAACTTGTTTTATTTTTTTTATTATTTTTTTATAAATTTAAATTTAAAAAAAATAAAAAAAATAAAAGAAAAGCAAACTAAAAAAAAAAAATTAAAAAGCCAACATCACGCGGTGTTCCCAGGCGGTCGGAGAGGGGGGTGGGTGGTTTTTTCGTTACGGAATTTCTGGATTCGGTCTCCACGCTCAAGGCCCGCGATAGAAGTTATGCAATAGCTTAAAGTACTTGGTAAAAGCCACAACACTCAGGGGTTAGAAAGGCGACTTCTGTATCATAAATTCATTTAATCATTTAGGTTGGCATATCATGCTTTAATAAAAAAAATATTGAATAAATTATTTGAGACTTTATTTAATAAATCTATTTCATAATCAGTAC
Source organism: Mycalesis mineus (assembly GCA_034621355.1). NCBI lineage: Eukaryota > Metazoa > Arthropoda > Insecta > Lepidoptera > Nymphalidae > Mycalesis > Mycalesis mineus. The sequence continues at coordinate 8,355,048 of CM067899.1, read as the reverse complement.
AATCTGTTTTGGAGCTACAATACCACAATTAAACACAGTAAAATTATAATAACCCTGTTTAGCGTCTGGGATTAACATATTATCGGTTGGAATCAATCTTTTCAAGCATGCTTTGTTGTGTCTACCTAAATATAGTTCCGTGTATAATAAACTATAAAAAAATTGAATTGAGAGGGGTAGCGGGGAAAGAGCACACTTTGTATGAAAGTCTGTCTTTAAAATTAAAAGGGTACTTAAGAGGTATTTTACGCGGACGAAGTCGCGGGCGACTGCTAGTAGTACATAAATTGATTGCCAAAATCCTTACCCTCCCTTTTGACTTCGCCGTATCAGGTAAAAAGGCGATAGAGCTGTTAATTTTTCACTACATACAATACAAATGAATTATTTGCTATACATTGCGTAATTATATGTCTTGTTGCGAATGTTATGTACGTACGGTAACACTGGTCAGGACCTATAATAAATTTCCACAAACTCATGTATTATGCACCTACTCTAATAGGTTCAATTCCAAGAATCGGTTTTTCCCAATTTAGGAAATTAGCTTTGTTATATGTGCTTGCCGATTCTGCACATTTGTCGTCTACTTACCTAAGTAGCCTCGTTATGAAAGTTTTAAAAAAAGTATATTATATTTCTCGTTGCCCCGTTGTTTTAGTGGTTAGCTTCGGTGGTCATGGATCATAAGGATTTTGTATGAAATAATGAGATTTTTTCTTTTTGGAAACTGGTAGCATTTTGAACCTAGGAAGTAGGTGTCGCGAAGTAGTTAAGCAGCCAGTTCCAGTCGCTATCATTACCACCATTATTAATCTCTTTTTAAACTAGCCAGCCTGCAATGAAAGAACCTAGCTCTGCCTAATCTGCAAAGAAAGAACCTAGCTCTGCCTAATCTGGTTATTTAATATAGGCCGATGATCATGATTTATACTCATTGAGATAATTTTATAATAAACTAGTTATTACTCGCGGTATCGCGTCTGAAAACTTAAGTTCATACTCTGACTCAGTTAAGTGATTTTACCCGCAAATTAAATCGTGTCGGTAAAATTATCTCGCAAATTAAATTGTAAGTATCTGTAAAATCATTTTTAGTTTAGCTTAATAGATTTTTATGATACGTGATTTGTGTTTTAATTTTATAATTATCTACCGAAGAATCGGAATTACATCATATTAGATACATTTGAAATAGATTTTAGGACTTCGGAAAGCAATATCAATATCAATCAATACCAGGAGATGGTTTGATCACTTCAAGTTGAAATATTGTCGTAATCACTCTTAACATGACTAAAAATCAACACACTGCATGATTGAGTTTTTTCTTTTGTTTTTTTCTGAATGTGTATTTGCTGTAGGCTCCATACGAGACCGCAGCGGCGTCACCAGGGAGGTTGGGCGAGCGCAGAAGCATCGCCGGAGTGTGCCCGAAGGCGAATGCCCGAAGGAGAAAGAGAAAAGGGCGTAACGACTCTCTAAGGGCGTCTCCTGTGAGACTCGGGCCTCGGTTTAGAGGGACGTTTGGAATGGATGTGCGGTTTGGCGTGATTATTAAATCACACCAAAGCGCCCCCTTGATTGACGTGCGTGAGTGGCACGTCCGGGTAATGTTAAGAAGCGGGGAGCTCGTCTTCGCCGGCGAAGACGCTGTGTAGTTTGTGTATGTGTGTCCTGGGAGGCGTTGTCCGTAGTTATGTCGTCGTTAGGGTCGTAAAGGACATTTTTTGGGCGTCTGCGTTTGCATTCGGCGTCTAACTCGGGCGCGTTAGAATGATTGAGTTATAATATTGGTTATATTAAAAAAAATATTGAAAATAAAAAAGACGTGTGGCACTCGGAGACTGCCGCGGTAAAGCTATTGCATAGCATTTTTATCAACTTATGTTTTCCTACCGGCGTCATCGGGACCGTGGCCTAGCGGTAAGGCGCTCTAAGTGCCCGGATTGCCAGATTGGATTGGATTGGAAAAACTAAAAAGTAACGTAACAAGTTTAGTTTTTCCATCTATCGATAAATACCAGAACCTTTAATAACTTTTTGAAATATCACGCTTGTAAAAAAATGACTTTTTGAAATATCACGCTTGAATCAAAAAATTGCGGAACTGACGGGATTCGAACCCGCGTTTCTCTGGCAATCCGAGCACTTAGAGCGCCTTTCCGTTAAGCCACGTTCCCCGATGACGTCGTCGTCGAAATTGTGCTTTTGATATTATGTTTTTGATACTCAGGGGGTGTTAGGTTTTTTCGTTACGAAATTTCTGTATTCGGTCTCCACGCTCAAGGCCCGCGATAAAAGCTATACAATAGCTTAAAAATGTACTGTTCTACTTTAGAAATTAATTTCATGATATACCTAATCATAACAGTAGTTATTAAATAAATTGGTTATCGATCTGAAAATGACAAATCTGGCACATTTACAAACCAGGTCACTCAATAATAATATCTAACACAAATTTTGTACGTGTTCGGAAACCAATAGATCAGATCAGAGGTTATCATCGATTCCGAGAAATCGCTGGTAGGTTAGACAATAACTGACTTATACATTGACTGATTAGGTACAGGTTGGCTAGACAATAACTGATTTTATTGTGATTGATAAGGTCTTAACTGTACATAATATAGTACTAGAATGTATGTGTACCAACCTACTTGAACTCTCTAATGTAGCTTGACAAACGTTTACGTTTTATTAACTGACAAAACTCGCCATCTCTTGCACCAACATTCTCCGTCAAGAAATACAATTCAATTACTTAAATGCTTATGCAAATAAGCGGCAGGACCAATTTTGACAAACTTGAACGCCAAATGTAAATATTATGAGTAACGTAACTTTTTTATTGAGCTTCTATGATTTATAATAGGTACCTAAATTATAATAATTTTTCTTTTTAAATATTTTTAATGCGTCCAGCTACATTTTTTTCAGTTTTAGAATACCTCCAAAGTCAAGCTATTATGAAGAATACCTACCTAAAGTATCCGACATATGTCAAAAGTGACCCGTTTATAATCCTATGTAACCTCACCTAAATCCCATCCCCAAACAAATCTCAAAGACAGCTGTCAGGGAGTTTTGAAATAGGAGTGTAGGATCAACGGTGCTATATCGCTATACATTACGTACATATTTTAAGATTAAACCATCCTAAATATTTCAAGAAATATGCACCGTTTAGTGAACGCTACATATTTGTGCCGTTTACGCCAGAATTTCTGACAGAACCTTTGCACAAGGGATAGAATAAAGCATCTCCATTAAGTAGACTGTTGACAATGTTCATAACGTAAAAGGTTTAAATTGACAAATAAATCAATTAATTTAATTTTGGGTTTCCGCAACTGTCAACCGACACAATAATTAATTAATTGCACTTCGCATTTTGATATTTTTTGAATTGCATGAGATGTTCGTACGATAACCAGATAGATATTAGGGTCCAATAAAAATTTTTTTTGCTTAAAAATTTATTGCCACGTAACGTACTCGTACTATACTCTCATAGTATATTATATGACAGTAGTAGCCAAAAAGCTACCGATACCGAGACAAAAACTAAAATCGCTGTAAGCGTGCCTCCAAAATTTGAAGATTTCCTTCAATTTCCCCAGGACATCATCATCAGATCCTAAGTTCTTTTTTTTAAATAAAAAACCAGGCATTCGCCTAGGCTTTACCATTCCAATATTTCTATTCACCCTCGCCTCAAATTCACCCTCTTTTATTAATTTTCTTTCATTCATTACTTGTTACCTACATCATTTTAGTCAATACATGTTCTTTTACACCTTACCGTTCTCTCATTATACCTGTTGTTGTATGTTAACTCTGTCACTAAGTTTTAAACCCCACATACTCTTGATTTAGATTAAGAAGAATAATGTACAAAAACTAACTTGGTGATAGATAACTAAAGGAATTTATTAGCACTAACAAACTCAATATGTTCTATAAAATGAATGTTGAATTAGCTTCCTTAAGCATTGCGATAAATTAGAAGTTTAATACAAACCATGTCCATGCATAATAGAAAAGTCTATCGTAAGCTGTAATTTAAGAATAGCCTACAAGACCGTTTAATCTTTAATGTACAAGTCGGATGAAATACTAGGCGATCAGGAAAGTAAACTCAATTAGGATCAACGTTGTTTAACTTCATTGTTTACTAGTTATCTGATATTGCCTTATTAATCGTTTTATAAGGCAGTGATTTCATTTATTAGTTTGAAAGCAATGTTTTTCGCCAGTAATTTCATGTATTTTGCTATTTTCAAAATTGAAAATATTACATATCTATACTAATAAAAAGGTAGAGTTTGTGAGTATTTGATGTTGTTATGGCTAATCTCTGGATTGAATGATTTTCAAATTATTTCACCAATAGAAAGCTACGTTATTGTGGAGTGTCATAGGCTATAAAAATTTCCAACATTAATTACGCATCTTTACTTGAATTGAATTAAATTGCTCTAATCGAAAACTATTGAGAACAGAACAAAACAATATACTACAATATTAAAGAATGTATCAAAATCTGAAAAAAAAGTCCGAGATAGCATATGCTTATCACAATAACTGCTTTTACAGTTAATATTGTGGATTAAAAATACTTAATTTTTGTAAAGCTTATTTAGCCTATACGCTATTAATCTATATCTTTGTAAATATGTTTGTTAGAACGAAAATTTAATTTAGAATATGTGTGCCCTTTGCTTTTTACAGTTTAAAAAAATATCTCCAAAGATATTAGCAAAATAAAAACGTGCGGTGCGCACCGTCCTAGCCGTCGCGTGGCAATATAGGCAGTTAGTTACATTTAATTCTTTGTTTTCTCAACGACTTCGTTTTTGTTCTACTAAATTTACTTCTTTCTTTTTATTAGAATTTCTTATAAGGACCACCGTTTGATTATTTGAAGTAATCGCATTATTCTGATGAAATAATGTCAGAATGCCTAAAACAAAATCTCAACTATCTAGACATAAATCTCAAACAACAGCGGCCACTGTACGCTGAATATGAGAGACTTCTTTTGAGCATAGACGGCGTCTTGCAAATGAAAGAGAATATAGAACGCAAGCATCTGATAGAGAGTCTAGCACTAAAAGGTCCTAGCGACCAGCTAACCACAGACAGAATATGTCGGACATACCAGCCAAAGAGCTATTACCTCTGCAGGACGTGTAAGAGAGTCCTGCACTGAAAGGTTTCAGCGCCTGGCTAACCACAGACTGTATTTATGTTGAATATACGTAATAGGGAATCTAGCACCAACCGTTCGCAGTGGCTTGCCAGCAATAGAGCAAGTACGTCTACTAGGCTTGCTATCAACATCATAATTTTCATTTATCCCGAACCTGAAGTATTACACGGTAGAAACCGGTCGGGACAAAAATATTTCTAACGCGAAACGAAAGTCGCGGCCACTGCTAGTCTTAAATATTAATCCGCTGGTGGTCCTCGGTCGTTGTTAGTTACCATCCACCCTACCGACAAAGACATGCCGCTAAGCGATTCAGCGTTCAGGTACGATGTCGGGTAGAAACCGATAGGGGTGTGGATTTCATGCTACTAACAAGTCAGCCCGCTTCCATCTTAGATTGCATCATTACTTACAATCAGGTAGGTATGCTTGTATGTGCAGGTTAAAACTGTGTGACAGGGTTAAAAATGACAATGACAATAAAAATGTATGATAAGAGAAAAGTGTGGTGTAAAAGAAGATGTAGTGACTAAAATTGAGAAAGGGATGCTTAGATGGTTTGGACATGTAGAGAGAATGGATGAAAGAAGATTAACAAAAGAGATTTACAAGGCGAGGGTGAATGGAAATGTTAGAAGGGGAAGGCCTAGGCGAATGTTCCTGGACCAAATTCAGGACATTTTAAATAATAGCCAGGTCAAGAGTACCCTAAGCGACGAACTTGTATGAAAGGATTAATGAGAGTGGAAGAAGCTAAGGTAATATGCAAGGACCGTGGTCCGTGGGAAATGGAGGGATGTGGTCTCTGCTTACCCCTACGGGAATAAGGCGTGATGTTATGTATGTATGTAGGTATGCTTGCAGTCCAGGGCTAATTTCTAATGAATATAAAATTATTAATATAAAAACAAAAAACCCGACTGCTTAGAAGTTATGAACTGAAAAGAGAAAAAACAAGGATCACTATATCTGTATTAAATTCTAAATACTTTATGGTGCTGCAGGCGGGGACAAACGTAGTTTTGGTAGATCTTTCTTTCCCCGCAGTTTAAAGTATTTTGTCCCTGTTTGCAGCACCATAAAGTATTCAGTTCATAATTTCTAAGCAGTCGGGTTTTTTGTTTTTATATTAATAATTTTATTTGAGACTTTTTATTTTTAGTTTTTGCCATTTTTTGTTAAAAAAGTAATATGAACATATGATATTTATATTTTTGAAATGGTCTTTTTACGACCTTTCAATTGGTACCCATATTCCTAAGATAAGAGAAAAAAATACACACATCCCCCCTTTTTCCCCCATTTACAGCCGCCCCATTTACATTTGTGGTAGTGATATAGGCTATATAAATTTTGAAAATTTATATAGCCTATATCACTACCGCAGTTTTGACAAATTCAACGACACCTCAATGTCAAAATCCGTACAGCCGTTTAGGCTGTAGCGTGTGCCGAAGAAATGGACATACATACATACATACGCTCGAAAAACATAACCCTCCTTCTGACGCAGTCGGGTAACAAAAATAAAATATCAGATAAGTAGTTTGGTTTTTATTTCAAAATAACTGAAAAACCTATGTCGTCCACGTAAACAAACTTACGTATTCTGTGACTCGACAATTTCGACGGTGGTCATAATATCTTATTGCAAAACTTAACAGCATTATAAATACTTAATTGAAAATCACTGGGGTGATTGATGAATCAGACCAATGAATTTTAATTTTGTATATCTGCAGGAATTGCTCACTTTAAGTTATATGACTGTTCGAGAAAAATTGTTTTCTAAAAATAGATCTAGGAACGCCTAAATATCCACACATCACAAAAGCTTTAACAAAACATATGAAGTTCATTGCTCAGTTTACCGTGAAATAGACCTCATTGTTGAAGTTTTCAGTGGTAGCTATAAAACAGAATTTTCCTTTTGAGTTTAATTCCAGCTTTGCACACATGAATTATATTCTAAAAGAGTTGTTTGCGGGTAGATCATAAAGCGTCTACGTTGTATACCAGACGTGTGATGCGTGTTACTGAGTTATGAAATATAGAAACAAACATACAACCTTGAAATACATATAGAAGATTTTGCTAAGATTATTATCTGTATGTTTGTCTGTCACCAGTCATCTCATGAAACGTGATAGCTAGACAGTTGATACATGGATGATGTATTTCTGTTGCCGCTATATCAACAAATACCAAAACAGATTAGTGTCGTCTGTGAATCTTCTATGGAAATTATGCGTTATCTGTGGGCGCACAGTTGGCTACATTGAACTGATGTGGCGCCACTACGCGATTGGTTGGCAAAACTGCAGAAAATGCCGCATTGCACAATTATCTCCCACTTAACCGACTTGATAAAAGTGATTATCAAAATACATTTAACACAGTCAACAGTGAGAGAGCAAGTGATCATAATCTACAAAAACAAAGTTAAGAATTGAAGTGATTATAAGTATTCGAATTGGTATCGTATAATTGTATAATGTCTAAATATGTTGTCATGTTCGTGTAATAAACAAAGCAGATTTAATGAACAGGATGGGTGTAAATAAATGATATGGATGTACTATGTGATTTCATTAATAAACTTTATATGTTTTAGCTGGCTTTTAATAAGATTACGTTAGATATTTAAGGGGCCTCCTATACGACAAACGATGCTAGTCAATTTTTATGATAATAGACTCGCACTTGGCAGGTTTTTTGTATTGTAAATAATTTCCTTAACATTTAATACTGACTAAGATTGCCTAGTTCTGGGTTCGATCCCTGGGTCGTGTCATGGAATAATTCTAAGCTTTTTCATTCTTCTATGAAATGTTTAGTAGGTACATTCCAAGCCCGTAGTCTGGAAGTTGGCGGTGTTACACCCCCGTGCCTCGGAGAGCACGTTAAGCCGTCGGTCCCGACTCCCGATCACTATCATCAACATCTGATAGTGATCGTTAATAAATGAAACATTATCACCCTAATCCCGCCAACCCGCATTGGAGCAGCGTGGTGAGTGTACGCTCCATATTCCCTCTCCTGTAAGGTGGGAGACCTGGCCCTGTAGTAGGCCGTTAATAGCCTGATAATGATGATGATGATGAAGATTAACTTATCGGCTATTAAAATTCATCTTACCTAAATAACTTAGAATCATCTCGATCACGTTAATTTACAAACAATAAATAACTCATCTACGCAAATCACGCCTCATTCCCATAGGGGTCGGCAAAGGTCACGTCCTTCTACTTGCCATGATCTTTACATAATCGTCTCTCGCAATTTTTCCAATTTTATTAAACCTTTCAAACACGTACTTCGGTTTAGGGCACTTTTGATAATCGGAAAATTCCGGATACAGGAACAGGACGTTCGTCTTGGTCTTTCCCAACAACAAATTTAACACAAGTCATAAAATTTATGCATTGACTCGTAATGAATTGAAACGTGTAGTAACTGAAAACTTGCTGTCCCTTGACTATGAACAAACTGAACTTTTACTTAATTATAACATTTCTTAAGACACATACAAACACTCAATCAAAAATTTTTTAACAAAAAATAGAACTGACTCAAAACGCACTAAAAAGTAAAAAATAACTGGGTCATTTAGTTGTTTTAATTTACTTAAGCATATCTATGAAGTCGGTGCCAGCCATGTTTAAGGAACATTTATTTTACGTAGTAAAATAAATGTTCATGTCAGTTTGTGGGTTCTAGGTAACGTCCTTAAAGTAGATACCTTGGCTGGCACCGACTCTTAGATATGCTTAAGTAAATTAAAGCAACTAAATGATCCAGTTATTTTTTACTTTTTAGTGCGTTTTGAGTCGGTTCTATTTTTTGTTAAAAATTTTCATTTCCAACTTTTTAGTAATTTATCGCCACGTAACATACTCGTACTATACTGTCATAGTATACTATACGGTACTAGTACCCAAAAAGCTACCGATACCGAGACAAAGTCCGAAATCGCTGTAAGCGTGCCTCCAAAATTTGAAGAGTTCCTTCAATTTCCCCAGGATATCATCATCAAATCCTAACACGATGACAATGGAACCATCATGGAAGTATGCCCTTTCTAATAAAATTTATAAATATGATAAATATGTTAATGTATGTAACGATATTTATCTTTATTAATAATAATAATGTAAATAATGTTAGCGACGTCCTAACAGGGCCTCATGTGTATTTATATGTACATGAATGCTGCAATAAATGAATAAATAAATAAATAAATAAAAAAAGAATTATCAAAATCGGACAACTCTGTAAAAAGTTATGCGTGGTCATACATATAAAAAAAAATTATACGTGTCGAATTGAAAACCTCCTCCGTTTTTTTTTCGTCGGTTAAAAAAGTTGGCAGTTGACTGCTATCACACCTGATGTTAAGTGATAATGCAATCTAAGATAGAAGCGGACTAACTTGTTAGGAGTAGGATGGAAATCCACACCCCTTGCAGTTTCTACACAAGGAACACTAAATCGCTTGGCGGTACGTCTTTGTCGGTAAGATGATAACTAGCCACGGCGAAAAGCCTCCCACCAGCCTGATCAAGATAAATTAAGAAAAATCGCAATCTATCCCGCCGGGAATCGAACCCGGGACCTCCGTCTTATAAAACCACCGCGCATACCACTGCGCCACGGAGGCCGTCAAAAACTCTACTCATACTTCGTAACTCTTATCTCTATCTACACACAGATTGGTAATATGTAATACACAGACAGATACGCAAACTATGTATATAAAACTCTTCTTTGTTACGTCGAAGGTTAATTATGCAGAAAGCATGAAATTCCTTAAGTAGTCTTGTATAGACTTTAATACTAGTTCAGGGTACTACCTAACTATTACCTTAGACCTTTTCAGAGCAATTTCTCTCGTTCTCTCTCGTCGTTTCGTGGCTCAAAGGTTGGGCTAAAGTCCCTTATTGCATATTTAAGATGAACTACCCTTGTTGGTCCCGAGCTAAGAACAGATTTTCATGATGCAACACTTTCCCCGTACAAGTACAATGCTTGAAAGGCCCATACAATAATAATGTTTAGTTATAAGAATACGTTATTTAAACTTGTATTCCATTGTATCCTTCAAATTAAATAAATAAAAAAAAAAATAAAAAAAATGCTTGAAAGTGTAGTTTTATTCACGCTGTAAATAGTCACCTATGAGTTCGATGGCGTGTTGAGGATTTTTTACAAGTGATAGTTAGTGTGACATAAAGTTAAACATCATTTTTAATCTATATGGCGCTATACAGTTTTTTCAGGTTTAGTTAGCAGCAATTCAAAAAATAGCCATATTGAAATTTGTTCCTGGCTATTATTTTTTTTTATTTATATGGGTGGTCATTTAAGTGGGTGAGAAAGTGGTAAGCCACTTTCGTCCTCTCAGTGTCAACCTTCTTCAAGTCAAGTCAAGTGAAAACTCTTCTGTACCCCTTGCCTATGCCACATCATACTGCTGCCTTCTCAGGGTCACAAGAGAAAGAATTTCAAACGGCCCTTTTTCGTAAAACGATCAGAGCCCCTTTTTTTTTTTTTTTTTTTTTCGCTGGGAAATGCATTTACGCATCCCTCCAAACACAATACCATTATTAATAATAATTAACATTGTCTTCGAAGGGTATGTGGGACTCACCGGGCGGAATACCCACTAAAACCCAGCGGACCCGACCTCGTCAATAAGTAAAAACGCCACAGGATCGCTTTCGCATTCTTCTGTGACGTCCTAACGTTTGCCTTCACATGATCCTTACGATTTAGGAATGCAGCTCAAATTATAGCGAGAGTAGATGCGCATATCTTCGTCTCCTTCTACCCCGTCTTGCTCGGCGAATAAGGGCAGCGTCAGGTTCCGCTTCCCTCATTCTTTCCTCCGCCTCTTTTATACTGACGACTGACTCAGAGAAGGCTATCATAGCCGTCCAGCATGTCTCGTCGCTTATTATTGCATCCACCACGCTAGGAAATGACACATTTCCGCCGACAATAGACGCCAGAATATGCCTCTGCGGCCCCCAAGCTGCGCATTCAACTAGAGTGTGGTACGCCGTGTCTTCTGCTGCCCCGCACTGATGGCAGGCCGGCGTTAGTTCCCGTTTTGCTATCTGATGCAAATACTTCCCAAAACAACCATGTCCTGTGAGCATCTGCACCAGTCGGAACGTAAGTGGTCCATGTTTCCTATTCAACCACATCTCTAGGTAAGGCCGTATCATCGCGACTGTCTGTGTGCCCGCAGCAGGGGACTCCAGATCATTTTTCCACCTTTGAACCAGGCTTGATTGCGCAAGGTCTCTGATTCGTTTTATCACGTCTGCCCCTGGTAAGACTCCCTGTGCTCGCACTCGTGCCCGGAATTGATATAGTTCCGCAAGGACCTCAGCTTGGAGTTCCCAGGGCGGATCTCCAGCCAGTAGTGTAGCAGCAGTCCAAGATATAGTGCGATAACCTCGGATCATTCGCACCGCAATGACTCTTTGCGGTTTTCTCAAAAGGGCTTTTGTGCGGGCGGTTAAAGAGTGCACCCATATGGGAGCACCGTACAGTGCCATACTCCTCACCACTCCAGCATAAAGACGTCTACAGGCAGACTCCGGGCCCCCGATGTTTGGAAGAAGTCTTCCTAGCGCGGCGGCTGCCTTTACGAGCCTGGTCCCTAGCTGCTCGAAGTGTGTATTGAACTGCCATCGACCATCCAGGGTAAGGCCAAGGTATTTCATCGATGGTTTTAATTCGATCACTGTACCCTGAACTGTAATATTAGCACCTCTAGGTGGACCCCGTCGTGGGCCGTGAAACAAGAGTGCTTCGGTTTTGGAGATGGAAACTCTCAGGCCAAGCATCTGGATCCTGTCTACGACCAAAGACACACCAATTACAGCAAGTCGGGCAGCTTCCTCATAAGTTTTCCCGCGAGCGGTGACAAGGGTGTCATCGGCGTAACACAGGATTCTCATTCCCGGCAGTAATGGACACCGCAGGAGCCAGTCGAACCCCACATTCCACAGGATGGGCCCCAAAACTGATCCTTGCGGAACTCCGCAGCTAACACGACGCCGATGCATTTGGCGTCCCCCGCTTCCCAAAGAATTTCCCTATCGTGAAGATATGCCTTTAACAGTTTTCCCAAATAGAGTGGGACTTCGTGGTACCGTAGGGCCTCGGTCAAAGTTTCGAACGGAAGACTGTTAAAGGCATTTGCAACGTCCAGCGAAATGGCGAGTACGACATCTCCGGCCTCCACTGCTTCTGTCGACAAGCTTCTGAGTGCCTGTAAGGCATCCAGGGTCGAGCGACCTGCTCTAAAGCCAAATTGCACCTCAGATAAACCTGGACCAACTGTCTCCAGATGTGTAGTGAGACGGGTAGCGATAATCTTTTCAAAAAGCTTGCCCGTTTCACTAAGTAATACGATTGGCCGATACGCTGTGGAAGAGTCCAGCGGACGACCGTCTTTACGTATAAGGCACAGCTTTCCCTCCTTCCATTTTTTCGGAAACTCTCCTTTGACTAGGCACTTATTAAATAAATTGAGAAGACGTTCCCTAAGGTATTCTTGAGTTAGAAAGATGACCTTACCCGGAATTCCATCAGGGCCTGGTGCTGTCTTTTTGGTCCGCAATCGGTCAGATGCGGTTTTAAGCTCGTCTTCAGTGATAAGGGGAATATCGCGGCTTGGTTCATTTCTAGAAGAGAAGACCATGTCAGGGGGAATATGCCCCTGAGATTCAGGAAACAGGTCGCCTATAATTCGTTGTAGAACATCAGGATTGATGGTCTCAGTAATTGGAGTGGGCTGAGCATGAAGCTTATTGCGAGCAAAGCGATAGGGTCGACCCCACGGATCTCTGTCAAGCGTCCTCAGCAACTCCTCCCGCGCTTGTTCCTTTGCTTGCTTTATTGCTAATTGTAGGGACTTTTTCGCCTGACAATAAGAACTTCGTAGTCTGTTTTCCAAGTCTAGATCGAGCCCATTCCGCCGACGGCATCTCAAGTATTCTCTGCGGGCCCTAATGCAGGCTACTCTGAGGTCAGCTATTTCGGGCGACCACCAATATACCCAACGCCGGCGGGGCCGACGCCGAGCTCTCGGCATTGACGCGTTGCAAACCTCTGTTAGGGCACCACATAAACTATCTGCCAGCTGTTCTCCGCTAGCCTCGGCGTAGTTGTTTGGGGTAGACCACCTCTGAAGAATAGCTGCTTCTTTGGCTAATTCTTGATCCAAATGGCTAATGCACCAGCGTGGTAACCGACTTTGTCTTCTAGGAGGGTTGACTATCCTCGGAGAGGTAGAGATCTCGAATCTAATATAGAGATGATCCGAAAGAGTTTCTACCTCTTCTTCTACCCTCCAGTTAACAACATTACCCGCGACTGTACTTGTAGCAAAGGAGAGGTCTATAACAGACCCTCCCTGCCATCGCACGCAAGTAAAAGCCGACCCTCTATTGAGTAAAGAAAGACCAGAGATAATGGCCCAGTCCTGGACAGCCCTCCCTCTTGCATCAGTGACAGAACTCCCCCACGCGTGTGATTTAGCATTCAGGTCACCGACAACAATCACCTTTCCCCCCGTTTGCCTACCAACAGCCTCTCTGAGAGAGTCCAGGAAAATCTCAAATTCTGCCAGGGTGCGGTTGGGCGAAAAATACGCCCCTATTATTACATATTCTCCCCATTTAGCCACCGTATAGCCTGAGCCTTTTTCTACTTCCAACAGAGGGGTATCGGAGTTACTCCTGGTCAGAATTGCTACTAAGCCATCTAGATCTCCCACCCATTGTGATTGAGGTGGGACACAATAAGGTTCGCAGGCCACTGCTACGTCAATTTCCCATTGTGATACTGACTGCAGCAAGAGATCCTGGGCTCCAGCACAATGGTTTAAGTTCGACTGTATAAAGCTGATATGTCGCTGCTGGTTCATGATGACATATCAGCTCTTTCCTGCGTCTCACGGCGTTCATTATTCGTAGTGGTTTGAACTCCGAAGGCCTTTCCTTTCGAATGGGGAGGATTACAATTCTTCCCCCCCATAATATGATTTGCGGGCCGACCCGCATCTGTGCACACCGCGCATCGCATCTCGCGTATGCAATGTGTAGATTTGTGGCCTTCACCTCCACAGCGGAAACACAAATTACCCCGGTCCACTGAGGAAGGACAAACAGGTCTTGTGTGTCCAATTTCAAGACACTTATAACAGCGCAGAGGTCGCTGCTCTAGTACGCGTACTTCAGCCGAACTCCAGCCAACCAGGAGTCTCCCTGAATCGGATAGTATTTTGGCTACCTCGATGGGACAATGTACGGCAACAGTGCCCATCCCCCTAATACCATATTGCATTTCTCCTATTTTGATCATCTGGGGAGAACAGTTCCCGGCCCGTGCAACAGCGGTGATCACTTTCTCCTTGGTGACCGAGTCGTCAAGACCTGTAACCCTGAGCGTTGCAGTCTGCGTGGGTCGCACCACGTTGGCAACGCCATTCAAAGCCGTCCTCAGCTTGCTTGCAAGTAATTCAGCCTGCTCTGTAGTTTGATCTTTGGGAAGTTCCAGCAATCTTGCACCAGTAGCAGCACGACGGATTTTCATGCCCTCTCGAATGCCGAGTTCTTGCAGATTAATGCTTTGTTCAGCACGCTCAAGAACTTGGGCATAAGTCATTCCTTTATCAGCTGCTTCTGGTTGTAGCGTTACCATTATTGCGGCAGTTTTTGGTGAAACCAGCTTTGGCGGTTTTGGCTTAGCGGTGGAGAAAGCAGTCGGAGCTATAGGGGGGGAACTAAGATTCTTGTTCTTCCCTCCCTTTTTTACCACTGTTGCCCAGTCCGATGCTGCAGCCACGTGAGATTGGCTGGAGCTGGTGCCTGCACCAGCTTCAGCAGCATCAACAGGTGAGGAGGCAACCGCCGTACCCTGAGTCATCAAAGGGGGCGTGGTCATAGGAGCTACAGAGGGCGGCTGAAAAGCCGATGTTGCCTGCCTTTTTCGGTCTGACGCCAGAGGTGGTCGAATTACCCTTTCAGGCAAAAGCCTCTCCTCAATAACGGCAAAACGGGCATCCAGCATGTCACTCACCGACGAGACAATATTGGCTTTGAGCTCTTCCATAGCGTCGTTACTCACAGTGGGCGAGTGAACACCCTTTGCTGCTGCCATTGAAGACTTCATCTCCGTAAACTCCCGCCGATGAGCTTTCAGGTCTGACTTCAGACGCTCTACTTCATTACGGAGGCGAATATTGTCCGCTCTTAATCGGCGCGTCTCTTCGGCCACTGTCCTAGACGCCAAGTCGTCAACAATCCCCTGTAGCACGGACGCCGAGTCCTTAACCCAGTTGTTACTAGCTCACTTTTAAAGGAACACCTCGGGAAAAAAAATATCTAGCGAATTGAGGGCAAAACAGAATAAAATGTATGTTACGTATCGCGAAACAAAACTATATTCTTCGATTTAGAAGTCATTGCATGTGTAAATAAATTATCATTAGTGGTGTTTTTCTGTACTTTATTTCTAAAAAAAATTAAGGATGCACGACGAAAGGTAAGTTTATATCAATTTCGTAATATTCAGTATAAAACTACTTAGCATCGTAATATTGTCTTCTTTGACAACATTTTGTGTACATTTTTCATTTGAAATAGTAATATTTTAAGTTAAAATTTTGTCGTTGAATTAGGTGTTCTTTTTATCAAACGCTAGTAAGATGAACTACTATAACAATACAGATTTGCTCATATTGTTCTTTTACTTTTCAGATCATGTCAACGTGATTTGTTTGTTTGAAATCATCGAACAACTGGAATATATTGCCGATGAAAAAGACATACCTTTTAGCATCACAATTTTGCCATCCGAGAACTATAATTGCTCCTTTTGAGGAGAACTACAGTATAGATAAAGCTATGGTACCTTATTATGATGGCCATCCATCCAAGCAATCAATCAGAAGGGGCTGCAAATTTGGGGTCGGTGCAACACCCTTAGACTATATAGCTTGGTTTGATCCTTACCAAAGTCAAGGAACAGATATTCCCCAGTTGACATTCGGCGCTATAGATAATAGAGCACTTTTTTATTTATTTTTTGATATTTTTTTTAATCAGTCAATCTAATAAATGTAATGGGTCAACGGGGCATAAAAGCCACTAGTACTACGAGGGGAAATTGTGTTTTCTAAATGTCCTTTACCCCAAAATAAAGATAAGCAGAAGACAGAGCGTGAAACGTTTAAATTTCGTATTTCGGAAATTTTCATTTGTGATTTCTGTTGCTACCGGCATACTTGAGACTATCAAAATTATAAATTTGGTCATAGTTCTAAGTACTTGCATAAAGAATTGTGTTATGATAATATAGGACACATATTATCATAACACAATTGTCACAAAACACAAAAGGTGTTGCATTTGTCACAAGAATGTAAAATTATTTTGTGTATAGTGTAAAATTATCATAACACAATTGTCACAAAACACAAAAGGTGTTGCATTTGTCACAAGAATGTAAAATTATTTTGTGTATAGTGTAAAATTACTTTACACTCACTCAAAGGAATGTCTTTTGTTGCACCATACGATACAATAAAAAGTATCCATTTTTTTTCGTTTTTTATACTGTATCATGGCAATCTATACACAAACAATAAACCACTCTTCTAGCTGAATAACTGAGCACTATGGTCATAACCTGGAGCTCATCTTTGCTGTAGATTTTCTGGCAGCAGGCCCCTCTTTTGGCTTGTTATGAAAAACTATGTTTGAGATCAGCAATGCTGCGTATCTGAAGTCGAACATATTGATTTCCCCCCTTCGAGAGTTAGAGCTCGGGCAAGCTCATTTATGTGTATGGACAGTTTTTCCTGATACCTATAGCAGCATCGGGCTATTTTCATGGACAGTTTGTATACCAAGATCAAGGTACAAAGTACCTATGGATACGTTTCCAATGGGACTAATAATTGCTTTCCATTTTTTAATAATAAAATCTGTAAAATAATAACGTAATTTTATTTATCTTCCATTTACCTATAATAATTCAGATACCACCAGTGGATATTACTAGCGTTCCTTTAAAAGAACACCATTTTCCAGCTTTCCCAAAAGGTCAAATATTTTTTTTGTTATTTTTTTCTTCATAATGGAACCCTAATATTACCATATATAAAAATTACCAATATATTCAAAGTTTTTCTCTTCCCGTATTATCTGGGTTAAGGCGTTTTACCAAAATGCCCTTAAGATTGCCCGACTTGGTGGCAACTTGGATAATAGTAGCCACGTTATGTCCACCTAGCGCCCGCAGTTCTTCCGCGCTAAGCTTCGAAGGGTCCTCCGAGCATTGTACCTCCTCCATCTCCCCCAGATCAAATTCGTCAGGAGGTGGTTCCTTACGGAAAGCTCTGTCTCTGAGAGACTGGTTGAAGGCCACCTCTTCGGCCTCCTCCCGTGCTTTTTTTAAGTCGGCTCTGGCGCGGGCAATACCTGTACGGCCCCTAGTTTTGGGACGGCCCCGATTTGCAGAATCACACCGTACCTTAGAACCATCCGATTCAGTATCTGTGTTTACTGTAGGTGTTCGGAAAATCGGACTCCGTGTCCGCGGCTTATCCATTTGTCCGTCTAAAATATTTCGCGACTGAGAAACGTCTCTCGACAGACCGTCGCGCTGTCGAGAGACCTCCCTTGAATCCATTATATAAAAAAGACCTCACTACAAGTAAGCAGACGATACCATACAAAATATATAAAAGTATTAAAACAGCTAGAATAATAAGAAATTGTAATAACAAACGAATACAAGCGAATCAGAACGCTTAAATACGCTAACAATATCAATTGACGACTAAGAACTACAACAATATTTAAAATTATTTAAGCTCACGATCAGAGCCCCAACCCAACAGATAGCGGCCTTTTTTAAACGGACGGGACTTAAGGGGAATCCAAATCCAAACTTTGTAATAAAATAATGTATTTAACACACAATACAATAGAGTATATACATATAGTATTAAAAAAACATACATACAGCCGATGAGCCGAATACAGAAGTTAGACTATCCTTTGACTCGGTTAAAATCTATTAGTAGAAGATATCTTTAATAACCAGAGTTTATCGCAAAAACATACTGGTCACTAATCGAGCGTAAAATGACCTCTATGTTTTTTTATTATTTTGAGACATCGTTCACCGGTCACTACTTTTTAATATTTTTTTTAACAATTCTGACTATTTCAAGCCAATATAATCGCGGAAATCAAAAATATCTGAAAATACCTACTAACGGATTTTTTTTAATAACCAGAGTTTATCGCAAAAACAGACTGGTCACTAATCCAGCGTATAATGACCACTATCTTTTGTTTATTTTGAGACATCGCTCACCGGTCACAACTATATTAATAATTTCTTTAACAATTCTGACTATTTCAAGCGAATATAATCGCGGAAATAGTTTCAAAAATATCTGAAACTACTAAACGGATTTTTTAAACGATTTTCGTCTGTTGCTGCCGTTGTATATTCTATTTGACTTATACTTTGTGAAGCGACAAATGCTAGCGTGAGTTAAAAGTAACGCAACGCCATCTAGTGTGCTATGTGGTAATTATTAATTTTACAGAACCAGACATAGACGACTAGTTTCGAAGTAGTCGTATTGTGAGATTATGTGTAGAGTCAATGTTATTTTTAATTTTTCGTATGATTTTATTATAATTTACCATATTTGTCTGTTTTCATACATTTGGGTTATTGACCTTCTAGCATTTGAGCGGTGGCGCTACTTTAAGGATGTTTTTATGATTCAATAATGTGAGTTTCGTATTCGTCTCTGTTCTCTCCATCTATTGTATAAAACACCTTAGGTAATATTTAAAAACTTCTTTTTGAAATAACGCTACTAATCACATATTTTTTAAGTTATAAATTGTTGTGATTATTAATTAATAAGATTTTATATTACAATGCAAGGACGTAGCCATGTCGTATTACCTATGTGTGGTAGGGAATCAGTTTAATACTTTATTGTTTGTGTATTAAGCTATTGCATAGCTTTTATCGCGGGCCTTGAGCGTGGAGACCGAATCCAGAAATTCCGTAACGAAAAAACCTAACACCCCCCACCCTTTTTAGCTTTTTCAGATTGTCTTATTCGCATCCTTATTCGCGTACGTCCATACCATGTTGAATACACCGGTTCTTGTCCGATCGCCAAAGTTAAGCAACAACGGGCGCGGTCAGTACTTGGATGGGTGACCGCCTGGGAACACCGCGTGGCTTTTTTCAATTTTTATTCATTTATTTAAAAAAAACATAATTAAATAAAAATAAAACAAACTTTTTTTTATTTATATTTATTTATTTTTTTATTTAAAAAATAAATAAAGAACAAACTTAAAAAAAATTTAAAAAAATAAAAATTAAAAAAAGCCAACATCGCGCGGGGTTCTCAGGCGGTCGCCCATCCAAGTACTAACCGCGCCCGATGTTGCTTAACATATTATATGCAATAGCTTTACCGTGGCAGTCTCCGAGTGCCACACGTCTTTTTTTTTTGTAATTTACCGAGCTATAGCACTACTTTGTAAGAATGTTTTAACCGTATGAATACTTGTATTTGTCTTTATTGCATTTCTGCGGAATGCTAAAAATTCTTGTTGTCTGTCGGTACGTCTGTCTGTCCGCACTATTTTTATGTTCCCCTACAACTTCCAAACGGCTTGGCCGATCCCCGATATGATGACATATTCTTATAGGAAAAAGGAGTCTTCTTAGCTATTTTTTTTTACCCGACTGCGCCTGAAAAAGAATAATGTTTTTTATGTGTTTTCGCGGATAACTTCGTAATTTATGAACCGATTTTGATGATTCTTTTTTTGTTGGAAAGGAATGATCCACTAAAAGAACCTGACTCCATGACTTGTGGGAAATATCTGGAGCTTAGACGCACCATGCCACCCCAGTGTGGGTTGGCAGGCTTAGGGTGATAATAGTTTTATGACTATTTTACTGGCCCACTAGAAGAACCTGACTCCCTGACTTGTGGGAAATATCTGGAGCTTAGACCCACCATGCTACTCCAGTGTGGGTTGGCAGGCTTAGGGTGATAATAGTTTTATGACTATTTTACTGGCCCACTAGAAGAACCTGACTCCCTGACTTGTGGGAAGTATCTGTTTTATATAGGCAAGTTTTGATAACTTATTGACCGAATAGCGCTACTAATCACATACTTTTTTAATCATTTCAAGTTAGCCTTGACAACAATCACACCTGATATGTTAGTGACAATACAATCTAAGGTAAAAGCGTACTAATTTATTAGAAGTAAGATGAAATCACCAACAACCTTTACAGTTTCTACACGACATCTCATCGGAACGCTTAATCGCTTGGTGACACGTCTTTGTCGATAGGGTAGTTACTAGCCGCGTCCGAAGACTTTCACCAGCCAGCACCAATTTAGAAAATCTGAATCGACTCAGCTGGAAATCAAACCCACGATTCCGTCTCATAAAATGCGCCACGGATACCGTCAAAAATTTATCGTTTTTATAAATTACAATGATATACTACAAGAACACGAAGATTTACCAACAAATTACGATTTTAATATCACAAGCAAACTCGGACATAACGCATTTGTAGGTAAAAATGTTCATATCTCAATTTGTCTCAATCGTTATCCAACAAAGGAAAAGCTGGTGGGTTCAACGTTTCTTCGTCTCTATATCCTCCGATATAACGACCTCCGTGGCGCAGTGGTATGCGCGATGGATTTATAAGATCGAGGTCCTGGGTTCGATTCTCGGCGGTGCAGATTGAGATTTTTCTTATTTTTGTATTGGTCTGGCTGGTGGGAGGCTTTCGCCGTAGCTAGTTACCACCCTGCTGACAAAGACGTACCGCCAAGCGATTTAGCGTTCCGGTACGATGTCGTGTAGAAACCGATAGGGGTGTGGATTTCATTCTACTCCTACCTAATTAGCCCGCTTCCATCTTAGATTGCATCATCACTTAACATCAGGTGTGATAGCAGTCAATGGTCAACTTTTAGTCGATAAAAAGCAAAATCCCTCTATCTATAGCATCGAGAGAGATAGACAGAGCAGAGAGAGATAGAACGACATCGATACTCACGCTGTCAAATACAGATTCGAAATGTACAATATCGATTCTTGAAAAAACCCCAGTTTTGAAGTCTATAACGGTTGCAAAACGGGTTTAACAGAAATCGGTATTCTCCAATGACATTTTGCCATATGGGATTAACAAAATATTCAAGAATCGACATACAGGCAAGAGACGTCTTACGTGAATTTATAGGTATAACTGTTTATGTCTCAATTTGTCACAATCGTTATCCAACAAAGGAAAAGCTGGAGGGCTCAACGTTGCGCGGAGCGGATATTAGGTGGCTCGTATAAGGTTACTCGTTCACTCCCTAAGCTGCATGTCTTGGTATATTGGCGTTCGGATTTTCAGAGTAAATTTCATTTCGCCTTTGAAGTGAGATAAAATGTCTATAAAGTGTAAAGCGCTTGGAAAGTTAACGCAAGTAATTTGGGAAGGGATACAGTTTATTTTATTTAACTGTTTGACAATTTATGGAAATAGCATTTTTTAAAATTCTGTTCTACCAGATTACAACTTTCTAGTACTCTCGATAACGCGAAAAAGACAAATGGTGGAAAATGGCAAAACTATAAAGGTTCCACGTTAACAACGTAACCCGAAAAGGTGAGGAAATTAGCAATTAGGGTTAGCTTAAAATATTAAAAAATTCTTTCAGCAATTACAAGCATACTTTGCTGAAAGGGTAATAATTATCTATCACCAATCTACTACTAGATGGAACCTGATTGTGTCTAGAAAATGTGAATTCCAAAATTGACTTGGGCTTTAAATCAAACTTAGAACCTCTAGATTAAAGTTGAGGTAACGTAAACGTTAAAAAATATTTGCAACATGAATCACCTATTTAATTAAATAACAATAATTGACTCCTCTGAAATTCAGAATAATATATAAACTAATATAAAGAGTAAAGTTAAAGTCACAGTTACAAATTACAAAATGTTTTAGAGAATTTCTGTATAGACAATAACCGAGGAACAAAATCATCACTGCGGCAGTGGAATCGCTTTAATACCGAATAAATAATTTCATCTTTTATAGTATTTATCCGAAAAGTTGCTGAAATACCAAAAGTTCCGTGAAACTTAATTTGGAATGTAATAAAATCTGGCATCACGTCTATGCCAGAGTTGGAAACAAAGACAGTTTCAGCGTTTTATTGTTCACAGTTTCATACAAACAGCCCACAGCTTAGTGAACAAATTTTGTATAAGCACCGCATTGAGGTTAGGCTTTAATCGTAAATAATTTACCGTATTATTGACACCGCGATGTATTATTATGTATATGAGTACCCACTTAAACGGTTGTATACTTATCGCTCTTGTGGAAGCCGGCCAATCTGATCACAGTTTGGTTACCATGATTTTTTTTTATTCACTACAAGTTAGCCCTTGACCGCAATTACGCTTAATTGTGAGTGATGCTCTAATATAGGATTAACTTGTTAGGATTATGAATGGTTATGAATTTTGCATCAATCTGATCCAGTTTGGTTACAATGAACTTCTTTTTTATTTTCTACAAGTTAGCCCGTGAATGCAATTACACTTAATTGTGAATGATGATCTAATATAGAATAGAAACGAGTTAAATCATTTGTGATCCATAGTTTGTTACCATGAACTTTTTTATTCACTACAAATTAGCCCTTGATTACAATAACACGTAATTGTAAGTGATGATCTAAAATAGAATGAAAGCGAGTTAACTTGATAGGATTATGAATGATTATATATTTTGCGAGCCATTTGTGACCCATAGTTTGTTACCATGAACTTTTTTTATTCACTACAAATTAGCCCTTGACTGCAATAACACCTAATTGTAAGTGATGATCTAATATCGGATGCAGAAGTAATATGGAAGCGTGCCTAAAACCAATAGGGCAATTTCCTTGTTTGTATTCCAATTACTATAAATGAAACGTAACGGATGTCTTTTCGTAAGTCAAAGTTAAATATCTTGAGAAATTCTATACATATGCGGTTAATGTAGTGTAATTGACTTCAAAACTAAAACACAACTAAGTACGTAGATGCCACAAAGTTACCTAGCGAACTTGCTCCTAAGTCCTGCATCCTTGATTATTCAAATTCCAACTTAATTTACATGATCGCTAGTAATCTCAGCCGCTCTACCCAGACAGTACCTTACTGTTAACTACCATCATTATTCAACGATTACTCGTAAATGTAGATAATGTTCATTGTCTGTCTGTTGCTACTTTTAACAACTGTAGCACTATTATGTTATGAAACTCTACAGTGTGAGTTTTGAATTCGTCTCTATCTCTTTCTTTCTAACATAATACTAAAGATAGAGTGAGATATAGAGATTCATACACGGAAAACGTGATACATTTATGGTATTTAATTATTTTGTTCTGCAAATTTCCTTAAATAGAAAATTTAGTTAGTCACTTTAGTATGATTAGGAAAGAGGAAAGAAAACGGTCATAAAAGAGGGAAAGAGCAGGGCCGAGCTGCCCCTATGCGCGAAGTGTGCAGCGCACAGAGGCGCCAAGACTAAGAGGCGCCGCCATCGAAATTATTGTTCTTACACTTACACAACAACATAATATTGTGGTAGACTATCGATGAGTAAGCAGGTACAATAGGTGCAACAGGTACAGGTAAATAACAAAATAATTATAATGCGCTTATTATACAAGCCTAAGATAATACTCAAGTGTGTGGTTTCATTTTACAATTTGGGTTTTAGTGTACATTAGTTACGAGCTCAGTTAAAATCAAAAGAACTGCCGTGAGTTTGATTGAAGAAGTATGAATGTATACTGACGCAAGCGGGGTAGGGTCACGGGGATTCCCCGACTTTAAGACAAAAGAGTGCCAAAACGTTAAACAATTGAACAATCAGTAAATTGAAAGTGTGTGCAAGGTGAGACCCTTCACACACAGGCGCTGTGGGGGGTTGGCGCGGCCCTGGGAAAGATACTGTCAAAATAGGACGCATAAGATCAGTACTAAGAAAAGAAAGAAAGAAAACGTCCAATAGGACATGTCCATTGAATGAGGAGTCATATTGTGATGTAATATGATTCTAAGAGATGAACGAGAACGGTATAAAAGAATAAACTGAAGAGAACAGAATAAATTGAAATTTAATACTTTACAAGCTCTCAATTGATTGAACCTAAAATTATATCTGCAAACATCTGTATATCTGTAAAGTAATCTTTATAAAAAAAAATATTATTATAGAAACAAAACCCCCACTGCTTAGGAGTAATGAACTGAAAAGAGAAAAGCAAGTATCACTCTATCGATACAAAAATTTTATATACTTTATGGTGCTGTAAGTGGGGACAAACAACACTTTTTACTACGGGCAAAGAAAGATCTACTAAAACTACGTTTGTTCCCGCCTGCAGCACCATAAAGTATATTAAATTTATATAGCCTCCTTCTGACGCAGTCGGGTAAAAACAAAATTTGCACTTGCCTCTTATTAGTTAGAATTTACATTAAAACGATTATACTAAATAGCGAATCAATAAATCTACAAACTGTTGGTGTTTGCCGTTTAAATCCAGAACCCAAGTTCAAAGCGCAGTAGTATTGGGAGCTTATTCAAAGCTCTAAATTACATCGTTTGATTTAACAGGGCTTGCGCCGGTTTTGGTATCATTTGTGTAAACAGATTAGAGGTGCTTACTGCTTATTAGTGCTGATTCTATTTAGAATTTAAATGTCACGTGCGTTGCAGTGTGGTGTTTATAGTGCTATGTTTAGATGAATGAGTTATGCTTGGACTACGAATCTGTTACTTTTTCAGAGATAAGATGACGACCTCCGTGGCGCAGTGGTATGCGCGGTGGATTTATACGATGGAGGTCCTGGGTTCGATTTCCGGAGGGGCAGATTGAGATTTTTCTTAATTTGTCTTGGTCTGGCTGGTGGGAGGCTTTCGCCGTGGCTAGTTACCACCCTGCCGACAAAGACGTATCGCCAAGCGATTTAGCGTTCCGGTACGATGTCGTGTAGAAACCGAAAGGGGTGTGGATCCTACTCCTAACAAGTTATCCCGCTTCCATGTTAGACCGCATCATCACTTAACATAGGTGTGATAGCAGTCAAGGGCCAACTTGTAGTTGATAAAAAAAAAAAAAAACTGTACTATCCAGACTTTGCTTTTAAGTAGTATCTAGCCACCAGGCTAAAGAATTATTCCTGAGTTTTTATTTCTTCTAAAATAAATAAAATTCTATGCCCTGGGAAGATAGTGGTGTAACAACCCCGCGCAGCGCGCTTTGAAAAGTACGTTAATCATTGGCCCCAGTCAGTGCCATTATTATCTGAGAGTGTTCAGTAAAATAATCAAACATTAACACTTTCCGCCCGCCAACCCGCATTGGAACAACGTGGTGGATCTAAGCTCTATATCCCCTCTTGTACAAGGACAGCATGAGCCTGTGGGTTGTCAATAAGCTGATAATAATGATGATGTGTAGAAATTTCTATGCTAAAGCTCACCGTATTTATTACCGTAGATAAGGCAGCATATTGCTTATTGAAGGATGTAGTGGTAGGTGTTATTACGATAGACATTGGGAAGTATTTTCTAGGTAGTGTTCCTCGCATTTCCTGGAAAGTGTTAGGCAAAATTTCTGTTAAAAATTGTGAACCGCTTTTACGCTCTCTGAATAATGTAGAACTAAAAATACTAAATCTTCGTGCAGGATGAAGCGGGGGTAGAGTTGCCTACTGGCAGAATTGACGTTTCAAGTGCTTGTAAACCAACCTACTTTGATTAAAAATGATTTTGAATTTGAATTTTGAATTTAAGTTTAATAAACATCTAATAGGTATACACAGAACGATCGCACCACATTTTTTTGAAGTTCAATATAAATCTAAAATCTAGTAAATAGTAGATATTATTTTATAAGATCCTCAGATATTCGCTTAAAGTATCTATTTGTTCTTGTCACTACAGAACTTACAGCACATTTTGTTCTCGATGCTTGTACAAATGGATATCGAACCACACGACACTCTCGTGTCTACTATAATTTATATCACTGTCTTGTTGCCCACATTTTTGCGATATACATACAACGATATTAAGCTATTGTATAGCTTTTATCGCGGGCCTTGAGCGTGGAGACCGAATACAGAAATTCCGTAACGAAAAAACCTAACACCCCCTGAATATCAAAAACATAATATCAAAAGCACAATTTCGGCAACGACGTCATCGGGGAACGTGGCCTAGCGGTAAGGCGCTCTAAGTGCCCGGACTGTTAGAGAGACACGGGTTCGAATCCTGTCAATTCCGATTTTTTTTTCAAGCGTGATATTTCAAAAAGTAATTTTCTTTTAATTAATGACTTTTTGCAATATCACGCCTAAAAAAAAATTGCGGAAACGACGAGATTCGAACCCGCGTCTCTCTGGCAATCCGGGCACTTAGAGAGCCTTACCGCTAGGCCACAGTCCCGATGACGTCGGTAGGTAAACATTAGTTGATAAAAAATGCTATGCAATAGCTTTACCGCGGCAGTCTCCGAGTGCCACACGTCTTTTTCTTTTTTGTTATAGGATATTTTTCAGGAGCAGCTTTGAGTTTGAAAACTTAAAGAAAGCTCCTTAATGTCTATGTTTTATTCCTTTCTGGTCCCTTTATACTTTCTTATTGATCCCGTAGTTAGTCTATGTGGCTTTGGATCACGAGGTCTTGAGTTCGAGCCAAGCCAACCAGTCTTTCTTCCAAGAAATTTCCAGCCCAGAGTTAGAAAATTGGCGGTCCTTCATCCCGGTCATGTCATTTACATCTGGTAGAAATTACAAATGACAAGATATATAGGCTTCATCTTTCTAAACCTACCAATTCGCATGGTGGGTCTAAGTTGCATATTTCCTCAGCTGAAATGAGGAAAGCTTGACCTTGTAGCGGTGATGAAATTTCTTACATTAATAGCTACATTTAAAATGGTCACCATAAAATAAAAACACCTCTAGATTTTGTTTATTTTTATTAACATATTTAGACCGCCCCAATTTACAATTTCACAGTAGAAGAAAACTTAACTCTAAAAAAGCTATATACAAAACATAATATGCTAGGTCCTATAAACAAATAAATGGATAGATGAATGACACTTACATTACAACGCCATTATAAACTGGACAAATAAGGCTCATCTCACATTGACGTGGAGTAGAAACGTTACGACGCCATGATTTTCGCCTATGGCATACGATATGAAGTTATGTTACAGAAATATGGAATAGAGGGTAGAACGGTTAAAATCTAGCTAGATTACATGCGCCGCCGCAAGTTATGTGCGTGGCTGTTGACGCGTCACGACGCCTCTACTCTACGCTAGTGAGAGTTGCGTCTATAGTTCGTTAGCGTTAAGAAAAGATGACTAATCATTATTCATCGGCTGAACCCCGCTTCCTAAACAATCTTTTCAAATTACGCGCGTCGCATTTCAACTGGTCACTGTGGACTTGACCTTGTATTTTGAAAATATCGGAATTGTTAGGGAGAGGGGTTGAGGCCGGGGAAATGAGTCCAGTTCTTAACACGAACGAACTATAGTATTATCAATATAAAATGGAAAGGTATTTTTGAAGTGAAACTTCTTTATCGGGGTTGGAAAAAAATTTAGTGTAACATTTTTTCGTTACGCGTCACATTTTTCCGTTACGCGCCATCTTTGACTTATGGAAGTGACGTGATAAATATATAATATATATATATATATATATATATATATATATATATGTTATATTGAAGTGATCAGCAAAATCAAAGGGTTTATTTTAATTCTAATTCCAGTGAATTTCTAAAAAAAGTAAGTAATTACGACATCAATGATAGTAATAATTCTATTACAATTAATGAAATTCAATAATAATCTTTGTAGTAATAAGCTAAAATGAAATGATTGTAGAATTTGTATTTATGTCTATGATAATAAAAGCCTTTTATTCAACTTTATCTAATTTAACTTTATTTAACCAATTTCTGTAAAGTTGCATATAATAAATTATTTTTTGAAAAATAACGTCATAAAAGAGTTTCACTTCTTACGAGTGTACGCTAGTACACGCACACATTTTTTTTTTAAATCTCCACAAAATAAAGTGCCCCTAAAGAAGATTTCACATCAAAGTCACATCGGGTTACGAGTTCAATTACCTACATGTTATAGTCGTAAGTTTGTCCCACCTCGATGTCTTGTATCGATAGCCATCCATCAAAGTTACGCAGAGCCCTGACAGCACTCTATAAGTGTTACAAGTGCGAGCAAGAGGTTCGATAATTTGATTTATGATCCTAGTTGTCATGCCGTAATGGCGCCAGTGTATTTCTATAATCAAAGTATCGTATATCATAGCTGATTTGAGGTTATTCAAGGGGCGGGCCTGTGGCTCTCTATTCCTTGATTCGATTTAATAGAGCTTGCGAGTAGGTAGTAACGTCTACTCTGCTGGTTTACTCTATTCCCCTGCGTATAGCATAGAGTAGAGACTTCCATATCCTGCTGGGCTAGATAGCTGGTGTCTCGCCCCGGTGATCCACCGCAACATAACCCATCAGGGTTTTTTAGTATTGCAGTCACCACTTAGGAGGATTTGGTGGGTCTGCATTTTCCGGGTGATAGTGTCCTATTTAGAGTCAATACTTGATCACATGAACTACGCCCCACCAGATTCCTCTGGAATGTATCAAGACTAGCCTCATACATGGTGTTTAGCTCTAGGTGCATCATGTTTATGTCCTTTGATGGTCTTTGCGAGTGAACCACATTGTTCCCCATCTGAAGTCTATTCTGTCTTTTCAACCAATTTGCCGAGAGCCTTTGTTTGGCATTAAACTCGAGTCAGCCATCCATTTAGCTTCAGCCTGCTTGAAGATAGCGCTGACCTTATGTAAAAGCTTTTGCTGCTCCTCCAGATAAGTCTTCGGCAGGGCCTAGAGAGATTTACCTACTGTATTTTATGTCAAGTCCTACGAGGTGGTGTTCAAAATTGGCCTTCATCTTCTTTCTTTCCGCCAAGTGCCAGTTACATGTATCAGCCATCTCATACAGCCCATGTAGCCCACAGCAAACTGCCTCTATTTCTACTGGCTTCGATTTTTTCTTTGCTCTGGGGCAAAAGAGCATTGGCTAGCTTTGTCATGTCATGGAGTGCGTCTCCATCTATTTGCCCAGAAGTGCGAATTGAAAGTGCACTCACTTATTTCTACGTCTTGTACTTACTCGGCTTTCTTTGGGCTCACCCTAAACCCTTATAGAAGCAGTATGGTAGCTCAAAGCTCCATTTATTCTCCTATGAAGAAGGCATAACAATATAGTTAACCTGTTCAATACGCATATTTGACCATAGATTATTATTAGATGTTCAATACATTCTAATTTTACTGAAAACGATTTGCGAATTATGTTCAATTCCGTTCCATTCAAATACACAATTTGTACAACTCAATAATTTAATGATAGCATCGACAAATTTATTTACTTGTCTTTCCTTCACAATGATAATAATTGGTAGTAATTAATAGTAATTCATCACAAGTTGCATTGACAAATTGTCCGAATAATTAATTACTGTATTTAAATACCGGTCGGCTGATATTTCACTTCGAATTGCTCTCATTTTATTTATTCGGTCGCTAGTGTACCTATTGAGTGTTATCGTATGACTATTTTATTTGTTGCTTTGCACAGAAAGTATATTATACGTTAGGTATGTCAAAATTACATTTTTAATGTAAATCAAACGACAAATATGAATGGATTCTTATATTGTAATGTGATTAATTTAGGCAAACAAGTGCCAAATGTTCATAGAATTTATAGTACCTTATTTTTGTGGATGCTCGTATTCGCCGCACAATGCACTCTAAATATTCGGAAAATGTCAGCTGAGTCATTTTCGGCATTTAACTTTTACTGAGCAGTAGAAATGGACCGGTAGGGACTATAGTCGACGCATTTTAAACTGAGCCGTCTATCGGTTATAGTAACAATTATATGGAGGCAGTCTAATTACTTCGTGACCCTTTTCTTATACTAACGCATCGACCCCGCGTACTCAACAAGCTTATGAATGCCACGAAGACAGCCTCTGTTAATATGATAGATGACTCAGTTTAAAATGCGTCGACTATAGCCATATGCGAAGCGTGTCTACATACAAACACATTCAGATTTGTACACACACATAGAAGGTCATTCAGCACTTGCCGAGTCCCGTATGAGTGAATAACATAAAGCGAAGATTTGGTGTGTAAATGATTAATTTATTTACAGCTCACGGAGTTAATATATTTACAAAATTTTTATTAAGTTCTAGATACTCTACAATAGCTATATTACATTGAAAAATAAATTAATCTCTTTAATCTTTGGCATTAAAGTACATCAGAGACAATATTTACAGCAATAGGTATGCATAAATATTTTTTGGTCATCCCAACATTCCTTTCCTCAAACTAGTTAACATTTACTGAAATGGAGGGTTTGATACCCCTCCTATAAAATTAGAAGATTTTTTTATTTTAACACATTCGCACATTATACTTGTATTGTGCCTAGAGGTCTACTCTTAAGATCCGATGTCTAAGGATAGACGCAAAAAGTCATTTTGAATGAAAATCACGTCTTTCGCTATATGGAATTACAAAAAAGTGTGAGAATTGGTCGACGCGCAAAGTTCAGATACTTTAGTTCGAAAACAAATGAAGATTTAACTTCATGCTTGTGGCTTTCGATGCTGATCGCAGACGACGTGTCTCAACAAGATTGCTGATTTCTATGAAAACTTGCCACGACTGTTATTTCATAGAAATATATACAAACCATATCAATTTCACCAGCATTTCGATGTCGAAAAAAAAAACGTAACTTTTTTAAGATTCTTAAAAACATCAGTTTGGAAGCCGATGCACAACGGTTGCAAAGCGGATGTAACATGAATCGGTATTCGCCAAAGACATTTTGTCATAGTGGACTGACATTCGAACTGACGGTGGGATAATCAACGAGATGTAAGCGAGATGTTCGTACGATGCTTCGATCGTTTTTCAATAATCGAAGTACAGTAGTTGCTATGACATGTCGTCTGCGGTTGCCATAAGCAGTCAACTACGAAATCGCATCTTTAAACTGAGATAGATGTTTGAGAATGCTGAGATTTTGGCGATTATGTATCTATACTTATAATAAAACTGTAACAGGTTCAATTGCAGAACACTTATTATGATCGACACTGAACCCAAAATTTTTTTTTTTGTCTGTCTGTCCGTATTTTTTTCGGCCTCTATAAACGCCGAAACTACTGAACGAATTCCAATAAAACTTGATACAATTTCAATTTATATAATGAGGTATTTTAGAATACTCTTTCTGGCTGGCATTCGCTAATTTAAATATATTGCTAGAAACACCAATTTAGGTAAATGATAGTATTAAACTAACTTGTCTTTTCATACTAAAAGAAACTAAATTAAATATTCTTTTAATATTACTTTTTAGTAGCTATATACATTAGTAAATATAAATATTTGTTTAATTTCACATTTTTTGATCTTGTGACCTACTCTTACATTACATCCAATACATTACGTTCAATAAAATATCTTGATAACACATTTGTTAAATAAATTACAACAATCTGTATATCCAAAGCAACGTTGGAATTTAAATATTGATAACCGCAGAGCCTTTCATAAAATACCTTCATTTCCAATAAAGTTAATGATTACACATAAATATACAACTTGTATCTAAGTAATGACAGGTTCAGTTAAATATTGTAAAACAATGAAACAAAAAAATAATTTGAATTAAAATAGTTAAACGTATGACGATCTGACTTCCTAGAAAAATCATAATGACGAAATTTACATAAATCTTTAAATACACTCATTGATTTTTTTATTGGTATTGATGATGATTGATGAAAAACTACAATATTTAAGTCCTATATCTCTTAAGCTCAACTCAAATAGGCGCAGAGGTAAAGCTTCGCGACGCTTCAGGCTTTTCTGCCATTTTCTCATCACTAAAGCACCAAGTTGTGAACAATAAATACATGTTTGTTAAAGCATTGCACACACACACCACACATTACAGTCGAGAAACATAACGCATCGCGACGCTTCGACTCTGCCCCAATATGAGTTAAGCCTTAACCAAAAGTTCCACTCTTAATTGTTCACGAATTCACTGTCTACCTTTCAATACACTTTTCGTTAACATCATTCATATAGTCACTGGAGTCTCTCACGGTCATGATGGTGACCCCGTCGGTGCTGTTCCTTGATATGATGTTATTCTTCTTCTTTGAGCTGTAGTCGTAGTTCGATATCACGATGCTCTCCGTTGGATTCCTGTTGGACATAAGAAATATATATAACGTGCTATTCAATTCCGTCTTATAATACCGACGACCTCCGTGGCGCAGCGGTATGCGCGGTGGATTTATAAGAGGGAGGTCCTGGGTTCGATTCCCGGCGGGGCAGATTGAGATTTTTCTTAATTTGTCTTGGTCTGGCTGGTGGGAGGCTTTCGCCGTGGCTAGTTACCACCCTACCGACAATCCATAAATTACGTGAGGTGTTTAAGGGGGGGAGGGGGTCGAGTCAAATCTCATCTAATCTTACGTTGGAGAGAGGGGGGGTCTCGGCAAATATCACGCAATTTTTTTCTGATTGAAACAAAAAAAATGTATACTATTTTGGTCTATTTAATCCAGATTGTACATGCTTAAGATTTAATCTTAAGCGTAATCGTAGTACGATTACGATCATTTACTAATTCGTTCGAAAGAAAATAATTTTATTCATACTTCGACGTTATACATTTACTGACTGTCAAACCACCATATTTGTTTTATACCAAATACTTAGCTCAATTTAATCTGAATTTACGGTACAGTGTAGTCCGTCCTTTGTTTTCGCGCCACTTTACTTTACGTAAGAAACTCACATTTTGAAAAATCTCACGTGAGATTCGGGGATGGGGGAGGGGGTTGAATAAAATCTCACGACATCTCACCAGGGGGGGAGGGAGGGAGGGGCAGAAAATTAAAAAAAACACCTCACTTAATTTATGGACGCCCTCAAAGACGTATCGCCAAGCGATTTAGCGTTCCGGTACGATGTCGTGTAGAAACCGAAAGGGGTGTGGATTTTCGTCCCACTCCTAACAAGTTAGCCCGCTTCCATCTTAGACTGCATCATCACTTAACATCAGGTGTGATAGCAGTCAAGGGCCAACTTGTAGTCAACAAAAAAAAAACCTAATTTTTGTATACCAATATTTGAAAATATTAAAAATTACGGAATCAACGGGATTCGAACCCGAGTCTCTTGGGAATTCCGGGCACTACGAGCGACTCACCGCTAGGTTACGGTGTCCGCTGACGTCGGTGCTAAAATTGTGCATGATATTATGTTATTTATATCCAGGTATAAGGCCTGTAATGCCATATTAGTATGTTGATATCAAGTTTACAAAATGATGTCTTTACTTGTATACCTTCGTCTGTGACTAACGTTACGCATCTGTTACAACTCCTCAAAAAACCAGGTTTCTAAGAATGAATGCATGCGAATACCTATATTGTATATTACGAATACCTACATTGCTGTAATACATATTATTTGCTAATGGGTATAACGAATGTCTATAGTTCAGATTAAAGGAAAAGAGATAATCTCGATTACATACCGCTTAGAAATCAACGGATTTTCTTGTAACGTTTTATTGCCATCCGAATTGTTCTGACATTGCAAAAAATGTTCATAAAACTAATATTGTGGAGATATTATTATCGTATTGTAAAATAACATTTAGATTTAATGAACAAACTCATCACAGCTACCTTGGATTAAAAATTCTCTCATTCAAATACTGTCTGTCAATATTCTTAGTTAAAAAAATCACTGCATAGATTAGGTAAGTAACAGAGCTGTTAAGGGTTTTAAATGTTTCCTACCTTTTGAACGTGTGTCTCTGAGAGCTGAACGCTGTCTCACAAGTCAATCTCATCCGCGAGCTGTTCCTCGGCTGCAGCACATCCTTCTTGCAGCAGACGTATCTGATGAAATACTTCTTGTACACGTCACTCATGCTGCACAAGGCGATCGGATTCACGCAGGAGTTGATAAATCTGGTTAGGTATATAAAGATATATCAGCGTACCTATTGCAGCGGTGTCGTTGGGTGCTTCTAAACGACGTTTCGCATATAGCAGTTCTGGACAGCCTAGAGCTGCATGTGGGGTGCAGGGCGCCGCGCCGGCAGCATAGGTAGCGGTTGAAGTGTTGCCTGAAGACGCCGCTCACGCAGTATAGCGCGACCGGGTTTACACAGGAGTTGAGGAAACTGGTGTTTGTTGAAGAATAATATTATTTAGTGCCTCGTCTGCTCAGTAAGTAATCTATGTAGCTTCTTTCTTTAGTTCAAGATTTGCAAAAGTAAAGTAGCATTACAACTATTAGTTTCTTTTTAAATATGTTGTTGATGATAATTAATTAATATTAACAACCATGTTTGTTAGCTACGAGGTGTCCATTAGTCCATCCTTTAAGGAGTGTTTTGTTAATTACCAAATAGCCAAGCGACCATTAAGAGCAGATACGCTTATTTTCGCCTTCATTGGAAACATTTGCTGAATATTGACAAAAAAATTTGGGCCAAATTGGCCAAATGCGATTTTATTAAGTATATAGATATATGTGAAAAGTATAATTGAATTCAAGTTTGAGTACGATAACATTTGATTTCATCTTAAAGATTGATGCGAGAAATTGTGATGCAAATTGGTCGTTAATCTACTTTGGAAGTAGTCAAAGTTGAGATTGACTCGCGTTGTAACTCGGAAGGAATTTTAAAAACCGATGTTCGTAAAAATTTATATCCCGAAGTTTGGTATAATATTATAACCTTATTATGAAAACCCTAATGATTAAACGTAAAATTTTAAACCTTAAAAAATTACGATAAACGTAAAATTTAAAATTTTTTAAAATATTAAATTTTACGTTCTGATTTTGTTTCAGTAAAAACCAGGCCAAGACTTGAAAATAATTTTCCAGTCAAAATAATTGTTTCCATATTAGTTTGCTTGGTTGATAAAATTTACTGCTGTTCAAAAAATTTTACTTTCTTACTACTTTAATTATTACTATACTACTACCATCACTATCAACATCTTGGTAGCACACAGTAACACTAAGTAGCACAGAAATAACCAATTCAATGCTAAAATATCTTATGGGTCAAATAGCTTTCGAGTACAACTTACAAAAATATATTTTGAAAACGTTCTGTGATTTTCTTGGCATGTACTAAATAAGATCTTTTTATTTAATTTAAAGACTTCGAAAAATTGCCAGGAAAAATGGAGACAATCTAAAGAAACTAGTAGTCACTGCCAAAATGGAAGAAAATAGCCGGAGACATGAGTAGATCGCGTAAGATATGAGGTCGATGATCATTAATGGAGGTGGCCACGACCCTTAAAAATGAGGAAAACGACCCACGAAGGAGATTTAATTTACTCTAAATTAACTTTTGCCCGTGATTCCGTCCGCGTAGTTTATATACACCTAATTTATTCTCTTAAGGGTATTCTTTTACAAAATTTGAATGACATATTTTTCTATATCTAATCAGCTGCCTAAAAATACGTTTTAAGCTTCTATCTTTAAAAATGATGAACTTTTACAATCCCTTTTTCACAATTAAAAGTAGCCTATGTCCTTTTTTAGGCTCTAGACTATCTGTGTATCAAATTTCATTTAAATCGGTTTAGTAGTTTTTATCGGTTTAGTGTTAACTATGTGACTATGTAAACAAAACAAGTAAATTGATTCTCATCCGGTCTGATGGACATAGATTACTTCGAAACTTTGTGAACGCATTTTGATTTAAGTTACTTCACCCTCACTACCCTCGAGGAGTCCAAAATTCGCTCTTCCATTTTAGTTTTTAACCGAAGCAGTTCAATTTCTATTTAATTATAATACTATTTTTTGTGTAATATACAGTATCTAATATTAATTATTCAATGCAGAATTAATTTATACCTACTAAGCTAAAAATTTTTACTATCCCGCAAAAATTTTTTATTTCCTGTGTTAAAAGTCCAGGTTACCTTAATTCAAAATTTCAGCCAAATCGATAATAGTAATTCCTGCAGCGCCTGTGTTGCAACTTTAGAACAGATAGTATATATTCGACGGCCGCCTCCGTGCACAGCGGTATTTGCAGTGGATTTAGAAGACGGTTATCCAGGGTTCGATTCCCGATTGAAATTTTCTAAGTTAGTCCAGGTCAGACTCGTTTGAGGCTTTGTACCGCTAAGCACGATGTCGTGGAGAAACCAGTGAAAGGGGTGTGAATTTCATCCTACTCCTAATAAACCAGCCCGCTTCCATCTTAGATCGAATCATCATTTACATGGCGTGATTGCAGTCAATGACTTACTTGTGGTGGAAAAGAAAGTTATATAGTAATAACCTTTAAATAAATTTAAATTAAACCTTTAAATTATTTAAAATTAAACATTTATATAAATTTAAATTAAATCTTTAAATTATTTAAAATTAAACATTTAAATAAATTTAAATTAAACCTTTAAATTATTTAAAATTAAACATTTAATCAAATTTAAATTACGTACCTTAAACAGAAAGCGATGATTCTTAAAGCGTGAGTAAAGTCATTGTAATCCGAATCCGAAGTCGGTGATAGATAGTACCAAACCTCGAGCGCGTGGTACGGCAGGAAACAGATGAAAAACACTGAAACAAACGTTCAATTTAGTTTCATGTAGGTAAGTTACCGTCATACCAAGGGGAGTTGGCGGTGTTACACCCCCGTGCCTCAGAGAACACGTTAAGCCCTTCCCGGTTTGAGAACATCTGATAGTGATCATTAATAAATAAATCTTTATCACCCCAAGCCCGCCTACCCATATTGGAGCAGGGTGGTGGGTCTACGCTTCATGTCCCCTCTCTAAAGGAGAAAGGCTTGTAGTGGACCGTTAAAAGGTTGATAATGATGAAGTTACCATCACCATTTTGAGCCTTTTTTAACGGTAGAAGGTTTTCTTCTTTTAGATAGGATAGAGAGCTTAGACTTATCACGCCATATCACGTTTATGCTTAACAGTGGTTGAGTTGACACACTAACAAATACTACCAGTTTAGAACGAGTAATTAAAATTAAAGAATACTGATACTGTGAATAAACTAATATTAATGGCAAAGATCATATTTTAACCATCCATACTTATTGACCTGTCATAAGATCTCTAAATTATTAATTTGATCGAAATGAAATGTGGTAGTACCCATTTTGCGGTTATAGTAACTAAGAATAGATTTCTTGATAAATGTATATGATAGCCAGACTCATGAGGAGTAACATAGCACAATTTGTATCCTGATATTCCTATAGGTACGGGTTCTTTGCGGTAAACATCGCTAGCTTATATATGCATAATTTGGCATCATGGAATTGAGGTAATCCCGAATAAGTAATTAATGTACATCCAATAGAAATTGGCGGTGTTAGTATGATATCGATGGTGTTCCACTTAAACATCGCAAAGCACGCGCCTGTCGTCAAACTGATCACTTATACAGCTAATCGAATATTGATTGTGCAAAGTCAAACTTTGCGGCCATTACTGCGAACTCCCGCAACCGAAGTTGGCACGTAAGCGGTGAATACTAAGGGCGTTTGTACACTTACACTAATGAATTATTTTTTACTAGTCCTATATCTATCAATCCCGGTATCCGGCTGGCATATAACAAATGCTCTCGCAATCAAGAGCCCGCCGTCCAAAATAAATACAAACTGAATGCTCTTATTAACACGTTCAGCCTGCCGCGGTACTTGAGCTGGTGCTGACGAAGAAAACTATGTTCCTCTCGCTTGTGCGAAACGATTATCTCAGGTGTTTGTAAAAATTCGACAGAGACAAATATATATTTCATCTTGCGGTCAAAATTGTAGGTTTTCCCATCAAAACATAAAGGCAGGCTTTTATCGACCTTTCACTGACCGATAAAAAAAATCCGCGAGTGCGGCGGTGGGCCTATTTTAGCCCGCCATCCCAACAGGCAGATGGCGACCCGATACCGAACAGAGCGCGCGCCCGGCCAGTTAATGCTGTGCTATCTAATTGATCTTACGTAAAGTTGTTCAGTTTAATGGATTAGAACACACCCTTAAAATATTTTCACTGAATTTAAAATGACCTTATACAGCGTGTATCGGAAGGGGGTACAACATTCACCAAAGAACATGAAAAAAATGTTGGACCTCCCATAGTAGCAGTAAATCAGCAGGTTGTCAATTTTGTAAGGGAGGGCCAAAATATATATTTTTTTTTCATATTTCGACCTATGTTCTTTGGGGAAAGTTGTTCAATTTTGCGAATTCTGTGGTTAAACTCATAAATTAAATAATAAATCACACAGGATTAAGCAAACTAACGGAAATAATTTCAGAAAATCAAGTAACAGAAAACTTGTCCTTGAGATGAACGCTAAACGTAGAAATTGTGCAGGGTGCTACGACAGACTGCGCAAATACTTTAATAGTACCCAAGCAAAAAAGTAAAGAAAATAAAAAATATTGCAGGAAATGCAACCAAAATCTTTGTGTAACATGTTTCCAAGACTGGCATAAATAAATAAAAACATTTTTCAGTTATTTTACGATAATTCTGTTTTATTTTCGATATCCCCTTATTTTTCTCTGTCCCATCACTGCTAAAAATACTTTCTAGTGCGGTTCTGGTCGATATCGGCCTGCCGCTTATCCTGCTTTATTTCTCATTTCCTGTTTGGCAGATCCCCGGGCGAATCAAACCTAAGGAAGTTGGGTTCAAGGTCATTCTAACAATAGAAAAAAAAATGTGTACATTATGTTTGCACCAAATTATAGCAATTTAATCTATCCTAGTGCTAGTAGGTCTTAAAAGACCTGCCACGCACTGGCGGAAATATCGTTGGGGGCGCATTTCGGCCCGCCGCCGCACCAGATGAAGAATTATGATTTTACTTTTTGTTTGAACAACTATCGACCATAGGACGTCACGTCGTCAAAGTGATCACTTATACATGCATATTAATGAATTATTTAGCAGGATCTTACCAGATTTGGTTGGGCAGGGTGAATAATAATGATGAGAGCGTTGAATAGTCACAAACAGAACTCTTAAGCCTAAGTATCGGTCTCTGTTTGGCGTTTTTCTCTCTGCCAAACGATGTACCCGCACGGTGAGGCCATGCAAAGGTAAGATATTCGTCTCTACAGCAGACACTCGCGACTTCACTGTGAGAAAAACAGTGTACCTATTGCAACTTTTCAAATACATTAAACAATCTTTTTTCCGATTGGAAATAGCAAGCTTTAAGTCCAGATAAAGGGTAACAGACCTGACATAACTTGATTAGTTTTATCTCAAAGGGCAGTTTTCAATGTAAGCTTTCAGACAGACATTTACGACACTTATCGTCATGCTTGAACCAATTTAGACAAAACTTTCACAAATCAGGAGTATTTCTATTCGATAACCGGATAAAAAAGTTCTCATTGAGTTTATATCTAGAATAAAAAGACAGACGCGACTGAGAATTTTGTTTTATAATGTACCTACAGTATAGTGAACGTAGAAACGTAGCCTCTGTGTTATTATGATGTATACTTAAGATGCATTATTCTAAAATTACATCAAAATCCATTTCGTAGTTTTTACGTGAAATAGTAACAAACATCGATCTATTCAGACTAATACACGTTCGCGTTTGTAATATTAATAGGATAATAACTAGAAAACTACTGCGACTACCTCCGTGTGGAAACCGTAAACTAGGCCATTATTTATGCTATAACAAGATTGCTTGCCAAGACGAATTAACCCAAACTGGATGAGTTTATTTTGTTTATCTTAGGAATTCCTTTAGCCACATTCCGACCGACTAGTCCCATGGGAGAGAGAGACGAATAATTTAGCATTCCATGGTCCATCCCAACTCCCAAGACACGGGCCCCAGAGCTTGTGACACGGGTGTGGTTTATTTTATTGTCGCCGACTTTAAATTGAATACTTAGTTATTTACAGATTTCAATAGAACAGCTGAAAGTGGTAATAATTAAATTAGCAATTAGAAAAGGTTATTTCATGGCTACAAAAATAGATAATACTTTAACAGTCTGTACATTTAGTGAACTCAGAATTGGTAAAAAACCATAAATCTCACAAGTTTTACTAATTTTTGTCCAGACCCTTTTCAAAACATCCAAAATGACTCGAGATCACAATGACTTGTTTCGGCATCTTGACATGTTTATTAAAATAATTTTAAATATATTAATTTTAAATTAAAAATTAACAATTAAATTAATATATTATATATTGAAATTAATTTGTAAAATCAAAATCAATTATTTTATTAATTTAAATTAATATTTATAAAAATATTTAAATTAAAATTTTTAATAAGCAATTAAATGCTACCATTCCATCAGTATTTTCTTCATACGTTGTCACGTTCAACTATCGTCAGTAAACCGACTTTACAGACAACCAATTTGTTTCGGTCAAGCTCATCATTATCTGCCTACTAACGGCCGCATTACAGAGCCAGGCCTCTCTCCTTATAGGGGCGGGGATATGGATCGTAGATCCACCACGCTGCTCCAAGGTGGGTTGGTAGGCTTAGGTTGATAATGTTTCATTCGTTAACGATCACTATCAGATGTTGATGATAGTGACCGGGAGCGACAGATTAACGTACTCTCCGCGGCACGGTGGTATATTACCACCAATTTCCCGATACCGGATGTCCAAAAATTTCATAGAATAATGTAACAAGGCATAGTAACAAGGCCTCGTGATCGAAGCCATATAGTCTAACCACTATAACCAACTACGCAGTCTGGTCAAGTTATAATTGATCAATTGAATGAGTGTAAAACCGCCCTTAAATACGGCTTTAATGTATAATACCTAGTATCGTATGCATACATTACCAGAGTTAGTAGTATCAATTTCGCGTAGGCGATCTCAAAATGTTCTACATAAAAATAAAACATCAAACGACACTAATTGCGTCGTAAATTGGGGTTGAATTTTATTGTTTAGTAACTCTTATGTTAACAACCTCCTAAAATACATTCAGTTGAAGTACAAAGGTCGAAGTTGAGAATTGACTACAATCACTGGAGATACATTCACGTGGATCGATAAAGAATAATTTATTTGGATTGTATCTTACAAGTTTATGTTATTTTTTGTCGCTTTACAATGAAATAAAATCCTCGCTGTAGATCCAATGTTCTAATTTGAATATGTAACACATTATCATCATTATCAGCCTATTAACGGTTTTTTTTTATCGACTACAAGTTGGCCCTTGACTGCTATCACACCTGATGTAAAGTGTAAAGCAATCTAAGATGGAAGCGTGCTAACTTGTTAGGAGTGGGACGAAAATCCACACCCCATTCGGTTTCTACACGACATCGTACCGGAACGCTAAATCGCTTTGCGATACGTCTTTGTCGGTAGGGTGGTAACTAGCCACGGCGATAGCCTCCCACCAGCCAGACCAAGACAAATTAAGAAAAATCTCAATCTGCCCCGCCGGGAATCGAACCCAGGACCTCCGTCTTATAAATCCACCGCGCATACCACTGCGCCACGGAGGTCATCAACGGCCTACTAGTGGGCTTCCCTCCTCATAGGTGAGGGTATATGGAGCGTATATCCACCACGCTGCTCCAATGCGGTTTGGTAGACTTAGGGTGGTAATGTTTTATTTATTAACGATCATTATCAGATGTTGATTATAGTTACCAGGACCGACCGCTTAACCTGCTTTCCGAGGCACGGGAGTGTAACGTCACAAACTTCCCGAGTCCGGGCTTGAATTGTAATGAAAATTTCATGAAAGAATGAAAAACTCAGATTTATTCCGTTACCCAACCCAGGATTTGATCCTCGTGATCGAAGCTACATACCAACGTATCGAACACAGTAATTTAGTGCAAAGTAATAGTTTAGTGCAAAGATGTCTCTATACTAAAGCCAAACTCGATTGAGAATGCTTGTCAACAAAGAAATTAAAAATGAAGGTAGAAAATGCAACACATTTTATGCCTAATAAATTTAAAATTTTGTTCTGTTATTATAAAAAAAAATATTTAAAAGATATTGAATATATTAATTAGTTTTAAGCTTACTAATCTAATTTATTGTCATGAATTCGTCATTAACTAGCAAATTAAACAAAATAGGTGCAAAATAACTAGTGATTTCTACCTTCATTTTAAATTTGTTTGTTGACAAGCCTTCTCAATCGAGTTTGGCTTTAGTATAGATGTTTTCCCCGATGTTTTACTGTGCACTGATACAGCTTGTCGATTTTGTAACGCAATTCGACAGTGCGAATCGCGACGTCGTCTCTATGTCTCTCTGTCTAACACAATATTATAACTAGAGAAATATATACTACTACTAGACTAATTCGAGACGCACACTGTCGAGTTTCATTACAGAATCGACATGCTGCACTTGATTTCAAAACATCGAGTGTTTTGAAAAACAAAGATTTATTCAGTCAGTGATATTTCACTTAAATGATATTATGTTTTTTAAAAACCAAACCGTATCAATAACTTTGTTGAAAATCGTTAAATCTTTTATGGAATATACAGAACAATTTCAATGGATGCTACGCCCAGTTAGTTACTCTTAGCTTTAAGCATTTTATAAAAGTTTTTATTCAACCGGACGTAAGACTTGCTAGAGTTATATTGCCGTCTGTTGAAGTTTTATTGGACAGAACCGCGTTTCGTTTTTCGTTTATATTTTATTAATTGCATTGATTTTATTGATATAAGATTATATTAATTCTTTGTGTCAGTTATAGAGAAATCATTCATTGAACTTTACTTAGTACAAGCTTATTAGTTGTTAGTGAGTACCTGCATACAGTCATTGGAATTTTTTTTTAAATATCATTCGTCAGTCATCAAACAGGTAGATACTTACAACTAAATCGAAAATAGAAAACGCGCGGGTAAATCCGTGGGCCATCGCTAGTCATTTATTAATACATAAATTTTAATGCAAGTCTTATACTAGGTGGCATTACAGGCCTTTTTTTTTATCGACCACAAGTTGGCCCTTGACTGCTATCACACTTGATGTTAAGTGATGATGCAGTCTAAGTTGGAAGCGGGCTAACTTGTCAGGAGTGGGACGAAAATCCACACCCCTTTCGGTGTATAAAAATCAGTGGGAAGTTCAAATGTAAACAATGTCAACTGAGCGTGTATTGTGAGAGTTTTCTACTGTAGTGCACTTTTAAAACTAATTGAAAACTGTCAAGCATTAGTGTTTTCAAATACTAATAGTGCATAGATAAGTTTTAAAAGTGAAATCATCAGTGAACCAAAGTATAAACAATATACCATTGTGAGGGTCATTCGAATAATAAAATAAGTGATTGCATAACGAACAGTTAAACGTTTGAACAGTTCTTAAAATTTAACGCTTGAACTAGGCGTTCGATGGCGGCGCGCGTATGCAGTTGAATTAACGACTAATAGTGCATGGTTCAAACCCCAAACCTATTTAAATTATTATTTGTTTACTTTTTTTTTTTTTTTTTTTTTGTTTGTTTATATATATATATATTTACTTTGTTTGAACAATCTTTGAAGCCACCTACCAAAAAAAAAAAAAAATGTCTGAAAGCTCCGCCTCACTCACAAGCAGACGGCCAAGAGCAAAACCTTGCACGCCCGTAAAAAAGGTAACAAAGCAGGCTAAGATTGCCTGGAAAACGTCGGGCGCAAAAAAAGCCACATCGAAAATAGCCCAACCGGAACCAACTCAAACGCCAGAGGGATCGGAGCCTGTCATGCAGTCGACTTTACAGCTAGAACCGCCATGTGGAGAAGAACCTTCTGATGCCTTAATTATAACAGAACAGGAAGTCGCAACACCAACCAGCGACAGCGAATGTTTTATAACCGCGCCTGGAACTCCTACGGTTTACGAGGACAAAGGCAATGCACAAGGCAGATTACGC
This sequence comes from Mycalesis mineus, assembly GCA_034621355.1. Taxonomy (NCBI): domain Eukaryota; kingdom Metazoa; phylum Arthropoda; class Insecta; order Lepidoptera; family Nymphalidae; genus Mycalesis; species Mycalesis mineus. The sequence goes on along the minus strand of CM067899.1, from coordinate 8,310,557 downwards.
AGAGGTAGCGAGAGTGACCTATCCCCACCAACCTCCACACCAGACCCAAAGAAGGCGCGGTCGGAATCAGCGTTACTCCGCATCACAGCACAAATTAAAGCCGCGAAACAAGCATCGGTAGAAGCGTCTATAGCCATGGACGACTTGGATAGACGCAACGAAAGCATCGTGTCTGATAAATCAGAAGGCGGGGGTGGTGCCCTTCATGATCTCCCAAGACTAGCAGGGGCTCTCCTCCAGAGAACCAAAGATCGCCTGGAAGAGTCTAAGAATCTAAACAAGGATACCCGTGAGGCTGTTTGCAGCGGCTTGCAGGGCTTATATGAAATGATATTAAGGTTAGCAGACTCCAGGAACCGCCACATAACGGAAAAAGAAAGAGCCAAATCATACTATGAACATCTTTTAGGGAAAGTAGAGGCTAGGCATGCCAAAGCATTGGAAGAGCTCCAAAAACAACAATTGGCTAGGGAAGCTGATATTGCTTCCGACGTTACAAAGACTTATAAGGAAGCGGAGGCATCGAGATACCTTATTTATGAGATCGAGTCTCGCCTTAAGGATCATGCTGCCTGGGAAAAGAACATAGAATGTGAGCTCAAGAGACTCTCTAGAAACCAGAGTGATAATGACAGCTCTCGCTCTCATGCTACTCTAACCCCAGAACAACAAACTCCTGAAACCGTCACACCTACTGCAGCAGTCAGAGCTATCCAGAGAGAGCTTGCCCAACTTAGACAGGAATTAGGCACTTCTCGAAAGGGGAATACTACTGAGGGACAGCATCCCGTCAGCATGAGTCCTACCTATGCCCAAGTGGTGCGTGGACCTCAGCACGCAGTTATTCTGGAATCAGTGGACCCTCGGAAGACCAGCGGCGAAATCCTGAAAGAAGTGCAAACCAAGATTGACGTCATCAACCTTGGTATTCGAGTAAATAAAGTCGCAAAGCTCAGCAAACAACGCGTCATTATAAACTGTGACTCTGAGCAAGATAGTCAGGCTTTTAAACAAGCTGTAGAAAAAATAGATAGCCAGTTAACGATCACAGCCCCGCAAGTTAAAAAACCGCTCCTAAAACTGTTGGGAGTTATAGCCGATCTGAGCGACAAAAAAAATAGAAGAAGCAATATTCAGCCAGAATGGCCGTCTTCTAGCGGGGATAGAAAAAGATTCCTGCAGCTTAAAGGTAGTAAGGAGAGCTAAAGGACGTAATAATTTATTACATAACGTTATCGTCGAGGTAAATAGTGCACTGTGGCAGACGCTAAAGGACCAAAAATTGCGAATAGGGTACCAGGTAGTCTATACAGTTGACCAATCCCCTATAATACAATGCTACAAATGTCTGTCATTTGGTCACAAGGCTCAGGACTGTAAAGGCACGGAAAATTGTGGACATTGCGCGAAAAATCACGATTCTAGGGAATGCCCTAATAAAAATGCACCACCCTGTTGCGTGAATTGCATGGCAAACAATAAGTATGGCACCTGTCATCCTGCGTATAGTCCAGATTGCCCTGAATGGCGCAAATGGGATCGTTTGGCAAGAGCAGCTGTGGCATATTGCTGAAGGCGACTCGACAAGCCAAGATAGCGTCTCTAATTATAGTTCATCTAATGGCAATAAATCTCCATCACACTGCGTAAAATTCGCTCAAATCAATCTGGGACGCGGATACGCAGCTCAAAAAGAATGCCTACGCGAGGCAGCAGCGCGAGGAGTGCAAGTTATACTGGTCCAGGAACCCTATATTGGTTCTGATGTCAAAGTAGTAACTAGCACTAAGGTTATCCAGGGCAATCCTGTCAACGTTACCGATAAACCCGTTAAATCAGCCATTTTCATCATTGATCGCCAAATTCAGGTAGTCGAAAACCCCGAACTTATTTGTCAAAATATAGTTGCAGCGAAACTAAAAATTAATAATATGACTATAGGTGTAATTAGTATTTACTTAGAAAAGAACGAGGACATCGACGTGGATCTCGAAAAGCTTACTAAAGTCACGGAACAACTGAACGTTGAACACCTCATTATGGGAGGAGACATAAATGCTAAGAGTCCCTGGTGGGGCTGTGAGAAGGAGGACGATAGGGGATCGAGAATCATGGAATCATTGGCGCGCCTGGATCTTCAGATACTTAATGAAGGTAAAACGCCAACCTTCCACACGATAAGGGGGGATAGAGCTTACACAAGTATAATAGATGTAACTCTCTGCTCTAGTAAGATCTTACGCCAAATCGAGGGGTGGAAAGTAGATCCCGATTTTGTTACTTTGTCAGACCACAGAGCAATCCTGTTTCAAATTAGTCAAAATGTATTTATATATGTCAGAGTAGAAAGATGTCGTACAATAAATAACGACAGAATCGAGAACACAATTAAAAAAAAAAAAAAAAAAAAAAAAAAAAAAAAACACCCCTTTCGGTTTCTACAAGACATCGTACCGGAACGCTAAATCGCTTGGCATACGTCTTTGTCGGTATGGTGGTAACTAGCCACGGCGAAAGCCTCCCACCAGCCAGACCAAGACAAATTAAGAAAAATCACAATCTGCCCCGCCGGGAATCGAACCCAGGACCTCCGTCTTATAAATACACCGCGCATACCACTACGCCACGGAGGTCGCCTTATACCCGTTGTAAAAAATCAAACGTGATATCATGCATAATTTCGGAGCTAACGGTATAGGATACGTGGTTCAGTTGGTAGAGCGCTCTGCCCGTTCCCTAGTTCATTAGTATCAAATTCCCTTAGGGAAAGACTTTTTAATAGTTCGGATCCGCGTATAAATTTCGTACAAATTCATTAATTTCAAATAAAGTTTTGACCACTATTCAAGCCCTTAGGGATATCCAACAAATATTTTCGACAACTTTTGTACAGAAAAGGCTGTATGTTATACGTCAGTTAGTTAGAATTGCCTATTAATATTTCAAATATTTGCTTTTCCGACTAAATAAAAATTAGCAGCTCGAGTTGTTTGAACAATATTCTGTCTTGTTCGTCAATTTTTATAGCCCTTGATCATATGTTATTTATAAGTAGTGTGAATAAATAAATAAATAAACCTTGTTCTTCTTATATCGTGTTCTATCTGCGGCCGCTCATCACCATTATCACCCAATTAATGGTCCATTGCGTGGAGAGTCCTCCTGCCTTGTAGAAGAGGGGACATGAAACTTACACCCACCATGCTGCAATGCGATGATAGTAACTGGGACCGATAGCTTAACGTACTTTAGGAGGTATGGAGGTGTAACACCACCAACTTTCTAACTTGGGGCTTAGTTTTATTTACTGTAAAATTAGAAAAAAAAGGAAATTTCAGACTTATTCCACGACCCGACCCAAAATTTGAACCCAGGTCCTAATGATCGAATTACAAATTTTTGATATTTAGAGTCAATTATTATAACTTGTGTAGGTAATAGGTTATCATTTTAAAATTCGTTGATGCACGATTTCCACGTTTTATAGCAAGTACTTTATTATTACTTTCAATTATTTTACAGCAATAATAATTTTAATTGTTACAATTCTGTTGCACCTTTCACTACCTGGTCGAACTTCTTGACTATTATGTGGATGCATTCGTTTATAACATTTATTTAGTGCTTATACATAATACGGCTATTTTCAATGGGGATTGTCATTCAAAAATGTTTATTAACCGACAAAAAAAACGGAGGAGGTTCTCAATTCGACACGTATATTTTTTTTTATGTATAACCACGCATAACTTTTTACAGTTTTGATAATTCTTTTTTTATTAGAAAGGGCACACTTCCAAGGTGGTCCCATTGTCATCATGTTAGGATCTGATGATGATATCCTGGGAAAATTGAAGGAACTCTTCAAATTGTATATTCACACTTGCAGCGATTTCGGTTTTTATGTAAGTATCGGTAGCTTTTTGGCTACTAGTGCCGTAGAATATACTATGACAATATAGTACGAGTTTGTTACGTGGCGATAAATCACTAAAAAGTAAGAAATAAAATTTTTTCACAAAAAATAGAACCGACTTCATAGATATGCTTAAGTAAATTAAAACAACTAAATTACACAGTTATTGTTTTACTTTTTAGTGCGTTTTGAGTCGGTTCTATTTTTTGTTAATTTTTTTTTAAACTGTCTCACTTAGCAACGCACTTTATCTAAAATGGATATTATTTTTCCCCAAACACAAAAAGGTCTATATTTTTGGCATCACGATAATAACTTCAGTTGTTACATCCAATTTAATTAAATAACTGTAATAATATCCCGAAACCGAAGTTACAATTTAATAGGAAAATGTTCGATGATCCATTTAATTTGGCTACGCGAACCAAAGCAAATATAACAATAGTATTTATTTTGAAAAGATCCAAAATGTCTAATAATATTGTTACGATAACGTATCCCGAACAGTAATTGGCCATCCCAACAAAAGGATAATAATAATTTTCGATTTGCTGTCAAATTTTCTCTATAATATTTTTTGTTTTTTTTCGTAATGGTGGTTTAATTTATTAAAGTAAATTATAAAAAATAGAGTGATGTAAGTATAGCTAACATAACATAAAACTTATGGCTTTTTCGTGCGTCCGTTCAGCCGTGGCTACCAATAAGGACGTACCACCAAGCCATTTAGCGTTTCAGTACGATGTCGTGTAGAAACTGACAGGGGTGTGATTTTTGTCCTACTCCTAACAAGTTCCTTCGTCTTACTATAATCTTCTCCCACTGCTAAGGGTCACTGGTAGAGATCTCTTAAAGAGATAAGTGTTTCCTTGTCCAATTTAATTTTCTTTCTTTCTTGTAAATTGTATCGTTACATTTTTTGTTACAAAAATTCGCCCACTTCCATCTTAGATTTCATCATCACTTAGGCACCATCAAATGAGATTGCAGTCATGGGCTAACTTCTAATAAATAAAAAAAAATATTTTACGTGATATTTTTCGTAATATTTTACACAAAAGCACTGAACTCAAACAACTCATATTACCAATTAACTCCAGTGAAAATTGCAACAGTGTAAAGTGAAAGGCTGAAACATTTTTTGCTATTCAATTGGAGAGCAAACAAAACGCTTTTAAAATTGCTCACAAAAGCGCAGTGTAAAAGATTTCCAAAGCACTCGAACAGTCTATTCAACCATTAAAGCAATTGACACCGATAAGATAGCACGAGTATTGGAAGCTTTTTACTGTGCATTTTCAGATGCATCCTTGAGCTAATAGATTTTCCATTCAAATGGTTAAAGATCCTTTAACTATATTTTATTGAGTTTAATTCGACACGTATATTCGTTTTTTTTTTTTATGTATGACCACGCATAACTTTTTACAGTGTTGTCCGATTTTGATAATTCTTTTTTTATTAGAAAGGGCATACATCCAAGGTGGTCATGATGTTAGGATCTGCTGATGATATCCTGGGGAAATTGAAGGAACTCTTCAAATTTTGGAGGCACGCTTACAGCGATTTCGGTTTTTGACTCGGTATCGGTAGCTTTTTGGCTACTAGTGCCATATAATATACTATGACAGTATAGTACGAGTACGGTACGTGGCGATAAATCACTAAAAAATAAGAAATAAAATTTTTAACAAAAAATAGAACCGACTCAAAACGCACTAAAAAGTAAAAAATAACTGTGTCATTTAGTTGCTTTAATTTACTTAAGCATATCTAGGAGTCGGTGCCAGCCAAGGTTTCTACTTTCAAGGACGTTACCTAGAACCCACAAACTGCTTTACTACGTAAAATAAATGTTCCTTAAACTTGGCTGGCACCGACTTCATAGATATGCTTAAGTAAATTAAAGCAACTAAATGACACAGTTATTTTTTACTTTTTAGTGCGTTTTGAGTCGGTTCTATTTTTTGTTAAAAATTTTATTGATTTGTTAGTCTACTGAGACCTGTGTGCACCAAGATTTCGGTTATCATAACCAACAGTTAACATAAGCTAACTATAAATTTACTGTTCACGACAACTCGTACGCCGGTTAAGGACGTAAACCGAGCGGTTATCTTAACCCAGCTTTACGTTTAGCTTATGTTAACCGTTGGTTATGATAACCAAAATCTTGGTGCACACAGGCCTGAATAGCGTAGGCTTTAGATCACGTGATCCTGATTTCGAGTCCTGTGGAGTGATTTTGATTGAATATTTTTTGTCCTTCAAAGAAATTTTCAACTATAAATTGGGAAGTAATGTTTAATAATTTTGTAATGGTGAAATGTTAGAATTAATTTCTCATGTAAGTGACCTAAGTCTTTCAATGAGAATAAATCTTTCTTGAACCTTAAGTTGGTGGTGTAACATATCTGTTTCTCGGAGAATACTTAAGCCATCGGTCTTGATCACTATCACCATCATCTGATAGATAGTGATCGTGATTCTTTAACCCTCATTGGAGCAGTGTGGTGGATCTAAACTCCATTTCTTCTGCAAGGAGAATTGCTTGACCTTGTAGTGGGCCGTTAAAGGGGTAATTATGAAACTAATATGTACCTATGTATTAACTGCTCATCAACATGTAATAGAATTTCTTCTTGTTTACTATTGAAATGAAATTTATGTGCCGTGATCCTTAGGATGCAAGAACTGCTATAAAAGTAACCAAAAAAATAATTTAAATAAAAAAAGCACACTCAAAAGCCGCTGGCTACGGGCGGCTCAGGATCGTTGTGCTTGGAAGTCCCTAAAAAGGTCTATGTCCAGCAATGGTCCTCCATCGGCTGTTAATGATGATGATGATGATGACACTCAAAAGGGTACTTAACTGTGTCTTCTAAAATACATTGCTTTGATAATAGTGTTTACTAGGTTTTTCACCCGACTGCACTTCATGGTTGTGTTTTTAATATTAAATAAAAACTTAAATTAACGATAAAATTAAAATAAAAACATTAAAATACACTTCTAAGGCTACGTACCATTGTACTAACAATTTTTAAATCAATTAAATTCAAATTTGCCACAAAACTAATCTCAGTGGTTATTATTTGAAGAAAATTCAATAACTCGTATTAAAACTTACCAATAAACTCATCAAAACCATACAGGCAATGGACTCGCCTTTAGTTTACGCCTCGCCTTACTGTGTAGCGCATCAGCAAATTCTTGATACTAGCTTGAAACTAAATTTTTTTTAATATCAATGGTGTATAATTTAGCAAAAAATCCGGCCAAGTGGTAAGAACAAGAAGAAGAACCAACTACGGTAAGTAAGAAAGAAGTAGTAAGTTTGAATTTTAAGATACAGAGTTCACGGGATGTACCCTTTTCGTTTTTTCCTTGCAAGTGTCAATAATTTGAGGCATAAACGGCTGTATCTTTTGATTGCGTTGGCTTAGAAGTATGTTTTTTTCTAATACTTACCTTAGCCTGCGCCTTAAATTGCCCTCCCCGTAGTACACCTGGAATATACTACAGCAAGCAACTTAACTTTTTTAATAAAGCAAAACTCGATGGTGCTTCCTACAGTTGAAAAAAACCTATGCTATCGTATTAAAACTTACCAATTAAAAATATTAAAAAAAAAACTATTTAGGCTACTTAGGGTGTCTTCTTCGCTTAAACCTGCGCCTTTCCTTGTCTACCACGAAGCTTGGTATCTCTTTAGCACTCGCTAGCAACTCGATTTTTGAACAAACTTAAAACTCGATAGTGTTCGGTTACTTAAAAAAAACAACAGGCTGTTTTAAGACTTACCAATAATGAATTTTAAGACCATGCTTGCCGCAGACTTCCTCGCCTTATTCTGCGACTTGCCTGTTCCGCGCCCTCGTGTATCGCTTCAGCATCTCCAGCCACTCAAAACCCATGTACAATTTAATGTTGGTTTGGGTAGTAGATAGGGACAACCCACCACCTCCCATAGCTCCACCAACTTTGCGGTTATTTAGGCCAAATCGTCAGGAGGGCAACCCGGAATCCGCACTTCTTCCGCGTTTCATCACCGGGCCGCCTTCTTGACTCCCGTACAAGTTTTTCGTCTTTTCGATGCACATCACTCCGACGTGCAGCAGAATAGTGAAGAAGGTAGGCAATAAAACTTACCAATAACAAATATCAAGACCATGCAAGCCACAGACTTCCTAGCCTTAGCCTGCGCCTCGCCTTGCCCGCCGTGTAGCGCGCCCGGCATCTCCTTGGTACTCGCCAGCAGTCGTTGCGCCATTAGCGAGTAGAAGAATGCGATCACGAGAAGCGGCAGCGCGTAGTAAACGATCGCTTTCGTTAATGTCATCCATCTGGGAGAACGTTATTCAGATTGGTATTTTCAATAAACGGGCAGCGCAAAATTCATTGAATATGATTTTACAATTATTAATTCTACATAGCATTTTAACTTGTTGGGATGTTATAGTTGTGAATTGACTGTCTGTTCTGTGTATCTGTGTCTGTGTGTTTGTTTATAGCACCGTAGCTTCTAAGTAAACTGATTATGATGCGGTTTTCTGTTTAAAACCTGACATTATTGAGACGGTTTTTAGCTATTAACAATGTTGATCCGATTAGCCAATTTGGAAATTTTGACGTTTTCTTTAATGACAAAATAATGATGATTGTACTAATCCACAATAGTTTTACTGGGGTCTGAATTATTACTAAATATGAACAACTCAGAAAAATGCACGTATTCTAAAACGTTAGAACTTTCACCTGTACCTACTTGGCATAATTATCCCAATTCTCAGGATATGGCGAGCAGTATACAATTGATACATTGTTGTCGATTTCATGATATATAGTGCTCGAGAAGAAAGCCGCCGGCGCCGCGAAGATAAGCGCAGCCGCCCATATGATTGTAGCACATACCAGTGGTAACTTTCGAAGCTGAAACAAACCAAACACTTAGAGCTTATTCAGAGTGCCTAGTAGGTGTTTTTAATGAGTCGGTTCGTAAAGGTTATCATAAAAATAACGTGCGGGGCTTCGTTCCTCGATTTTATGGATCGAGTGGAAGATACGAGCCTCGGATAGGAGTTCTTGTCTGAGTCAGATGTTGTAATTGGCTGGCTATTTCAGGACTGAGGCTTGAAACCTATGATTTTATGGATCGAGTGGAAGATATGAGCCTCAGATAGGAGTTCTTGTCTGAGTCAGGCGCGGGTGATCTTATCTCCCCAATGTTGTAATTGGCTGGCTATTTCAGGACTGAGGCTTCAAACCTATGATTTTATGGATCGAGTGGAAGATATGAGCCTCGGATAGGAGTATCTCCCCGATGTTGTAATTGGCTGGCTATTTCAGGACTGAGGCTTCAAACCTATGATTTTATGGATCGAGTGGAAGATATGAGCCTCGGATAGGAGTTCTTGTCTGAGTCAGGCGCGGGTGATCTTATCTCCCCAATGTTGTAATTGGCTGGCTATTTCAGGACTGAGGCTTTAAACCTATGTATTATTCTGGTAGGGTAAACGTTCAGTCATTGGACACCGCATAGTTACTGGACAATCGCTTTTGAATATCAAAAAATAAGATAACTACAAACAAAGAGCGACATCTACAGTTATTGACAAAATCTCTTAGTACTTAGCATGGTTTTAGTCCATTGGTTTTATAACAGATGGCAGTAACAAAGTGTAAAAAAAATTATTTCCCGTCGGCTATCACAAAAGCAAATAATCCTCTTGAAAAATTATTTTTTTTATAAGGTTGGGTCAAGTGTTTTGTTTAAATATTGGTAAAGAGGTGAATGTTATTGTTTTGACTGTTTGGAGAGTGGTAAGATATTATACTACTTGCAGGATTAAACGACTTTAAACTCATAATTATTATATTTTGAGGTTATTTTAATCTGTCCAGTGACTGTATGCGAAAATTTAAAAAAATCTATTATTGGACACTTGTCCAATAACTACATTTTTTAGTGATTTGAGTTTCAACGATTTTTTTACTTTAATTGTATAGCAATTCAATTCGTTATACTACACTTTCAATTTCAGACATTACAGCCTACACAGTCAGTTATTGGACGCTGTCCAATAGCTGTCACTTATTATGTCCAATAACTGTTTGCTTGCAGGTTAGAGTCTCAAAAAAATGCCTAAGGGAAAAAAGAAAAATTATGACCCAAATAATTTGAATTTAGCACTCAAGGAAGCACAGGAAACAGAGAGACCAAAGAAGATATTCCTAAGTCCACTTTGCATTTTAAGTTAAAAAAAGGACTTCTTTTGGACCACCACCTGTTTTAACAGAAGAAGAAGAATCTATCTTAGAACTTTGGTCCTCGCCCAAATCCAAGAATAATTATCCTGGGGATGGGTGGGTTAAAGCATTTAAAAAGACACCCTGACATTGTTCAACGAACTAGTGAGGGGGTCACGCAATCTAGTGAGAAGAAATCAATCTTTTGCATTTGTTGGATGACCCTCGAGTATTCAATGGTGATGAAAGTGGGTTTCAGTTGTGCCCAAAAACGGGGAAAGTACTAGCTGTCAAAGGAACTAAAAATGTATACAGCGTAGACAACGTTCTCAGCTTCTGGAAATTCCTGTCCGCCTATGGTTGTCTATAATTACCAGAGAATTCCACAAAAAATTTTTTGAATATATAGGAAATGTTTTTTACCCTTATAATATATTTTCTTGATGGACATAAAACCCATCTTACCTACAATGCAAAATTGGGCATTGAACTTATAGCATTATATCCGAATGCAACGCGCATTTTACAACCAGCTGACGTAGCTGTTTTTCGACCCGTTAAGGCAGCTTGGAAAGATACAGCAAGGACGTGGCTAATTAATAATCCAGGTGAAGCAATAACAAAGGTGAATTTTGCAAATCTATAAAGCCAGAAACTTTGATCAATGGATTCAAAGCCTGTGGTTTAGTGCCATTTAATCCTGATGCAATAGATTATAATAAATGTTTGGGGAGCGATGTGCATAATCAGGCTAATGATCACAAAAATCAAGAACGTGTTTTAACATTTTCTCAATTCTGTCAAACAGTTGGTTTAACAAAACTTACGCAATTGGAAACTTACACAAATTTGGAGAGTACTAATGAAGATTTCCAAATTTTGCATAATATTTACAAAGCATTTAAATCTTCATCTTCTAGTTCTGAAAGACCTCGGATACCAGTACCTGACACATCCATTTCAGCACAAGATACTATTCATCAAGTACCTGAAATAAATCCAGCTGTCCAAGCGCGGCTACCACATGATAGTTTAATACAAATTTCAGATCTAGTTGATTTAAACTTAACACCAAAAGAATCCGATGCTGTCACTACCAAGAACTTTCAAGATATTCCTTTAGAACAAATAATGACTGACGAGAACTATGAATATCATGAATTAAGACAAGATTGCCCAGAACAAAATCCTCAATCAGTTTTTCACATTAATAATTCAGTTCATGAACTATTTTCACAAGATTTTCAACCAAGTATGCTAACAGTCAGTACACCGGTAAAAGGAAGAGACAAGGAAAAGAACACTTCTCTAGTGATGCATGTTTCGTTGATAAAAGCCCAGCGTTTAAAATTATATCTAACAGTCAATTTGCACCATTTTTGACAATGCCTAAAACGCCTGAACGAAAGGGTAAAAGAAATACAGTGAGATTTCCATACGCAGTAACATCAGATAAGTATAGAGCTAGTAAATCGGAATTAAGGATGAAAGAAGAAAGAAAGAGAGTAAGACAAGAAATGAAAATAAAACGAAATGAAAAAAAAGAAAATGTAAAGCTAGGTAGAAAAAAACTGAAGGAAGCTACAAATACTTGCAAAATATGTTCAAAACCAACGAAAACGAGTAATCGCTTGTTGTGATTTGTGCTCTGCTATTTCACGTTAAATGTGTACCTAACAAACACCAACAGCATGTACCAGAAGATATAACATTGGATCTATATGTGTGCCATGTTTGTTATAGTGAAGTGAACAATGATGACGATGATGATGATATAAGCCTAGAAAAACGTACTGACGATGAAGACAATAATACCGTCGATGACTTAGAGGTAGAGATGCTATTTGATATGTACAAAACAAATAAATTACATAATTCGTAATTTATTAGTTTTGTACATATCAAATACAAAACAAATAAATCACGAATTTTTTATTTGTTTTGATCGTATATATAAGCAATTTGTGTTCTATTAATAAAAACAAAATGTTATTATGCTGTTTTATTATTTGTTTAAGTATTATTTCTCTATATTCACAGACTGTCCAATAACTGTTGCTGACTGTCCAATAATTATAAATTTTGTCCATTAACTATGTTTCTTATTAATTTTTTTTAAAACTATGATATTTTGCAATTATTCACAGGAGACAAGATTTTAAAATCAATCTAATGATAGTTCATTTAATCTAATTTTAAAATATATCTATAGTATCTAAGCTATTAGAACAGCCGACCAACAAAAAAATATTTAACAATTTTATTTGCTTAATTGTCCAAAGACTGTCCGTTTACCCTATCTCTAATCCGATCGTCTAGTCCTTGCGTCGGGGCGCGGTCATGTCCGGTATTTGCGTCGTCCGTCTTGCCGCTTTCGCCTTCAGTGCCTGTGCCAGCAACGCCTTCAGTGCCTGTGCCAGCAAGTCCGGCCCATACGAACTAGAGGTAGAAAACTAACGTTCGGCGGTCTCTGTGTGGTACGTTGCCGTCGAGGTTTGGCTCCGGTCCATTGAAAATGAATTGTTTTCTCATATTATATCTAGATAGAGTCGATTAAATCTATACTAATATTATAAAGAAGAAGAGTTTATGACTTTGTGAGTTTGTGATCTTGTGACGTTGTGAGGGGTAATCTCTGGATTTACTGAACCAATTTCACTAATAGAAAGCAATGTTATTGTACTACGCATATGCACTTGAATTTGAATTATGTAATCAAAGCTGTAAAAAAATTGCTTTAATCGCGTGCGCTGCGAGAACTATTGACGATAGAACAAAACAATCTTAAAGAACGTATCAAAATATGTAAAAAAAATCACAATAGCATATGCCTATCTCCTACAAATAATTCACAATAACTGCTTTTTCTGTAAAATAAATCTATAATTATAATTGCATAATTTAATAGAAAATGCTATTCAATAGCTTTACCGCGGCAGTCTCCGAGTGACACACGTTTTTTTTATTACAATCTGCTGACCCTGCTCTTTATTAAAGAAAATCTAATATGTGGAATTTCCTCCACATAATTGTAATGACAATTGGAAATTCTGTTAAGGAAAACTATAATTTTCTTAGTCGGAAATTTGTATTGATTTCTAATTAACATTTTAGTTTATCTTGGTCACGGAGATTAGATGATAACTGCGCGCGGTGAATGACTGGCAGAATTGATAACCCTGTTGTGATTATTATGTCTTATCCAATAAGCGGGTATGTTGACGGTTGCGGAACTAATGCAAACCGACGGTTAATAATAAAATAAGATAAGAATAAGAAAAACCCTGTTAGGTCACCGGTCAAAATCAAAACAGACTCAGAGTCAGAGTTCAAGAATATGCCATATTTCTGCAAAAATGTTAGTTTTTAGTTATAAAAGTTGCGTCAATATCTAATACAGACCACAGATAAGCAACAAAAATCTTTAATCTAATACAATAATATCTTCAAGTTAGTCAGTTAGATAACCTTGGAAAATCGAAAATAATGAAAGGAATCCATCATTACGCAGTTCGTAACATGTATAACAAAATTCTTTCCTTATTTGTAAGAACCTTGACGACCTCCATGGCGCAGTGGTATGCTCGGTGAATTTATAAGACGGAGGTCCTGGGTTCGATTCCCAGCCGGGCAGATTGAGATTTTTTTAATTTGTCTTTGTCTGGCTGGTGGGAGGCTTTCGCCGTGGCTAGTTACCACCCTACCGACAAAAACATATCATCAAGCGATTTAGCGTTCCGGTACGATGTCGTGTAGAAACCGAAAGGGATGTGGATTTTCGTCCCACTTCTGACAAGTTAGCCCGCTTCCATCTTAGACTGCGTCATCACTTAACATCAGGTGTGATAGCAGTCAAGGGGCAATTTGTAGTCGATAAAAAAAATATAGGTACTATTGGTGCCTGCTTAATACAAAGTAAGACCGCATTAGAATCTTCATTTTTGTTCTAATAATGTAATAGTTTCTTTAAATAAAAAGGAGGATTGTTATTTATTATATTATATTTGGAACACAACTAAGTTACATTAATATTACATTTAGTACACCAAAATTTACATCGCATATAATTTAGCTGCCGAAATTGTAAATGATACCAAACAAACACATTCCCAGCAATCCACAACTGAGTTTCACTAACGAGATAGACACAACTTCCTAATTAGAGAGCATTTAGTTTAGGATACCTTGTCATGTCCCAATTAGTAACTAAATTAACAATTTCACTACTACGTTAGCACAAAACAGTTAAACATCTATTTAAACCGAAATAGTCCTGCACGTGGAACAATTTTAGAAACTTATTAAGAGTTAAAAGATATTAAAATAGCCATAAAATATAAAGTAATAAGCAAAAATTAAATTATTTCAAAATTAATGTGTATTTTTTAAGGTGCAGTAATCGTAATGCATACCTTTGCGCTATTTTTTATTTTTATTTATTTATATAGGTTTATTGGGTCGTAATCCTACATAGGCCAGTGCAGATAGCCTTAAAAATAATAGAAAGTAAAAGAAAGCCTATTTTTTGCCTTATCTTAGAAGATTTTCTATGGTAACATATATATTTTTTATCACCATTGGAAAGTAGAGATTTCAACAAACAGAAAGCATACAAAATTTTTGAAAAAAGCTGATATTTTGACAGCCGAATTTTAGGTTGAAAATAAGGTTATTTTTTCGATATTCATTCAAAATTAGGTAAAAAAATAAATATTTCAAATCAAATAAATTATAGCGTGTTTGGGACATAAAAAGGTAGGTTTTTCCAAATTTCATTAAAATAAAAATTTATTTTGAAAAGATAAACATAAAAAACCAAAAGTAGGTTTTTCGAATTTTTCACATAAATTTTGAGGTTATGTGACAAAAGTATAAATACAAAAGTTTTAGATCTTTTTATTACCTACAACTTTGCCATATAACTCTTTTCCATAGGACTTTTAGCCACCCGTACACCCATACCCATAATAATATAAAATGAAATTAGGAAAAAAAATCCAAGCAAAAAGTCTTTATCTTTTATTTTAACCTGCAAACTCTACCGATTTTTAAATGATGTTAGATTTGATTCGGTTTTCAGCAAATCTTGATTTTTTGGTCGCTGGAATCAATACAATGTAATGAACCTCATTCGGTCGCTTTCGTATGTCTCAAACGTATCAGGCATTTTTGGCTCAAAATTACGACACAATAGCAGTATTTTTCTCTTTTTGTACATTTTTTTTTAAGATGCTTTATGTTACGATATCGCTGCCTTTAGTATTTCAATATGACAATGGCTACCTATACAAATCTATGTAATTAATACGTAATAAAGTATTTGGAGTCGAAATTCTTTAATATCTAATACAATTACCTACTATTAGCTTCACATAGTACAAGCGTTCTTATTACCTATTATAGTTGACGCATTTACAACTGAGTCGTCTATCGATTATATTGACAGTGAAATCACTTCGTGACCCCTTTCTGAGATAAAGAAATGAAAAAGTGAATAAAAAATCTTTTGAAAGGCTACTCATTTTATTTTTTAATTTATAAAATGTTTAAAACTTGCCTACATAACGAGAATAATATATAAAATCCTCGTGTCACAGTTTTTTACCGATTGTTACCAAATTTTGTATGCATATTCAGCAGGTCTGAGAATCGGCTACTATCTAATTTTCATTTAAATTTTTTTTTAATTATTTATGCAAAACAACGTTTGCCGGGTACATCTAGTATATATATAATAATAAAGACTATAAAAATACCTGTAGCTTTCTAAAAGGGTTGACAATCGCACAATATCGTTCAGCCGATAGTGCGGTGAGAGTGAACACCGATACTCCAATGCTGATGTCCTTCCCAGTTTCTGATATCCTGCAGATCGCCTCACCCCAGGGCCACGACTCCAGCGTGTATATCACCGAGACGAACGGCACGCAAATTAAGATCACGAGCAAATCTGCCAGTGCCAAGGAGAATATGTACCTGTGGGTTGTTTAAATAGATTATATTTTGTTGTACAACTTTGGCTAAGTAACGTAATCGTGATGCATTTGCATAGCGAGAGTTGAACAAAATATACGGAAATTAGTAAGTGACTTAGTTAAAAGTTGTATTAATTTCTAAAGAAATAATATTGAAAATAATTTTTTAATGTATCTTCAATGTTATTTAATAATAGTAATGTTTTTTACATACGTCAATCGAAAATTCAGTCACCATACTATATAAACAATTTTTGGCTGTACTAGAATAAATTAAAATATGGAGAAACTTAATACACAGTTTCGATTCTATCTTGACTCGACTCCACAAAACGACAGTTAAATAAATTCCTACAATGAAGTAGAGTAGAGACAATTAGAACCAGTGAAAATATTTAAAAGATTCAAGTCAAGACATACTAAAGACACACAATAAAGGCGAACTTGAATTTTCTTTTAATTTTTTATTCTGCATTAAAAATACATATAAGTATCTTAAGGTATTTATTACAATTATTTATAGGTATTTTGTGTAATTGCTTATGTGTTAGCGTATTAGTATTTGTTTTCTAAATCTAAGGTTGCCTGGAAGGTATCACTGTTAAGCGATAAGGCCGCCTTTTGTACCAGCTCTACTTATTGTATTTTAAGCTATTGCATAGCTTTTATCGCGGACCTTGAGCGTGAAGACCGAATTCAGAAATTCCGTAACGAAAAAACCTAACACCCGCTGGATATCAAAAACATAATATAAAAAGCATAATTTCGGCGCTAACGTTATTGGGAGCGTGGCCTAGCGGTAAGGCGCTCTAAGTGCCCGAATTGCCAGAGAAACGCGGGTTCGAATCCCGTCGGTTCCGCAATTTTTTTCCGCTCGGCCACGGTCCCGATGACGTCGGAAGGTAAACATAAGTTGATAAAAAATGCAATAGCTTTACCGCGGCAGTCTCCGAGTGCCACACGTCTTTTTATTTTGTTTTCCTTCATTGTGTACAAATAAAGAATAAATAATAATATTAACAAGAGTTATGCTATTACTTACGTATTAGGTGCATTGCGCATGCCCCTATGCCGCACGTAGACAATGACCAGCGTGCCATTTCCCAGCACGCCTACAATGAATATAATAGCAAATATGACCGGCACCAGGTACGTCTCAATGCGATCGCTGTACGGCGTGTAGCCGCTTTCAGACGAGTTCTCGTACTCCGGGCTGGTTGCGTTATATGCCAGCATTTTGCCATCTGCAACAAAGGAAAGTATTTTCAAACTTTGTCATTTACACTGTAGTTGTACAACAAATAGGTTTTTTTTCTTTGTTAAATAGCTGACAATTTTTCCCTGTACACTGTGGTAAGATAGATATATATAAATTGTTTTCTTTTGTGTTGAAAATGGATGTCACGCACCTTAATATTTAATATTATTATGTATAAATGACCACCTCCGTGGCGCGGTGGATTTATAAGACGCAGGTCCTGGGTTCGATTCCCGGCGGGGCAGATCGAGATTTTTCTTAATTTGTCTTGGCCTGGCTGGTGGCTTTCGCCGTGGCTAGTTACCACTCTACCGACAAAGACGTACCGCCAAGCGATTTAGCGTTCCGGTACGATGTCGTGTAGAAATCGATAGGGATGTGGGTTTCATCGTATTCCCAAGAAGTTAGCTCGTTTCTATCTTAGATTGCATCATCACTTAACATCAGTTGTGATAGCAGTCAAGGGCCATCTTGTAGTCGATAAAAAAGAGACTTATAAATAGTTCAAAGAAAGTTTCATGACGAGGAGTTGCCACAAATGAAAATATGATTTCTCATAATATTCATCAGCATTATAAGCCTATCAACCCCGTACAGGGTCAGGCTTCCTCCAAGCGAAGAGATATGATACTTAGACCAGCTCCATTGCGGTTAGGTGGGCTCATGGGGATTATGTCAATGTCAGACATGTAGGTAATCAGATGGTCGGTGTCAAAGGCTATAAGATCATAGCAGCATTAATCCTCTGTTTAGTTCTTATATTATAAAAGTAACTACTTAGTTCTGCTTAGCAGTTTCACTCACATAGATCCTGTACCCATAGGTGTACCGAAAAATCCGTTCTTAGCGAGCGTCTACATCGTAAAATGAATAAGTATACTTACTATGCTATAAAATCAAATATAATTTTAGAGATCTCATGATGAGCCAGTGATTTAGAGGACCTCCGTGGCGCAGTGTTATGCGTGGTGGATTTATAAGACGGAGGTCCTGGGTTCGATTTGCGGCGGGGTAGAATGAGATTTTTTTTAATTTGTCTTGGTCTGTCTGGTAGGAGGCTTTCGCCGTGGCTAATTATCACCCTACCGACAAAGACGTATTGCCAAGCGATTTAGCGTTCCTGTACGGTGTCGTGTTGAAACCGAAAGGGGTGTGGATTTTCGTCCCACTTCTAACAAGTTAGACCGCTTCCATCTTAGACTGCATCATCAGTTAACATCAGGTGTGATAGCAGTCAAGGGCCAACTTGTAGTCGATAAAAAAAGACATTTCGCCTATATAATTATGTAAAGGTATACTTTATTTCCTGCTTACTTTCTAGGGAGATAAATAGATTGATAAGCTTTTTATTGCACATATAAAAAGATACAGAGACACAAAAACAAAACAAAAACAAATATATAAATTACTTTAATAATATAATAGTACTTTCTAGTGAGCTAATTAGAACTAAAAAATAATTATTAATAGGATAGTAATTTTAATGTTTATGGAGCGCAAGCCGCTGCATAACTTAGCATTAGATGAGTTAGCGTTAACTCATCATCCTATGTCATTAGCGATCTAATTAATGTTGCCACATTCCGCGAAACTTTAGAATATTTCGTAGTAATTCAGCAAACGTACGAATTTCCAACGCGTCCAATTATTTAATACTCATTCGTTCCAGAAATAAACATCGCACTCCCAATCGGAATTTTGTGCAATATTTTGAGTCCGTTTATGCTCCCTTTTGATTCTGCTTTCAATGTTACAGCCTTTAACTATCTGCTTCATTTATAAATAATCCGGCCTGCATGTCGATTCTGTAACGAAATTCGACAGCGCGAGTTTCGACGTAGTATATTTCTCTATCTGTGCAATATGACACTATTGCCAGAGAGATATAGAGACGAAAGCTGCACTGTCGCGTTTTGTTACAGAATTAGTATGCTGATAGAAATTCCCCGAGATAAAAAAAATGGGTGTTACGATTTTGTCTTCTGTCCGTCTGTGGCGTCGTACTTGGTTTGTAAATGAATAGTTTGACAACGTTATATATAGCGGTTTATTCTATTACGTATTCTAACATAGAATTTCTTATTCTAAATAAATTCTTGGTTAATGTTTAACGTTATCAGAGAACATTACTAATTTACACACCGAATGCAGGACCGAACTCAACATTGTAATGAAATTTTTTTAATAAAAAATAGAACTGACTCAAAACGCACTAAAAAGTAAAAAATACCTGTGTCATTTAGTTGTTTTAATTTACTTAAGCATATTATCTATGAAGTCGGTGCCAACCAAGTTTAAGGAACATTTATTTTACGTAGTAGGTAAAGCAGATTGTGGGTTCTAAGTAACGTCCTTAAAGTAGAAGCCTTGGCTGGGACCGACTCCTAGATATGTTTAAGTAAATTAAAGCAACTAAATGACTCAGTTATTTTTTTATTTTTAGTGCGTTTTGAGTCGGTTCTATTTTTATTTAAAAATTTTATTTCTTACTTTTTAGTGATTTATCGCCACGTGTCGTACTCGTTCTATACTGTCATAGTATATTATACGGCACTAGTAGCCAAAAAGCTACCGATACTTACACAAAAACCGAAATCGCTGCGAGTGTGCCTATAAAATTTGAAGAGATCCTTAAATTTTCCCAGGACCATCATGGAAGTGTGCCCTTTCTAATAAAAAAGAATTATCAAAATCGGATAACTCTGTAAAAAGTTATGCGTGGTCATACATTAACAAAAAAATATAATTATATACGTGTCGAATTGAGAACCTCCTCCGTTTTTTTTTCATCGATTAAAAAGATACAACTAAAAACTTCATCGGTTTTCCATGAGAAACCCAATACGTACTTCTTTAAAATATTCCTCTCTAAGGTTTCCTGCTTCTATATTACCATATCGCAGACCGTTCGACCATGAAGAGAGTGTCTTTTCTGAAAGGGATAGTATGCTAATATTGTTTGATAAACTGTAAAGTTTTATTGTTTTGACAAAACTCCCAATTTTCATTGAAAAATTGTAATGCAAACAAATATTTAAAGTATTGAATTAGAAGACTTGTTGATCCCTCAAGGCGCGTCCAAATGCCAAGCTTGTCTTGTCTACTATCGCACACATGTACATATTGGAAAACATACACTTTGATTACCGTTCGGAGTGTTCGAAGGACAGTCGGTATTTGGCGAATCTCGCATGACTGGATAAATGTCATCTATAAAAGGATATCACGAAAAATATTTTTTAGGGAATTTACATGCTGGTTTAACAACACATTTCTTTTACATCTACAGCGACGTCGAGAGAATAATGATGCAGTCTAAGATGGAAGCGGGCTAACATGTTAGGGTACCGGAACGCTAAATCGCTTGGGTCAGCCCCGCCGGGAATCGAACCCGGGACCTCCGTTATAAATTCAAAATGTTTGACGACCTCCGTGGCGTGAAACATACATGTTTCAATCTCTTGAAACATATATTTTATTCTGTAACCCGTGTGCCTGCCCTAAAAACTTACCCTGTATATATTATCGACAACGAATCGTCGACTTCCTAGCTTTCAATTCAACCGAACTCCTATTGGACTTATAAAATATGTGCACTAAACAGTTATTATAAAGATAAGAATGTTTTTTAATGTGTGACTTTTTTTCAAACCTACGATGCCATAGACCAGTAATTCCCAAAGTGGTCCAGGTGACCCCCAGGGGTCCACGGGAGACTCGACGGGGGTCTACGTTGAGCGTGATAATAAATATGAGGGTCCACAATTGTAAGCGAGGATCCATAAAAATTACTTTGGTTATGATAGTGAAGAACTAAAATGTTGACTTGACTTCTATCAATATAGGCAGATAATATTTTAAGAAGTTCGATGATCACAACGCAAGTTTCGATAGATAAAACTAATCGTTCTTCGTAGTAATGTAGCTCTGTAGGGAGTCCACCGGATTCCGCAAAATTTTGAAAGTGGTTTATGAAACAAAAGAGTTTAGGAACCTCTGTTATAGACAAACTCACGAAATAAAAAAGATGTGTTTCAGTCAATGGTCTTATATCGAAAACTGCAAAAAGCTTCAACCAACATCTCAAGAAGCTTTCACTTGGTTCGGATACAGAAGCTCTCTTGAAACGATACGTATTTTAAGGAGCTTTTGGAGCCCTGACCACCGGTTGCCTGGGCCGCGACCCCTTCAGCAGTCAGATTGGATATTTTTTATAGTTTTCATAATTCATATATGCATTGTTAAATTTTTTTTAATATAAATAAATAAATGATAGTAAATTGAATTACCAATTTGGTCCCTGTAGTTCGTCATATTATTTCAGTAGGTAGGTATTATATTTACCTAAACTAGATTTAACTGCTTTATTACGAAAACTGCTAAATCTAGTTCGGCTAATGACATGTGAAAAACAGACGCGATTTCCATTACAGAGTGGTCTGTCTAAACAAGTTCGGGTAAAGTAATTTTATTTATACTAATGCCAACATAAAATAGTTGTGATAATCAATTATTATGCTGTGCTTTTTTAGCTTTATTTTTGTTATCATTTTTTTTTATTCATTACAAGTTACCTGCTGGACCTGGACTGCAGTCTGCTTTGGTTTCCGCACGACATCGTACTGGAACGCTAAATCATTTGGCGGTAAGTCTTTATCGGTAGAGAGGTAATTAGCCTCGGCCTCGGAATCGAACTCAGGACCTCCGTCTTATAAATTCACTGCGCATACCACTGCGTCAAAGAGGCTGTTACTTCCTATTTTTTATGACCCACTTCAGGACTAATACTCTGTTCTTATACTTGTAGAAAAGGGTTTTCTTTTAAATACTACAAGTTGGCCCTTGACTGCTATCACACCTGATGTTAAGTGATGATGCAATCTAAGATGGAAGCGGGCTAACTTGTTAGGAGTAGAATGAAATCCACACCCCTGTCGGTTTCTGCACGATATCATACCGGAACGCTAAATCGCTTGGCGGTACGTGTTTGTCGGTAGGGTGGTAACTAGCCACGGCGAAAGCCTCCCACCAGCCAGACCAAGACAAATTAAGAAAAATCGCAATCTGCCCCGCCGGGAATCGAACCCAGGACCTCCGTTTTATAAATCCACCGCGCATACCACTGCGCCACGGAGGCCGTCAAGGTATTCGTATACCTTCCAACCTATAACTGCCACAATGTGGTTTGGACTTAGAATAATAACAATAGTTGACTCTCATATATGTAAAAACAGCTTGTACTATTATAATAAATGTATATTAGATTACTTGTGTTATAACCGCTTTAGTTCGTGCAATTTAGTAGCAAAACTTTACACATTAATGGAATCACTAGTCGTGAATAACCGAAATTGCCGCGCTTTAGCTCGATGTATGCAACTTTGGGTTCAGCTAGATGCAGGCAATATCACGATTTACCTCAACAATATCTATCCAATTACCAATTCGATGTCGCACTGAACTGGCTGACTTGCTGGGAAATGAATCAAACTAGATTAATTTGGATTTGAAACTGTGTAGATTAATTTTGTTAATGTATATCTACAATGTTTGATGGATATGTTGATTTCTAGGAAGCTCAATTGTTTCCATAAACGTGGATAATTCTGACCTCTGTTCTGGAGTGGGGAGTAGGAATTTTTAGTGGCAGAGTGACACAAGAGGCCTAGACCGGTTTAGGAAAACAATCGGTCATGAATTGAATTCAGGACCTTCGTCTGTAAATTAACCACGCGTACCACAGCGCTACAGATTCCGTCAATGTGATAAATTTAAAATAAAATATATGAAAAAAATAATGTTTTCATTCAAAACACGAAAAAAAACAATTTTAGGTTTAAAAACATAAGCAATTATTTTAATTTTAACAGTAAGTATAAGTACGTTTTACAATTCTTCTTAGCACAATGCAAATATTTGGTAGGGTGTCTTAATAACATTAAAACTTCAGTTATTCTATATAATTACTTAGCATTGTAAAACAGTTGGTTTTAGAATCAAAAATATTTACAGTATGACTAAACAGTTTCAAGAGAATTGTCTTATTACCAATTTATAAAATATGCAATAGCAAACTACTACAGTTGAATTATTCCTGAACAAATAAAGTTACAATACAATTTACGTATTCTTTATAAAATAAAAATGAATCACTGAATGTGTTGCAAAGCACAAATCTCGGGAACAGCTGAACCGATTTCGCTAATTCCTTTTTTTAGAATTTTTCTTGAAGAGCATGGTTCTTACGCAGATAAATTAATAAATACTAACACAGACTCATCACGAGATCTCTAAAAATATACTCTCAATTTATTTAAAATTTGACATTGTTATCTCATTTAGAATGAATTTCCCGATATTTTCACGGGAACGGGATCTGCGCAGGTGGAATCGCAGACACAGCTACTAATATACATGAAATACACAATATATTATATACAAGGAAGTTACAATCTAGTGTGCAAAGGCGGCTTTATTGCTAAAGCAATCTCCGCCAAAATAACCAAAACGCGAAATAATGCAAGAATAAATACCTATAATATTTAGATTAAAAAATCGGTATTTTATTACTTGCAAAATTTTACCTACAAATAAAACGATCCGTCACATTCATTCTTTAACTTGAATTGATTCAATTATTTACGCTCCTGTGAACATGTCAATAACAAAATCTACAAGTAGAGCTCCAGTCAGTCTTACGAGATAAAATATGTGCTCGACAGATGCGGTATTTTGTTCTTTTTGAAATGTCCCGGTTACTTTATAAAAATACTAGCTGTACCACGGTTTCACATTCAATAAATCAAATTATTTTGGTAGTAACGGCTCTTCTATAGCTATGTTGGTTGGTGCATCGATGTATAAATAGTTAGGGTTTACTGCAATGTCCAAAATAAAATTAACAAATAAATATATCGTATATTCAACTTAATACTAATTTAAGTGGTATGTTCTGATAATTAAAAGTTATCAATATACAATTTATGCATGTAGATTAATAGAGAATATTTGATGCATATATGTACAAAAGCATTCCTTCAACAACTACAATTATAACAATATATTATACGCGTAATATAATATTATCAAAGCGAAGCTCTACTTCCAATGCGTAATTGACTTCAGTTATAGCTTATGTCTGCTGCTGTCGGTCGGCTACCAACTGGTACCCTTAATCTGTTACCATTATATTGTTTTCCTGCTTTCGCATTAAGCTCCGTTCTTATGGTGTAAAAAATAATTGAATTTTTATCATAGCCCCGCTCAAGTTATTAGTTTTCATCGCCTCTACGTTGGGCGTAAACAGCGTTTTAATAAAGTTAATCCTCTGGTAAAGAAGATTATGTGCAGAATAATCGAGAAGGCATATTTCGAAGACCATTTTATATTCATTTTTCAAAACAATTTCAATTTTAGGAAAACCTATTTCAATTTGCTATTACCTTCAAAATCTATTTTTACTACCAGGTGAAACATTTTCTTTTTTGTCCAAAAATGTATCGACGTGCAAAACGAAGATATCAATGACATACAATCCAAATAAAAGATATATTTTCCCACTCTTTATCAAAGCAGGTAATATGAACCTTTTAAATTACACAATCAACACAAAACATAATGAATTATGTATTAATAGAACATAACAAACATATTTTTGTGTGTACGCCTTTGATTTTTCCAATTCTTACCTTTATAAAGTAAAAATACTAAATTTTGCTCCTATCTAGTTATTTCTTTATGTTACTATCTAGGTTCATTTTCTTATATTAGCATTTGAGTACGCCGATTTTAAACTAAGCGGAAATGTATATCCACTATGGCGATCCGAAAATACTCTCATCATTTTAACATTTGACCGAAGTTCATTGGTATCGTTGGTGACTTCGTTATCTGTTGTATCTATTGGCCGAGTTGAGGAAATCATATCATATGTTGCTAAGTCTGGAACAGATGAACATCTTTCATTTGGATTTGTTGTTGTTGGTCGAACGTTTGTTTCGAATGTTCGACCAACAACAATTTTATCCATATTGTCGTTATTCTCGCTCAAATTTACTAAAGAAAAACCTTCGGCATCTTTATCAAGTGAAGGTGTTTCAACAACATTACGTGCTTCTAACTTTTCCAAATTGTCGTGATTTACTTTTCGGTTCACTACGGCTTCACAAATAACTTTCATTTTTTCGGGTGATATAATAGCTATTTGATTAGGTATTTTATTTTTAACTCTCTCTGTGTATTTTTCATTTACGTCAGTTCCATTTTCTGCATTAATTGGTGGTGTTTGACACAGGTTTATTTCTGAGTCACTTTCTTCACTGGGAGATCGTAACTTAAAAAATCTATTACTGTTCAGTTTTGGTAAGTAAAATGAACTTGGCTTTGGCCGTTCTCCTTCAACAACAGATTGACTTGAACTATTTGTTTTAACTACATATCTTCTACGTAGAAGTAGTAACAATAAAAATATAATTAAAATCAGTAACATAATAATTATTACAGACGGTATAACGATGTAATATACAGACACTTGTATACATTTCTCGTCCATCTTCTTGAATTATACCTGGAATCAAATTTTAAGTTATTATAATACAAATCTATTACTAATCGTTGCTTGTTAAACCAACAGATTCATTAGATCATATTTTCTATTACAAGCAATGTAACCAACCTCCAATATTGGTTGTTTTTGTATCAAATTGTTTTTATATTTAATATAGGTAAATTTACTAATTCCTTGTATGCTAATACTTATCATGTCTTCACTCTATTTATGCAAATGCACTCAGTTTTATAAAAGTCCTCAATTTTTTCCATTACTATTTCTTGTGCTTAGCATAAACATAATGTGTTTTTTGTGTGTCTTTATTTACTTAATGCTTTATTTGCGCACGAAATAAATACAGTACTATGCAATATTTGAAGTACGTATTGCATTGCATATGCTATATAAAACTACTATATATTAAGGACTACTATGTATCTATAGAATATTTTTGCTCTATCAGTAATTAGAGGACGCCAGCGGTTTTATTCCCGTGGGCATTTCAGGATAAAATGTATCCTATATGTATTCTGATATATAAGCTATATTATCGTAAAATTTCATCAAAATCAATTCAGTAGTTTTTCAATCAATTTAGTAGTGAAAGAGTAACAAACATCCATCCATACATATAAACTTTCGCCTTTATAATATTATTAAGGATGATGATAACTGCTATTATGAACACACGTGTAAGTAATTACTTAACCCTAACAATAAAAAACAAATAAATACAAAAAATTTTAACAAAAAAATAGAACCGACTCAAAACGCACTAAAAAGTAAAAAATAACTGTGTCATTTAGTTGCTTCAATTTACTTGTCTATGAAGTCGGTGCCAGCAAGTTTAAGGGACATTTATTTAACAAAGTAAAGCAGTTTGTGAGTTCTAGGTAATGTTCTCAAAGTAGAAACCTTGGCTGGCACCGACTCCTAGATATGCTTGATGCTATGAATTATCAAAATCGCACAACTCTGTAAAAAGTTATGCGTGGTCATACATAAAAAGAAAATATATATATACGTGATGAATTGAGAACCTCCTCCATTTTTTTCGTCGGTGAAAAAACAAATAAATACAAAAATGACACTCACCAAACTAGAGAGAGTTTTCTTTATGCGTTTTCAATACTATCGGACTTTTCTGATATGGCAAACAATACATTAATTATTCTTATATGTAAACAATTAAAACAACGAACATGTTCGTCTTACTTTACAAGCAAAACGACAATAACTCATCGGAGGTTTTATGTACGTCAATCATTACGGAGTGATAGGGCATTTAGTAACTATTAATATAATAACAGTTTTCCTTCCGTCGTTGCAATAATGGATTTAAACGAAACAAAACAAAAATCAATCATGAGGAAAACAAACAGTGTCAAAACTATGTGAAAGTATAGTTAGGTTTTAATTAATATTATATTGACTGTCTTGTTGGTCTAGCTTATATGGTTTCGATCACGAGGTCCTGGGTTTTATCACTGGGTTGGTTCACGGAATAATTCTGAGTTTTTCATTTATGTATGTCAGTACATTCCAAGCCCGGAGTTGACAAGTTGGTGGTGTTACACCATTTTTCCTCGGAGAGCACGTTAAGCCGTCGGTCCCGGTCACTGTTATTAAGATCTGATAGTGATCATTAATAAATGAAACATTATCACTCTAAGACCGCCAACAGCGCGGAGCTGCGTGGTGGGTTTACGATCCATATCTCCTCTCCTATAAGAAAGAAGGCCTGGCCCTGTAGTGGGCCGTTAATAAGAGAGAGAGGGATGTGCTCCGCCCTATGCTGCTAAATCGTGGAAAGAACTTCAAAATGTCAATTAATGTGTAATTAGTTAGCGCTTCAAAAACATTAAAACTGTTATTCAACCCTGTTAATCAAAATTGGCTTAATTATCAAACTTGTGTCAAGCGACAAATTGACATCCGGTAGAAACGGCTCCCATTTAGTCTGTAACGACCAAAACTCAGCTTAACGTCTTAAACTTTCCGATAAATTCGATTCTAATTATATTTAAAATCAGCCAAATAGTTTGTTTAACTAAATCGAAATTCAAATTCATTTATTAGGCATTGTTTACACGCACTTTTGAAGCGTTATATTAGACTATATGGACTGACTCTACCACTGGCTAGGCAGATTTGGAATCAATCTAAATATGTAGATTGGGATTGTTATTGCTATCACCACATCTCGGTTTTCTAAAACCAAATATCTGCTTAACATGTTTTTTAACAATTTGCTATTTGCCAGCGTAGTGATTCTTTTTTGCCGATGGATGAGGGTCTCAAGGTTCTAAAATGGTGGCGAAGATCCGGAAAGTGAAGTCTTGGTCAACTCCCAGCTATGGAGTCGCTGGATTTAGCTTGTTCAGGAGGTGTTAAAGTCTTTTATTCTCTACTAGTTATCCCTTAACTTCAATTATACCTGGTAAGTGATGATGCGATCTAACATGGAAGCAGGCTAATTTGTTAGTACTTTAATGACATCTACCTTTCGGTTTATACGTGAAATCATAATGAAACGCTAAATCGCTTGACAGTACGTCTTTGTCGGCAAGATGACAACTAGCTACAGCTCCTAGCCAGACCAAGAACAGTGAACAAATTATCAATCGGCCAGGACCTCCGTCTTATAAATCATCCGTGCTATGGAGGCTGTCAAGGTCCTACGTTCTGCAATTGAAGTCTATAGGCTAATGTGATAATCATCATTATCAGCCTCTTAACAGCCCACTACAGAGCCAGTCCTTCCTCCATGTAGGTGAGGGGATATGGAGGATAGAACCACCACACTGCTCCATTGCGGGTTGGCGAGTAATGTGATGACGATGATGATGGCAAATCTGGTTTTATAGTAAAAGTTTAGTACTATTAAATTAATAAACCTTATTAAGGTACCTGTAATTTAATAGGTTCACGTCAAAGTCACTCAAGGGAAGCATACTGAAGCTGTTTCATAGACATTAAGTAATTATAACTTACTACAGGTAGGTATCTAACTTGATCGTTTACTGTTGAAGGTGCGAGAAATTATTAAATAGCCCTGTCTGAGTTTCCAAAGCATTGTCTTCAAACTGTGTAGCTATCTGATAAGGAATTTTCAACTTTAATCTTTGTCAAGACCTTGCATTTTTAATAATGGGACTTTTGGAACAGCCTGCGTTTGTCACCATCTCAGCGGCTTATAGCGTTTCTAATGGACTTGTTTAAAGTTTTGATCTCCCGGCATTGTAGAGTATTATTTTGACGTGTCTGTCTGTGGCATCGAAATTTGCAATTCACGATGCGATTTTTTCATCTCACGTGATCTTAATTATGAATTAAATTATTTTGGGTTTAAAATTTTAAAATAAATGATATTGTCCTTGGGAAACTGTAGCAGATTGATACTACATATTAGCAGCACTACAAGTTGGCCCTTGACTGCTATCACACCAGGTGTTAAGTGATGATGCAATCTAAGATGGAAGCGGGCTAACTTGATAGGAGTAGTATGAAATCCACACCCCTTTCGGTTTCTACACGACATCGTACCGGAACGCTAAATCGCTTGGCGGTACGTCTTTGTCGGTAGGGTGGTAACTAGCCACAGCGAAAAGCCTCCCACCAGTCAGACCAAGACAAATTAGGAAAAATCTCAATCTGCCCCGCCGGGAATCGAACCCAGGACCTCCATCTTAAAAATCCACCGCGCATACCACTGCGCCACGGAGGTCGTCGTCGCCATATTATAAAAGGTCCCCTACCGCATCTGTCTGTCTTTCTGTTCGCAATAAACTCAAGACTATTAAACGTATGGACATGCGATTTAAACAATATTTAGAGTTATGCCTGGAGGAATGTTTTTCTATACTAATATTATAAAGAGATAAAGTTTTTAAGTTTGTATGTTTGTAAGTTTGTAAATAAAGATCTGTCGGGACTAATCTTCGGAACTAGTGATCCAATTAAAAAAATTCTTTCACCAGTAGAATGCTACGTTATCGGTGAGTGTTGTAGGCTATATTTTATATTTGTATTCTATATATCCGAGTTATCACAGTTTTTGTCGCGCAAGTCGGATCGCAAAAATCTGTTTAATCGGCTTTATGCGCGTACGCTGCCTTAACTATTGAGAATAATTGAAAGCAATGTATGGGGACATTAAATATCTTAAAAAGTTCTACAAAAAAGTATGGACAACATAATTATATCTTTCTTTTATATTTTAACAGATATATAACTTTTTGTGTTTTAAGAAATCATTTAATTCGTATGCTTACATTTACGTCATCATTTATACAACTAAAATTAAATCCTTATCAAAACAATTTATTTAGTAATCCCAAGGATATTATACAGATAAGATTTGCCTTAATTAGCTATATAGTTTCGGACATATTACAAAATTTCTAAAAAGTGTAACACTGTAATAAATCATTTAATTCATATGCTTAAGTTTACGTCATTATTTTTTCAACTAAACTTTATTCTTTATCAAAATAAATTATTTAATAATCTTAAGGATATTATTGAGATAAAATTTGTCTTTTACAGTATGTTAATTAGTTATATATTTTCGGAGATATTACAAAATTTCTAGAAAGTGCGAATATGCCGCTATGGCGTCTAAATTTAGTTGACCATTTTGGTACTGATATGCTTTCATGATCGAAACGTTAATACGGTGATGGATTTAGAATTCGATCTTTGTTTAAATATCTATATAGTACACAGAAGAGTTTGTTCGTTTGTTTAAACGGGCTAATCTCTAGATCTGCGTGTCGGATTTTAAAATTAATTTTGTTTATTCTGAAAGCTAGACTCAAGAGTGAAATTTACTATTTAATATCAATTTATACCCATCAGCTTGCCATAAATATATATTGTTAATGTTAATGTACTATTATATCGTACAATGTTTAAAAAATGTAGATCTATAGTACACGGGACGGGACGGGACGAAGGATATTGGTTGACGGGAAACTATAAAAAAATTAAATTGATAGGGAAAGCGGGGAATTAGCGCACTTTATATGAAAGTCTATTTTTTAAAATTAGGAGGTTATAGTATATAATTTAAGGTGTTGTATAAATTTACAGAAATACGACGATAAATGTTGGAAGATTTGCTAAAATTTGAACCACCAATTTGGCATGATTTTTGCTATTAGCTTACTAATACGAGTAGCTACTTATTCCTGCCTGTATCAAATGGTCTCGGCTTTTTGTTCTTTTTTAGTGTCGTTCGGTGTTATACAATTTATTATATAACTTTAGTCGCATGCAAAGTCGCGGGTGTCTGCAAGTATATAATAAAAATCTTCTAAACCTTATTAAATGCAAAATTATCATAAAAATATTATTACCTCCGATATTATCTCTCGGAATATTAAGAAGAAATGCGCTTATCTTTAAGCGTCGTAACAACGATTTTGAAACGAACGTAAAATCTTATTATATTCTGTACAAGCGCTTTGATAACTCAACTTAAATTCTACCCTCGAAACTTCTACTATCAACGATAAGGATATACATTTAGTTCAATTCAGTTCATTGATTTTATGACAATTAAAATAATATTAACTTGCAAAACTTTAGTTTCTTAATAGAATATGGGATGAATTTTATATTTTTAGCACCGGGTATAAAAAAGAAGTGTTATAACTTTGACCTTGTGTAGCTTTTAACCTATATCTGCGAATTCTTAGACGACTATACTGCCCCGTTGGTCCAGTGGTTAGCCTATCTGGCTTCGATCACGAGGTCCTGGGTTCGAATCTTGGGTCGGGTCACGGAATTATTTTTTGAGTTTTTCATTCTTCTATGAATTTCTCAATACATTCCAAGGCCGGAGTCGGGAAGTTGGTGGTGTCATACCCCCGTGTCTCGGAGAGCACGTTAAGCCGTCGGTTCCGGTCACTTTCATCAACATCTGATATCTGATAATAACATTATCACCCTAAGCCCGCTAACCCGAAATGGAGCAGCGTGGTGGGTCTACGGTCCATATCCCCTCTCCTATAAGGAGGAAGGCCTGGCCCTGTAGTGGGCCGTTCATAGGCTGATAATGATGATGATGATGATTTCTAACAAAAGCCGTTATGAATTTAGGTATTCTAGCTGAATTCATGACTGCTAGTCAAGTATAATTAAAAGCTTTTATGTAACTTGCATTGTAAGTATGTTTGTTGGGGTGGAATCTTTGAGCTCAATTTTGAAGTAGGAAGTTGGATGACAATGTTTGACGTCATTCTAAATCCAATATGGCGGTTCATAAAAGATGGTCGTCATAAAAGCTTGTCGCGCAATTTGTAAATAAACTAGTACTAATTCAATTATATAAATTGATCTGCTAATTTTATTATATTTTCAATTTCAATTTATAAAATACTGATAGGTAATTAAACCTCCAGACAAGCTTTTATGATCATATAAATTGTATATACCTAATGAGGTTATAAGTTGATGGTTAAAATTTTTAAGGAAAATTTTATTATCTTCTTTTGTAAATAAAAAAAATGTAAATAGAAAAAAAAACTTTTTTAAAAGAAGTTTTTATTTCAACTCTCTATTTAAATAAAAGCTTCTTTTAAAAAAGTTTTTTTTTCTATTTATATTTTGTGGTTATTGTCAGACAAATTCGCAGGCGTCTGATAATAACCGATGTATTAAAATGTCACACGATCATTTATGGCAACACAATCCGTAGACATTGTAAACTAAAGTCGTATAATTTTAATTTGGGCTATCAATATTACTGAAGTAAGGGCTTTTTAAGCGCACAGCGTATTGGATTAATGGAGGCATTCTCCAATTTTATTACACCTATAAAATTTTAATATCGAAATCGAATACAACGATACAAAAGTCAAATGGAGATCTATAATAACTTAATATACATTATTACATTTCGCACTTAAGTATATTATCCTTTTAATATTGTAAATGGTAGTGTTTGTATTCTTTAAAACATTGTTTTTACACCACAGTACGTAAGAATTATCAAGACAAATACAAAAGGCAAATATTATTTCAGTGATGATTGTTCTTCAAAGTGCACTAAAAATTAAAAAAAATTTAACCGACGCGAAACGCACTAAAAAGTAAAAAATAACTGCTTTAATTTACTTCAGCATATCTATGAAGTCGGTGCCAGCAGGTTTAAGGAACATTTATTTAACGTAGTAAAGCAGTTTGTGGGTTCTAGTTAATGTCCTTAAAGTAGAAATCTTGGCTGGCACCGACTCCTAGATATGCTTAAGTAAATTAAAGTAACTAAATGACACAGTTATTATTTACTTTTACTATACTGTCATAGTATATTATATGGCATTAGTAGCCAAAAAGCTACCGATACCGAGACAAAAACTGAAATCGCTGTAAGCGTGCCTCCAAAATTTGAAGAGTTCCTTCAATTTACCCCGTATATCATCATCAGATCCTAAAATGATGACAATGGAACCACCTTGGAAGTGTGCCCTTTCTAACAAAAAAAATAAATATCAAAATCGGACAACTCTGTAAAAAGTTATACGTGGTCATAAAAAAAAATACGTGTCGAATTGAGAACCTCCTCTGTTTTTTTTCATCGGTTAAAAATAATTATTTTTATTGAGAAATTTAAATTTACTTAAACATATTTTTGAAATCAACGCCAGTGCCAGTCGATGTGTGCCTATAAAATTTAAAGAGATCACTCGTATTTCCCAGGATTCCATCATCAGATTATGACCTAGTGATCATGGGACTAACTAGAAACTATACCCTTTTAAGCAAAAAAGAATTTTCCAAAAGGTTCAGCTGTCTTCGAGTAATCTGGAAACATAAAAAAGAATAAAAGAATCTGACGAATTAAGAACCTCCTCCTTTTGAAGTCGGCTTAAAAGCAATAATGTCATCATTCCACATTGTTGCGGCCTTGTGATAAATTTTAAGTCTATCGGAATATGTTAATAGTGTGAACAACGGCTTAACGTCATCGATAAATGCTTAACGTGTTCTCTGAAGCAAGAGATTGTAAGCCAATGAACTTCCCAACTCCGGGCTGCTATACCGAAAATTTGCAAAAATGACCAATGACTTAAGTTTGAGGTAGGTATATTAACTAAATAGCAGATTGACTTTTCAATTCTAAGTGCAGTCTTACTTAAAGCAGTTAGGTATGTCTATTCGGCCGCTATACAGCACTAGTTTTATAAACTCGAGCGAAATCGCAGACGAAGATTTCGATGCCATAAATAAAAAACGATTCTACTTACGATGTTACTATTTGAAGAATTACGCAATTACGCATTCCGCCAACGGCATTCCACTGTATTTATTTTCAATTAGGGCTGTCACTGTGAAGTATTACACACCGACTGCGATCACGTGTTGAACTATAGAGTCGTACGTACCTATTACGTATTTGTGAGGTATGTTAAAGTTTGTAAGTATATGAGTACCCATATATATCCGTATACCGTCATTCCCTGTCCTTCTCATGAACTGAACTAATCTGATAGTGATAGTTATAGATTTTAAACCCGCCAACCGGCAATGCACCAGCGCCATGGATCTAAGTTCTGAGTATAGAGGTCTCTTTTAAGGAGGGATGCTTGGTCCTTTTCGTGTATTTCATTTAATATTATTTTTTTTAACTTTAATTATACATAATTATATACTCTCGACGGCGCAGGGTGCGCGAAAAAACTTGATTAAATTTGTGTGCGCACTTCTTATGCAATTGTTATATTGTCTTATATTATTTAAACAAATAAATAAATTAATTAAATGTATCGTAGAGTAGTTTAACAATAGTCATGTAAATATAAATATATCAGCATCATCATCACTTGGTGCCATTTTCCGAACAAAGTTTGGCGGTCAATATGCGAAAAGCTTTTTTATTATCCACAATTCGCTTTAATTGTGGGTAATCGAAAGCGAGTGGACCGCTACTCTCTTACAAATATATAAAACACCATTAAAATTTTAACAAAGGAAAACCCATTCACTTGCTGCGGGGCTTGAAAACTCAAGCGAACGGCGGTCTGGGCTCGAGAGTGAGGAACCTCTTCACAATACGCACCATCTAAAAAATGACTGTCTTTTATATTCGTACCAACAATGAAGCGAGAACGTCTTGATATTTATTAACACTACATCGAATAACTATTTCATTTTTCTATAAGCTTGCCTCGTAAGTGCCACCCCTGTTATCAGTACGTAAAATTTCATTCACACATAAAATGTTTAAGAAATGGATATGGCGGAGATAGATGCGATTAACTTCTATCATATTTCACTTTTATGAGATAACTGTTGCTGTTTGCGAACGGGCGATTATAATAAAAACTTACGGCCGTATAATTTTTGATAAATCAATTTGTAACCATTAGGGTGATTTAAAATTATTGCGTTCACATAAAATGCTAATTTCTATTAGTACTTTATTGTTGTGAATGAAATATGCAAATTTTTAATACATTGGACTAATGGTACCTATACGAAAATAGCAGACGCACACGACTTAGTCCACATGTCAGCGTAGGATTTTTTTAATTCCATAGGTTGAATTTTAAGCAATCCGTTTTATCCTACTATGTTGTAGGCTTTTTATATTAACAGGAACATCGCGAATTGGTTCAGGACGTGCAAAGTCCTGCCAAGGAAGTCGAGAGCTAAATTTTGTTAAAGTTGTTCTCGTTCCATAGAAACAGGTTAAAAGTAGTTTTTGTATAACTTTCCTATGTATGTGTCAAAAAATTTTTTTCTTAAAAAATTAAAGCGGGAACCGGATGCCGCTTTCAGCGAAATTTCAGTCAGGTGATCCTTGATGGATTATAATAGAAATATACGGCATCGGTATGTCTTAGAACTATCTGATTCACGTTAGCGTTCAAACCAAAAACCGAATATTATGTTTCGACTTTTTTGTTTGAAAGCTTCGGCTGAACTGCTTAATAGCTACCGCATTTACGCCACATTCAACTAACACAAACACGAGCACACGAGTGTAAAGTTATTAGCACGTGTGCACCCGTGTTTGTGTTTGTTGAATGTGGTAGTATTTGACGTCGAACTACACTAGTGCCCGCAGGTGAACAGGTAGCTTTAACAACGGCTGTGTATCGTGTGCGTGCTGCATACCCAGCTGCACGCCGGACAGCTTGCCGAGCTGCACATCGTGTTAAAGCACCATAAAAATACATAGCTATACTAAAGCCAAACTCAATTGAGAATGCTTGTCAACAAACAAATTTAAAATGAAGGTAGCAAATGCAACACATTTTATGCCTGATAAATTTAAAATTATGTTTTGTTATTTTAAAAAATCTTAGTTAAAAGATATTGAATATATTAATTAGTTTTAAGCTTACTAATCTAATTTATTGTCATGAATTTGTCATTAAATAATTAATTTAAAAAAATAGGTGTAAAATTACTAGTGATTTCTACCTTCATTTTTATTTTGTTTGCGAGTTTTCGAGTTTAGCTTTAGTAT
Organism: Mycalesis mineus; assembly: GCA_034621355.1. Taxonomy (NCBI): domain Eukaryota; kingdom Metazoa; phylum Arthropoda; class Insecta; order Lepidoptera; family Nymphalidae; genus Mycalesis; species Mycalesis mineus. The sequence continues at coordinate 8,274,131 of CM067899.1, read as the reverse complement.
AAACAAACAGACTCATACACAAGCACCCAGATATTTTATACTTTTAACATCCATCTTCTTACGTCAAGGGTTAAGACTAATGTGTTTCTGTGTGTGCTATGTACTGTGGGGCAAGTGCGAGATTTTCACCGAGCGACTGCGTAAAAACTAACCACTCGATTATATAGAAAAAAAGCGTTCCCTCTCGCTATAACTAGATGGCGCTGCTTCAATTCCATATAAATTTGCGTTACGTTTTTACTCAGTCGGTCGGTAACAAACTCACACTAGGCACACTGAACATATCATAGTTATTAGCAAACAGATATTCGAGAATCCTGTATATTATTAGAAAAACTATCTATATCATCATAGTTCACTTAACAACAATAATTCACCATTTAACAATAACAGTACAAACATGAAAGACCCTTCTAATATTTAATGCGCTTAGAATGAAAATGTTATTTCCAGCGAGCGTAAAATTTATTTACTTCTTAGATAGCGATGCATTGTGCCTTATTTGCATGAATACTTATGAAAAATGGGATTCTGTTGTAGTATTTTTCAGAAACGAATGCCTACGGGTTGGAAGACACTATATTTATAAAATATATATTTCATACTTAAGCCTACGTTAGTCTGCGCTTAATTTAATCTATATTTTGCGTGACGATATTTTACGAGTGCTCCCCGGAAGTAGAAGGTGCCGTTTACATTTGCGAATGCTCATAAACTTTCGCATAAAACAACAGAAGAAGAAATAAACATGGTGTTTATTTAAAAGTCTACACACACCCAGCTAATCACCATAATGGTATTCCTAAAAGCGAACGTTTCTTCGTTTGTATGTGTGAGTTACTCCTTCACTCCGCAGCTTTTATGTCCCCGAATTCCATTGAAAATAGTAACTAAAAAAAGTACCTAATGTTATACTTTTACCATTATTCGAAGTATTTATATTATTAACACTGAAATTACATTTCTGTAAAATTAACAGATATTCCCATTTTTAACATCTTTGTTCTATCAAAAATACACGGAGTGAATCTATTTGAGTTTAGTTAGCATTATTTGAACTTCTACAAACTGATTGTTAACAATGAAAAGTTCAAAGAATTTGCCGGATTTCCATGTGTCAGTTTACATTTAGCTGTGAGGTGTGTTTTGGATTACTCATACAATAACTGGTCAAGTGCGGATATTATACAACGCACATTTGAGATCAATAGAATGAAGGCTAATGACCGAGTTCTGAAACACAGACAATAATTATTTAATAACCTTTCAATTAAATATATTACTGAGTACCTCATAAATACCAAATTCATATTTTCAATTATTTCTTAAATGTCGAAGTAGATCATCAGGCTTTATACATTGTTGGCCCTTTTTTGGTAGTGCTGTCCAACAAAAAAATGGAACCAACTACTTGCAACAACAGTTAAGATCTCTAACGACGTACCTACCAATTTGTTGTTAGCCGGCACTTTCAGAAAAGACCCAAAATGAATTATCTCCTTTCAGTGATACTGAAATTCAGAGAACAAATGGCTAGTGACTATGAGTGACGTTTTAGAATTCCAGCATAAGTTGCACAGTTTCCTTGTAGGCCATAATATTGGTAGTTTACTTGGTAATAGTAACTGCCTTGACTTTTTTTTTATCGACTACAAGTTGGCCCTTGACTGCTATCACACCTGATGAAGCGGGTGTTAGTTGAAGCTGGATTTTAAAATAATATTCTGATGTCTTCAAAATCGTTTTATTCTTTCATAATCTTTTATCTACCGCCGCATCGGAAAAGCAGTCCGTGACGAGAAAAGACGCGGCCAGAAAAACTCGACACTCGACACATGCCACTCTTTTAAATTAAATACAAAACCACTCAATTACAATAATTAATATTACACTAAAATATGCATACTTTGTAACAACCAAAAGAACAGTGCCATACACTGTTCGACTATTCTAACATGTCCATTTTTACATTTTATTTTACGGCTTGGAATCTAGTTCTTTTGAAATCATCTCACGGTCCACAGACACAAGCTTACGTTACCATAGACAATATCGTACAGTATTGTCTATGGTAACAAATTGTTATATTTTAAATGCTAACAGTCGGCCTTTCCTGACCAATTCTCACGTCCCGTGAGAAAAACTTCACAATTGTCAATAATGACTACAAACTATTAAAAATATCCAACAATTCTACTTTCCTTAAATAACAACAATAAATAATATCTTTTAAACTGCAAGTTACAATTTAGTCCTAACTACGGCTACTTATAGATAAAATACTTTTGAAATTATACAAATATCAATAAATCCAAAACGACACCAGCATTCTTGAATATATAGAATCATTTTGGGATACTTCGTACTAACTTAATAACACTGTAATAGTATAATGATCAAACAATTTAATCGCACGCCATAAAATAATTCTGCTATCTTTACAATATCAAACAGTTCTTAGTCAACAAACATTCTAAGTACCTACATAATCATTAAAAATTTCTGGAAAACCTATAACATCTAACAATATTTTTATTTTATCTGACATGTTCATTCAGTATTCTACAATATTCTTAATATCAAGTAATTATTTGAATTTATTAATCTTAATAACATCTACCTACATGTTATAAAATTATCATCAATGCAATATTATCTATAATAACAAGCAATTACTAAATAGACTGCATTGTCCTTAATTAATTCTGCAATATCATTTTTTTTATTAGTTTTACCTTAGATACACTGAAATATCATACAATGATTAATCTTTATGATAATTTGTGACATGTACAAAACATAAAATATGTTTATAATATCTCTATATTACAATATACATCGATGGTTTGTATATAAATCTAATTTCTCTAATAAATTATACTAATTAAAGTTTATGAATAGTAGAATTCAATAATTGACTTTTTGGAAATAAAGGATACATAATATCATAAATTGATTATGCACTATATGGATGTTACCTACACGTTTTGAAATGATCCAGCAATATTTCTAACTTCAAATAATTTCTTATTTTACTATATTTTTTTTTTAATATATAACTAGGAACAATTTTTTTTTATTTATAACGCTATTCTCAATTTAATTACAAAAATAATAATAATAAATAAAATATTTCAATTAACTGTTTATAAAATACTGAATTTGCATTTATTAGAATTATTGTAACAAACGTTTTAACCCTAGTGATAACTGTAACCAAATGATTCTGCAATATCTCAAATATAAAAAAATATCTTTGTCACACTGACATTTTATAAATTGATCTCTAATATCAAACTATTTAACCTTAGTGACGAATACATGTTACAAAATAATTCTGTAATATCTCAAATATCAAACAACTATCTTTGTGAGACTGACATTTTATAAACTGATTATACATTATCTCTAATATCAAGTATTTCAACTTTAGTGACGACTACATTTCACAAAATAATTCTGTAATATCTTAAATATCAAACAACTATCTTTGTGACACTGACATGTATAAGCTGATTTCATATTATACCTTACAAAAAATATTTTGACTCTAGTGACAACTACATGTTACAAAATAATTATGCAATATCTCTAATAACAAACAATTATCATTATGACACTGACTACTACTAATACTATAAACTGATTATGTATTATAGCTATGATCAAACATTTATTACATCTCTCTTATACTAAACTCTCTCTCTAAAAGTCTCTCTCTCTTTCTATGGCCAAGTGACCCCTTTATGTTCACACATCAGCCTCTACATTCACAACTACTTGGCCGAACAACCTCTAAAGGTTCACACAGCAGCCTAGTAGAGTGACCTCTCTATCCACAAAAATAGCCTCTACATTCACAACTACTTGGCCAAACAACCTCTTATGGTTCACACAGCAGCCTAGTAGAGTGACCTCTCTATTTACTACAATCTAGCCGAGTGACAACTTCATGTTCACAACAGCCTAGTTCTGTTCACAACGACCTGGTCGAGTGACCCCTTTACCTATAATAATTATGTTTGCAATAACTTTACTGTATTTCTAATCACAATAAGTTTACATTTGAAATTCCTTTCTCACTTATCTTTCAAGTAAACTATAAACAAAATTGTTTCAAAACTGCAAATATTAGTCTTATTAGAAATAATTTAAATACAGTTTGTAATTAAATATCATTTCATCTTATCAAAGCTTATAAACTCTAAACAGAAGGATAGTAATAAGACAAAGCACTAAACAAAATAACTATTCGGAATTGATTCACTACGTTTTTATTTTCAGTAGCTCGCCAAATAATAGACCTCTATCAATTTGTAATTAAATGTACCTATGTAATATTATAAGTCAGTCAAATATCCTTTCTCGATACACCTCGAACATTTGATTTACTGCTTCACAATTATCTGTTTGACTTCCGGTAAAACGTTACTTATATTTGGAGTACTAAATAATTAGTCGATTATTCATAACAATTTGATTATTTTTATATTATATATGCCATTGTAATATAAATATATGGCTAGTTTTACTGCTATTTGATAGTAAACCATTTTTTTATTTATCTTTATCTATCTTGATAATTTGATGTCTACTGATGAATAAATATATCCTTGCTAGGCAATATATGAATTCGACAGATGTAATTTCGACATAACATACTCGTATTGTGTGAAAGTTGTATCAATCTACAATTATCTGTTCATTTATTTACAGTGTCCAATTACGTAAAAGATTTACTATATTGTCTATTACTGATTTCCCTGAATAAAAGTATAATTATAAATAAATAAAAGTATAAGTATAAGTCAGTCAATAACAGCAATAACGCCTGGTGTAGTTAATAATCCCTTTTTTGTATTTACTATAATCATCGCTATTTCGTCAGCCTTGTTTTTCTAAACTCAATACTTCAAAATCAGTGAACACATTCCAACTTCGTACATTTAATACTTATATATATTTTTTTTCATTTATGTTATCATTACGATTAATAATAACTTTTATATTTGAACTTCATAAATAATAATATTATTGACAGAGGATTTATACGAAATTTCTATATTTAATAAACCTATTCCAATAAATAAGTCTTCTCATACCAGAATTCTAATTTTTATGTAAGAATATGTATTTTACTATCAATTTTAATTATAATACTTAATTTGAAGTGCATATATAATTAAAAGATTTGTTTTAATCTTTCTATTTAATGTCCTTTTCTAAGTAAAGTATTTCAAATGATTTTTGCTAACCTTCAATCCATACTAATCTACATTATAATAATTAATCGAATTTGTCCTTAAGTATTATTACTATGTTTTTGAACCTGATGAACTTAAGCGGTGGACATATTTTAAAATTATATTATTAATTCCTGATCTCACTTCGCTCACTGTTTCTATTTGATATACTAAAAAGAATTAATTTAGTTGCAACTTCTTGTTGTATTTGTAATTATTTTAATAAATATACTAAATTAGATTTCATCAACTAAATATCTCAATTATTAAACAACAATTGTCAATGCCAAAAATAAATTAAATGAAACTAATTGAATATAACAATTAATATTATTTAGCTATGTGATTAACCGTTATTACCAGTTTAACCAGATCAGATAATATTTTATTTTTTTTTTAAATTAAATTCTAACCTCGTCCATGTATCCAAACCCTCAACGTGTTGTTACCTGCCTGTCTAAACATGAACAATACTACAATAATAATGAATAGTATGACTTTAGTCACATAAAATTTTATTAAATACCTACCCCTCTACAGTGGTAAATTATAAGAACTCAAATGTTGTTACGGAGGCCATCGATATGACAAACATAATTAGATATTTGAAATAATATTTATTCTTGAACAGATTTAATTAAGTAATTAACAAGGCCATCCCTTTTTGCTCATCCATATGTCATAAATGTATTCCATTACTTTGTATTACACTGTGTTGATTTGGTGTGTATGTAAAGCGTTAAATAAATAAATAAATAATATTCAATTCTCTGTAAAACTGATGATAAAGATCACTGAAGAACTGAAGGCTCTCTTATTTCTTATGTCAAATCAACTAATCCTAAAAACTAAGTCATCACAGTCATCCTAAACCAGCCACTTAATTATAATAACCTAAACAGCTACATTTACATTACATGAAAAAATAGAAATTATTAATATCGAATCATAGCACATCTACTTGTATATTAACAAGAAAAATGCTTAACAAAATTATTATATTTATAAATTTCTCTTTCGTCTTTAAATTTAAATTTTCTTTCAATTTTATGTTTACCCGTCGATGTAAAAATGCCAAAACGTTGAGCATATTTAATATCAAGCTAAGAAAACATGTTGCTTTATTACTACTAATGGTTACACTGTGTGGTAGTAATCATTTCTCACTGAACATCATAAGTATTCAAATAGATCTTAAATAATAAATAAATGTTATGCTCGAAATCTTTGTTTCGGATCTAGAATTTTGGATATCTTTAATCTCAACTTTTTCTTTTTATTAACTTTAAGAAACTTTAGGATTTTATTTACTACTACAAGTTATGTACCAAAGTATTTGGCTCTAAAGTATGTTACCTAAAGTTTATTCATTTTCTTGAAAGAAATAAAAAATGTAAACAAAAGACCGGTGTATGAAAAAAGCGAACGACTATTATCTCTGTTTTTATCTCTTATAAACAAATATATTGTTAGATTTTCAAGAATGATTCATTTTCTGTCGTTTTAATGGCTCAATTGTAAGAACAGTATTTTATGTACTGGATACTACTTAAGTAGTTTCATATATATTATTTATTCATCGGATGAACCAAAATAAATCTATTAAATTTTTACTTTAGAAATTAACAAGTATGTACTGAAAGATATTTAATCTGGCAATTCTTTAGTTAACCAAGCTTGGTTTCGCTAGGACCAGTCTTTGGAAGCTCTCACAATTATACGCAAAATATCATTATTATTATCCTTCTTTACATAAACGTAAATTATCTGAGTCACCTATCAACGCTATTGAGATAGATTCCCATGGCAGCTGTATCTGATGACCACGATACTGCAGTTTACTGAAACGGTAAAAAAAAGAAGAGCATGTACCTATGTGTATTCTTAAAAACATTGCTTTCAGTTTTGAAATTATATTAAATTTTATTTCCAAAATAAAAGAAAAAATTGAATATAGTTGAAATGTATGAAATTATAATTTTACATCACCTTTTGGGCAATTAACGACGACGGCGGTTGTCGACCGTAAGCGGCTACAATACTCCATTTTCCAGTCATCGCTATTATGACAGCCATACTTGTCGGCCACGATATTATATTTTACTGAAACGATAAAAAAAGGCATGTACATATATTCTAAGCAACATCGTTTTCAATTTTGCAGTTAAATATACGTTTTTTTTTTCAAAACGAAAAATGAACATAAAATATGATCTAATTTCGAATGAGGGTATACGTATAATTCTTATAGTATGAAATGATAATTTTACATCACCTTTTCTAGGTTATTTCTTTCTCGGGCGTAGTCCACAAACGGGATGATTTAAGTTTTCTTCCCAGCATCCCTCTTCTGAACTGTTAGTTGAAGCTGGATTTTAAAATAATATTCTGATGTCTTCAAAATCGTTTTATTCTTTCATAATCTTTTATCTACCGCCGCATCGGAAAAGCAGTCCGTGACGAGAAAAGACGCGGCCAGAAAAACTCGACACATGCTCTTTTAAATTAAATACAAAACCACTCAATTACAATAATTAATATTACACTAAAATATGCATACTTTGTAACAACCAAAAGAACAGTGCCATACACTGTTCGACTATTCTAACATGTCCATTTTTACATTTTATTTTACGGCTTGGAATCTAGTTCTTTTGAAATCATCTCACGGTCCACAGACACAAGCTTACGTTACCATAGACAATATCGTACAGTATTGTCTATGGTAACAAATTGTTATATTTTAAATGCTAACACGGGCTACCTTGTTAGAATTAGGACAAAATAAACTCTCCTATCGGTTTCTACACGACATCGTACCGGAACGCTAAATTGCTTGGCGGTACGTCTTTGTCGGTAGGGTGGTAACTAGCTACGGCGAAAGCCTCCCACCAGCCAGACCAAGAAAATAGTAACTGCCTTATTAATATGATTTTGGTGGATTGAACTGTGTTTACTCTCATGTCTAAACGAAGTCTTGAGGCAGGACTATGAAATACAGAGATTATCCCTTTTCCAAAATATTCTCAGTGAAAATTATAGTTGGTGCTCTATTCTTGTGCCTCGTATAGTAAGTAATTAAGCCGTTGGAACATCGTTGTTGCTCCAAGTTCCATATCCCCTCTCCAATAAGGGGGGAGGCCTGTTGTCATTACTATGCTAAAAATGTTAATGAGTTTATAAAGTCTGCTGGTTAGAAAGCGGATCTCAAATTATGCAAAAGCGTTTGAAATGAAATAAAGTTGTGACCTACACCTATAAAACGCTTATAATAAAAGCGACCTATCACGCCATGTATACGTGAAATGCGTTTATACACATTTCATTATTTAAATAAGCTTGTATTTACTAGCTCTGTTAGGTTCAACTCAGATTGGAAGCCTAATAAACGCATAGAAGCATATTAAACGCTCCAATCCACGCTCCCGCAAAATCCCCAAAACGCTGCTGTAGTCGCATTAGAATCCTAAATTAATATTAACACGTTCGCTGTGCATGCCCCATCGTTGGGGCATGTTGGGTTACTCATCGTACGTGAATGCCCCACGGGTGGGGCATACTAGATGTGCACGTGGTTACTCACGCGCATTTCCATTTCCTACAAATACTTCTTCTTCTTCTTGTGCCATCTCCTCTACGGAGGTTGGCGATCATTAAGGCTATCTTTACTTTCGAGGCGGCAGCTCGGTACAAGGATCTTGTGCTCATCCCATACCAGTTGCGGAGATTTTTGAGCCAGGAGGTAGCTACGTCGTCTGCTAGGACTTCGGCTCCCTTGGATCTTGCCATGAATGATACGCTGCAAGATCCTATACTTTTCATGATTTTATGTGTCCCAGATACTGAAGTTTTCTACTTTTAATTTCAGTTATAACTTCCAGACTTTTGGACATTCTTTTTCGCACTCTGTCCGTCCATGATCTTTTGAGCATGCATCTATACACTTCTCAAACGCTTCTAAACGTTTGCACATGGCATCTGTGAGTGTGCACGCCTCCATATTCCATATAACAGTACAGGAAATACGAAACATCGCACTAGGCGCATCCTGGTCTTCAGTTTGAGAGTGCGGTTGCAGAGAAGATGTTTAAAAATGATGAAAAAACAAGTTACCGCTTTAACCTATTATATAAAAATGAATCACTGAATGTGTTGCTAGCCGCAAATCTCTAGAACAGCTGAAACGATTTCGTTAATTCTTTTTTTACGAATATAGTGATTTATCTACGAGGACAATTCTCACACAGGAAAAAATTTAAAAATTCTATCACAAACTCATCACGAGATCTCTGATTGAATTCATATAAAATTGGCATGGCACTAAGTATGAATTTCCCTATATTCCCATGGGTACGGGATCTACGCGATCGAAGCCGCGAGGTACAGCTAGTTAATTATAAAAGTCTTCTTCATCTCCTTCTTCTTTTTCCTCCGATTTCTCGCACTTAGATCACTGATACCTATGCGTCTTCATCAGACAGTCTCAATTCTTTCAAGACCTCTTAGACCGTCGTTAGCCAAGTGGCCAGAGGTCCCCATACCCCTCTAATCCGTGACAAATGAAAGACCAACCAAATATCTACTGATCTACGTATAACGACAACAACAACATTTTTTATTGAATATAAAAGTATGATGTGATAATCAGTCAGAAAAAAAAATAACAAATCAGATATACTATACAAAGTCGTATAATGACCCAATCTTAAAGGATAAGTTAATATTAAAGCCAAGGCAACATCAAAATGCGATTCTTTGCTTTCCTTTCTTTCTATTATTAATTAAAAGCTATTTTACTCCCAGCATTTCTTCTCCCTAAGTAGTTTTCCATTAGACCGATTCGTCTTTATTAGATCGGCTTTGTTATGTTTTATTATGCAAATTAAAGACTAAAAGATATTGCTTACATTGTAGAATATGATTTAGCGTAACTCTAAATAGTTATGTATTTTTGCATATTTTACAATACGAAAATTGTTTACATTGAAACTATCTATATGTGTAAGCTCCAAAATGGATGATAAACGGGTTTCCATGCGGTTTTCACAAAAAACATAAATTGTCCTGAGGAAGTTTTATAACCGACGAAAAAAACGGAGGAGGTTCTCAATTCGACACGTACATTTTTTTTTATACATATACGCATAACTTTATACAGAGTTTATCCGATTTTGATAATTCTTTTTTTATTAGAAAGGGCACACTTTCAAGATGGTCCCATAGTCATCATATTAGGATCTGATGGTGATATCCTGGGAAAATTTAAGGAACTCTTCAAATTTTATAGGCACACTTGCAGCGATTTCGGTTTTTGTGTAAGTATCGGTAGCTTTTTGGCTACAAGTGCCGTATAATATACTATAAGATTATAGTACAAGTAAGTTACGTGTCGATAAATCACTAAAAAGTAAGAAATAAATATTTTTAACAAAAAATAGAACCGACTCAAAACGCACTAAAAAGTAAAAAATATCTGTGTCATTTAGTTGCTAAAATTTACTTAAGCATATCTAGGAGTCTATTTTGTGTTAAAACTTTTTTAGTATATTTAATCCTTTTGAGATATAACAAAACAATGTATGTAAAGACTGTTCCTTTGTATTAGGGCTACAAAAAAGCCTGCAGTTGCATATATCTATTTTTTACTAAAGCATATCTATGAAGTCGGTACCAGCCACGTTTAAGGAACATTAATTTACGTAGTAAAGCAGTTCGTGGGTTCTAGGTAACGTCTTTAAAGTAGAAACCTTGGCTAGCGCCGACTTTTAGATATGCTTAAGTAACTTAAAGCAACTAAATGACACAGTTATTTTTTAGTTTTTAGTGCGTTTTGAGTCGGTTCTATTTTTTGTTAAAAATTTTTATTTCTTACTTTTTTGTGATTTATCGCCACGTAACGTACTCGTACTATACTGTCAAAGTATATTATACGCACTAGTAGCCAAAAACTACCGATACCGAGACAAAAACCGAAATCGCTGTAAGCGTGCCTCCAAAATTTGAAAAGTTCCTTCAATATCACCAGGATATCATCGTCAGATCGTAACATAATGGCAATGGGACCACCTTGGAAGTATACCCTTTCTAATAAAAAAAGAATTATCAAAATCGGACAACTCTGTAAAAAGTTATGCGTGGTCATACAGAAAAAAAAAATATATATGTCGGATACGGAAGCTGGTTTAACAACGAGACGCAAGTGTCCCGATAGATGGCGCTTCTACAGAGTCTAGTCTGACGTTCGTGTGGAGCAACTTCGAGCGAATGAGTGAAGTTGTACGAGTGAAGCTGAACGAACTGAACGATTGCGGTGAAGGCAATCGTCTACCAGCAGGAATAAACCTACTTCACTCAAGAGTGTGCCTCCATGCGAACAACTTAGCTAGGAACTGTAATAACGCCTCGTTGTTTGAGTATGTGTGTGTAAAAGTAATAAAAGTGATTGTCTTTTGCTCGTAGCCCACGTTACGCCCACGACACGTATTCAGGTGATGACTTACTTTCTGATAGACCGCTGCCGTCCCCGACATATATATATATATATATATATATATACGTGTCGAATTGTTAACCTCCTCCGTTTTTTTTCGTCGCTCAAAAAAGGGTACCGTACAATTTTTATTTGTACTCTTTTTGTTAGTTCAATAATTTAAAATCATTTCTTACAATGATAATCTAGTGCGTTCCAAAAATGACGACAATACGGCTGTGAACTGTGTGTGTTAGCTTTTATTTTCAAGTGCCCAGTAATCTTAGTATTTTCTGAAATATGTATCTAAGATTATGTTTACTTTCGAAATACATAACCTTATTTCTATAGCCATATAAACAGCCTAGTCTACTTTAGAAATCGGTTAAAATGAAATGATAAAGTAGTGCGTTACGAAAATGACGAGAATGGATCGAGCTGACAACTGTGTTTACCGGCTTTTATGTTCAAGTGCCCAGTAATTGATTACTGGCTCATACAGGATGGTGTTACGTAATTATATCTACTCGACTACATGTCTAGATACGGCACGTTTTTTTTTAACCGACGAAAAAAACGGAGGAGGTTCTAAATTCGACACGTATATATATATTTTTTTATATGTATGACCACGCATAACTTTTTACAGAATTGTCCGATTTTGATAATTCTTCTTTTATTAGAAAGGGCATACATCCAAGGTGGTCCCATTGTCATCATGTTAGGATCTGATGATGACATCCTGGGGAAATTGAAGGAACTCTTCAAATTTTGGAGGCACGCTTACAGCGATTTCGGTTTTTGTTTCGGTATCGGTAGCTTTTTGGCTACTAGTGCTGTATAATATACTATGACTGTATAGTACGAATACGTTACGTGACGATAAATCACTAAAAAGTAAAAAATAACTGTGTCATTTAGTTGCTTTAATTTACTTAAGCATATCTAGGAGTCAGTGCCAGCCAAGGTTTCTACTTTAAGAACGTTACCCAGACGTTACCCACAAAGTGATTTACTACGTAAAAAAAATGTTCCTTAAACTTGGCAGGCACCGACTTCATAGATATACTGAAGTAAATTAAAGCAACTAAATGACACAGTTATTTTTTACTTTTTAGTGTGTTTTGAGTCAGTTCTATTTTTTGTTAAAAATTTTTTTTATTGAAGTCTCGATTCTGTCGTTATCGATTGTACGACACCTTTCTACTCTGACATATCACAACTATATATAAAAATACATAAACATATACATACACACATATATACAAATAAACCCACATACATACATATAAACACACTATAATACATGTAGGTACATAAATCTACGTAGGTATTTATTTGTTTTCCTTTATTTTTTCTTATTTTCTTTATAGGCTACCACATAGATAAGTGTTAAGACTGCCTTTGCAAGCTACTGATAGAAGTTCCAATTGCATGTTTTTTAAATGTGTTTTAAACCCCAACGTAAATTATCACCCTAAGCCCGCCAACCCGCACTGGAGCAGCGGGGTGGGTCTACGCTCCATATCCCCTCTCCTACTGGGAGGGAGGCCTGGCTCTGTAGTGGGCCGTTAATAGGCTGATAATGATTATGATGATTCTAGTTAAGGTGTTTGTATGGTTTGTCGAAATATTTTATTATAGCTTCTGTATATTCTGCATGAAATATTTTATATAAATATCAAAATTTCACAAAGAATATGCAGCTATAAAATGTAACTGACAAGGCATGTAAACGTCACACTCGTAAAATGATGAATCTCGGAGTAAACATAAAATATATTGAATGGAAATATTTTTTGTATAAACAAGTACAATGCCGAATTTAGCCTAACTTTTCACCTATTACGTTGTTTATTATTATTGTGGTAAAATTCTTGTTTTGAATAATACTCAAGAACAAAATTTATTTTAATCAGATGGAAATAGTGATTTAAAAATTATTTAAATCAGAAATATCTATAACGCTATCAGTAAAAATTCTAAATGCACGGACAATCAAGCGTTTTAGGCAAGCTATCTGTTACAGTAAAATCTGTACCAGGTTTTGTTTCAAACTTCGTCTTAATTACAATCCCGTGAAACAAAATGTAATACAATATTTATTCATTGTAAATCAACGGAACCGATAAATTTCCCAATTATTGGGGATCGCGATGGAGCGAGAAAATAAAAAAGCTACTATCTTTATTTACATAACATTATTTATTTCTTGTCGTTGAATCAGTGGCAATGGATTTAGCATAATTTTATTTCTTGAGGATTCCAATTTCATCGTTAAAAATATCTATTCTAATATTTACTGCCTTTGTCCATTGTAAGGAATTTCAAGTCATGAGTATTATTGATTTATTTTTAAGCTTTTATCGCGGGCCTTGAGCGTGGAGACCGAATCGAGAAATTCCGTAACGAAAAAACCTAACACCCCTGAATATCAAAAGCATAGTTTCGGGTCCAACGTCATTGGTAACGTGGTCTAGCGGTAAAGCGCTCTATGTACCCGGATTGCCAGAGAGACGCGGGTTCGAATCTCGTCTGTTCCGAAATTTTTTTTTTTCAAAAAGTCATTTTTTTTTAATTAATGACTTTTTGCAATATCACGCTTAAAATAAAATTGCAGAACCGAAGGGATTCGAACCCGCGTCTCTCTGGCAATCCGGGCACATAGAGCGCCTTACCGCTCGGCCACGGTCTCGATGACGTCGGTAGGTAAACATAAGTTGATAAAAAGTGCTATGCAATAGCTTTACCGCGGCAGTCTCCGAGTGCCACACGTCTTTTTGTTTAAACTTTATGACTTAATTAATTAATAGACTGTCTCGTTGGACTAGTAGCTAATCTGTTTGTCTTCACCTGGGTTTGAATCCTGGGTTGGGTCGAGAAATGGTTCTGAGTTTTCTTTCGTTTAAGACATTTTTATTGAAATCCGGTCCTGGAGTCGGAAATTTGGTAGTGTTACGAGTACACTCCTTGCCTCGGAAAGCACGTTAAACTCCATCACTATCATCAACACCTGATAGTAACCGTTAATAAAATAACCACTATCACCCAAAGCCCACCACTCCGCATTAAAGCTGCGTGGTGGTTCTAAGCTCCACCTTCCACACATACATAAGTAAACTTTTCATTAGGTATAAGTTAGCCCTTGACTAGCCACACCAATGGAAGCGGGTTAACTAATGTTTTAGGAATAGGAGCAAATTCACACCCGTTCAGTTTCTACAGAATATCGTACCGTAACGCTAAATCGCTTTGCGGTACGTCTTTATCGGCCCTGCCGAGAGTCGAACCTAGGACGTACGTCTTGTAAATCCATGTAAATATTGTAAATTGGGATTTATCTAGTTAAATATCACAACACTTAATAATAAATCAAAAGTGTTGACATTTAACTAGACTAAATCTGAGACTAGAGAAATAATGAAATTAGTATCGCGGAATGTTTGGGTAACCATTCATATATAGTAATAGTAGAATAGTAGAGCTTTTTTGTTACCGAGGTCTACTAAAGTACAACTTACTGTGATGCTTATTTGTGCCGTCAACCGTTCACACTAAATAAATACTTTAGATTCGAATTTATCAGTAGCTCCTGATAGATCAATCAACCTCTTGTACTTTAACTAATATAGATATACTCGTAGATGACATAAATTATTATTACACATATGTACCAGACAAATTCATTTTACGTTTATCTGCTGTCGATATGTGGGTTAAGATCGAGTTTATGACTAACTTTATTGCGTCATAAATACTAGTCCTTGGGTTCGGGCGTTTTACGCTGTTTGTACAAGCACAGTAAGGCTGCCATCTCGACACAGATTCGCGAAGATGCATTGCAAAGATTTTATCTTCTTCAGAAAAGGTAACATGTTTAACAGATAAAGCGCTTGCTTGCACCCAAGTATACTGTTTATGACCAGATAACTAGATAAATAAATATCTAGGTCGCGTTATTTTGTAAAGGGAAAAAAGAAGAAAAAAAAAAGAAAACGTTTCGCTTTTTCGGTGCATCGGGGTGAAACTTACTGCCATTTAAGAAACACCAAACGTGTCTTTTACCTCTTAAGTGAACATCAGAGATACCGGTAACTGAGAGGCCAATTTGTCATTTTTATCGCTGGGTCATTTACGCAACTCTCCCGTGTAGACATTTTAGGACCTGAGAGACCTCCCACGTGGGGCTTGCTAATCGAGACGAGGAATACTGACTGAAACCAAGCACGAGGACGAAGCTTTGTCTTCAGCCTGCATGACTACCTTTTACAGATTTACAAGCTACAGAAATGAACCTAGAAAGGAAGGGAATATATAACACTTGTATCCTTTCCAACCTTATTGCCCACGGTAAAGATATGAGAAATTTTTGTTAGATTAGGAACAATTCTAGGTAAATAAATAAAGGCACTTTTCCACGAAGACCAGTTATTAATATTGTTGAAATAATTCGACTTTTATGACGAGATGTAATGACAATCTCTCATTATGATAAAACAGAAACTATTTTACTAACTCTCCGTTTCAGTAGCGTGATAGCGTTACAATACAGAAGATATTTTTATCTACGAAATACCTAAGTGTTTTATATTTCATACTGATTGGTAGGTTAGTTCAGGTTAGGTAAGATTAGGTTAGGTTAGTATTGGTAGGAGGTTTGACGACCTCCGTGGCGCAGTGGTATGCGCGATGGATTTATAAGACGGAGGTCCTGGGTTCGATTCCCGGTGGGGCAGATTGAGATTTTTCTTAATTTGTCTTGGTCTGGCTGGTGGGAGACTTTCGCCGTGGCTAGTTACCACCCTAACTACAAAGACGTACTGCCAAGCGTATTTAGCGTTCCGCTACGATTTCGTGTAGAAACCGACAGGGGTGTCGATTTCTATTCGATTCCAACCTACTCCTAACAAGTTAGCTCACTTCCATCTTAGATTGCATCATCACTTAACATCAGGTGTGATAGCAGTCAAGGGCCATCTTGTAGTCGACAAAAAAAAGGTATTAATCCTTACCTACTAATATTATAAGGCGAAAATGTGTGTGGATGTTTGTCACTCTTTTACGCAAATACTACTGAATGGATTTTGCAAAAACTTAAAAAAAAAGACGTGTGGCACTCGGAGACTGCCGCGGTAAAGCTATTGCATAGCATTTTTTATCAACTTATGTTTACCTACCGACGTCATCGGGACCGTGGCCTAGCGGTAAGGCGCTCTAAGTGCCCGGATTGCCAGAGAGACACGGGTTCGAATCCCATCGGTTCCGCAATTCCCGCGGGCACTTAGAGCGCCTTACCGCTAAGCTACGTTCCCCGATGACGTCGTTGCCGAAATTGTGCTTTTGATATTATGTTTTTGATACTCAGGGGTGTTAGATTTTTTCGTTACGGAATTTCTGTATTCGGTCTCCACGCTCAAGGCCCGCGATAGAAGCTATGCAATAGCTTAATAATATATCTTTCATATCAGAATAACACGTAGGCCACATTTTATTACGAAATTCTCACGAGAACGAAAACTACTTACTACTACTGACACTAGCGGGTGAAATCGCGGGCATCCTCTAGTTTAATACACTAAAGGACGGCAAACATCCAAACATCCATACTTAAAATTTTCGCCGTTATTGGTAAGGAAATGTCAAAATAAATCTGTCTATCGGTTAGCTATTCTCGGGTAAGCTGCTGAATAAATTTAAAGTTATAAACATGGACTTGGTTTTTGATTGGTATGTTAGATCGCACTAATCGCTAAAACATATTAAGCAGTTATGTATTTGACACATCATTAAGGAAATTATAGGCTATTAAAAACTTTCATGAGTTTATCGTAGTATTTTTGTAAACGCTCCCGTTACTTCGAATTGCAAAATATCCCGAAGATTAAAGTAATTAACGTTAAAGTATTCGGTTATTGTTCGAGAATACCCAAACGCCATTTACTTCCCGGTCACGTAATGACAATAATTTAAACCTGACGCCCGTCATAACAAACACTTAATAGGAAAATATTAGCATTATTATGCATCAAAGTATCTATTATCTATTAGCCACCATAATATAATTTTATTAGCCATCAATCCTAATCGTTCCTATAATATATTCATTCAATTTTATAGTTTAATAAAAGAATCGTTAAGGGGTTACTCAGGAAATATATTACTAGTGATGTAATATATTTCCTGAGTAACCCCTTACCCCTTAGCTGACCCTGCAAACGTTGTTTTGCATTAAAAATTTTAAAAAAAATTCGATGAAAATTAAATAATAGCCGATTCTCAGACCTGCCGAATACGCATACAAAAATTGGTAAAAATCGGTAAAGCCGTTTCGGAGGAGTACGGTTACTAACATTGTGACAGGGAAATTTTATATATTAGATAACAACTACAGTATGTCAATTCTTGAAAACATTACATTTCGCCTCAATCTAGTCGATCATCCCACCTTCAGATCAACTGTCAGTTCACTATGGCAAAATGTCATTGGAGAATATCGATTTCTGTTACAACCATTTTGCAACAGTCGTACATCGGCTTCAAAACTGACGTTTATTTCAAGAATCAACATACAGGTTTATTTGTAAATCTATTAGTTACACCAAAATAATTGTTAAGGGTCTATCAAGAAAGAAGTTATGTAATTTTACATATTTTGCGTTTTTGAACTTATAAGAATGAGAAAGTGTTAACAGTCTCTAAAGGCTTTCTTTTTCTGTCGTAGGATACCTAATAAAAATTAAATTGTTTTAGTTATCTCAATATTCTAGGTTCAGATCGGGTTCCGTGGTTTGCTTCGAACATGTATAGTTACCTACTAAGCTAAGCAGCGATTAAGAAAGAGAAGCGATTGCTGAGTAGGTACAACCAATCAGACAGTTTAAAATTCAAAACAGTTTTTACGATACCGGTACCTTAATAGATTTACGAGACTAGACAATAACCTTGCCTAATCTTATATCACCTTGAAAACTCAATATAGACGATGGATCTATTTAAACTGGCTCGTAAATATTTGCACCGTTGGACGTACTTATATGTCCTGAATAATTAAATTTAATGAATAAAATATTTAGGAGTAACTATAATATAAATAAATGACAAAAAAACCTTTAATTTTTGACGGTCTCTGTGGCGCATCGATATGCATGTAAGGGTTAGAAGACGGATTTCGGGCTTTCCCAGCTGGGCTACTTCAAATTTTAAAAATTGTTCCAGTTTTGGCTAGTGGAAGGTTCCGAGATAGTTAACACTCTGCAAGCAAAGACTTATCACCAAGTGATTTAGCGTTCCGGTGCATATCGAGTAGAGATCGAAACCGAGTGTAGATTTCATCTTACTCCTAACAAATTAGCCCGCCTCTATCTTAGACTGCATCATCACTTATGTGATTGCAGTCAAGGGATAACTTGAAGTTAATGAAAAAATACTCGTATCAACTTGGAAGAACTTTTTAAAAAAATTAAATTTGATCCACTTCCTGGTTTCCGATTGAATTGACATTTTGCACCCATATTATGTATATCGGATAAACGTAGCCATAGGACGTGCACTATAAAACGTTATAACTCCATCGAGAATGGGCTCTTTTAATTCGTCTTGATGAGTACTGTGGTTCTAAATAATGTTGCGAAATAAAAGCTTTAAAATGATTTTTTTATAATGCATGTATGGACTAAGAGCCCATCCTAATCATATTATTTTAAACACGATCCATTGTCGTTTGTTATGTTCATTTTGTTAAACAAATTGCGATACAGCGCACCATTAGCCGACCAGCTAATGGTGTTCATTAATCCTTTAGCCACTGAATGCATTTGTCATGATAACAATTTATAACGCTAATGTCTGCAGTGTAGCGAGCGGTGTCTTTTATTAATTGGTTTAAACGCCAACACCATTACTTTATACGCTGGGCTCTTAGACAATATAATTACTTTATACTCCAATTGCTGTAAGAAAGTGCGGGTGACAGTTGTCAGTATGACGTTGACGTCAGTGACTAGGGATGTGACGCTTAGAAATTCATGTTTATCGCTGACGATACTCGCAGCATAAATCTAGGTCTTTTTAATGTTGTAAAAAAATTAGCTTAAAAGGCAAATTATTATTTGATCGTTATTTATGAGGAGACTTTGTTATCGCGGTTATAGTAATGCATAGTTTCTAGGGATTAAACTTTTATTGACTATAGTCTCTGCGATAATTTTTTTAACAACTACAAGTTGGCAATTGACTGCTATCACACCTGATGTGTGATGCAGTCTAAGATGGATGCGGGCTAACTTGTTAGGTGTAGAATGAAACAACATCGTACCGGAACACTAAATCGCTTGGCGGTACGTCTTTGTCGGTAGGGTGGTAACTAGCCACGACGATAGCCTTCCTCCAGCCAGACCAAGACAAATTAAGAAAATCTCAATCTGCCCCGCTTTACCATTTGGTACAGGTTAATAAATCTCAAACCAATCCAATCGCAACAGCGAGTTGATGAACTGGAAAACGGAGTAGATATAAAAATGTTAAAGTTGGAGCTTATTGCCTTAGTCCGGCGTTAAAAGGCACCAACTCCTACCTATGCTCTAGAAGAGATGACAATAGGTCTGACGTCGGTCGGTCCTTAGATATAATATTATTGGGCCCAAATAACATGTATGCTTTTAATTTCAATTCCTATTTTGAAGCTTTATAAAATCAGCATTTATAACATCAGCGTTGCGAACGCAGCATTACCTATGAAATAATTGATTATTTGATTGAATGGTTTGATTGATTGAATTTAAATACTTTTTTCCATATTCCCATTTAATTTTCAGTCACGCCGCAAAAATTAATACCTACTTCACCGCCATTAACGGCAAATAACATGTTGGCACTGTTACAAGAGGCCATCAACAAAGATTAACCTGAAGGCTGGTCGAAGGTCGTGAATAAAACAAAAAGGGATATTATGACTGATTGGGATCGTGACGTCCATATTAACAACATAATTAATTCATCTATACATATAAATAAAATTGCAGTGTCTGTTTGTGCATATATGCATACCGTACATACACCAAAATAACATTTTTTTTTCAATTATTGTCTGTCTGTCTGTTTATTTGTTCTGGCTAATCTCTGAAACTACATCAGTCATCAGTCGGATTATAAAAAAACCTTTTGTATATGATAGCTCGACTCATAAGGGGTGACAAAAGGTAATTTGTATCCAGATATTACCACGGGACCAGGAACTACGCGGGTGAAATACCGGGAGACCGCTAGTTGTTAATAATATTCGTCATAGATTCAGATGATGAATTTAGTGACAACTCAAATGTTCCTAATTCTGATATAAGTTAGGACGAATAAAATATATTTCTTCTTTACAACCTTTTGAGTAAACTTTCCCTGATGTTCTGCTGTTGTATAAAATTATAGACTTTTCAAAAATAAAAATCGTACTACAATATACGTTTATTGGAACGAAGTTCCTTATCGCGCGTTGTAAAAGGGGGCTAGACGGAAAAAATTCGTACGAAAAGTTGTCACACTTTTTGATCAAAGGATCTTGCCGCCGCCTTTGATGTGTGTGCGCGTGAGCGGCGGGGGGCGCCCGCGCTGTATGCTGTCTCGCGCTCTCGTGGCGCCCTCTGGCGTTTCGGTGTACAACAACAAATATTATAATTACTTAAAAAAAATAAAATTTTATTACAATTCCTTCACTAATTAATCGAAAGGAACTTCGTTCCATCCGGGTGTCCCTTGACACCTCTCAACTTTTTATTAAAAAAAATATCGACTATTCATCGTAGAAGTACGTCCCATCACTAGACACGTCTATGGCGTTACGTTATACGTTACAACACTTTGCTTAATTTTTCTTTCAATCTGATTTTATTTGTAGACTAGAACATTCTGGCTGGGTTTAACGGTTTTAAATTTAAGTTACTACAGCTATTAACGATTTAATATATTAAGAATTTGGAACAGCTGAAATACTAAGTCATAATTTGTAAATCGCTTCAACTTTCAAGAGTGAAACGGAAAGTTAATGACATATGTCACAGGCACCATGTTAGAGCGCAGGCACTATAGTTGAGTTCTTTCAAGAAATATTAACTGTGAGCCTTCCCAGAGCATCTAGAGAAGATAAAGATAAATAAGTTAAAATTATTTAAGTGACACTTATTGGAGGGTACAGTTAAAAAAACCGGTATCGAAATCAAGTGTGCCTGTAAAGTTTGAAATGTTACTTAGAATTTCCCAGGATGCCGTCATCAGATCCTAACATAGTGACTATGGGATCGTTTGGAAGTATTTTATATAAAAATATTGTCTAAAATCTGACTACTACTTTCTGCAAAGTTATGCCTTATACTTTAAAAAAATATATACGCCTCGAATTAAGAGCCTCCCCAGCTTAATATGCTACCCGTTAAGTTTCGCTACTTTCACAGACTGTTTAAACAAGAGAGTGAAAATATTGCATGAATATATAAAAATATAAGTTATAACTCTCCGGTGCGGGGTCGCCATTCTAAGGTCATTCAGAGTCATGTTTACCCCCCACGTCCATGAGATCTTTGTACTCGAGGTGATTCTCTAAATGTATCATTTTATTACTCACAAGAAGAGCTGATGGACGTTGTAAGCTCAAGTTGCTTTTTTTTTTTATTGACTACAAGTTGGCCCTTGACTGCTATCACACCTGATATTAAGTGATGATGCAGTCTAAGATGGAAGCGGGCTAACTTGTTAGGAGTGGGACGAAAATCCACACCTCTTTCGGTTTCTACCCGACATCGTGCCGGAACGCTAAATCGCTTGGCGATACGTCTTTGTCGGTAGGGTGGTAACTAGCCACGGCGAAAGCCTCCCACCAGCCAGACCAAGACAAATTAAGAAAAATCTCAATCTGCCCCGCCGGGAATCGAACCCGGGACCTCCGTCTTATAAATCCACCGCGCATACCACTGCGCCACGGAGGTCGTCAAATTGCTTAAATGATGACCCCGCACTGTAAAGCCCAGTGTTTATCGATCCCGATTAGGTTGATCGATGCATTCAAGCGGAGCACAGCGTCTCTAGCTGACGGAAAAAGCTTGGAAGCAGCTTACTAGCGGCCTATTTCCAGCAGTTCACTCCATTTGCTGATAAACATAATGATGATAATTTATTTAACTACCCGAAAATTTTCAGAAGACATTATATCCTTTTATGAATAAAAAATAAAATAAAAATATTTTTATTTATTTTATATATAATCTACATTACTTACGCACTTCTTTATATTGGCCATATTCCAGACTCAGCTTCGTTTTCTCACATTGGTTCATGCATCAATTTATTTTAACATTTACTAGTTTTAACGATGTTTATCATAGTTTATGAATTATACACGTTATTGCAAATATTTTCAGTAGAAGCGTCTAACTTTTTGAAAAGAAACTTTTAAAGCAAATAATAAAGAATGAAAATAATTTTCTTACTATTGAAAAAGTTTATTTTAAAGATCGTAAAACGGTACATTTCTTTAATCCAAAGGAATATGCTTTTCAGGGACTGTAGAGATTTCAATCTCGCTCCAGTCAAAGAATTTAATAAAACCCCGTTACGGAGGCGTCAGCCGGCAGGTATCGAACGATATTAGCCATTAACTATTTTACGGGAAGTCAAACGTCATAAATAAACCACTCTAGCGGTCTCCCGACAAAGTTACTTATGGCGTATAATAACAAATATATTTCTTAACTATTTATTATTATTAGTTTTATGTTATTCCTTTTACTTAAGGCGACAGAGGCGTCAACCGGCAGGTCATCGAACAATATTAGCCATTAACTATTTTAGGGCAAATCAGACGTTATAATACGTATTACACACAGTGATATGGTTATAACTGAATGTCGTTGGTTTACTAGTTAGTCTAAGTGGCTTTTGAGGCGACAGTTTGAATCCTGCATCGTGGTACATTTCCTTTATTTGCTGGTGGTTTTGACATCCGTGCCTCGAAGGGTACGTTAAGTCTTCGGTCCCAGCCACTATCCTCAATATCTGATAGTGATAGTTAATAAATCGAAAATGGCGGGTCTGTTCTCTATGTTGTTCTCTCTTAATAGGCTAATTACTTATAGATATATTAGATAGATTTCATTATCAACAGTAGGATTTTCATCTCTATCTAAAGTAAGGTGTTAGAGTCACTGTATAAAATAATCATTACAGAATAGCGCCAAAACTATTTAATATAAACGCGAGCTTAAAGTTCACAATCTAGTCGAATCACCATAAAAATAATCCATAATTATAGACTGCGGTATCAGTAGTGCTATTCTGTAACGATAATAGTATAACTATAGTTGTACAATTATCGTTACAGAATAGCACTACTGATATTCATTTGCCGTTAATAGTCGATGTGCAGTTGTTTTTCGCTCCGTTTGCTTACAAATAGTGTATCCTCACTGTCAGCTGTAATGAATGAGCTTCGTTATTCAATGCAAAATCTCTCTCGATTTGTTTGATCACCAATACATTTAAAACTTTAAATTGAGCGGAGTAAGAATCATTTTTCTTTGCAGGCAGTATTTACTATGAAGAGAACTGCATGCAGAGATAAAGGTATTAATGTGCGAGGTAAATTACCTTTTGATACCTCAATTAAAGCCATCTAGTTGTAGATCGTCATCATCATTATCTGCTTACTTTAATGGCTCACTGTACACGAACAGGCGTTCCTTCTCATTGGCGAAGCTATATGGAGCTTTAAAACATAATATATGTACAGCCACTATGTTGCTCTAATGCGAATACTGGCAGTCCTTTACGATGCCTGTTTACATCCGACAATTGGTGATACACTATTCAAATTCAAATTTCAAATTCAAATTCATTTATTGCGAAATAAATGAATTTGAATCTACATATAAGATCTCCATGTACTCAAAGTACATGGAGATCTTATATAAATATTATAGGTTCTTCGAAATTCCGCCTTACAGCTGCAAGCTGTCCTTAAATCACTGAAAAAAAAAATTCTGGTAATAGCTCTGTCATTCCAAAACAATTTACGATTCTAACGATGCCTTTACGTCAATAAACATTCTGTCACCTTATATACACATGTCAATAAAAATAAGAACGAATTATTAATTTTAATTATGTCAGTATACAAAAATAATATTAGTCAATCAATGTACAAAAAATATAATTATATATAACGTGTGCTTAATGTCAGAATATTAGATTGTGTCATCCAAGTACTCTTTAACGGTGTAGTACGATTTGTCTATTAAAAGTTTCTTTAACTTTTTCTTAAAATTTATCATGTTAGAACTTTTTATATTATATGTCAATTTATTGTAAATGATAATTGAAAAACAAAAGATGTTTTTCTGGAATCTTGCCGTTTTTGCTGAAAAAAAAAATTTAACCGATACGTAATCGATCATTAACCCGACTTCCAAAAAGGAGGATGTTCTCGATTCGACTGTATATAATTTTGTATCTATGTTACGCGATTACTCGAAGGTTGGACCGATTTGGAAAATTCTTTTTGTTTGAAGGGTATACTGTCAAGGTAACCCCATAACCATCATGCCTGGATCTAATTGTGGGATCCTAAGAAAGATGAGGGATACGCTTTTAATTTTAAAGGTACACTTGCAGCGATTTCGGTGTTTTTTATAGTGACTCGTGCATTTTTATAAATTTTTTTTTTTATCGACTACAAGTTGGCCCTTGACTGCTATCACACCTGATGTTAAGTGTTGATGCAGTCTAAGATGGAAGCGGGCTAACTTGTTAGGAGTAGGACGAAAATCCACACCCCTTTCGGTTTCTACACGACATCGTACCGGAACGCTAAATTGCTTGGCGACCTTTGTCGGTAGGGTGGTAACTACCCACGGCGAAAGCCTCCCACCAGCCAGACCAAGACAAATTGAGAAAAATCTCAATCTGCCCCGCCGAGAATCGAACCCAGGACCTCCGTCTTATAAATCCACCGCGCATACCACTGCGCCACGGTGGTCGTCAAAACTGTCCGTCGTCGTTTACTGAGAATTTTAAAAAAATGTTAAGCTTATTTTACAGCCTGACCTCCCAAAACCTCGTGTTCTGAAGATACTGGTCGAACCAACAAGGTAACATTAAATTCATGGAGTTATTATGTTTGCTGTTATCTATTCACAACGCTAAGCGAAGGCCATGACGTTGTAATATGGAGCATTGAAAAGCCAGCTTGCTTCGAGACAAGGGTCAAACACGTTGAGGCTTTGAGGTACAGTAATTAATCTTTGAGCTATTTTACATAATATCATAAGTACCTAGGTACTACCTTTATCCTTACTAATATTATAAAGGGGAAAGTTTGTATGGATGTATGGATGTTTGTTACTTTTTCACGCAAAAACTACTGAATGGATTTTGATGAAACTTCACAATAATATAGGTTACATATCAGAATAACACATAGGCTACATTTTATACCGAAATTCCCACGGGAACGAGAACTACGCGAGTGAAACCGCGGGCGTCATCTAGTAACTATATAATTAGTGATGAACAGATATGTAACAAATTTAAAATAGATAGTGCAAAATATATATAATAGTCTTATAGGCCTTATATGTTCACATATCGTAGAGAAAGAGACATACGTAAGTAGTAATTGTGATAATTGGCAGAGTGGTAACACATTGATTAGAACGTGGACCAATTATTAAGAAAATATCAATCAACATTGAACACAGTACCTCCGGCTTATGAATATGTTAAATGCACCGCGCGTTTTACGGTGCAACGGCGGCTGTCAAAACATACAAGAATGTTCCCTTACCTGCTACACTCGTGTCATTTCCTAAATGATCTACCCATGTAACTCAGTAGAGGAACCCATCCAACTTACATAGGATAGCTAGTCCCACGTGTCAACAATCAAGCTAATTTACGAAACAGGTGGCGGTGTCATCCGATAGCCAATTACACAATTTTTATAATATGGTCTAGCAAAATATGACCTATATTAAACAGAATCGCTGTTTGGATTGCTCATAGAACGTTTGACTCTATCATCATCATCATCATCAGCCTATTAACGGCCCACTACAGGGCCAGGCCTCCCTCCGTATATGAGTAGGAGAGGGGATATGGAGTGTACACCCACCACATTGCTCCAATGCGGGTTGGCGGGCTTAAGGTAATAAAAGTTCTAATGTTTCGTTTATTAACGATCACTATCAGATGTTGATAATAGTGACCGGGACCGACGGCTTAACGTGCTCTTCGAAGCATGGGGGTGTACCACCACCACCACCAACTTACAGACTCCGAGCTTGGAATGTACTGAACATTTCATAAAAGAATGAAAAAGCTCAGAAACATTCCGTGACCCGACCCAGGAATCGAACCCAGGACCTCGTGATCGAAGCCACATAGGCTAACCACTAGACCAACAAGGCAGTCTATATAACTATGTATATATCGCCAATCAATTCGTACCACGTGTCAACAATCAAGCCGAACTACAAGCAACTCGTAGCGGAGTCGTTCAACGGCCAATCACGCGATATTTACAAACAATCTATAAAAACATCTCAAACAGAATCGCTGTTAGCATAGTTCATAGATAAATGTTTGTATTCGTGGGAGTGATACATGGCAACAGAGAAACAACTGTTTATTTACACTTATTGTTTAATATGTTACATATATTTTAAGATTCTGACTCCTTCTTACTGTACTTAGCCTATGTGGCTCCGTATCATGAAGTCCATGAGTGATACATGGTAACAGAGAAACAACTGTTTATTTACACTTATTGTTTAATATGTTACATATATTTTAAGACTCTGACTCCTTACAGTACTTAGCCTATGTGCCTCCGTATCATGAAGTCCATGAGTGATACATGGCAACAGAGAAACAACTATTTATTTACACTTATTGTTTAATATGTTACATATATTTTAAAACTGACTCCTTCTTACAGTACTTAGCCTATGTGCCTCCGTATCATGAAGTCCATGAATAATACATGGTAACATAGAAATAACTGTTTATTTACACTTATTGTTTAATATGTTACATATATTTTAAGACTCTGACTCTTTACAGTACTTAGCCTATGTGCCTCCGTATCATGAAGTCCGTGAGTGATACATGGCAACAGAGAAACAACTGTTTATATACACTTATTGTTTAATGTGTTACATATATTTTAAAACTCTGACTCTTTACAGTACTTAGCCTATGTGCCTCCGTATCATGAAGTCCATGAGTGATACATGGCAACAGAGAAACAACTGTTTATTTACACTTATTGTTTAATATGTTACATATATTTCAAGATTGACTCTTTCTTACAGTACTTAGCCTATGTGACTCCGTATCATGAAGTCCATGAGTGATACATGGTAACAGAGAAACAACTGTTTATTTACACTTATTGTTTAATATGATACATATATTTTAAGACTCTGACTCCTTCTTACATTACTGTGTGGCTCCGTATCATGAATTCCATGAATGATACATGGTAACAGAGAAACAACTGTTTATTAACACTTATTGTTTAATATGTAACATATATTTTTAGACTCTGACTCCTTCTTACATTACTTAACCTATGTGGCTTCGTATCATGAACTCCATGAATGATACATGGTAACAGAGAAACAACTGTTTATTTACACTTATTGTTTAATATGTTACATATATTTTTAGACTCTGACTCCTTCGTTCAATACTTAGCCTATGTGGCTCCGTATCATGAAGTCCATGAGTGATACATGGTACCTAACAGAGAAACAAATGTTTATTTACACTTATTCTTTAATATGTTACATATATTTTAAGACTTTGACTCCTTCTTACAGTACTTAGCCCATGTGACTGCGTATCACGAAGTCCTGAATCGGTCTGTGACAAATTGAACTTATTTCTGCGAATCTCTCAAAGAGATTTTATTTGTCTTAACTCGTGATCTTCTCTCTTTTTATCGGAATTGGAAAATTGGTTGTACTTTCAATCCGACCAGCCCCAATCTCCAGTAAACAATTAGAACAAGTTTAAAAGGTACTCAATGTAGGTAATACTGAATAGGCAAATAGATATATTATGTACCAAAGACTCGCAACTTTCAAGTGGCAATTCTAACCCTCTAGTTTATTTATAAAACTTAAAAACATCCCTTTTGGATCACTCTCCATTCATGAAAATGGCATTTAAACCCGTAAATTAAGTAAAAAGATCCAAGTGTACAGACAGCGGGAAGCGATGTTTTATACTATGTTAAGATTAAGATAACGGGAACCTAATAAACTAAAAAGCCCAAACAAACTGTTTGTAGCTTAAATTATTAAATTTTCAAAGAAATTAAGGTGTAATGGCTCATTTTCATCTATAGGTACAAGGTACCTATAGGTAAGGTAGGTCAAGTTGTGTTCCATTTCAGCTTTACCCACTTACTGAATTTTCTAACCTAAAATTTCTTATTTTTTAAGACTTGTACACAGTTGTGGAGTACACTGAAAGTCTTTGTAAAATGAACTGCCTTCACTTATAAAGTTTCCTTCACTAACTTTTGCTATCCACACATTCTATATCTTCTTTGACTTCTTCTTCTTTGACAGTCTTCTGATTTATTTTTTTTTATATTTATTTATTAAGGAAAACCAACTGCTGATACATTATTTCTAGTCCATTGCATACATATATATATATCGAGCTTTAGTTAATGCTCAGCTTACAACAGGTCTTCACAACATGCATAATAAATTTATCGATATTTAAATCTATGATAATTGCATAGATTTGTAAGACGGAGGTCCTGGGTTGATTGAGATTTTCGTAATAAGGTATTTGACTTAAAATTTCCTATTACTTTATTATAAACAAGGACAGAAATAATATAGTACACTCAAAGTAAAATCAAAATCCGACGAATATATGAAAATTAGCCGTTACCTAAAACCTTCTGACCGTTTCCGCAAAACGAGTTTGTGCTGAGCTTCTATGGTGTTACAGAGGTGTGACGTCATGTGTCAGTAATTTCGTCTCTTTCTAATCAGAAATATTTTAAATGCTTTTAATATGCTATCAAACACATTGGTCCAGGTCTGGTGGGAGGTGGGTGGTCATGGCTAGTTAATAGCATGCCGACATAGACGTACCGCCAAGCGATTTAGCTTTCCGGTAAAATGCGCCAATCTTTCCTACCCTTACCTAATGATAGAACTAAAAATGCATCGCCTTCCGAGTTTGAACAATCTATACTGGCAGTCACTAAGTCCACCGGGCAAAAGTCGACTGTATGGTCTTTACAACATTTTTTTCACTCTGAGGCAGCTACTATGGCGAGTTATTTTCGTTAATTAATCGACGGGAAGCGCTAATTCTTTATGGCCATTTAAATTTATGCTTTCGGAGAGGACGCCCATTGGAACCCATGCTGCTAGGTCAGGGTTTATTGCGTTTTACTTTTTTTTTACAGCTTATAAATTACGAACTGTAATTGCACGAAACTAGAGCACAGATCATATTTTCATTATTATGGATTATTATTTTTATGACTATGGCGCATGTCGCTGTCTATAGATTGCGCGGTCGATTTGTAGACGGTCGTCCTGTGTTTGATTTCCGGCTCGGTCAACTGAGATCTTAATTGATCCAGGACTAGCTGGTGGACATTCGGCCGTGGCTAGTTACCACCCTTCAAGACTAAGACGTACCGTCAAGCGATTTAGCGTTTCGATACGATGTCGTGTAGGTACAAACCAAAAGGATTTCATCCTACTTCTAACAAATGAACCCACTTCCATCTTGGATTGCATCATCAATTACCATCAGGTGTGATTACAACTTAGAATGAGTAAAAAAATATTTCAGAATTTCTCAAAAGACAAAAAAGCTCAATATTTCATAGTCCGTCTCAGAATACTCGAATTCAGGCGCAGGTGTTCCGAAGCAACAAAAGCTAACTACAAGATTAATAACGGCTGTTAGTTAGATCTAGTAGTATCTAGTATGATTTTAAGGAGAGCAAAATCTCAAGTAAAGCATACGACGATAAAAATAAAATTATCTGTCACTTGCGAACTTGCGAAGCGGGTCGTAAATTTTGCTTCAACGAATCTGTCTCTCAGGATCATCCTTTAAAAGGTTTTGTTTCAAGTGCTCATCTTTCCTATTCAGAGTTCGCAGCTTGAAATGAAATATTCTATGAAGTGTTCCTTTTTGTTTAACGTAAGTATTTTAAAATTTCATTCAAATAAATAAATATACTTCAAGTAGGTGTTTACGTCAAATTTATTTTTTATTAATGTTTCTCCGTCTGTTTGTTCCAGCCAAACTCTGTAATTAATAGTTGGATTATAAATATTTATTATTGCATTACTGTTTTGAAAGTGATGTCTGGTGACATGGGCTCTAATTGCGAAGGCAACGAGAACTACACGGGTGAAACCGCGGGCGTTCGCTAGTAATATATGAGACAAAATTAATTCTTACCAAGAAACCGTTGCTTCCATTCAGGAAGCTCTTGTGTAACTTAGTCTTAAGGTATTCACAATCCCCATATAAAGTTATCTGATCATCCTACAAATTCAAAATATAGGTTATTAGTTTAGTATTATGAGACCACATTGGGTTCACGGACTTAGAGGAAATTTTGTTGTGAGCCCACGTTCGAGCTCACTGGGCTGTGAACGTGTTATGGCCTACACAGTCTAGCTCCTGTAGTAAACGCCTTTGTAAATTGAACTCGACACCTACACACTGAATCATTTTCCACAATTTTCGCCACATTTTGTGTGCCAAAAATTTCGACGACAAAATGAAATTGTCGTCGCGATACTATGATAGAGTTGAGACGTCAAAAAATGTGCATGCATTTTATAGTTACATATTTAGCGGAACATAAAAGGTCTATAGTTAAAAACATAATTATGGTTTTATTTTAAAATCTATTTACTACACTTCTTTTTTTATTCAAAGTTTCATTTGTTTTACTTAAAATTAGAAAAACGGTGATTAATATCGCTTATTTCCTCCACGTGCTCTTATTAAAGTTTTTATCCGTCTAGGCATACTGAGAATGATGTTATCGATGGTCTCCTGGGATAGTCTCCGCCATTCCTCAACTACGGCGATTCGCAGTTCACCCACGTTGGCAGGAGCTGGAATTCGGGACTTAGCTTTTCTTTTTAGCAAGTCCCAAACGTGCTCTATTGTGTTCATATCCGGTGATCTCGCCGGCCACTCCATAACAGTGATATTCATATCATTTAATGACATAATATAGTTAATTTAATGAATATTAACTAAAGGCGGTTGGGGGCTAAATAGAGAGCTATATTTATTCGCTGCTATTGGGAGACGGTATGTCGTTTTTTCTACCAATTTAGGTCTACAGAACACGTTGACTCAATAACGGAAAAGTAATAACACTAATATTTAAGATAAAATTATTTCCTACCAAGAAACTGTCGCTTACTCTCAAGTCGCTCTTATTGTGTTAGGCTTAAACTCAAACTCAACGTAGCTTTAGTAAACTAGTTTGTAAATTGAGCGCTACACCCACTTCTGGATCATTTTTCACAGATTGCATATTCTTCGAACTCAGTCACATTTTCGATGTCAAAAATTGCTGCCACAAAATGGTACGAGTATCTTTACAGTTAGAAAAAGTTGAAAGGTTTTTTTAATCGACTACAAGTTAGCCCTTGACTGCTTATCACACCTGTGATGATGCAATCTAAAGTGGAAGCGGGCTAATTTGTTAGGAGTAGGATGAAATCCACACCCCTTTCGGTTTCTACAAGACATCGTACCGGAACGCTAAATCGCTTGGCGTTACGTCTTTGTCGGTAGCGTGGTAACTAGCCACGGCGAAAGCCTCCCACCAGCCAGACCAAGACAAATTAAGAAAAATCTCAATCTGCCCCGCCAGGAATCGAACTCAGGACTTCCGTCTTATAAATCCACCGCGTATACCATTGCGCCACGGAGGTCGTCAAAAGAGGTCGGAAAATGGCTTCATATTTTTTAAATTTAATAAATGCTAGTGAAATCGCAATTGTCACTCACTCTTTTGCGAAGCGAGGAAAGAGAAAGCGATATTTATTCGCCGCTATTGAGAATTGACGTCAGCCTAGACGAGATTAGTATGGCTCTCGAACACCTAAAGAACAACAAGGCGCCAGGTGATGACGGAATCACAGCAGAACTCCTGAAAGCGGGTGGTAAACCGATACTTGAAGTCCTTCAGCGATTGTTCAATTCCGTCATTCACGAGGGCAAGACGCCTCAGGCGTGGCACAGGAGCGTGGTTGTTCTGTTCTTCAAAAAGGGTGACAATACCTTGCTGAAGAATTACAGACCAATCTCGCTGCTGAGTCATGTCTACAAGTTGTTCTCCAGAGTCATCACGAATCGTCTCGCTCGTAGGTTTGATGACTTCCAGCCTCCCGAACAAGCCGGTTTCCGACAAGGCTTTAGTACCATAGACCACATCCATACGCTGCGGCAGGTTATACAAAAGACAGAAGAGTATAACCGGCCACTTTGCT
The DNA here is from genome assembly GCA_034621355.1 of Mycalesis mineus. NCBI lineage: Eukaryota > Metazoa > Arthropoda > Insecta > Lepidoptera > Nymphalidae > Mycalesis > Mycalesis mineus. The sequence continues at coordinate 8,240,868 of CM067899.1, read as the reverse complement.
TGGCGTTTGTGGACTATGAGAAAGCCTTTGATTCGGTGGAAACCTGGGCTGTGTTAAGGTCATTGCAGAGGTGCCGAATCGACTACCGGTACATCCAAGCGTTGCAGTGCCTGTACGAAAACGCCACCATGTCGGTCTGTATACAGGATGAGACTACGAGGCCAATCCAATAGCAGCGAGGAGTGCGACAGGGAGATGTTATCTCCCCGAAGCTATTTACCGCCGCATTGGAAGACGTCTCTAAGCTCTTGGACTGGAACGGACTTGGCATCAACATCAATGGCGAGTACCTCACTCAACTGCGGTTTGCCGACGATGTAGTGATAATGGCAGAATCTCTAGATGACCTTAATAATATGCTCAATGACCTCAGCAGAGTTTCTCAACAGGTGGGCCTTAAAATGAACATGGGCAAGACAAAGATCATGTGTAATGCTTATGTTTCGCTCCACCCAGTTATTGTTGAAAATTCTGCACTCGAAATTGTAGACGAGTATATATACCTAGGGCATATGGTCCAGTTAGGTAGGTCCAATTTCGAGAAAGGGGTGAACCGCCGAATCCAACTCGGTTGGGCAGCGTTCGGGAAACTGCGTGACATCTTTTCGTCCAAAATTCCTCAGTGCCTGAAGACGAAGGTCTTCGAACAGTGCGTGTTGCCAGTGATGACATACGGATCCGAGACTTGGTCGCTAACTGCGGGCTTCATAAAAAGGCTCAGAGTCACTCAGCGGGCGATGGAAAGAGCAATGCTCGGAGTATCTCTGCGTGATCGAATCAGAAATGAGGAGATCCGCAGAAGAACCAAATTAACCGACATAGCTCAGCGAGTGACTGAAGTGGCAATGGGCGGGGCACGTAGTTCGAACAGCTGATGGACGTTGGGGGCCGAAGGTGCTAGAATGGCGACCCCGCACCGGAAAGCGCAGTGTTGGTCGACCCCCCACCAGGTGGACTGACGACATCAAACGGGTCGCAGGGAGCCGCTGGGCACATGCGGCTCAGGATCGTTGTGTTTGGAAGTCCCAAAAAATATGCCTATGTCCAACAGTGGACGTCCATTGGCTGATAATGATGATGATGATGATGATGATTGAGAGTTAATGTTTTTTCTACATGATATATCTCTTCGAGTGAATATTAATGAATAAATAACAATACTACTAGTTTAGATAAAATTATTTCTTACCACGGAACTGTCGCTTGCTTTTAAGTAGCTAACTTAGTCTTAAAACTTTTTTTTTTTTTTTTTTTTTTTTTCGTGGGGAAATCCTCATGGATACCCTCTCGCCAAGTTGGGGGAGCGAGAGGGTTATGTCGGACTCTTACCGACTAAAACCCCACGGTGTTCCTACACGCCGCCTGATAAACTGAGCTACGGGAACGAATGCACTCTACCGTAATTCAGTCAGCGATGCCCAATGTAGCTGGCTCGTCACTGTTTTATATAATGCCTTAAAGGCGCACTGGAAACACTATGTGCGCCTTCCAGCTCGAGGACGTATCTCCTAAAGGCGATAGATTCCCCGTATCTATCGCCCGGAGCACCTTGTCAAGGAGGCAGGCGGCGGTCTTCGGCGAGTCGCCTGCGCCCAGCTCTTCTGCGGCGGATCGGATCACAATGTACGTCGGTCTCTCTTATTCGCTCCGCTGCCTCTTTTTGAGTCATTACAGTTGTGCAGAATGAAACAACTGCTTCCCAAGCCCTCTCGCTATTTAACATAGCTCTGACTACTGTCGATAGAGTTAAGTCTCGACCCACTGCTGCTCTGAGTATCTCTCGTGGCTCATTCCAACTAGCGCATTCGGCCAGAGTATGTTCTGCTGTGTCTGAAGTGCCACCGCACTCATGGCATGCCTCAGTCAGTTCTCTGCCTGCCACCCTCCACAGATATCTTCCGAAGCAACCATGCCCCGTAAGTATCTGCGTAAGGTGGAAGGTGACAGTCCCATGCCTTCTATGAACCCATTGCTGGAGCATGGGCCGAACCGCTTCTATGGTGCGAAAACCTGCACTAGGTAACTCAAGCCTCTCCCGCCATTGGCGGAGGAGTTCGGCTTGGGCTAAGCGTCGCCACGCAGCGATCCTGTCCAAGGAAGGGTATTCCCCTTGTAAACGGGCATACACCCTTCGCTGGTGCATGGATGCCATTACCTCCGCGTCTAGGTCCCAAGGAGGAGTGCCGGCTAAGACGCAAGCTACCTCGCAAGAGATAGTACGGTACGCCCTTACTACTCTGGCTGCCATGACGCGCTGCGGTCTTCGCAGCAGCATCCGATTACGGGCGGTCAGAGAGTATACCCAAATAGGTGCTCCATATAAGGCCATCGATCGTACCACTCCGGTGTAAAGGCGGCGACAACCCGTACTAGGCCCCCCGATGTTAGGAAGAAGTCTGCTCAGCGCCCCAGCGGCACCCATCAACTTTGAAGCTAAATTTTTAAAATGTTCCTCGAATCTCCAACGGCTATCAAGGACGAGACCCAAGTATTTCATAGTAGACTTGATAGCTATGGAAACTCCTCCAACTACGAGATCTGAACCAACTGGTGGTGCTCTTCTTGGCCCATGAAAGCACAAGGCCTCAGATTTATTAAGGGCCACCTCCAATCCCAGACGCCTGATCCGAGCTACAACCTGAGCTACAGCAGCGGTCGCCAACACTTGTGCCTCTCTAAATGTGGTGCCACGAGCAGTAACAAGAGTATCATCTGCGTAACATATTACGTGAACACCCTGCAAATTGGTACCTCGTAACACCCAGTCATATCCGATGTTCCACAGAAGCGGTCCGAGAATCGATCCCTGTGGAACACCGCACGACATCTCCCTGCGCCTTGATTCATGAGTAGTCGGGTAACACACTGCTCTATCAGATAGGTAGGCGTCTACAATACGCCGTAAGTAACCTGGCATCGCATGGAACCTTAGCGCTTCTCTGATACAACTCCACGGTAAGGTGTTAAAAGCATTGGCGATGTCAAGAGACACAGCCAAGATTACGCCTCCTTCTGAAACTGCGTTTTCAGCCAGTTCTCTCACCCGAGCGATGGCGTCGATGGTGGACCTGCCCCGACGAAATCCAAACTGATTCACGCTAAGGTCCGGCCCCACTTCTTCTAAATGTCTGACAAGGCGAGCTGCAATCACACGCTCGAAAAGCTTGCTCACCTCGTTTAACAAGACTATCGGTCTATACGCTGACGGCGAGTCAACGGGGCGTCCTTCTTTTCGTAATAAGACCAATTTTCCCGTCTTCCAGGTGCACGGAAACTGGCTCTGTTCCAGACATGCGCTAAAGAGCGCTCTTACGAAAGGCGCCAAGGGACCTAAAGCGTGGACCCATGCCTTGCCGGGTATACCATCTGGACCTGGGGCAGTATTTTTGCTCGAAGCCGGCGCACTGCTGCTTCTAGCTCGCCTTCAGTGACCGCCGGAGCAGATGTGTTGTCTTCATTTGTGGATAATGCCATTTGCGGTGGTTCTATATCAGCTCTGTTTGGGAACAATGTTTCCACTACAGTGTCCAGCTGTTGAGGACAAAGACTTACAGTCAATGGAGGCGCCCTAGGGCGGAGCTTGCGTCTTACCATTTTGTAGGGCCTACCCCATGGGTCCGAGTTGAGGCCTTCCAGCATTTCCTTCTTCGACAGCTCTTTAGCTGTTTGAATAGCCGCATGAAGCGATTTAATGTTCTCCCGGTATAGTGCGTAGAGTCGTTCTTCCTCTATTCGATCCCGGGTTCGTCTTCGTCGATACCGAGTATACCTACGTCTGGCAGCTACGCAGGACCTGCGTATCTGCGCTATCTCCTGTGACCACCAGTACACAGCATTTCTCGGCGGAAGAGAGCCAACCCGTGGCATGGCCGCGTTGCAAACTTGCAACATTGCGAGACTAATCTGCTCAGCTTCCTCTTCTACTGAACGTAGGTTTCCGGGTGTCAACTGCCAAGCCTGTACTATTGCTGCTTCTAGTAAGACGTCACGGTCAAGACGTTTAATTGACCACCGAGGGCCATCTCTCGGTAGAGCACGATTCAGACTTCTAATTGAGGTCTGGAGGGAGGAGACCTCAAATCTTATGTAACGATGATCTGAAAGTGTTTCCTCGTCTTCCAGAACCTTCCATTCCCGGACATACTGCGCCAGATAAGTGTTGGCAAACGAAACGTCCACAATGGAGCCGCCTTGTTGTCTTACGCATGTATGTGCCGTTCCTCGATTAAGTACCTCCAGGCCTAACAATATCGCCCATTCTTCGAGCACTTCACCACGCGCATCAGTCGCCGGAGATCCCCATGCCAATGATTTAGCATTAAAATCTCCGGCGACGAGCAAACGTGCCGAACGATTACTACGTATTGTTGCTGCGACCTCAAGTAGAAACTGTTCGAACTCGGCCAGGGTCCGATTAGGCGAAAAGTATGCCCCAACCACTAAAACGTCTCCCACAAGTGCCGAAACATATCCTCGGCCTTTTACTACTCTCTCAAATGGCGCAGAGCCTGCAGAGGGCCGGGTAATAATGGCAACTAAGCCATCCCGATCGCCCACCCAATCATCGCCCGAAGGGACGAAATACGGCTCAGCAACTACCGCCACATGTATCGACCACTCCGCCATACTCTGGAACAAAAGATCCTGAGCTCTGGCGCAGTGGTTGATATTCGCCTGGAGAAATTTGAGAGCCATATGATTATCCAACTGACATCGGTATTTCTCCGGCCCGATCTTCAGCGCTTGCCGACGGGCGAGAAGACTGCGAGGAGACCCGGGGGCCATCGTCAGCCTTTCTTCTGCTCTTTTTATTTGCTCCACAATGCTGATTGCACGTGTTGCTGCCCCAACGATGATCAGCGGGTTTACCAGCATCGGCACACACGTTGCAATGCGGTGCGGCAGTACACCCTCTTGCCTTGTGGCCAGTTTGACCGCAGCAGTAGCAAGTGTCGCTACGGTCAACCATTGTGGAGCATTGTGCCTTAACGTGTCCTATTTCTAGACATCGGTAGCACCGCTGAGGCCGCTCTTTTAATATTTTTACTTGGGCCGAAACCCATCCCACTAAGAGCCTACCGCCCTCCGCCACCTTCTTTGCGGCTGCAACTGGACAGCGCAGCCACAATGTGCCTAATCCCGAAAAGCCTCTTTTCACTTCACCAGTTTTTATATGTTCAGCTGGACAGCCACCTTGTTGTGCAATAGCAGCTATCACATCTGAACTAGTCACCGAGTCATCTAGGCCTGAAATGCGCATATCAATGCATTTTATCGGCCTAGTAACTCGGATGATCTCCTCGCTCATAATTTCTCTCAGCTTATTTGCTAAAGAATCCGCAATCTGAGCATTTGAGGCTCCAGGAAGCTCTAGAATGCGTCCTCCCGTAGCTGCTTTCTTAAAACGCAAAGCAGTTATGCCGAGGTCTGAAAGAGAAATCCTTTTCTTTGCCTCGGCTAGGACCGCAGCGTAAGTAGCCCCTTGTTCCTCTGCTGCAGGCTGTAGAGTGATAACCACAGCTGCTGAGCGAGGAGGGCGGATCTTGCGAGCCCGTTTTGCTGGCTGCGTCTGTTGATTGGACTGCGTCTGTGGTTTAGCTTGTGCCTGCACTGATGGTGCATCTTTTTGCGATTTACTCGTTTTAGTTTTCCCTTTCTTTTTGCGTCCGTTAACCTTTTTCCACTGTCCCTCCTCAGGTGCCGAAGGTTTAGGCGAACGCGCATCCGTATCTGTAGGCTGATTACGGCCCGCAGCTTCTCCTTGCTCAGTCATTGCGTTGACTGTTGCAGAAGATTGCGCTTTCGATTTATTTTTGTCCGCTGCCAACGGGGGCCGAACACGTTTCTCCGGCAGGAGTCTATCTTCTAAAGAGGCCAGGCGGGCATTCAGCATTTCTCCAACCTGAACCATTACAGTACGACAAATGTCCTCCGTCGTATTCTGCACCGCATTGGGCGTACTTCGTCGAGCTTTCTCTTTTGGGCGAGGAGGCTGCGGTACAGAATGTTGCTCCTCTTTCTTCTTTTGGTTTTTTATTTGTGCTGCCGGTCGGTTTTTAGGTAGCACACCGTCCTCAGACATGGCCTTTCTCTGTTGGTCGCGCCTAAAATTAGCTACGACTGATGCCCTTAAAAGCACTTCTTCCGCATTTTTCTTTGATTGAGATCTTTTCTCTTTAAGGGCTTCTTTACTCTTCATCCAGCCGTAACTAAGTAAAGTGGGCTGGCGACCTCTCCTCGTAGCAGGCGTAGGTGTTCCTGGCCTTTCATCGTCAGATGACGCCAGCCCGTCACCATCTTGAAGTCGGGGTCTTTTAACACTCTGCCAGAAGCGGCTAGAGTGAGACACAGCTGAAGAATCAGAGCCCGATCTGGGCCTGTTTACTTCTATCATTCTAAGGCTGCAGTCAGACTCTACCACCATCTCAGCGTTATCTTTCTCTTGTTCTTTATCTTTCTCTATCACTCTTGTTTCTAATGTATTTAATCCTAACTCCATCTCAACTATATTATCTCCCTCATGCACATTTCCAGCTTTTTCCTCCCCCTCAATCTTCTCCTCTCCGTTGCGATAGGTGGCCCCCCCGTATACGATAGGGCCGATGTACCGGCTGTCCGATACACCAAGGGATTCCCCGCGCTCGGGACCCTCCCGGGTAGATTTTTTGCCTGATCGCGTTAACATTTTTATTTTGGTTTTTATTTTTGTCGCCCTCGTGACTGATTTCCCATCAGCCATTCATCCCATCGGCAGGCGACGAACCTTGGGATTGGGGTAATTTTTTATAGAGGTTGTCTTCCTCGCGGCCTCACGCTCCGTGCGCAAGGCCCCCGGTTCCGCTCAATGTGGATTACGGGTTGCCCGACGGTGGCCGAAGCCAGTGCTCACCAGTCCGAAGACCAGTGAACCCGCCGCGCGGGGCGTTACCGCCCAGATGTGTGATTTTTTGCGAGGTTTTCTTCCTCACGACCCGAAAGCCTCCAGAACCCAATGTGACACTGGGTTTCCCCCTTACGTTACCATTTGAATGCTCACACAGTCCACTCTGATAAGCAGAGAAGTACCAGGAATATGCAAACGGCGACCGTCAGTAGCGGCGCACAGCAACGCCCCACCCCGTGCTAGTTTTGGTTCACGTCGGGTTTCTCCGATACCTACCATTTCTGGAAGGCGTTCCCCTATCCACCACCCGGGGACGCGCCCGATGGGGGACTAGCAACCCCACACGGGTAGTCTAAAACCTACCTTAACTGAAACCTAGCTTCGGTAAACGTCTCAATAAATTTAACTCGATACCTACACTCAGCATCATTTTTCACGACTTGCATTTTCGTAGAACTTAATCCTATTTCGTTTGTCAAAAAATGCGTATCATTTTATCGTTGCAGTGCTTTGAAAAAGTAGAGGTCGGAAAATGTGCATGCATTCCAGCTCTCATATTTTTTAAACTTATTGAATGTTAGTTTGGGTTGGATTACTATTTTTCTCATCATATAACTTAACTGCGGTAGCATTTCATACATTTAAGTTATATAATTAAATAAAAAAATAAAACGAATAATTTTCCTAGCATTTATTTTAGTCCAGTCATTTTAGGTTTTATCTGCGGAAAAATTCCTAGTGAGCTTAATTTTTGTATACACCTTTATGTTATGAAGATGTGAAAAATCGACATTGATCTCGTGCCGGCTAAAAAAGTTATAAAGGTCAAAAGGTCACGAAAATCAGTTTTTCACAAATATCTCGCGATCTATTGCTCTCTGAGCAATAGATAACTCTCTGAGCAATAGAATAACTGAACAATTTGTATTTTTTCATATAAATATCAATTTTTTACTAATTTCAACCTCATAGATGTTTCTGAACGACATTAACTTTATGCAGTGGCAGTTCCACTGTTTCGGATCTTCTAATAAAAGAACACTCCCAACCCTAAGAATGGTTTTGCATTTTTCGAAGGCGATTCTTCATAGATTTATGTACTTACTCTTAGTAGGTAGTAGGTAAGTATCATCATAATCACTTTAGAACTTTGTTATAAATTTTGTCTACGCTTTCAAGCAAGTTAGCTCAAAACCAGTACTTGAAGCATTCTAAGTTCACGCTGGTAGCAGTACCCGAGTACCCTGCCCGGGCTCGATTCCACTCCGCGTATACTCGAGCCAGACCTCTCGAGGCAGTGATGCTTCAGAATCAACTTGTCTCATCATTAATTTAGAATGGTAAAGTGCCATCTTAAAGAATTTTTTTGTATATTAAATTGTCTTTTTTTTGTAAATTTCCTATTTTTTCTCTGTTAGTATGTAAAAGTCTTTCTTACGCAAAATTAAAGCCACACATCACATGAACAGTGCTAGCTGGTGCTCAAAACATTATAAGAATGCTCCAAACATTATAAGAATTCTTGAATTAAAATAACATTATTAAGCGAGGTTAATTTATTATTATTCAATTTAAAACTATTATCTTCTGTCTTTTCAAACTCTCTGGATATCACCATAATTATGGAAACGATATCCTCAAAAACACTGGAGTAAATAATTGAGTTTGATTTTTCTAAATAAGTTTTGTTCTTTCGAAACCAATTGTATAAGAGCTTTTTAAACTGACTTTACAGATAACCATTTGTTAAATATTTATTTCATTCTATCAACGTGTCGGACTGTCGGAAGAACTACAGATATTGTTTCCGAGTTGGCATTAGGATATGTGCAATTTCACATTTTATATCTGGAGATATGCCAATACCAACGAGCAATGCTCGTAGTTTGATTATGTGGAAAAAATAACAGTTGCGATATAGTCGAATAGTAGTGAATGGAATTTCACCGATAGAATATTCATAGGTACCTACGTACATTCAAATTTACTGTCTCGATAGTGCAGAGGTCAGTCTATCTGGCTTCGGAAAACGTGGTCCTGGGTTTTGACCTGGTTTAAGCTATGGAATAACAATCAATTTTCTTTTTTCTGCAAAGTCCTGTGTTGGTGGTGTTGTACCCGTGCCTTGTGAAAAGTTAGTTAAGCGGATACTAATGACTGGGCATAAGTAAGTTTTTCATTCATTCATTGTCAGCCAATTAGCGGCTCATTACAGAGCCAGATCTCCTTCTTTAGATGAGAGGAGATATAGAGCTTAGACCCACCCTGCGTCTCCCATGCTGGCTGGCGAGCTTAGGATACATTAGAATACATGTTGTCTATTAGCAAATTGACCAACGCTTTTTATTGCTTCTTGATTGCAAAGTTTGGATCTGTGATCTTTGATTTCGTGATTAATTATAGTTTTTATTTTAATTCATTTGGATTTTGCAATTGAACATATAGTCATTACATTTCTCCTGTAGGTTTCGGTGTAAAACTAACGAAGAGGGTTTTCCATCAAACGCGGCCGTTATGAGTGAAAGCAAAAAATGTTAAAATAAATAAAAACGAAAATTCGTTGCTTAAATTTTTAGTCAAAATTATTTCATTTCAAATTATGTTACGTGATTGAAATAAAAAAATCCCCAGCTCCTAATTGTACTTTGATTGTTTTGTATTCTCTGCGACGCTCTGTCACGTAAGCCTCATTGGCTGACCTTTAGAATTGCGTGGCTTTAAGCCAAAAACATCGGTGCAAAGTTTGTCGCATTATAGGTTTTCTTTGTCCTAGACAACATTTGACATGGCAATATTTTGTTAATAAACGTAAACAGTGCACCGGTATGAGAAGGCCGAGTATTATCTCTGTCCTTGTATCTCGTAAGCAAAAACATTGTCAGTTTTTCAAAAAAAATTCATTCATTTGACGAGCGACACCTTTGCGCAATATTGTAAGTTATGGCAACGTGGAACATTGATTGGCAATGTTGATGTCTACGACCAGTCATTGGCAATATGTCTCAAAAGAAACTAATGTTGATTACGGCGTGTACATGTTACATAGGCAGAACAAGCTGGCAACGCTGTTGTGCAATGTTGTCGATTGTTGAACATCACATGTTGTGCATCAATTTGTTGGTTAGTTCATATGAGGCTGGCTTAATGTACGCAACTGTCACTTAAACGACTTAACTAGGTGTCTACCTTGTTTACCGATACAGTAACACACCTGCAATAATAGTTATTGTGTTAGAAGTAAACTACGACCGTAAGTCGTGAAGAAAAATTATTCAACAGATGCAATCATCTGACGCCTGAGCGACTAAATTAGATTACCTTGCTTTAGCGATTTAGCGTTTCAATACGATGTCGCGTTTTTTTTTTAATAAGAAATAAGCTCGCGCTTGACCACTATCTCACCTGATGGTAAGTGTAGATGTGGTCTGAGGTGGAACGCGCTTGCTTAGAAGATGCCTATTCACTCTTGTTTTAGTAGAAACTGAAGGATGTGGAAGTTAGTCTGCTTCCATCTTAGATTGCATCATCATTTACCCTAAGTCAAACTAATCAATAAAAAAGACGTATAGATCCACAATATCCGGATTGCAATATTTAATTTCCAATGGATTTATTTCTGCACACACACATTTGTAATCTATGCGACTAAACAAGGTACTTATTTACCTTATATATGTAACCTTCGCAATAATAGTTGAATTCTTCTATTAATAAACTGTCGCATTTGGAAAAAGATTTATAAAAATGCAATGTTATAACGCCGAGAATCCTAGAAAAGCCAATTTAACTTTTCCAATTTCGAAAATGAATAAACTTTTAAACATTTATCGCTTTGAAAACGGTATCTATATGAAAGTGTAACTAAAATTTTCTAAACAAAAGTCAACAAACTTTGTTCAAAAGGAGTTTTAGGAGTTTCACTTACTGAAAAGTAAACCCAACATAATATACAGTGTACGAAATTTTTCGATAATGTTATCAATAAATCAATGAATTAAATAGAATTTCGTGATATACCTGCTCTTTTGGTTTGGTTACTCTGGCCATGACTAGTTGCCACCCTACCCGCAAAACCGTACCGCTAACTGATTTAGCATCCTGATATTACGATGTCAAATAGAAACTTCGACGGCCTCCGTGGCGCAGTGGTATGCGCGCTGGATTTATACTACGGAGGTCCTGGGTTCGATTTTCGGAGGGACAGATTTAAATTTTTCTTAAGTTGTCTGGCTAGTGGGAGGCTTTTGCCGTGGCCAGTTACCACTTTACCGACAAAGACGAACCGCCAAGCGATTTAGCGTTCTGGTACGATGTCGCGTAGAAACCGAAAGGGTTCGGGTTCCGTTCCACTAAAGGATTTTACTATAGGTTCAACCAAATATAAATAAATATAAATATTGTAGGAAAACACATACATATTGACGGCTGACGGACCGCGTTCAAGAGATATTGACTACGTATCGACGTAGATATCTACAATGTCTTCCTGTGATAATCTGGTGGAGGAGGTACGAGATCAAACAGTTATTAAATACACTTCCTGATATCTATATAATTAGAACGCCGTCAAGAAACCTTCGGCGACTGAGTTTTTGATACACTTTCGCTTATTAACAACTTGACCAAGTATCATGAAATTGCATACCTACGTGTTGAAAAAGGTATAAAAAAAACCTAAGAGTTTGAAAATAGCATGAAAATCCGTTTAGTAAAACAGGGTTACGTGTATACGGGAAAAACGCCGCCGGTTTCCTCAAAAGCATTCTAAAGTGCAGGCGTGTTACAGGCATAAGTGTTGGCACTTGGAGCTTACAGCCATTTTGTATTTTTCAGAACCATTTCTGAATTTATGCTGTAGTGAATGTTTTCCAAAAAATGTTATAGGGAACATAGAGGTTATTTTTATACAGGGCATATTTTTGGGCATTGTTGTCTGAGTTGCCGTTTAGTCCGAAAGCTTTTGAATTCCCGATCGGAATGTTTTGTTTAATACTACTACGCTTGATATTTTTGATGATATGACTATTATGAAAAAGTAAAATTTAAACCTATAAAAAAATCACTATTAAAACGTATAAAAAAAATACAATCCGCCTGCTTCGAGGCTCGGGGGCCCAAACAACCGGTGTTTAGGGCTCCAGTGTGAGAAACCTCCTCACAATACGCGCCGTCTCAAGAAATAAGTACTGCCTGTATCCGACCCTTTATCCGACAACTAAGCGAAAGCTTCTTGAGATTTTGGTCTAAGATTTTCGCTATAAGACCATAAAGTGGAACTACTATAGGCGCAATAACCGCCGACACATGATGGTAATCTCATGAGCAAGGTCCAAGTTTTTTTGAAACTTTTTCCTTTTCGGCTTTCACCAGATTATCGTCATGTGGACAATAATTTGGTGTTTACTTATGACATCGAAACCAAAAAACATAATCTGGAGAGAGCCGTCCATGTTACCAAGGATTGCCCTCCAACCTAGAATACGCGAAAGTTTTCATAAAAATTCAGGCTACTTTAGTTGGATAACAAACACAAGACTGTTATCTATATATATAAGAGATTCCCTCCTATATATTGACTCATCACCATATCTCTGGAACCATAAGGAACAATAATAATTTTCATCTAAATTTTTTAAATTTTTTTAATGCAAAACAACGTTTGCCGGGTCAGCTAGTTTATTAGAAGATTATAATTGCATTGGTTGTAATTTATAAGAATTTTTAGGGTATCTGTTCAATATGCAGGAAATAAGAATATGTATTCCGTCTCCAGTGTCCGGCTGTATAAGGCCAGCCCTATGTCACCTTCGTCCTACGCGTCACCTCGACCCACGCCACGCACGTGTCACCGTTTGCTATGCTACACGCAATAATAACCTACATAGAAATCTCATGTCAAGGCTTTTGAGCTTCTCCAAAACCTATTTGTATGAATTTTTTTGTGTTTATTTGTTATGTCTGAAGCTATTGTCGAAGGCTACACCCTAGTTATCAATAAGGCACAGCCGAAGTCATCATCGTCATCATTATCAGCCTATTTACGGCCCTATACAAGAACAGGCCTCCCTCCTTATAAGATAGGGGACAAAGGCGAAGTAATAGGCATAACGACGACCTCCGTGGCGCAGTGGTATGCGCGGTGGATTTGTAAGACTGAGGTCCTGGGTTCGATTCCCGGCGGGGCAGATTGAGATTTTTTCATAATTTGCTGGTGGGAGGATTTCGCCATGGCTAGTTACCACCCTACCGACAAAGACGTATCGTCAAGCGATTTAGCGTTCCGGTACGATGTCGTGTAGAAACCGATGGGGGTGTGGATTTTCGTCCCACTCCTAACAAGTTAGCCCGCTTCCATCTTAGACTGCATCATCACTTAACATCAGGTGTGATATCAGTCAAGAGTTGATACTGAGGTGCTCCAGCCCAAAGATGTGAACAGTACTCCATATGTGGACGTACTTGGGTTACCTAAGTTTTGAAGCCTACAACACCCAGATTTTATGTTAGTTGTAAATCCCATTTTGTCTGGCGCTAAATACGTAGTTATTCTCATAATTGCCATAATAGCGATTATAGCTCTATTCCACACACGTCTCATCTGAGATTTTTAGATAAAAGTCTATTTATCGAATTAATATCGCATGCCTAGCACAAACTACTCACAGAAATATCTTAAATATTATATTAGCTCAGAAACGACAGATGCCTTTTTAACCGACTTCAAAAAAGTGGTCTGTTTTCGATCCAGTTTTCCGATCCGAAAAGAAAAGTTAATAGAAATAAAAATAGAACTTGACGTTTCAGAAATAAAAGTATGAATGCCTACATGCAGTTGAAGAAGATTCAGGTTAATATAATGTTATAAGAAGTAAGTAAGTGGCTTAGCCGAATTTCAAATTTATCTCATAATAAGGAATAACTTAAATATATGTACAGATAAATTTTATTTGTTATAATTTAAAACTAAATAAAAAAGGAAATACTTAACCGCTACCGTAACCTAAAAAAAAGAGTACAAAACTTAGCCTCTTTTTTATTTACGTAATCTTATTTATTTTAATTCAACGCGAGTGAAGTCACTGGCATCCGTTTTCACTTAATACAACTTTGTACTTTAGTGATGGTAAAACAGAGGTGAAACAATTTTAAAATATTGTTTTGCTAAATTAGTCATATTTATACAGATTTATAAGACTCCCGGCAGGGCAGATTGAGATTTTCTTAATTGGTCTTGGTATGGCTGGTGGGAGGCTTTCGCCGTGGCTAGTTACCTCTCTACCGACAAAGACGTACCGCCAAGCAATTTAGCGTTCCGGTACGATGTCGTGTAGAAACCGAAAGGGGTATGGGTTTCATCCCACTCCTAACAAGTTAGCCCACTTCCATTTTAGATTACAACATCACTTAACGTCAGGTGTGATAGCAATCAAGGGTCGAGTTATATAAAAAAACTGATTTTATCGACTCATACAATACTCGTCATTATAGAAGTGAATTGAATGCAACGGTTTCCTTCAAAAGGAAACGAGCTTTGTATTAGTCGTTTTTCGTAACCATAGGAACAAACTGATCAAAGCCATTTTCCTTTCCATTTTCAAAACGCCACATAGAAGCCGTATTGAATGCATAGAATCTAGGTTTTGCGTTCCTCTTTGAAATTATCGCACATTTACTTGGTTTCTGAGAAATTCTAGGTTGCATGAGCATGAAACTCGAACCGTGAGATTCCTCACGTCGGGTGTTTTAGTATTTTTCAAAATTGATCTTTAGTTTATGACGAACTCTATCCACTGTTACTATCGCTATGTATTATAAAACAAAGTGACTAGCCGCGTCTGTTTGCAATAAACTCAGAGACGACTAGACAGATTTCTATGCATTTTTCATTAATAGATAGAGTATTTTTAGTAAAATTTTACGGCATTCGTAGTATTTTATTTTTTTAAATATTACTAAGTAGTATTTAGTAGTATTTTATATAATAGAAAAACGTATCTTCTTAATATCTTTGGATTGTGTTATGGAATTTTCATCGAATGATACCTAAATACCGTCTTGACAATGGGTTCATTCGTTTAAATATGACATGATTCTACAAACAGGCACACAGACACAAAATTTACAACACCCCTCTTTTTAACCGACGTAAAAAATCGGAGGAGGTTATCAATTCAACACGTATATATTTTTTTATGTTGGTCATACATGATGATGATGATGATGATGAGTATGACGCATAACTTTTTACAGAGTTGTCCGATTTTAATAATCCTTTTTTTATTACAAAGGGCAAACTTCCAAGATGGTACCATTGTCAAGTTAGGATCTGATGATGATATTCTGGGAAAATTGAAGGAACTCTTCAAATTTTGTAGGCACACTTGCAGCAATTTCAGCTTTTGTGTAAGTATCGGTAGCTTTTTGGCTACAAGTGCCGTACTATGACAGTACAGTAAGAGTACGTTACGTGGCGATAAATCACTAAAAAGTAAGAAATAAAATTTTATAACAAAAAATAGAACTGACTCAAAACGCACTAAAAAGTAAAAAATAACTGTGTCATTTAGTTGTTTTAATTTACTTAAGCATATCTAGGAGTCGGTGCCAGCCAAGGTTTCTACTTTAAGGATATTACCTAGAACCCACAAACTGCTTTACTACGTTAAATAAATGTTCCTTAAACTTTGCTGGCACCGACTTCATAGATATGTTTAAGTAAGTTAAAGCAACTCAATGACAGTTATTTTTTACTTTTTTGTGCGTTTAGAGCCGGTTCTATTTTTTGTTAAAAAATTTTTGAGTTTAAAAATTCTACCAATATTATAAAGGCGAAAGTTTGGATGTGTGGATGAATGTTTGTTTCACTTACACACATAAAGTAATGGGTGGATTTTAATGAAACTTCACATAAATATAGCTTACGTATCAGAATAACAGATAAGCTACATTTTATCCCGTAAACCACAGGAGAACTGCGCGGGTGAATCCGCGAGTGTTCACTAGTAGTAAATATTTAGCAAGAGATTTTGAAAACATAGTAGGGTCGTTAAGTAAATCGTTATCGATGGCATGACGTGTCGCAACACACTTTTTACGATCATGACAATATGCTATAATATACAGTCTATCTTATCTTATTCCTAACGACAGATATCTAATGCTGTTATTCCACCTGGAACTTACGGTTTTGCATACATGTGAAAGTATCGCACCGCCTGAAAGCTTTAATTGAAAACGCTGCCTTGTATCCTTTGAGATATGACAGATGTATCGTATGTATCGGATGATTGACCTTTTTATTACAAAAAATTCAGCAGAAATTTATTCTTACGATTTTTTTACTGTCCTTAAAAGAAATGATTTTTTTTTTATTTATTTATTAACTCTTTATTCGCACACCAAATTAATACAATTCAATACATTATACACAATAAGAGATATTTATGGTTGAACAAAGAGGCGGCCTTATTATTTAGAGCAATTTCTTCCAGGCAACCAATCTTTGTAGGAGACTATATTATAAGAAAAAATAAAAAATAAAAATTGTACTGTGTCAGTGTCGCAAAGTTGACGGTATTTTTTTTTATCGACTACAAGCCTTTGACTGCTATCACACCTGATGTTAAGTGATGATGCAATCTAAGATGGAAGCGGGCTAACTGGTTAGGAGTAGGATGAAATCCACACCCCTATCGGTTTCTACACGACATCGTACCGGAACGCTAAATCGCTTGGCGGTACGGCTTTGTAGTAGGGTGGTAACTAGCCACGGCGAAAGCCTCCCACCAGCCAGACCAAGACAAATTAAGAAAAATCTCAATCTGCCCCGCCGGGAATTGAACCCAGGACCTCCATCATATAAATCCACCGCGCATACCACTGCGCCACGGAGGTCGTCAAAAACCCCATGCAACCCCATGGTCAGTTCCAGTCAATATTAGTTATACTATCACTTGGTTTATGATCAATATCAGCTGATAGTGATCGTTAGAGATCAAGACTAAGCCCGACCCGCATCGGAGCAGAGTGATAAATATTACTTTCCGGATGCCCTCACCTATAAGTATGGAATCTTATTTAAATAGAATGAAAATGATTATTACAGACTAGCAGGCGCTCGCGACTTCGTTCGCGTGGACTTTCAACCCTTCTTCTTAGGGAACAGTACAGTTTTTCGGATATACTGTAACCTTACTCGTAGTATGAACTCTAATGATGCCAAGTTTCATTTAAATTAATTTAGTACTTTCGTCGGAACTTCGTCCTAAGTTAAAGTCGGTTTTTTTATCATGACTTTTTTTCTTACGTTAATCAATCTTAATGAAACAAATCCTAAAGCCTGTTTAAGTACTGTGAAAACCGTATGCAAATCGGTTCACTGGTTTTCAAATGATTCGCGAACATATATACAGACAAAAATTTTAAAAATTGTTGTTATAAGTTTAAGTTTAACTTATAAATCTAAGTGGTATGTATATAGTACATACCAATTAAATTTTTTTTTAAATATCCAATGTACAGAACTGACTTCGTTACTATTTTATTATATGTAGGTATATGTATATATTGCAGCTGATAATACAGTCTAATCTACTCGTAAGCTCTTCAAATTCTATTGCTGCAGTCTAGTGGAAAGGTGACTTTATAATGGAGTGTATAACTTGTCATTCACTCCCCGAAGTTGAAAGGGTATTGATTGTAGTCGGGTGTCGCAAGCTAAGATTGTATCCAGTTACAAAAGTGATTTGTATGCAAAGTCGAGGTTTGAGTTTTGAATGCGGGATAGATAAATGTAGTGATAAGTACGTTTAAAAAAAGAATTTGGTTTACCTTTTAAGTTGCTTACGTGTTGTAATTGTTTATTTTTAGCAAAGTTTTGAAGCGAACAATAACGATGATTTAGGAACATCATTATCAGCTTATTATTGGTCGACTATAGGTCTCTCTCCATGTCGGAGAGGGGATATGTGGAACGTAGACCCACCACACTGCTCCAATGCGGCTTGGCGGGCTTAGGGTGATAATGTTTCATACATTAACGATCACTATCAGATGATGATGATAGTGATCGGGAACCAACGGCTTAACATGCTTTCCGAGGCACGGGAGTGTTACTCCGTTAAATTCCCGACTCCGGGCTTGGAATGTACCGAAAATTTCATAAAAAAATTATTATTATAAAAACAAAAACCCGACTGCTTAGAAGTTATGAACTGATCTACTAAAACTACGTTTGTCCCCGCCAGCAGCACCATAAAGTATTTAGAATTTTATACAGACATAGTAATCCTTGTTTTTCTCTTTTCAGTTCATAACTTCTAAGCAGTCGGGTTTTTTGTTTTTATAATAATAATTTTATTTGAGACTTTTTAGTTTTAGTTTATGGTATAGAAATGAGACGGTACACTTGGTACACTTTTTGCCATTTTCTGTTAAAAAAGTAATATGAACATGATATGATATTTATATTTTTGAAATGGTCTTTTTACGACCTTTCAATTGGTACCCAAATTGCTAAGATAAGAGAAAAAATACACACATCCCCCCTTTTTTCCCCCATTTACAGCCGCCATTTTGAAAATTTATATAGCCTATGTCACTATCACAATTTTGACAAATTCAACGACACCTCACATGTCAAAATCCGTTCAGCCGTTTAGGCTGTAGCGCGAAGAAATGGACATACATACATACATACATACATACGCTCGAAATACATAACCCTCCTTCTGACGCAGTCGGGTAAAAAAAAAGCTCAGATTAGACCCAGACCCAATCTAAGATTACCATGACTTAGGTACACTTGTCACCGTATTTAGGCAATGGATTAACCTACACTAATATCAAGCTAATAAATAAGTTCTAATTATAAAAAGTAAGTGTATATACCTAAGTGTGTTAGTTTGTTACGTTTATATACAAAACTACTACTCTACCTATTTGGCTGAAATTTAGAATGGGAATGACTATACCCTTCATTTAAATATAGGGTTTATATTTCGTTAAACTAAACAACTAAATAAAATGAAAACTCGAAATTCACGCAGATGAAGTCGCTACCGTCCCTTATTGTACATGAAATAATTATATATATGTACTATACTATTCTTGAACTTAATATTAAAGTTCTAGCCGAGCACACCAGTGACTTCAGTTACGTATAATTTAAAAGAGTTGAGCATTCAAAGTTTGTTGCTTTTTTCTTTCTTTCTTCCTCGGATGAGAGTTTCATTTATGTGACATTGTAATATGCGATTCTGCTAAATGAAATATATTCTTTTAAATAATTTTTATTTCAATTATCATTAATCTAATAGATAAAAATGTAATAAAGATTGTAAGTAATTAATTTTTCCCAGTAAAAACCTCATTAAAAGCGTAGCAGACTTCACGCTTCTCTTAATATAACCAATATGATTTTCATGAAAATACGATTTATTTGAAGCTGAGCCTAACAACCATTTATTTTTCTCAATAATATTATTCCATGAAATCGATATGAAAGCCTGTTATAGAGAACACGCTACTTTTGTACAATGACTGGAGTAAAAGGAACCCATTAAACAACAATGGATAGGCTACAAGCAGTCAGTTATTGTCTATTTCTTCTCTGGGCAGATCATACCTATCTATTATTATAGTTAGTAGTAGTACCTAGGCAGGTAGAGATATGTCTCTACAGAAAGTATTTTTGCGCGGTGGATTTACAAAACGGCGGTCCTGGGCTCGATTCCCGGCGGGGCAGATTGAGATTTTTCTTAATTTGTCTTGGTCTGGCTTGAAGGAGGCTTTTGCCGTGGCTAGTTACCATACAAAGACGTACCGCCAAGCGATTTAGCGTTCCGGTACGATATCGTGTTAAAAAACCGAAAGAGGTGTGGATTTCATCTTACTCCTTACAAGTTAGCCCGCTTCCATCTAAGATTGCATCATCACTTAACATCAGGTGTGGTCAAGGGCCAACTTGTAGTCGATAAAAAAAGGTACAAAAGTTATAATATAATGATTGTAGAAAAGTTATTGTATATTGTAGATAGGAATCCTTAAAAGTTAATTAAAGCATATGGTTGTACATGTTTTATCATGATGACTTGTAAATTTTTCTTTACCAAAAAGTTGACTATGTCCCTGGCTTAAAAAGGGATTAAATGGTGTCAAAGCTTGCTACTGTACAGCACGAAATAAAAAATATTTTTTTTTATCGACTACAAGTTGGCCCTTGACTGCTATCACACCTGATGTTAAGTGATGATGCAATCTAAGATGAAAGCGGGCCAACTTGTTAGAAGTGGGACGAAAATCCACACCCCTTTCGGTTTCTACACGACATCGTACCGGAACGCTAAATCGCTTGGCGATACGTCTTTGTCGGTAGGGTGGTAACTAGCCACGGCGAAAGCCTCCCACCAGCCAGACCAAGACAAATTAAGAAAAATCTTAATCTGCCCCGCCGGGAATTGAACCCAGGATCTCCATCTTATAAATCCACCACGCATACCACTGCACCACGGAGGTCGTCAAACTATTATTACCATCACAATCATCAGCCTGTTAACCAGGCCAGGCCCTCCATGTAAGTGAGAGGATATAGAGCGTAGATCGACGACGCTGTTCCGCTGCAGGTTGGCGGCCTAAACTATGCAATATTGTCTATTAATTAAACAAAATACATGTAATAATTATATTTTTCATGTTAGCCATCGTCGTATAATAAATAACCCTTAGGTTATATCATAGGAATCGATCTTAGGGTCTCCCACTTTTACGGCTCACTACAATAGAGAGGACACACTTAATTGCTCCTTGTAGTTTATGGCACATAATTATACGGGATTTGTATTGAGGGCAGGTATTCGGAAAACTGGACCCAAGAGGGATGAATTAAGGAATTTGTGGACAAGGATAGAGGGTCTTGACTTGATTGGTGCGGCAATTAAGGGTAGGCTTGATTAAGTTGCTCGATTTTAGGGACCATAATTATACTAACATATCAAATTCAAGTCCTAAATACTTCTGTAAATTCAAAATTTAATCAATTTATTTTACGTAGACTTCATCAGAAAAGTCATATTAATAAATAAACTTAACGATTTCACCGGTTCATAAAAGAAATTCTACTGTGAATACAAGGAATAAAACATTGTATAATGTGATAAAATACATCAAAGGCAAAGAAATAGGTATGTCTCTTGAAAAACAAACTAAACATTTTAAACTAGTATCGTGATTGTTCGACATAATAAAACATTTGAACGGTTACGTACCACGATAAACGACTGCTTTTTATTTTGTCGATATTTCGATCCAGTTAAATGAACCGTGGTACGGGTACGGGTAAAAATTATGCTTAAAATTTTATTAGAATTTTTTTATTTTTACTAGAAGTGCAGTAAGCTCCATATTGGAAGAAGTGTCCAAAGCTGCTCTAGTAGGGTCCTTCCAAATTTGGCTGGGCAGTGAGAATAACTCGAACAAAGGAGCTAAGTGTTGACGCGCGTCACTAAGAGTACTCTTTTAAACATACACCCGTGTCACAAGTCTCGGGCTCTGTTCGGAGTTTTTCTCTCAGCCACGCGATGGACCCCGCACCCGCACGGTGAATCCATGGAATGCTAAGATATTCGTCTCTCTCTTGGAAGAAAGTAAAACTCACCGAGCCCGACCAAGAATTTGATTCCAAGATCTTAATATAATTGATTTTATTTTTTTGACGTGACAACGTGTTATAATTCGATAGAACCGGCTGCACGCACGAAAAAACATGACGTCATGCGTCGTTACCTCGCTTTGAGGCGTTCCATGTAAGGCTTGAAGTGCAAGCGAGAGCGCGGAACGAGCGACAAAGAAGCACAATCGGCCTTTGCGTTCGGCAGCGTTCGACATCCGTTTATTAAATATAATTATTAAATATATTAATTTTAAATTAAAAATTAATATATTTATAAATTAATAAATTTATTATAAATTTAAAATATAAATTTATAAAATCAAAATCAATTATTTTATTAATTTAAATTAATATTTATAAAAATATACTTAAATTAAAAATTTTAATAACCAATTAAATGCTACCATTCCATCAGTATTTTCTTAAGACATTGTCACGTTCAACTATCGTCAGTAAACCGACTTTACAGACAACCAATTTTTTTATTTTATTTTAACTATTGTAACTGCATTTTCTTTCTTTTTGTGTAAAACATTGCTTTTATTTTGTGTAAAACACTGGCCCCTAAGATACGGGCTTACCTAGTTTAGGGGTCAGGGGTTCAATGTGTATGCTAATCTGTTACTTCTCAAATAAATATATTCTTATTCTTATTCTTCTTATCTCGTGATCCGCAGCCACATAGCCTAAGCCACTCAACCAAGGTGATAGTCATATTGAAAGACTGAGATAGGAATATTAATATTAAAGCAACAATTAAATTGGGTAAAGATTATTCCATCGTTGAAGTAATTTTATAATAATGTATTGATAGAGTTTGGCGATCGAGATCAATGATTCTATCAAAATTAATGAGGTATGCCTAGTGTGTGCGGGAGCTCATTACGGCTAGGTATTCACTCTCTGTAGCACAGACGAATGGTGGCAGATATTGATTGAGAGGGGCTCGTAAACTTGGAATGTGTTTCGCTTGTAGATAGTCAAACGTTAGGAGGTATAGGACATTCGATGTCAATCAATGATTATGCCTGGCTTAATGGATATAAATTCCGTTCAGTTAGTAATGTTTTTTATTTGCAATTAATTATTATTCTTTTATAGCAGATGTGATGGAAGCTATAAAAGCTAAACGCCACCACACTGCGGGTTGGGACTTCTCCTAACAAGATTAAATCTATTTGTAATCCGCCATTTTTTCGTGGTACATATTAGCCATTGACCGTATATTTGTTTTTTTTTTCTATACCACCTAACTTTTACAGTGTTGTCCGATTTGATAATTCTTTTTTTAAGAAGGGCATAAGCAAGGTGGTCCTAAGTTGATGATATCCTGGAGGAATTGAAGGAACTCTTGAAAATTGGAGGTACGCTTCGATTTCGGTTTTTACTCGGTATCGTAGCTTTTGGCTACGCTATAATATACTTGACAGTATAGTACGAGTACGGTACATGGCGATAAATCACCCAAAAGTAAGAAATAAGATATTTTAACAAAAAATAGAACCGACTCAAAACGCACTAAAAAGTAAAAAATAACTGTGTCATTTAGTTGCTTTAATTTAATTAAGCATATCTAGGAGTCGGTGCCAGCCAAGGTTTCGACTTTCCAGGACGTTACCTAGAACCCACCGCCATACTACGCACCACAGAGGTTCCTTGTTCCTGGCGCCACGGACTTCATAGATATGCAAAAAATTAAACAAAACCCAAACGAAACTGTAATTTTTTATTTTTTCGTGGTAGTTATTTTTAATTTGAAACTTGTGCTACTTTTTTACGATTTACGATTTTTTAAAAAATATGTAATCCGCCATTTTGTAGCAAATACCAATTTGGACCGATTTTCATCAAAGAGCAAGCACTAGCAGCACTCGCGACTAATTCACCTTTCAAACAAAAACACAAAGTCACAATTGGTTCATCCGAGCTATGGTGCCACAGACATCATACACACACAGACATAAATTAACGTCAAATGTCTTTACGTCGGGGGTCAAAAAGATAGAGATCTAGCTCCATAGTGAGACGAATTTAAATTATTAGTTCTCTATTGTCTGTTAATATTTATTTATTTACTTGTTTTTTTTATCTTTTAATTGGTAAAGATCTAATTATAACACACATTTTCGACAATTAGCAGTGATAAGGCAACAGATTCTATGTTGTATGATAAAGATTTGTTTGAAACAAATCTTTATTATACGTGAGTTTATCCTCGCATTTCCGTTCAAGACGCAACCTTAATCAATAAGGCACGTGTATCTAAATTTTATTGTGAAATTCCAAATAGCCGGTCTACCCTTTAAGTAAATTGCTTCGGTATCGCTACGAGAGGTGATACGTATGCAAAGTGAACTTGGATTTCTTGTATCGATGGGGGTTATGGGCACAATTTCCTAGAAAGGGAACACGAACAAAGGGACGTGTTTTATAACCTTTAAATAGAAAACATGCTTTTCTTTATGGATAGAAGGAATATAATAGAACCGCGAATATAAGCCTACTATAACCGACATCAAAGGGCCGACTTGTAGTCAATAAAAAAAAAAGTTCTTAACTGCTATCACACATGAAGACAATAAAAAAAAGTTCTTAACTGCTATCACACCTGATGGTAATTGATGAACTTGTTAGGTGTAGAATGAAAATCTACACCCCTATCGATTTCTGTACGATACTATCGTACCGGAACGCAAAATCGCTTAGCGGTACGACTTGCAGGATGGTTACTAGCCACGGCCAAAGCCTCCCATAAGTCAAAACTTACTGTACTTTTGTTATATTTCGCAAATAAAACGGGGATTAATAGACAATTTTTTCCCCTAATGTTCCATTTTCAGTGGGCTGGATACTATTCCAATATTTTGTTAAAAATATAATTTGCCAATTTTAGAAATTCACTGTCGAGCTAAGTGTTCATACGAATTTCAGCAAAAATTGAATCCTTTGAAGTGAATCTTGCATTATTAGTTTAAAGAAAATGCTTGTGAAAAGAAAAATGTTGAATTGCATGGATTTGTCAATCATTCTTATACGAAAGCCGGATTTATGTTCATCGATCCTGTAGTTTATGCGTATGCTGAGTCGCGGACAAATGGTATTCCGAACTTTATGGTTTGTAGATGTGATATCCATAATATGAAAATAAAAAGTAAGTTCGGTCTTGTTATTATATCAGGTGTATATTTTGTGATATTCTCTTTGTCACGGAATTACGTCAGGTTAAAGTAAGTATGCTAAGCTGTTTGTCGCGTGATGCCGTAATTATAAGGACGTTTTATAGATGAGATAAGACCTACGGAAATAAGACCGTGAGGTTTTGGGTAAAAATGAGGCAAGATTATAGTCAAGATTATACTATGCCTATAATCTTGACTATAATCTTGCCTCATTTTTAGATATATATATTTATATTTATTTATCTCAAGATATATATATTTATTTATCTTAGAATTGGTAAAAAACCATAAATCACACAAGTTTTACTAACTAGTACTTTTCGTCATCTTAACTTGTTTATTTTAACAATATTTTTATTTCATTGTCAAAATAGACAATGCCTGACATTGACATTCCGTAATAAAGTAAATAACGCAAATTTGGTTAGAAAGATTCCTTATTATATATCACTAGCAATCGCCCGCGACTTCGTCCGCATGAAAACCTCTTAGGTACCCTTTTAATTTTAAAGACAGACATTCATATAAAGTGTGAAAAAAACTCTTTCTCCGCTACCCCTCTCAATTTATTTTTTTTTATAGTTTCCCGACAAGCAATAGTTCTCCGCCCTGTCCCGTGTACTAAAGATCTACATTTTTGTTAAACATTGTACGATATTACAGTACATTAACATTAACAATATATATTTATGGAAAGCTGATGTGTGTGCTTAAATATCTATTTCACTTTTGAGTCTAGCTTTGATAATAAACAAAATAATTTACAATACGATACGAAGATCTAGAGATTAGCCCGTTTAAACAAATGAACAAACTTTTTCGTATATTATATAAATATGGTCTGCCATGCCAAATAAATTGAAAGTAAATTTTGAAATAAAAATATAACCGACTCAAAACGCACTAAAAAGTAAAAAATAACTCTGTCATTTAGTTGCATTAATTTACTTAAGCATATCTAGGAGTCGGTACCAGCATAATATGTTTATGTTATGAACAAATTATAAGTCATACCGTCATAAACCACTTCATCCGTATAATATCTATTGCATGAATAAATAAAGTTGAAAATGAAACAGTTCATATGAGTACGAGTTCGACTGACATGTCGCACCGACTCTACTAGATGTATTATTATCTAAAGAGACGAAGTGTCGCATGGCACGAAAGATAGGTATTTCATAGAAACACATTCAAACCAGTAGTGTCACTGCGACGTCGCCTCCAATTGTCGCTTGCAGTCGGCTACGAACTCGCAACCTTACAACGCTATTCCTAACGTCACTGCACAAAACTTGACCGTGATAGTCAGTAGTTGTTACGCAACTATTCATAACCTGAAGTTATTCAGTTTCTGCAATAACTGAACTTAGTTAATGCAGAAACTTGTATTCAAAGAAATTGTCATTATCAGCTTTATTAATAACTAAGCGGACACCTGCGACTTCCTTTATATTATATAAGCTTTCTTCTTTGATTAACTATATCGATTTGAAAACAACTGTTCTCAAGCTTCTTTCAAAACCCAAAAAATGATGTTTGTTTATGGAAGAAGCTATTGAGAAAGAGCTATTTGGAATACAAATTCAAGTAACGAAAGCTTTTCCAACTACATAATTTTATCAAAATATTCTCTCCCTTTCTAAAGCTTTCAAAATAAAATTATTTTTAATACAATAATTGTTTTACAGGGTTGGCTCGTTTTTTGCGCAAAGGATTAGCCTGGCTATCCAACGCGGAAATGCAGCCAGTATTCTTGCCACCATTCCACGTGGACATGATTTGTATAGTTATTAGGATAAGTTAGCTTAAGATCCTTACTGTCTTCTTAAAAAAGTAAATTTTTTATTGAGAAAGTTTTTTTTTGAAAAAATGTTTGTTTGAAAAAATTCCATAATTGTACGTTTAAATTATACCTGAGGTACATAGGTCCAAATTGATAATAATAGTCGGCCAGTTAAGGCTAACAAAATATCGACATCGATCGATATATTCGTTTCAGTCGATGATTTTGTGGCGACAAGCTTCTAAAAGCGTCACAAGAAGGCTTTTAACGCATGTTGAATCAACTGTCGGATACAAAAGACTTTAATCTTTGACACAGCGCGATTCAGTGTGCCTAGTGTAACATTTTACCGCGTCGATATCGAAAACAGTAAAGCAAATTTTAAGTTTTTTTTCGATACTGCCAGCAGGCGCTGCTTCATTTCCATATAAAATTTGACTTTACTGTTTTTGACATCGACGCGGTAAAATCTTACACTAGCCACACTGAAGACGGTCATCGCTCTAACTACTTGAACTCAAGATCCCCGCAAATTCTTGGAGCTAATTTTAATATTTTTTAAATTGTTATGGACCAATCAGTATCACCTCCACCACCTTAGAATTATTACATTCTTACAATATAAACAAATCCTTACTAATATTACAAAGGCGAAAGTTTGTATGTATGCATGGATGTTTGTTACACTTACACGCAAAAACTTTTGAATGGATTTTAATGGAATTTTACAATAATATAGCTTACATATCAGAATAACACATAGGCCAAATTTTATCCCCAAATTCCCAAGGGGACGAGATCTACACGGGTGGAACCGCGGATGTCCTCTTCTACCTAATTTGGGTCAGGTGAAAGACCCGTAACAATAATTACTGAAGGGCACAGAGACAAAAGGGCAGAATTAAAGGGCGCGTGACAAAATCACATTATAATAACTTGGTAGATATAAACGATTCGTTCTTTGTTTGTTCCAGAAATTATAAGCAATTTGAAATGTTTACCTGGGTATTATGTCTGGTAATAATAACTTTCTCGTTTATTTTGATTATGGAGCTTCTTGGGTTCGATTCCAAGGTCAAGATATGAATTTTGAGCTTTTCTCGTAGTTAGTGTGTCACTGACGTCACCACTAACATCATATATTATATTATAGTAATCGTTGCAAGGCCTAAACGATCACCCTTGACCATATTTTGCAGATAATGATTAATAACTACTTTACCGCACTGACTAACCACTCAATCAACGACACATCTTATAAAAATTAATCTTATAAAGCAACTAAATGACACAGTTATTTTTTACTTTTTAGTGCGTTTTGAGCCGGTTCTATTTTTTGTTAAAATTTTTATTTCTTACTTTTTAGTGATTTATCGCCACGTAACGTACTCGTACTATACTGTCATAATATATTATACGGCTCTAGTAGCCAAAAAGCTACCGATACTTACACAAAAAACAAAATCGTGTGCCTATACTATTTGAAGAGTTTCTTCAATTTTCCCAGGATATCATTATCAGATCCTAACATGATGACTATTGGACTATATTGTAAGTGTGACCTTTCTAATAAAAAAAGAATTATCAAAATCGGACAACTCTGTAAAAAGTTATGCGTGGTCACATAAAAAAAATTATTCGTGTCGAATTGAGAACCTCCTCCGTTTTTTTCGTCGGTTAAAAATATGTTTAAAACATTTTTTTATTATATTAAAGGATTTCGTTTGTTTATTACATGTTAACCCTTGAGTGCAATTACTCCTGATGGTAAGTGATGATACAATCTAAGATGGAAGCGGGCTAGTTATGGATAGCAGCCCTAGGCGGATCGCCGACCCATCAGCCCACGGATCAATCAGAAAACATCGTCTATCCAGGTCAAACCGACCTTCTTATAAGTTGAAAGATTTTAATTTAAGCATTCTTAATCTGATATCGATAGGAATCACTAATTATAATTAGCAATTATTTTATTGTAATTTTGTAATATTAAATTAGTAATTTAAAAAAATTTTTTTTTTCCATCCTCCAAGTACCACTAACGTATTTGGCTAACTTACACACTACTTCGTTTTCTACACGACATCGCACCGGAACGTCAAATCGTTTGGTGTTATGTCTTTGTCGGTAGAAACGAAAGGAATAACGACCATCGTGCCCTCCCACAAGTCAAACCGCTTCAATTCGTAACTCATCAATCCCTGCTTAACATCAGGTGGGAAGCATCAGTGCCAAATTTAGTATAAAAAAAAAAATTAATGATTATACTACCATTGGCTTAAACTAATTTTTTTAGACAACTATGATCAAAAGAACAATCAGCATTGAAATTGGATTATAATAGTCAATTTTAAGATCATATTAACTATGCTTATCAAATGTGCAAAGCTCTGCACCTCGCCGCAGGCTTAATCTTGCTCTATCTCGTTACTCACGCGAGAGTAAGCTGCTGAAGCGCTTTGAAACTATTTACAAAGAACATGTCATTAAGACGTAAAGGCGTTTGCGGGATTGCAAATGAAATACTGCACCAAGATAAGATTATTACCAATATTATATTCATTTGTCTTCTATTGTAGAGTATCTATTGTAGTAATTTCACTAGTATTAGCATTATTTGATAAGTAAATTATAAGCGAAATTGATAACTAAAATTTTCAAGGAATTTAATAGATAGTAATTCATTAGCAACCTCGTTGCCTCGTTGGTTAGTCAATGTGGCTTCAAATCACGAGGTTGTGGATTCATATGCTAGGACAGGCTAAAAATAAAGAGAGAAGAAAGAATCTTTCACAAGAATTCTCATTTAAAAATCTTTAGGCGTAATCCAAAGGAGGAGAAAGAAAGGATAGCTGTGCGTGCCTCGGTTTCGGAATCTTACACAATAGGTAGGAAGTAGGCAATTGTTACATCATTCAAACATTATCACCCTAAGCACTCCTAAGCCCTATCCTCCTAGACTCTTAGGACATTGAAGCAACGTGTCTAAGCACCATCCCCGCATCTATCAAAAGGAAGACCAGCCCCCGTATTCTATAGCTGTGTTTTTATTAGTTGAAAAGTGACTTCTAAATTGTTGTTACAATGCGAAATAATGGTATTGTGATAAGTGATATTCTATCTCTCTAAATCTAGTATGACGTTAGACATAGAGAAGATTAGGCAGTCAGCAGGTGCCATTACATAATACGTAATATCACGCCTTATTCCCATAGGGACAGAGTCACACATCTCTCCACTTGCCACAGTCCTTGCATACTTCCTTAGCTTCTTCCACTCTCATTCAAACTCCAAAATTCTTTCATACAAGTTCGTCGATTTAGGGTAGTCTTAACCTGGCCATTATTTAAAATGTCCTGCATTTGGTCTAGAAAAATTCGCCAGGACCTTCCCCTTTTAACATTTCTATTTACCCTCGCCCCATAAATCCCTTTTGTGAATCCTCTTTTATTCATTTTCTACATGTTCGAACCATCTAAGAATACCTTTCTCAATTTTAGTCACTACATTTTCTTTTACAGCACACTGTTCTCTTTTCATACTATTGTTAACTATGTCACTCAGTCTGTCACCCTATCCCCCCGCACATAATCCTCAAAGCTCTCAACTCTACTGCATTTATTTTACTTTTGTGCTTCTTCTGCCATACCCAACTTTCACTACCATACATAAGCACACCTCAATGCACAGCTGGTCTTGTATGCCATTACAATAGGTTTAAAATAAACGAGTGAATTCATGTATGTAGAATAGTATATGAGGTTTGTCTAGGTGTTGTTAAATAATAAGGCAATAAAATTCCACTCCCAAATCCTAAGCATCCGGCTGTAGATCACGGCACTTTGCGACAGGATGCCTCTTTTATCCCAGTAGCAGTTACTACGAACGCTACCCTTATGAATATTAATCTAACGGATAAAACTCTAAAAGCATTTGTATCACCAAATAGGAACCCTTTTAGAACATACTTTTAAGGGATTTTTTACTTTTCTTTTCTACTTTATTTGAATGTGAAATTCTTAAGAGAGTTACATTTACTAAACTTGTGTGTACTTTTAATATAGCATCGATAAAATAATTACATGTTAATTATTGAATAGAAGCGGGTGTTGCTTTGGAAGTTCACTATATAAATATTATAAAGAGGTAAAGTTTGTAAGTTTGTAAATAAAGTTCTGTCGGGGCTAATCTTCGGAACTACTGATCCGATTTCAAAAAAAAATTTTACCAGTACTACATTATCGGTGGGTGTTATGGGCTATATTTTATACTTGTATTGTATATATTACCCGAGTTATCACAGTTTTAGTCGCGCGAATCGGACCGTGAAATTTATTAAATTTAGCTTTATGCGCGTACGCTGCCTTAAATATTGGATATAATTGAAAACATTGTATGAAAACTTTATGTATCTTAAAAAGTACTACAAAAAGTCCGTAAAAGATAGATCTTTTATATTTTTGCAGATATATAACTTTTCGTGTTTTAAAAAATCATTTAATCATGAAAAAAATCATGCTTACGTTTACGTCATTATTTATACAACTAAACTTAAATCCTTATCATAGTAAATTATTTAATAATCACAAGGATATTATAAAGATAAGATTTACCTTTTACAGTATGTTAATTAGTTATATAGTTTCGGAGTTATTACAAAATTTCTAAAAAGCGTGACTCTGTAATAAATCATTTTATTCATATGCTTAAGTTTAAGTCATTATTTATACAACTAAACTTAAATCCTTATCAAAATAAATTGCTTAATAATCACAAGAATATTATAAGGATAAGATTTGCCCCTTACAGTATGTTAATTAGTTATATAGTTACGGAGATATTACAAAATTTCTAAAAAACATTACAATGCCGCTATATCGTCCAAATTATGTGGATCTCCTCCGTGTTATGTTATACGTACTGAATAGGGGTCAACATTTTGGTACTGATATTTTTTGAGAATTCGATCTTTGAGCTTTTCTTCCAATTCATTTGGCATGGCAGACCATATTTATATAATATACGAAAAAGTTTGTTCGTGTGTTTAAACAGGCTTATCTCTAGATTTGAATCTCAGATTGTAAATTATTTTGTTTATTATGAAAGCTAGACTCAAAAGTGAAATAGACTATTAAAAGCTATACACATCAGCTTGCCATAAATATATATTTTTAATGTTAATGTACTGTAATATGGTTCAATGTTTTACAAAAATGTAGATCTTTAGTACACGGGATGGGAAGGAGGATATTGCTTCACGGGAAACTATAAAAAAATTAAATTGAGAGGGGTTCCCCTGTGGGAAAGAGCACACTTTATATAAAAGTCTGTCTTTAAAATTAAAAGGGTACCTAAGAGGTTTTCACGCGGACGAAGGCGCGGGCGACTGCTAGTTATAAATAGTAAGTCAACCAGATCCAACAGAAATACTTCAACCTACGTTTAAATTACCACTTCGCAATCGAAACGTTACAACGATTGCGGTTTTAGAGTGATACGTATTTTATATTTATTCTAGCGGAACTGGTGACTTTTGTCACTGGGATTCTTCGATTTATCGTATTAATAAGAGTTATCGTACTTATTAAACAGTTCTGGCGACCAATAAATGGGTATTTTGACATTTGTAACGCGATGGTAACTTTTAATTTGTGCATTTTATGTCAATGACAGTTGATGCTTTATCCTATTACTATTATAAAGGCGAAAGTTTGTATGGATGTATGGATGTTTGTTACTCTTTCACGTAAAAACTACTGAATGGATTTGAATGAAACTTTACCACAATATAGCTTATACATCAGAATAACACATAGGCTACATTTTATACCGAATAGAGATAAATATCATGGTAATCCTTAAATCTGCCTACTGATATATGGATACATTTAATATATATTGAATAAAATCGTGCGTTTCATTTCAAATTAAGTATCTACAATCAAAATAAGGGTATATACTCGATATTAGACCCATAGGTACATGCATATTCTGTATGCACAATTAATGATAACTGATACATGAGTAGGTACAATTGAAAAACGATAAATAACACAGTAATGGTTAGAACTGATAAATAATATTCTTTTCCGGTAATGTACAGTTTAGTCACGAGTCAACTCCGATTTCTAATGCGAATTGTATAAATTATTTCACTAAATCGGACACGGAATATTGAATTCAAAAACCGATGGCCTGTCAAATCTGGGTCGGAATAATAAGTAGATGACATTAAATTCAAGAAACTGGGTATTTTAACCATTTTGTTACTTTATTATAAACTGTAATAAAAATAATGATGTACACTAAAATCTTTAAACCAATTCTAGAATCTTATCCCTTTCTCATAAAACAACAAATTGCACTGAGCTACAGTCAGTGTGACTCCACAAGACTGTGAGGCTGTCTATGAAATTTAAAAAAATAGATTTATTTAATTTAATTCATTAGGTATGTAAGTATACCTAATGAATTTAATTGTTTTTTCCATAATATTATTGGTTATGAATACGTAAAAAGTATTTAATACACCAATAATATAATAAATTTAATTAGTTTTCCATAACTTTATTTGTCTTCAGAGTATTTAAAACACCAATATTTTGATATGAGTAAAATACCCAATAGTGAGGTCGAAAATGTTTACATGACATTTTGCTCGAAAGGCAGTTTATTTCAGTACCTACTTCCTGTGTCGGAATTACGTCATATTTCAAACGGTTTCAGATGAAAACGAAACTAAAAGCCTATAATAGAGTCAGACGTTTTAGTGTTGAATTTTTCAATAAAGTCGTAAAATATTTTGCTTTCCACGCTTGCTTTTAGTACTAAAACGTACTAAATAAATTACCTGGCTGACCTAGCTTCGCTTAGTTTTTTTAGAAATTAAGAAATACATTAATTAATACAGAATCCTAGCTAGATTAATTGCCCCCGAAACCCCCTTCATACAAAATTTTATGAAAATCAGTGGAGCCGTTTCTGATATTCAGATTATATAGATAGGTATATATACATATACAAAAATTGCCCGTATTAACGTATTAGATAGTTAGATAATGATAGGTACATATAACAGTCTGTTTATTGTCTTATTAGTTCACTAGTCAATGTGACATCTATGGAATTTTGATTTCAAGTGTCTTATACGTACTGCTCTTACCGTGATACTAATAGTGATCGCAGACCAGCTAAATATTATCGCCACAAGCTATCAAGCCGGTCTATATCCGTATTTGCCACCCTCCGTGGCTCAGTGTTACGCATAGAGCAGATCCTGGGTTCGATTCCCGGCTGGACCAATTCAAAATTTCTAAATTGGTTCAGGTCTGGTTGGTAGGAGACTTCGGCCGTGAATAGTTACCACCCTGCCGACAAAAATGCACCGCCAAGCGATTTAGGGTTCCAGCACGATGTCGAGTAGAAACCGAAAGAGGTGTGGATTTAAGCTACTCCTAACAAGTTAACCCGCTTCCTTCTTAGATTGCTTGATCACTTACCATCAGGTGTGACAGCAGTCAAGGACTAATAAAATGTCCCCTAAAACTAACTTGCAGTGGGTCATTACTACAATAATGGCCCTAAATAGGCTGATAATTACTGATGAGCATAATTTTACCCTCTGGATAAATGTAAAGCCAGCACAGAATATTAAATTAAAAAACCGATAGCCTGTCAAATCTGGGCCGGAATAATAAGCAGACGAGATTAAATTCTAGAAATTGTGAGGTAGAAAAATTTTACATGACATTTCGCTCAAAGCCAGTTGGTTGGTACTTCCTGTGTCGGAATTACGTCATATTTCGAACACGGTTTTAAGAGGAAACGAAACTAGAGCCTATGATAGAGGTGAACGTTTTAGTGTTCAATTTTTCAATAAAAATGTGAAAATATATTTTGCTTTCCAGGCATTGACATATTAATACTATGGACTTCGGGTCAGCGATAAAAAGTGTCCGAACCAAAAGTAAGCCAAAACGCGAAATGATTTCCAATCGCAATTCAGTCTCATATTAGCTGACTGACAGAATACACGTCAATAATGCCGTAATGTGTTATAAAAAACTTGTAAGAACTACCCGAGTAAGGTCAGAAAAGAAGACGGTGTACCATATTTTCAGTAAGTAAATATTTACTGATGATTTTAAAGTATTATTTTGCTTAGAAACAGGCTATTTTATTAAAATTTTAATAAACTATAGAAATGAATTGCATAACCAACCAAAATGAACAAAAGTATCTATCTGTCCTTTTCCCATACGCTACCCGCGTATAGGATAGAAGGAGTGCAATATGTTTATCTAATTAACCACATTTAGTTCGGATCTGCCGTGAGCAATAGAATGTTTTAGAACAACGACTGCATATAGTTATTTTGTTGTTTAACATTTGAATTATTTAATTACTTAATTTTTGAATGAAAAGAATTTGATTATTTTCAATTCAAAAATTTTTATTTTTTATGCCATGAATATTAATCAAATAACTTCTACCATAATGGTATATTAATTTGATAACTATAAGAATTATCTACATGAAATTAGGAACAGTTATTTAAAAAATTGATCTAACGTCATTGAAGTAAAAAAATATATTTTCAGTTTAATTAAAAAGAGGAAAATATCGAGAACTTGAAATTTCAAAGTAAAGAACTATGTCGAGTGACATATCATTTTGTACATTAGTGGATTTGGTTTGTAATTAATTATTATTATAACTAATTATTATTTTATACAAGATAATTACAACAATTATTATTTGGTACAAGATTTATCCCAGCATATAGAGGTCAGGGATATGTAAATATAAATTAAAATTTGCTGTAAATATAATATATAAATATAAGATGCCGAAAAAATTTGAAAGCTACACATTTATGTTGTCCTATTTTCACGAGAAGCTGTTATGTCAAAAAAAGGCTGCCATGGTAACCGTCAATCCAAGCTGATTACTTATTGCATGCAATTAGACCGTTGCAAATTAGACTGTATAACAAGACGATAAGACATACATTACAATGTTATTTTGTGTATAAAAACATAAATACATCCTAGTGTGTATAAAATATCTTGGGACACTTTTGACGTAAATTTTGCATTAGACCCGAAGTCCATAGTATTAATATGTCAATGTTTCCACGCTTGCTTTTTATGTTCTAAATAATGATAGGTATTTAATATGACTGCCTCGTTGGTCTGGACCAGTGATTCTCAACCACTGTGCCGCGGCACTTTTGTGTGCCGCCAAATTTCAAAAGCGTGCCGCCAAATTTTGCAAATTTATAATAATGTTAATATTATTAAATTATATCATTTTAAAAGAAAAATATTTTTAACATGAATATATATTTAAAACCACAAAAAAAAATTTTTTTGGGTCTAAACGATTATTACAGTCACCATATTTGCGATTAAACTTGATTTAATCTTAATTACCGACGGGATTACTTGCTTACTTTTAAAGCATAGTTTTATATTACTTTCTCCATTAAATCCTTGTTTTTTCAGTGTTTTATTTTTTATAGACTGCCTTTCTCAAAAAAAATGGAAGAATTACTGACTTTATCCGTGTTTAATCCAAATTTGTGATTCAATTTGCGTCGGATTGTGCCGCTAAATTTTGAAATCGTTAAATAGGTGCCGCAACAAAAAAAGGTTGAGAATCACCGGTCTAGTGGTTAGCTGTTTGGCTTTGATCACGAGGTCCTGGGTTCGAATCTTGGGTCGCTGGAATAATTCTGATTTTTCAATCTTCTATGAAACTTTCAGTATATTCAAGCCTGGAAGTTGGCAGTGTTACACTCCCGTGCCTCGGAGAGCACGTTAAGCCGTCGGTCCCGGTCACCATTATAAACATCTGATAGTGGTCGATAATAAATGAAGCATTATCACCCTAAGTCCGCCAACCCGCATTGGAGAAGCGTGGTGGGTCTACGCTCCATATCATCTCCTATAAGGAGAGAGATCTGGTCCTGTAGTGGGCCGTAAATAGGCTGATAATGATGCTGATGAAAATTTTATATTACTTTAAGAGTACGAGACCAGTTTCGAGTCGGACTAAGAAAAACAGAGCTTTTCTTTTTTCCAAGAATTCTCAATAAAAATTCTGAAAGTTGGCAAGTTTGTGATATTACCCCGCAGTACCGCGAAGAGCACATTAAGTCGCCAGCCCCGATCATTATCATTAACTTCGCATAGTGATCGTTACAAATTCAAAGTATATTATTATATCAGTCCCGTCGTGATCCCGGTCCATATCACTACCACAGATCGAAGTATCGACAAAATAATAAAACCGCCGTTTATCGTTATATGTACCCGTTGAAATATATTATTTTAATAAATAATAATAAATAAATATTGATTCAACATTGATTGTTCCTATAGTCGTTTCAGTCAACGGTCTTATAGCGACAAGCTTTGACGAACATCTTAAAAAGCTTTCGCTTAATTGTTGGATTAAGGGTCGGATACAGAAAGCAGTAATTCTTGAGACGGCGCGTATTGTGAGGAGGTTCCTCACTCTGGAGCCCTGACCACCGGTTGCTTGGACCCCCGGGCCCCGCAGCAGGCGGAATGGATTTTTTTTTATAAATTTTTAATAGTGTTTTTTTTTATTATTTTATAAGCATTGTTAAAAATTTTAAAAATAAATGTAAAAATAAATAAATGAGTGTTATTTAATAAATATTTTAGGACAATTACACACATCGCTATATAGCCCGAAAGTAAGCTTAGGTACCTTGTGTTATGGATACTATGTTAACTGATAAATATTTTTATATATATTATACATAAATACTTATAATAAATAGATAAAAACCCAGACGCAGGAAAATATCCATGCTTATTACATAAATATTTTTCCAGTCGTGGGAATCGAACCCACAGCCTAGGATGCAGAAGCAGGGTCACTACTCACTGCGCCACTCGGCCGTCTATTATGTCACCATTAAATCATTTGTAAGTCATTATTATCATTAACGTACACTGGAGCAGCGAGAGGTCCCTCGTATTGATCCAGCCCTGAACAGCGGGCCTTGTGAGGTTTATTTGTTTATATTTTTATTAACTTTAGTAAACTCTCAACTGCAATCACTCCTGGTGGTAAGTGATGATACATTCTAAGATGGAAGGGGTAACGAGTTAGGAGTAGGATGAAATCTTTTGGTTTCTACCAATATCGTACCGGAACGCTAAATCGCTTGGCGACGTTGGCTAAAGACGTATTCTTTATCGACAAGACCTACCAACCTGACTTGGACCAATCAAGAATATTTTATTCGACCAAGCCGGAAATCGTACCCAGGACCTCCGTTGCATAAATCCACCGCGGATACCATTGCGCCACGGAGGTCGTCAAAATGTTAAAGCGGAGACTTAAATACCTATTGTACTAGTAACGCTCGGTGTAATCATAAAATCACGGGGTTTATGTAAAAAAGAGAACCAAAAAACGGAAAAAGGTTATAAATCGTGAAAAAATTACATTCTCCTCGGGTCAAACTACTTAATAACATACTGTGCTAAGCTAGTTATCATATTTCATATTGCGTGCCGTCCCGAGCCGTAAATATCTCGTTACTCTCAAGTTCCGGGAAAATTGCTAAGTGCTTGGAATGACACTTAAGTGCACAAGTTAACCTAGAACCTAGGGCGTCTAGGATTCTAGTTTACATCCTAACAATTAAGGAATATTACCAGTATATTGTATTTTAACCCTACAAGGCACCTAGTTCCATATGTGGAACACCGAATCAAATAGTTCCTATAGCTATTAGATTATTGGTAGCCACATTTTTGACATCTTGATAGAAGCTACAAACATTTAGCAACAAAGTAATTCGAATCTTTACCTGAAGAAGTCGTTCGTGCTTTTTTTATAGTGCATTCAGCGTGAAATTCGGTTGAAACTGATGCGTTAGTCATTTGTATGAATTCAAAAATAAAAAAATAATACTTATTGAACAGTTTGGACTCCAAAAAAATTTTGTTTGTTATAACGAAGTGTATATTTTGCCGAGGTAAGTTGTTTTTGATATTACAATAATAAATGTATTAGTAAATCATATTTTTATGTATGTTCCACATACGGTACGTTGAGCTTTAGTGTCCGTTTTTATTTCTTCATATTTATGATAACTTACTTTGATTTTATTGCAGATTATGCTGGTAAGAAGATTGTGTGATCAAGATATTGAGGGTTTCTTGAATATTCCTTCTGGGAGTAAAGACGCAGAAGATTTTTCTGATCTTGAAAGCGATGATAAAGGGTTCCTTATCTGCGCATAGACATCAGTGTACATCTCCTCCTCCAAAATTTTCAGCCAGAAATATCAGACCCATAGCCTTGTACATCAGAAATGACTTCAGGGAAAAGTATAGGTACCATTACATAATCTCGTACACCTAATCGATTATGGACTTTGAGTAACACAATCAAGTCAAAAAGAGAAAATTTATTT
This sequence comes from Mycalesis mineus, assembly GCA_034621355.1. Taxonomy (NCBI): domain Eukaryota; kingdom Metazoa; phylum Arthropoda; class Insecta; order Lepidoptera; family Nymphalidae; genus Mycalesis; species Mycalesis mineus. The sequence goes on along the minus strand of CM067899.1, from coordinate 8,201,889 downwards.
CGTAGAAATGATCTTTTTATCCACTTTTTACGTACAGTCGATGGGAACGGTGAAAAATGGTCGTTCAGTAAAATACCTCAAAATATGTTTCCTAAAAGACAGAAGAAAGAAGAAGAAAAGGTTTAGAGGATATTCAGAACAATTGGTAGCAATCTGAGATAATATAGATATTGTCACAGTTTCAGTCAGTACGACTATAAACCTTGTTCTATTATCATCTTGTGTGTTAAGACATGCAAGAAACAAAAGAAATACATACAAGTGGACTGTTAAATTATCAAAACATATAACCAACCTAGATTCGTTTCCAGGGAAATATAAAATAATAATTAGGACCAAAAAATGATGCTTGAGGTTATTTTGTCATCTTCTTGATGTAACTCTTATTAATAGCTGGTTATTGTACAACCATGATGATGCAGAAGGACTTCAAATTTGAAGTAGGGAAATGTTTGGACCAGCGATAAGCAAAAAGAGAGGTATACCAAGTTTATCGGATAGAAAGATTGATAATAAATAAAAGGAGATGTGATGGGTTTAAGCATTTTCCTCTTTGTCAAGTTTAATACCAAAAGGTACATTTAAGGCTCAGTGTACCATATGTGGAACTAAAATAAAAAGTTGATTTTTTCGTAAAATATGGTTTTATTAATATGATCATTTATTACAACATATATATTTTTGTCACGCACTAAAAAAAAATTGAGCCTTGTAGGGTTAAATTACACAATAAATTTTATAGTTAATTCATTTTTTGACGACCTCCGTGGCGAAGTGGTATGCGCGGTGGATTTATAAGAAGGAGTTCGATTCCCGGCGGGGCAGATTAAGATTTTTCTTAATTTGTCTTGGTCTGGTTGGTGGCTTCACCGTGGCTAGATACCACCCTACCGACAAAGACGTATCGCCAAGCGATTTAGCGTTCCGGTACGATGTCGTGTAGAAACCGAAAAGGGTGAGGATTTCATCCTACTCCTAACAAGTTAGCCCGCTTCCATCTTAAATTGCATCATCATTTAACAGCTGGTGTGATAGCAGTCAAGGGCCAACTTGTAGTCAAAAAAAATAACTCAGTGGCGTAGTAGTGAACCTAAATTATTTAAGATTTTGAGATCCTAGTTTCAAACCTTGTGTGAAAAACGCTTTTCTTACTTCTATGTCATTCTAAGTACCAACCAGGAGTTAGGAAGTTAGCAATGTTACACCCCCGATTCTCAGAGAGCACGTTAAGACATCGATCATTACATCATCAACATCATGGCTAAGTGCGGAAAAAGCCTGGGAAGAAGACGAAGAAGCCATCGGTCCCAATCATTATCATTTAAATTAATACTCATTGTTACAAATCAAATATAATCACGCTCACTAGCCCATATTGTAGTGGGACTATACTAAAGCCAAACTCGATTGAGAATGCTTGTCAACAAACAAAGACTACCAGACAATGTATGAAACTTTAACCCACTAATAAAAACATATTGTACAACAATGTATTATGCATCATTTTATTGCATTTTTTTTACTATTTAATATAAATTACATTTAAAAGCTCTAGATCTCAGAGTATTCGACACGAGCCTAACGTTGGTTATCGTCCATTTCCGTATTGTTGTTCCGTATAGTTGTCACACTGACATGACAGTCGCAAAATACATTTTTAAACAGGCTTAACGACTCTGGATATTTGCCTTTTAGAGCCCAGTTTGATGAAAATACAATAAAAACGATTTAAATGGCTAGAACCCAGTGCAACAGTAGAGATTTTAAAATGCGTAAAGAGTGTAAACTAAAAGGAAATAGATTAATTTTTTTTTTAACATAATTTTATTCCGATGTCCAACAGTAAAAATGGCTTATTGTAAAACATTTATATAATAAGTAATAGGATATTCTTTGTATATTTACAATTTGTTGTCTTTCTGGGTTAGGATCTGGCATTCTCCTTTAAAATATAGATAGAAAATGCAACACATTTTATGCCTAATAAATTTAAAATTATGTTTTGTTTTTTTATAAAATCTTATTTAAAAGACATTGACTATATTAATTAGTTTCTAACTCTAACTTATTGTCATGAATTCGTTATTAGCAAGTTAACTAAAAAAATTAGGTGTAAAATGACTAGTGATTTCTACCTTCATTTTTAACTTGTTTGTTGACAAGCATTCTCAATCGAGTTCGGCTTTAGTATAAATCCTTTAACAGTGAAATGGCCTTGCGCTATAATGAGCCATTTAAATACAACTTTACCTAATATTGAAAAAATAATAATCACACTGATAAATAATTTAAATAACAAAATTTAACATAAAAGAGACATAATAAACGTACAAATTACCGCTGTATAGCTATTTATTACAATTATTCGACAATTCCTTTGCTCGTTGTGGTTTCTAGAGTGCCATTATACCTCACATTATAAAATGAAGGGGCATTTACCTCGGTTGAATGAGAATAGATATCGTAAAATTTAATGCTAAAAGATTTACTGGCTAACGACCGCGATTCTGTCCTGAAATTCTGTCCTTTTTTTAAAAAAAAATTGTTTTCAATCCATTTTTGACAAAAAAAAACCATTTTTTTATTAATTACTTGTTAACCCTTGACTGCAATTTCACCTGATTGTAAGTGATCATGCAATCTAAGATAAAAGCTGTCCAACTTGTTAGGAGTAATTTGCAAATCCAAACCCCCTTTCAGTTTTTAAGCGACATCGTACGGGAACACTTAATGGCTTGGCATTACGTCTTTGGCGATATGGTGGTCACTCGCCACAACCAAAGCTTCCCACCAGCCAGACCCTGACCATTTAACAAAACTTTAATCGTCCCAACCGGGGGTCGAACTTAGGACTCTGTCTTTTAAATCCACGTATACACTACGCCACGGATATTTTTCAAACTTCATTTAACATGTGGAAGCCACATACAAAACCGTTTAATAGATCTTGAGATGTATCATTATCAGCCTGCTTGACTGGTGTTAACTCTACGTGGTTTCAGATCACAATGACCTAGGTTCGAGTCCTTGGTTGGCAATGGAATAATGAGAAGTTGTGTTTTGGTGTTACACCCTGGTATCTTGAATATCATATTAAGCCGTCTGTCCCGGTCAGTATCAACGACACCTGATAGTGATTGTTAATCCAACATTATCGCCCTAATCCCACCTACCCACATCAGAGCACCGTGGTGGGTCTAAGCTCCAGATTCCCTCTTGTATAATGAGGGAGACCTGGCTCTACAGTGGGTTATTTACGAGCTGATAATGATGATTTACATTCAATTTCTGCCCGCGTGTTACATTATACATTCACAAGTATGGTATTTGAATAGAACATTGAATTTATAAGGAAGGCAATCTGGTTGCACACACTGCAGCTCGCGATGGGTACGGTCGTATTCGATTTGTTTCAACTCTATGCACCGTCGGTTAAAATACCTCGATAAGATGTATTTTATACTAGCGAATACACATGACTTTCTTTTCGCTATTTATACTATTTTTCTTAGGGTTTTAGGTACATCTATATCGGGCTACAAAACAATTCTGTAGGTACTAGAAGTGGGTAGCCCTAAGGAGGAATATCGAACATAGGACCTCTCGAATTTGAAAACAATCTTGTAAGCAAGTTGTTTTAGAGGCTTTTAAGTATAACTTTATTTTACTTAATTTTTGAACGTGAGATTATTGATTTTATTTAAATTAATTAGGTATATATTTAAAAAAGCACATTATCAAAAAGTAAATTAAATAAGTTTTTAATTTAATAAAGTAAATTACCTACTGACATCGTATATATTTCATTTCCTTTTTGTTTATTTTTAAATGTATTTATTCGTATTTTTGACGTGACAACGTCTTATAATTCGATAGAGCCGGCTGCACGCACGAAAAAACATGACGTCATGCGTCGTTACCTCGCTTTGAGGCGTTCCATGTAAGGCTTGAAGTGCAAGGAGAGCGCGGAAGTGCGAAAAAAAGCACAATCGGCCTTTGCGTTCGGCAGCGTTCGACATCCGTCCATTAAATATAATTATTAAATATATTAATTATAAATTAAAAATTAATGTATTTATAAATTAATATATTTATTATTAATAAAAATAATATTTATAAAAATATACTTAAATTAAAAATTTTAATAACCAATTAAATGCTACCATTCCATCAGTATTTTCTTTAGACATTGTCACGTTCAACTATCGTCAGTAAACCAACTTTACAGACAACCAATTTTTTACCAAGAATACTGATCTACGAAACAAAAAAGAGCTCGCAACCACGCAATAGCAATATTAACCTACGTCCTATATCAGGATATACACACGATAGTGTGATTTAATACACATATTGGAGGATCAGGAAATTTAATATCTGGCAGCTTCCACTATGACAGTGCTAACAATCGCTCACGCCTGGCTTACACCCGAGCGCTAACCACAGGGTTAACATGCACATTGTTATAACATGAGCCCGGTTTAATCACATCCCACCGTGAAATAATTATATTTAACGTTGATTACTCCTTTGTTTGACTTGATCAAGTAATCCGACGCTCTAGGATCAACAAAATTTCATTACTCGTGTCAAGGTTATCGATGTCTGTGAATAGATGTTTAATCGTCACCCTATATTTGTGAGAACGTCTTAAAGTAAGTCGTACCGTGGCGTATGCCGTACGCGGACATATACGCGGGTATACGACACTATTATTTTCTAAGGGACAAACTTAACCTATATTTAGATAGATAGATTGACAGATAGATAAATTATTTATTGCACACACAAAAAGCATAACAAATTAATATTACAGAAATAAGAACATCAAATAGTGCAAGGGCGGTCTTATCGGTGAAAGCAATCTCCTCCAGACAACCCGCATAGTTGGAGTTATATAAGCGTAACCGGATAGTGCAAAATAAACCAAATAAACCACATACACTTACATAAATAGTGTTGACGACCTCCGTGGTGCAACGGTATGCGCGGTGGATTTATTAGGTCCTGGGTTGAATTCCCGGCGGGGCAGATTGAGATTTCTCTTAATTTGTCTTGGTCTGGCTGGTGGGAGGCTTTCGCCGTGGCTAGTTACCACCCTACCGACAAAGACTTACCGCCAAGCGATTTAGCGTTCCGGTACGATGTACGGAAGATTTTCATCCTACTCCTAACAAGTTAGCCCGCTTCTATCTTAAATTGCATCATCACTTAACATCAGGTGTGATAGCAGTCAAGGGCCCAAACTTGTAGTCATTAATAAAAATATATTTACCATATTAAACCGAGGAAAATAAAAAAAAAATAAGGTTTTATACTTGAACGCTCTAGTCTAAATCCTTGAAAACTTCTACTTCGAAAGACCACCACGGTCCAGATAATTTATTTTGCTAAGTACTTACTATGGTATGAAAGCGGGCAGACAAACTTTCAGCTTTTAAAATGACGAAGATCTAGTCAATTTAAATGAGATTAGACACTCATAGTCTAATAGTGATAAGCCTCTAAGCTTGCCAAAATTTTTTGAAAATTAGTTTGTTGATGATGATAATATAGACAATAATTGCCAATTCCAATTTTTGTGTTCAAGTTAGAGTTATTAGAAGCAAAAGAGTACTAGAAATTTGTCACCTAGGAATCTGATCATTATTTCCTTTTGCCTAGACGTTAGCCCTTGACTGCAATCACACCTGAAGTGTTGGTGCAATCTAAGATGGAAGCGGGCTAAATGATTACCTGTTTCAGCTTTACACGTACTCCAGTGCAATTAGCCTTAAATTTAATAAAAAGTACAAGAAAATCGCAATAGAATTAAACCAATCAGAAAATGAGGAGAATATCATTCAACCCTTTTCCTTAGGACTTTTAGTTTTGCCGGAAATCGAAAAAAACCGTTTTTTACACCTAATTCCTCCTTTTCCGATCGGTTTCATCTTACTGCGATTTTATTTGGTTTCAAAAATTAAATGCACTGGTCTAACTTCATCGTACAATAATACGTAATCGCTTAGGGTTACGTCTTTGCTGGTAGGATGGTAACTAGCAACAAATTGTCCAGCCGGAAACCAAACCCAGGACCTCCAACAATAAATCCTTCTCGAGTACCGTATCGCCACGTAAGCCATTAAAGAGACTAAAAAGAATACCCAATAACCTAATTTGTACAACACAGTAAGTCTGATAATACTTCAAGTATGTTTTAATAAATATATAAACTGTGCGTGACTAAAATGAAAAACTGTCGTCTGAAGTTTAAAGGAGTTTTCAAGAATAAAAATAGAAATTTGTTATATTTTAATAAAAAAGACCAGCGAACAACAAACTTTGAACCTATTGTTTTTAATATAAAAACTCAGTATTGTAATTTTCAGTATGAAAAGTTAAAATATTTTTTTATTTTGTTTGAAATTAAGAAAATCATGAGCAGGTTGAATTTTTCTTACGAAGACAAAATGTACAAAAATATTTGAATCGGTTGTTTTCAGTATAAAAACACATTAGGTATAGCAATTTTCAGTAAGAAATGGACGTAATTATTTTATTTTTTGATTTTTATCAAAATGATGAAAATCATGTGCTGCATTTGATTATTGGTGAAATATGACTTCAATAATATGCAATTTCATTGCGTGTCCTTGCTGTAAAAGGAAATATCCGGTACCGCGATAATTGCAATTTAGATAATTAAGCTCACTTTGGTCCCTGTACGTTGGTTGGTACCTATATTGATGCTGAATCCTGCAATTTTCGCCACGTGGAATATTTCGGTATCATTTTTTCCATGAAACTGAAACTACATTTTCATTGCACTTTTCCCTGAAGCTACATATACATTGTACAGCTTTATATTTAAATCGCGTAAAATCTAAGCTATTTCGGAGATAAGCTTAACAGAAATATAAAAAAATACAAACAGACAGATAAAAAATAGATTTTTGTAATTCTTCAAATTTTATTTATAGCCTTTCTTAATTTCGTGATGGTAATCGTAAGTAGTTGATTTTTTTTATTGTTTCGTGTATTTTATGCTACAAATTATATTATTAAATATATTTGTTTCCTGAAATTTCTTTTACTCAAAAAATTTTTTTTTTGTAAATGTAGGTATGTCACACAAAAGTCATTACATCCAATCAATCATCACAACAATAAACAAATATGGATAAATCAACTGGCCACTCACCTAATGTACTCAATAAAATGACATTAAAACTTTCCACAGCGTCCCGGCGGCGTCGTAAATCTTTTGAACATTATCTTCACACCTTCGCCCGAAATAAATCTCATCGTGCATTCGTCTTACTATAATTAAAGAAGAAAAATGTTCATAAAGTTTTCTAAACTCCACTTATCCACTTTTCACAACTATTCACAGTTTAAATTTAGAATAAATACTGGAATTAGTTCATAAATGAATGCATAAAAAATGGAATGAATTTATAAATTAGTTTTTGAAAGGGAATCGTAACGCTGAAAGTTGGTGCGACTGGCGCGCGGTCTCTGAGGCGACCTCGCAGTCGAGTCTCACAGTATAGACTGGAGTTTAACTCCTGTACGAACGCCAGGAACTCTGCGCATTTTACGAAGATGGGTTTTGAAGTACGCTGAAAAATGAATGCATTTTCTATCGTATGTAAATCTATTTAGCACTCTACGCACGTAGCGTTAAGGAAAATTCTAATGCAATTTTACTGTTTTCAGGTTTTCAGTAGATGTTTTGCGCTTACTCGATTTTACAGTAGGAGTACATACGCGCGTTCTGTTTCTTGTTTGAAAGTAATTTTATAGATAAGTTTATAATTTATCTTAATAATTATGACTATATTATTTTTTTACTACAAATTATCTCTTGACTGAAATAACACTTGATTGAAAGTGATAATGCAAGCTGGAAGCGGGCAAATTTGTTAGGAGTCGGATGAAATCCTCATACGTCTTTGGTTTCTACAGGACATCGTACCGGATCGCTTGACGGTTCGTTGTCTGTAGAGTGGTAACTAGCCAAGGCCGAAGCCTCCCACCAAATTAATTTTTGAATATGTTTTCTTATTCTTTTAAAAGAATATTTACTATATATACCTCTCTTTTTAATAAGATGAGGATTTCCTTTCCTCTCTAATTATTTATTATGATGATAATCGTCTAACGGAATCGCATTAATAGGATCGACCCCGGACTCGAACCCTGGACCTCAAATTCAAATTCAAATTCAAAATCGTTTATTTCAAGTAGGCTTATTACAAGCACTTTTGAAACGTCAAATTGGACTATTTGTAGTGACTCTACCACCGGCTTGGAAGGCAGGCCCTGTTGAGAAGAGCCAGCAAGAAACTCAACATTTGCTCGTTTTATAATATTATCAATTTTCCAATATTAAGTGTGTTGTTACATAAAGTTATTTATTTTACTTCCTGTGTGAAGTTGAAAGCCTATCCAATTGCCTTTGAACATCTTGTCATTTAAAAATTCATCGATAGTATAATAACCCTGACTCAGTAAGGAGTTTTAATACATTGTTTCACCTTTGCCTGGCAGATCTAAACTAATTGGGCATCTTGTTTACACCCAATCCTCGAAAGATTTTTGTATTTTTCGGAGGCGATAAGCTGATATGACTAACTTATGTCCATTTCTAGGAAGACGGTCGTTTAAATCCTTTTTCTGTTTATACATATTTATATTTTGTTTAACATAAACTAGGTTATTAAAGCCACATAGGTAATGTAAAAACAAGTCAGTTAGTCAGCCTCGTTATCTAAAGCCACATAGGTAATGTAAAAACAAGTCAGTTAGTCAAGAAGAGTCACCTATCATTTAATAGCAATTCCTTATCATTAATAGATACCAATAGACGTTTTTAAAGAAGTAATAAGTCTGTTAATATGATTTTCAAAATCCCCAGCGACGTTACGACCTACAAAAAAGGTAGACCAATTTCCAAAGGAAATATGAGTGTACATTTTTTATTTACTTCCCGAGCCTAAACGCGGACGGATTATATTGAATGATGTATCAACGGATCCCCTCTCTTTTTAGAATTAATAGCCGTACGTTTTCTTCCCTATTTTTTCGCGTAAATACATTGTTTGATGGTTTTAATCCTTTAGCAAATATATCAAGAGTTTTGGAACCACTCTTCTAGTAGTTTTGTATATATACTATTAGATATTCTCATCATTATCAGCCTATTAACGGCCAACTACAGGGCCAGGCCATCCTCCTTATAGGAGGAGGGGATATGGAGCGCACACCCAATGCGGGTTGGCGAGCTCAGGTGATCATGTTTCATTTATTAACTATCACTTTAAGTGTTGATCATAGTGACCGGTGACTCCGGGCTTGGAATGTTACTCAAAAAATTGATAGAATAATGAAAAACTTACAATTTTTACCCGACTCAAGATTTGTACCCAGGACCTCGTAATCAAAGCCACGTAGGCTAACCGCTAGACCAACGAGGCAGTCACTATTCTATTAGAAATCATCATCATTATCATCATCATCATTACCAGCGTGTAGACGTCCACTGGACAATGGTTAGGGACTCAAAAAATTGAAGAATAATGAAAAACTTGGCCCCCAACATCCATCATGTTCTAACTTACGGTTACTTTGGTTGTTCTGCGGATCTCCTCATTTCTGATTCGATCACGCAGAGATACTCCGAGCATTGCTCTTTCCATCGCCCGCTGAGTGACTTTGAGCCTTCTTAATGTTTATCCTAGCCTTCTTAATAATTATGAAATCATATCAGATGTTAATTAATGATTGACAAAGACGTTAAACATGTTCGCTAGAGTCCCAGTGTAGCTTGTGGAGCGCATGTCAACATAAAACCCAACGATGTTCCTACGCGTCGCATAGTGACTGGGTCCCGGGAGCGCTAAGCAATCGCTCACAATCCAGCGAGAGGACGATGACTCAATTACGGTCCCACTATGGTGCCTACATCAGAAAAAAAAAGACGTGTGGCACTCGGAGACTGCCGCGGTAAATTGCACAGCATTTTTTATCAACTTATGTTTACCTACCGACGTCATCGGGACCGTGGCCGAGCGGTAAGGCGCTCTAAGTGTCCGGATTGCCAGAGAGACGCAGGTTCGAATCCCGTCGGTTCCGCAATTTTTTTTTTTCAAGCGTGATATTTCAAAAAGTCATTAATTTTTTTTTACAAGCGTGATATTTCAAAATGTGAGATAAGTCCTGGTATTTATCGATAGATGGAAAAACTAAAAAGTAACCGTTTAGTTTTTTCATCTATTGATAAATATTTTAAAATATTACGCTTGTAAAAAAAATTACTTTGAAATATCACGCTTGAAAAAAAAAATTGTGGAACCGACGGGATTCGAACCCGCCTCTCTCTGGCAATCCAGGCACTTAGAGCACCTTACCGCTAGGCCACGTTCCCCGATGACGTCGTTGCCGAAATTGTGCTTTTGATATTGAGAGGGTGTTAGGTTTTTTCGTTACGGAATTTCTGGGTTCGGTCTCCACGCTCAAGGCCCGCGATAGAAGCTATACAATAGCTTAAAAACATTTTGTTCAACATTTTCTCCATCCATTTGCTCTGCAGTGAAACAAAAAGGGTTAGAAATTTTCTACGAAATAAGACTACTTTCAGAACTAGACGATTACGACTAATTACCCTAAAATGATTAATGATCGACTTAAGTCACCACTGTCATTGTGTCGGTATTCATTTGTCCCCCAACCATTTAGTAGCTGTGACCTTTTAAGCTAATAAACTTTGTCCTTCAATACAAAGAAACACTTCGTTATAAATTGTTCCCTATCATTATACTACTCCATAATTACGTTCTTCACTTTGGTAAATATTTTAAGAAGTTTTCCTTCAGACGTTTTCGTGTTATTTGTCGTAGACAGGTGTATATCTATGGCTAACTGTACCAGCCTATACTAAAGCCAAACTCGATTGAGAATGCTTGTCAACAAACAAATTAAAAATGAAGGTAGTCATTTTACACCTATTTTTTTTTAATTAACTAGTTAATGACGAACTCATGACAATAAAATAGATTAGTAAGCTTAAAACAAATTAATATATTCAATATCTTTTAAATAAGATTTTTTAAAATAACAAAACATAATTTTAAATTTATTAGGCATAAAATGAGTTGCATTTTCTACCTTCATTTTATATTTGCTTGTTGACAAACATTCTCAATCGAGTTTGGCTTTAGTATAGATGCCTATCGCGTGGTAGGGAGACTCGAACAAAGTACAAGGCTTACGATTCGAATGCAGGTTTTTGGATCCTTTATGATATCAACGTTCACCTTCAATGTTCATGTAGTTCTCCTTGCCCAGACTATTCTAGTAGGATTGCTTACACATTTGAGTATTCATTAACAATTAAAATATTCTTACATCATTGACAGCTTACACCACCGGCCAACAACACAGATCCTTAATTCTCCAAGCACATGACTCACTTTTGAAAAACCTTCGACTTAAACGAAAAACAGAGCAACACTTCGTAAGAAACACATCCCAAAAATGGCCTATGTCTGTCAACAGTCTGAGTCACAAAGTGGGGTTACTCCATGCCTCAGAAAGCACATTAAGCTCTCGGTCTCGGTCACTATCATCAACACCTGATAGTAAACGAATGATTGGTGTGATAATATTTACCCTTAGTCTACAAACCCATTTTGGCAAAGCGTAAAGTATCAAAGCTAAATGGGCCCTATTCTTCAAAGATGGAGGCCTGGTCGTGTAGCCGTTTAAAAGTGGATAATGATGACTTCGTGTCATTTCGGTTGATGTCATTTAATATCGATCAAATCGCTAATTTCGACATAAAAAAAACCCAATCAAACGTTGTGTAGGAGTCCATTAAATATTGAGCTATATATAGATGACGGAATGGACGCCCACAAGCAATTCATGCGTCACTTATTATGAGAACACCAATTGTTTCTGAAAGTTCCTCAGTCTTATTAAATCGTATTTATTTACATGAGGGTCAGTGTTTAAAAGGTCAATATTAGTTGCTTAACAATTCGAAGGTTGTTTAAATAAACTATTTTGAGTCTATCTAAATAAAACATGGTTCGTTGTTCAAATCACTACTTGATATAGCTTCCCATCTTAAGGTCCTATAGGAAAACGAAAAACGTCACCAAAAGCGTCGTTATCTTTCGCCCCAACAACGTAAGGAAGCAATAATTTTGATTGCGCGCTATTGTTTGTCATTTTCTCTTCACGAGATATCTCTCCCATACACATCTTAGGCCTACTGCGCTGAGTGATGGATATTGAGTTTTCTTTTTTCTAAATAAATCTCAGTAGAAGTCCAGAGTTGATTTTAGAGGTTAGTGGTGTTAGACCCCCTGCCTCTGAGAGCAGATTAGGTGTAGGGCCTGATCTTTATAAGATACTAGCAGTCATCCGCGACTTCGTCCACGTGGAAACCTCTTCATCATCATCATCAGGTGGCTTCTTCAAAGTGAAGTTGGGCAGTCAGGTGGAGAAAATTCTTTCGATCCTGCGAAACAGCTTTAAGCTTCGTGTAGCTAAGCTTGATCCACTCTTTTACATCATCAAACCACTTTCACTTCGCTGTCTCCCAGGAAAAAACCTCTTAGGTACCCTTTTTAATTTTAAAGACAGGCTTTCATATAAAGTATGCTCTTTCCCCGCTACCCCTCTCAATTCAATTTTTTTATAGTTTCCCGTCAAGCAATATCCTTTGTCCCGTCCCGTGTACTAAAGATCTACATTTTTGTTAAACATTGTATGATATTACAGTACATTAACATTAACAATATATATTTATGGCAAGCTGAGTCTAGCTTTCATAATAAACAAAATAATTTACAATCCGACACGCAGATCTAGAGATTACCCCGTTTTAACAAACGAACAAACTTTTTCGTATATTATATTTATATATGCCGCCAAATAAATTGAAAGAAAAGATCAAAGATCGAATTCTCAAAGAATATCAGTACCAAAATGTTTTCCCCTATTCATTACGTATAACATAAAACGGAGGAAGTCAGCTTAATTTGGACGATATAGCGGCAATGAAATGTTTTTTAGAAATTTTGTAATATCTCAGAAACTATATAACTAATTAACATACTGTAAAAAGCAAATCTTATCTCTATAATATCCTTGTAATTATTAAATAATTTATTTTGATAAGGATTGAAGTTTAGCTGTATAAAAAATAACGTAAACTTAAGCATACGAATTAAATGATTTATCATCAAATTTTGTAATATCTCTGAAACTACATAACTAATTAAGTGATGTCAAAGACAATTTTATTTACAATTAAATATTCTTAATCAACAACACATTTATTTGGATAAAGATTAATATTATTACGTTGATACAACTCTTAAAAAATGCATTAATTTCGACCAAATTTGATTACCATAAAAACGGTTCTAGTAAGTTAATCTTAAAAGATAGATATATACTGTTGTGGACATTTATTTAGATCATTTCAAGAGGAATAATTATTTCATACATATATTTTTGGTATCTTGAACCGTTTTCGCAGCGCACGCAATATAATAATATATAATTTTCCCCGTTTTTTTCACATTTTCCATTATTTCTTCGCTCCTAGTAGTTGCAGCATGATTTTATATAGCCTTAAGCCTTCCTCGATAAATGGTCTATTCAACACAAAAATAATTTTTCAATTCCAACCAGTAGTTCCTGAGATTAGCGCGTTCGAACAAGCAAACAAACTCTTCAGCTTTATATTAGTATAGATTATTTATTACTCTACGCCAGCCAACCCGAACTGGAACTTGGTGGTTCTATCCCCTTCCTGTAAGACATGTTAAAACAGGCTAACAATATTTATTATTGCTTCAGTAAATCTGTTAGATAAATAATAATTAAACATAACAGTAAAAACTTCACAAAAGAGCTTTACTACGCCTTCATTTCATATCACATAGCTTAATGAGTCGTAAAAAGCGAAACAAAACGATAAAATGAGCATAAGATAATGCTACATTTATAGTACATAACTAAGAGACGTACTAATTATTAGGGTAGAGGAAAAAATAATCTACGCCACAAAGGAAATAGCACAAAGAGCCGACTTCCCTCAATAATTATGGAATGGAAAATGTACATCTAGTACAATAATTATGTAGACATACTTGTGGAAGACTAATTACGTGCTCTGCCCGCTTTTCGTCGTGTACTGTTTAATTGGGAAGTCACCCAAACGCTGTATATAAAATACTACCTATCTTCATTTCTTTATGATTTTTAAGTAGGTAATATAATTAAAATTGTGTTAGATACGAAGTCTTTCTTTTAAACAAACAAAAATATCTTCACAATTATCAGCCTATTAGCGCACAACAGGACTAGGCTTCAACTTTCTTCTTGCAGAGGGGATATGGAGGTTAGACCCATCACGTTTCTCAAATGTGGATTGGTGGGCTTAGTTGTTTAATTCATTAACGACCACATCAGATATTGGTAACAGTACCCGAGACTTAACGTGTTTTCTTTTTTTTTTTATCGACTACAAATTGGCCCTTGACTGCTATCACACCTGATGTTAAGTGATGATGCAGTCTAAGATGGAAGCGGGCTCACTTGTTAGGAGTGGGACGAAAATCCACACCCCTTTCGGTTTCTACACGACATCGTACCGGAACGCTAAATCGCTTGGCGGTACGTCTTTGTCGGTAGGGTGGTAACTGGCCACGGCGAAAGCCTCCCACCAGCCAGACCAAGACAAATTAAGAAAAATCACAATCTGCCCCGCCCGGAATCGAACCCAGGACCTCGGTCTTATAAATCCACCGCGCATACCACTGCGCCACGGAGGTCGTCACAAAATTTTCTGAGAGATACGGTGTAACATATTCCTTAGAGTGTGGTAAAATATCTTAGCAGAAAGGAAAACTAAGAATCATTCCACGACCCGACTTAGGATTAGAACCTAGGACCTCATAGTCGAAGCTGTAGCTAGACCAACGAGGCAAAAGAAATATCATAGGTGCATTTAATTTTAAATAACCCTTTGGTCTAAGAGCTTTTGAAAAAGACGCCAGTTTTGGAGCGGATGTACATCGATTGAAAAGCGGAAGAAATTGGTATTCTGGAATGAGATTATTGATTATTTCCATATTGGGTTAGTCGACCAGATGTAATCGAAATGATTATATTAGTATTTTTTTCAAGAACCGACGTACCGATCTAAGCTAACCATTGGAACGTCATCGCTTATACATAAAGCAGAGCATGCTAAGGCCTGTGTGCACCAAGATTTCGGTTATCATAACCAACGGTTAACATAACTTTAATAAACCCGTACGCCGGTTAAGGACGTAAACCGGGCTGTTATCTTAACCGAGCTTACGTCCTTAACTGGTGTACGGGTTGTCGTGAACAGTAAATTTTACGTTTAGCTTATGTTAACCGTTGGTTATGATAACCGAAATTTTGGTGCACACAGGCCTAAGAACCTGCTCTACAATTGCCGTCCTTTGTCATTCCGAAGCGTTGGTGTTAAGCCTCATGCATGTGCCTGTAATTAATGTAACAACCTATTCCTTTAGACCATAACAAAGCAACTGTGCTTGATCACAGAAATACGATATAGAAATGGATGAGTTCTAGCACAAAAAGCTCTTCTAGTACTAAATGTATATATAAATAAGCTCGGGTCGGAGAACGGTTTCCAGACGTTCACACTTGTGCATTTCTACTACCCCCAATATTGAACTTAATGTTATACTAGGGTTGCCAACTTCAAATTTATAAAAGTAGGATTTGAAGTTGGCAAAACCAGGACAAAACAGGACGCATTAAAATAGTTGCAATAGTTAAATTAATTAAAATTATCACATTTTAAAATAAAAATACTTGAATAAAATTATACGAGTTGAAAACTTTTTATTAAAATATAAAACAAAATAGTTAAATTTATAACAAATATTTGAAACAACACTGCAGCGCAGCATCGCAATCACGAGTACTTGCGAGTCGTGAGGCCTCTCGTAGCGTAAACATTTCAGAAGAGGCGCGCTAATTCTAAAATATACCCAGGACACTGCTTAAAAACTATTCAGGACGTCCCAAAACACTACAAAAACTAGGACATGTCCTGGGAAAACAGGACGGTTGGCAACTCTATGTTGTACTTTAATTAAATATCAACCTTTCATAATTCAGTTTGAAAATTTGATCCAAAGTTCATATTCTAAACAATGTAATGTCTAGAAACATTTTCGTTTCAACAATACCATCAAAAATATGCATTGTAACGGTGTTTTACACCCTTAACTAGGTCAACCGGAAGTAGCTAAGAACTCCTCAGATTTTCTCCTATAAGGATATGTCATCATATCGAGGACCAGCCAAGGCGTTTGGGAGTTGTAAGAGAACACATAAATAGTGTAGACAGACAAACAACAAAAATTTAAAGAATTCCGCAGAAATGCTATAATGCTCGTATTATTACATATGCTTACGTGTTTATGTAGGGTAAAAGCCGGATAGTTGCCCCACTTTTCAAAAAAGCCAAAAAGAAATATGGACTTATTATGAATAATGCAACATGAATATCAAAACATAGGTCAGTAAATTATCATAATAGCCTATTTTATTCAACATAATTATTAAAAACATAATTGATAAACATTATAATTTAAGGTCGAATGCACGCAAAGAAACAAAAAATGTACTAAAATCATAACTAGTAACAAAAATATTCAATACAAATGACTTATCAGTATAATTTCGACAACTATCGAAGTTTCACGGCGGAAGGTTTTCGCTCGCATGGACGAAACGCGTGTTCCTGTACTGATGATTGACGTGGCATTGTGGTCCGCAGGAGGAGTACTTACAATTATAGTAAAGCATTAGTGCCACTAACGTCCTTAACATAGTGTATTCTAAACTGTGGCAGGTATCCCACAGGGGCAACTATCCGGCTTTTACCCTTTATCTGATAATCTCTGAAAAGGTGGAATATTCCTTCATTTACTTTAGTTTTTACACAAATTATTGAATATTAATATTAAACCTTAAGATAAAATTGTACAACATTGAGATTAAAGCCTACACTAACATGCTTGCTTAGTTGGAGATCAAATTAGATGAGTAAATATAACGTTATTTGCCCCAACAATTTATGGTGTTTGTACATCAAATAGAACAAACAGCTTTACGCGATTAGGAATTAGAACACTTAAAATAAAGATACGTTTAATTAAATTCTATAATATTATTTATACAAAAAAATAGCTTTAGTAAACAGCTTTCAGCAACAGTAATTGAACAGATTTTCGTTAAATGCATGTGAAGTATTCAAGGTCCTGGATCTCAGTAATAAACCTTATCCTGGAGTTTAAGTTTTTAATATAAGTTAAGAGTATATTCTTCTAGTCAAAAAAGCGAAATGCTTATTAACCGACGAAAAAAACGGAGGAGGTTCTCAATTCGACACGTATATATTTTTTTTTATTTATTTTTTTTATATGTATGACCACGCATAACTTTTTACAGAGTTGTCCGATTTTGATAATTCTTTGTTTATTAGAAAGGGCACACTTCCAAGGTGGTCCCATTGTCATCATGTTAGGATCTGATGATGATATCCTGGGGAAATTGAAGGAACTCTTCAAATTTTGGAGGCACGCTTACCGCGATTTCGGTTTTTGTCTCGGTATCGGTAGCTTTTTGGGTACTAGTACCGTATAATATACTATGACAGTATATTACGAGTACGTTACGTGGCGATAAATCACTAAAAAGTAAGAAATAAATTTTTTAAATAAAAATAGAACCGATTCAAAACGCACTAAAAAGTAAAAAAATAACTGTGTCATTTAGTTGCTTTACTTAAGCATATCTAGGAGTCGGTGCCAGCCAAGGTTTCTACTTTAAAAATGTTACCTAGAACCCACAAACTGCTTTACTACGTAAAATAAATGTTCCTTAAACTTGGCTGGCACCAACTTCATAGATATGCTTAAGTAAATTAAAGCAACTAAATGACACAGTTATTTTTTACTTTTTAGTGCGTTTTGAGTCGGTTCTATTTTTATTTAAAAATTTTTTTTAGAAGTGGATTCGACAATACTCCAATCGAACCGGGGACCACTCTGGTTCGAATCCAACCCCTTAACGTCTAGTGTTAGCCTATCTGGCTTCGATCACAAGATAATGGGCTCATATACTGATTTGGGTTGTGGAATAATTTTTACTTTTTAAAACTATATTCTAAATCCGGAGTAGAAAAATTTGTCGTGATACTCTCTCGTGTCTCGAAGTGTCCGTTTAATCGTCGGTCTCGGTTACTATTGTCAACATCGGACAGTGATCGTTAGGTAATTATATATCACCATAAGTCCGCCTAACCGCGTTGTGGGTCAAAGCTTCAACTCCCTTATAACGAGTGAGACCCTGTAGTAAAATAGGCAGATAATAATATTCATACAGTATGCGTCAATACTTCTCACGTATACATTTACATGATAAAAAAATATGCGGAGATACTCCTTTTGTAATCTGTTAATAAATAACAAAAGAGATACAAACAACGATCATTGCCCTTTGAGCTTTAAGGCCAGCGCATAACAATGAATGGGCATTCCGTTGGACAAAAATGCCATTAAATTATTCTAAATGTTTCATTTTGTCTTTTCACCATTTTCGTATTCTGACCTTTTTCAGCTCGGCAAGCAAAAACACTTCGCTTCGTTTCTGTGTAGAATATAGAAAACATACTAAACTGGCAACAAAAATAAAATATCTATTAATATAACCAATTGCGACAAATTTAGCTCCTTAGAGTAGGTACATTCAAGTAGTGCAGTTTTATATTATTTATTGTCGCGATTATTGCAATCGTATCTAACTTCGGTCCCTCTCTTTAAATAAATTGACAAGTCTGTATAGGAAAACCTTGCTCTTCCATTAAAATAGATATAATAAAAATGGGATTTTCTTAAAGCCTGAGGCTAAAGTGGGAATGTAATTAAGTTGATATATTTAGCATATTTGCCTAGTGACCGGAATAAAGCAGCGTGGTTGGTCTAAAATCCAAATCCACCTCTTCTACAAGTTTAGTTTTACTGAATACCTGTTAAATGATTTTGAACTTGAATTTGCTTGTCGTGGGATTCAAAATCAAATACTCTACAAGTTGAATTTCAAAGTTCAAAGTGCTTAGCAGACACGTAATTTCAATGTTTGCTTCCTCAACCGCAAATACCGTATGGAAGTCATGTCCCTTCTGAGAAGCTTCTCGCCTTTCAGCAGTGTGCGGTATACCTTAAAATATAATAATAAGGTAAATACATCGTCTACATAATCAGCTTCAATGAGAAAGCAACTCTTGATGTATTCACGTTTTGACATGATCACTGTTCAGCATAACAACAGCGTTTTTAGAGCTCGGTTACACAAAGACAATCTGTTTAACGACATTTTGACTTGCTGTTGTCGTTTACTACTATTAGAGAAATTTAACGGCGCATAAGCTAATGGCTTTTCCGTCTTCTCGATTCTTAAACATCATGTTTCTTATAAGATATTTTTTTTAACGGACGAAAAAAAACGGTGGAGTGGAGTTTTTTTTATGTATGACCACGCATAACTTTTTACAGAGTTGTCAGATTTTGATAATTCTTCTTTATTAGAAAGGGCATACTTCTAAAGTGGTCCCATTGTCATTATGTTAGGATCTGATCATGATATCCTGGTAAAATTGAAAGAACTCTTCAAATTTTATAGGCACACTTGCAGCGATTTCGGTTTTTGTGTCGGTAGCCTTTTACAACAAGACAACAATTTTTTAACAAAAAATAGAACCGACTCAAAACGCACTAAAAAGTAAAAAATAACTGTATCATTTAATTGCTTTAATTTACTTAAGCATATCTAGGAGTCGGTGCCAGCCAAGGTCTCTACTTTAAGGACATTACCTAGGACCCACAAACTGCTTTACTACGTTAAATATATATTCCTTAAACTTGCTGGCACCGACTTCATAGATATGCTTAAGTAAATTAAAGGGAACTAAATGACACAGTTATTTTTTACTTTTTAGTGCGTTTTGAGTTGGTTCTATTTTTTGTTAAAAAATTTTTGTCTTGTTGTTATCGCGTCTGCAACTATTAATGAAATTTAAAGGTGCATAAGCTAATAGCTTTTCCGTCTCTTCAATTCTTAAAAGCCATGTTTCTAATAATAAATTTTTTATTAAATTCCTAAATAAAATACAAAATTATTTAGTTTTTAAATAATTAATTGTGGATAAAGAAATAAGTAACGTTTATAAATATTGTCGTAGAATAAAGTTTTTCTGTACAAATATAATAAATCAATCTTTATCTCGTACCTTATTATGCCGTATAGATAGATGTCCCGAATATTTTCTTCAAAATAAGCTTTATAGAAACTCCATTCAAATTGGTTTATCAGTTTGGGAAGTAAGATGCTTCAGACAGACACAATATATACGAGTAAGCACATCATCTTCTGGACAGCATCGTTGTGTTTGGAAGTCCATGCTTTTTCATGAACTTTCAAATACAACGAACCTAAACCGACTGTGGCCAGTGGCCCCCTACGACATAATGTCGTCAGCCCATACAGGTCGACCAACATTGCGCATTCCGGTGCAGCCACTAAAGCTACGTTTGCCATGTTAGCACCTTGGGCCCATAAAATCTTTTGAATATACATACACACGTTACAACAACCAAGCAAAAAATAACTTATAATATTGTTTTATTAAGGAGGTTTATAAAATGCTTCATTACATTTCAACATGTCGCATACATGATGGCGCTCTTATTACACCCATATTATTATAAGTCTGTGAAAATAACCCTCATTGTGGGTCTATTTATATCTGCCTTCTTATTGTCCGTAGAAAGTTATTTGCGCTGGGAGTCTGGTGAATAGACCGTTTGTGTGTTAAGCCGTATAACTTATATTGTTAGCGTTTTCCAAATGTTCTGTAAAGTTGCACAAGTACTATTCGGACGATTTTGACAAGGACTATTCGGATGAAGTTGCGCTTGATCTTGAATTACGCTTAAACCGCGCCTTTTATAAAAGTCATAACACTTCAAATAGACTGAGCATCTGTGAATGCCTGTGCTAATACGGCAAAAAATACTGTGGGCAAAACTTGGAGCCGGATTCGTGGGCACGACCATTGTACTGTATATCTACCGCTGAGCATTGCTGTACCAGCAGAAGCATATATATATATATACTAGCTGACCCGGCAAACGTTGTTTTACATTAAAAATTAAAAAAAAATTTGATGTAAATTAGATAGTAGCCGATTCTCAGACCTGCTGAATACGCATACAAAATTTGATAAAAATTTGTAAAGCCGTTTCTGAGGAGCCGTACTCCTCTAACTACATTGTGACAGGGAAATTTTATATATTAGAAGATAGTTGCCGGCATAACTACAGGCACCTTCGACCAACCTTCGACTAAGTACTTAGGTTGATCGATACAGTGCAACAATTCGTAGGATCTTCTTTAGACACACTTTAAAGTGTTAATTTTCTACGTGCGTACTGTGAGATGGGAGAGCTAGACCTTTTAGCCATCCATTTCCGAGATACACACATATGGTTCATTCATCCAATAATTACTAATTTTTCAAAATTAACAAATAAAGCTATAAAATCGATATCTTAATATTTCTATAATAGAATTTCTTTTATATATTATAATAGAATTCTAGAATAGAATAGAATAAAATTGGGGAAAACTAGTAGAAATCCTCCCCCATTCATGTAAGCACGACATTTTTACATGTTTTTTCACAAAATGAACGTTTATTCATATTAACCGGATGAGAGAAGACCCTTCCATGATACCATTCACTGATATCAAGTAATTTAAGCGGTATTCAGCCTCACAAAAGCGTGAATAAATGTCGTTTTCTTAAGCCAGGTTTTAGTGTTGAGGAAAAAAACCGCTTTTTGTGTTTGAAAGTCAGTTGCACCCGCATGAAAAGGGGTTGAACCTTATAAACCCTCCTGGCTGGCCCATTGACTTTACCTTGAAATTATGTACAAGCTTAAGACGATTACTACAAAGGGTAGATTAAGTTTCAAAGTTCCTTGTAGACTGCGCTAACTGTGAAGACGTAATAAATGCATGCTGTTACCATTTGCATTTGTCGGCCGTGTCTAGTTACCCTACCGTCAAAGACGTTCCGCCATCAATTAAGTACGGTACGATGGCCGAAAACCGACCGAAAGTGGTCTGGATTTCGATCTACTCCTAACAAGTTAGCCCGCTTCCATCTTAGATTTCATCATCACTTATCTTCATCAGGTGTGATTTCAGTGGGCTATCTCGTAAAGAATACAAAAAAAAAAGACGTGTGGCACTCGGAGACTGCCGCGGTTAAGCTATTGCATATAAGTTAAGCAACATCGGGCGCGGTCAGTACTTGGATGGGTGACCACCTGAGAACACTGCGTGATGTTGGCTTTTTTTAATTTTTTTTTTAGTTTGTTTTATTTTTATTTTTTTAAATAAATAAATAAAAATAAAACAAACTAAAAAAAAAAATTTAAAAAAAGCTAAAATCACGCGGTGTTCTCAGGTGTATTTAACATGGTATGGACGTTGGCGAACATAGACGCAAATAAGACAGTCTGAAAAAACTAAAAAGGGTGGGGGGGTTGTCAGGTTTTTTCGTTACGGAATTTCTCGATTCGGTCTCCACGCTCAAGGCCCGCGATAAAAGCTATGCAATAGCTTAAAAAAGTAAATTAGGTATGCCTGATCTGGATAGCGTTTGTTCTTTGGTTTTTCTCAAGCAATATATAAAAAGTTGAGAGGTGTCAAGGGACACCCGGATGGAACGAAGTTCCTTTCGATTAATTAGTGAAGGAATTGTAATAAAATTTTATTTTTTTTAAGTAATAATAATATTTTTTTACTCTCATTTATTTATTTACAATTATTTTAAAAATTTTTAACAATGCTTCTAAAATTATAAAAAAATAAAACACTATTAAAAATTTATAAAAAAATTAATTCCGCCTGCTGCGGGGCCCGGGGGTCCAAGCAACCGGTGGTCAGGGCTCCAGAGTGAGGAACCTCCTCACAATGCGCGCCGTTTCAAGAATTACTGCCTTCTGTATCCGACCCTTGATCCAACAATTAAGCGAAAGCTTTTTAAGATGTTCGTCAAAGCTTTTCGCTATAAGACCGTTGACTGAAACGACTATAGGAACAATCATTGTTGAATCAACATTCCACATGGCGGTAATCTCATGAGCAAGGTCCAAGTATTTTGATACTTTTTCCTTTTCAGCTTTCACCAGATTATCGTCATGTGGAACAGTAATATCAACAATCATTGCACGGCGCGTTAATCGATCAATTATCACTATATCAGGTCTATTGGCTACAATATACCTATCAGTGATAATTGTTCGATCCCAGTAGAGCAACGCACTGCTATTTTCAAGAACTGACGCTGGGTCGTACCTATAGTAAGGCACCTCAAAATCGACAAGGCCATACTGAAGAGCAAGTTGTTGGTGGATTATCTTGGCTACTTGATTATGTCTGTGCAAGTATTCGCCATTAGCAAGATGAGCACACCCGGAAACTATATGTCTGAGGGATTCCCCAGGCTGATGACACGCTCGACATATGTCTAGAGTGCCATCTTTCATAATATGTTTTCGGTAGTTTCTCGTCTTGATAACCTCGTCCATAATTGCACAGACAAAACCCTCGGTTTCCCCAAAGAGGTCACCGAATTGCAACCAAGATACAGATGTTATTTGATCTACATCCGGCCCCGTGAGGGCCTTGTAGAAACGTCCATGCAACTCCTTACTCTTCCATATCGCCACACGATCTGAGTTACTAATTACTTTAGGCTTACGCCAGTTCTTTTTGCCAAGGGATAGTGGGGTAAAACCCTTGTCCACTGCAACGACATCCTTATGCATACCCACATTTATCTTGAGAAAATAATCTCTGAGATTGCACACCTCACGGTTATGGAGGTTCTTGGCGTTCAAGAAACCACGTCCCCCACACTTGCGTGGGAGGTACAATCTCATTACAGATGAACGTGGATGGTGCATCCTATATGACGTCAGCAGTTTGCGGACTTTACAGTCCAGGGAGTCCAGTTCAGTTTGAGTCCACTTTAGAATGCCAAAAGAGTATATGAGTAAGGGCATGACCCAGCTATTGTAGGCACGCACCTTATTACCACCTGATAAAAGACTTTTTAGGACTTTTTTCAGGCGGCTAAAGAAGCGTTCCTGCACTAGTTGTTTCATATTCCCTACCTCAATACCAAGTGCTTCTGACATTCCAAGGTACTTGTAGGTCTCCCCTTCGCAAAGTGATTTGAGAATAATAGTTTCTGAAAGTACTATATTCTCAGAGCTCACAACTCTGCCTCGCTCGATATTGATTACCGCACACTTGTCTACACCAAATTCCATCCTTATGTCATTGCTAAAGGTTTGAGTGATCTTCAACAGTGACACAAGGTCTGAACGCTTTGATGCATACAGTTTGAGGTCGTCCATATAAAGCAAGTGAGATATGAGCTCACCACCCCTGCGAAGACGAAAGCCTAGCCCTGAATCCAGCAGCAAAGTACTGAGAGGATTAAGAGCTAGGCAAAACCATAAAGGGCTTAAACTATCGCCCTGGAAAATACCCCGCCTAATCCCTATCGGTTCACTCAATTCAGAACTCTCAGAGATGCCTGGATGGTTAAGGACTGTCATCCACTGACTCATGCACGATTCAAGAAAAGAGCATAGTGTTGCATCGACCTTGTACAACCGCATGACCTCCATGAGCCATGAATGAGGCACTGAATCATAGGCCTTCTTATAGTCAATCCAAGCAGCTGTGAGATTTTTTCTGTTTCACCGAACCTGCTGGCAAATAGCAGTGTCAATGAGGAGCAGTTCCTTTGTACCACGAGACCGGGCCTTGCATCCATTCTGTGTTGGGGCCAAAATATTATTTGCATTAATATGCATTGTTATTTTTGATGTCAGAATGGATGTAAGGAGCTTATAGATGGTAGGTAAGCATGTAATCGGTCGGTAGTTTTTGGGATCCGTGGTACTTCCGGATTTGTATAATAGGAACGAGACACCAGTTGTTAAGAATGTCGGTAGCGATCCAATGTCAACGGCGCTTTGGAATTGTATTGCCAAGATAGAATGCGCACTACGGAACCATTTCAACCAGAAGTTGTGCAATCCATCCGGACCAGGACATTTCCAGTTGGAAGCCGGCCGAATTGCACAACCTACGTCTTCCGCAGTTAGGGTTATTGGAACCATTTGTTCTACCATCGCGCATTTCTCCTTGACAATATTCATCCAAACGCCGGTTGTGTGATCAATGGGGGCCGACCAGATGCTACGCCAGAAATCTGACATAGCATCAGAAGTTGGAAACTCTCCATTAGTCACACAAACACAAGATTGCTCCCAGTTCCTATATACTTTCCGTTGGTCACTTTGAAAGATCCGATTCTGATAGTATCGGTCATTGCGCTCTTTATAACGCCTGATACGTTTTGCCCATGCATAGACTTTCTGCTTCAAGAAGTCGATGCGTTCCGTGACACAGTCCAAGTACTGGAACGGACGTGTATCAATCCCAGCAAAAGCCTGGTTCACGAATCGCATGACCCTAGGGCGGTTATTGCCCTCCTTAAAGCAGATTAGCTTAGCAATGAGAGTTCTAGCCAGTGTGATACGCCTTTCGATTCTGGTCTGCCAAGCTGGAGCTTGACCCGTCCTCTGCGGGGCCGTGCGTGGTTCAGGGAATCTAACTCCCGCGATTCGACATGCCGCAACGGCTCCACAGTATAGGATCGAATGCGTATCACTTAGGTCCTCAGATGTTAAAAGGTAATTACCTAATATCTGGTCTAGAACCCCCACTAATGCCATATTTCGTCTATGTATAGGCAACCGAGGCAAACGTGGTCTTAAATTAAGAGGCATGTACCTATACATCAGAATCGCATCCTTCAAAGTTCTCCTCAGTTGCTCATCATCCTGGTTACTTACTGTCAGATCGATACCACTCTGTAACTCCTCTTGGATGTTAATTTGCAATGCTGTTGGTATTGCATTCTGAGGTAAGTTACAAGTGGTATTAACCTGTGGTAGAGTTGAACGCAGCCGTTCAAGTAGAGCCTCATCCAGCAGATGACGTCGCTGGATGGCCCGTACTTGATCCGCCAATCGTTGTGCAGTCACGGTCACTGTTGGTTCAAGCGCCTGAAACAGAGACAGCATTCTTGAACGGTACGCAGTGAGGTTAGTTCCCCCCTCTGTCGCCCCGTAGTACGCACGCATGACACTCTCATTCATTTTATGAGACCATCTCATGCGGCGCACTATACCACCGGCAGCGGGAGCATTCGCGGGGGCCATCGGCCCCTGTTGCCCCAAGCTCGCTGGTGGTGAATCGTCCGTCGTCGTTTTGTGCCGTGTGGTGACGCCCCGATGTGTCCTCCGAGGTGGAGAGGGCGTCACATCCCTCGCGGATGATGGCGGGGTACCATATTCGTCCGACGGCGGCGACGACGACGACAATGTTCTTGGTGTTCTTTGTGCGCTTTTCGATCGGCCGCCACCACGTCTCATTTTTATGTTTTCATTATTATTTGTTTAATTTTGCGTGCATTTTAAGCTATTAGTTTGATATTTTTATTGATTATTTACATATTTGTAATTATTTTAATATTTTTGATGTTGTTTGTCAGACAGGTGGCAGGTGTCATTTTATTATTAACAAATTTAATGTTATATAAACTTAAACGCGTACCACACACGCGTTTGTTTTTGTACATCGAAACACCAGAGGGCGCCACGAGAGCGCGAGACAGCATACAGCGCGGGCGCCCCCCGCCGCTCACGCGCACACACATCAAAGGCGGCGGCAAGATCCTTTAATCAAAAAGTGTCGTGACAATTTTTCGTACCAATTTTTTCCGTCTAGCCCCCTTTCACAACGCGCGATAAGGAACTTCGTTCCAAAAAAAATATCGTTGTTCATAATAAACTTTTGTAAAGTATATATGCTTCTATTCAAAAGTACGAGATTATTATACGCTGCTAACGTTTCGGGCATCCGAAATCGCTTATATAGTAGCGCTTAATACTCTTGAGCTCAAGCAGAGAAAACACTTAAACGTCGTGTGTATTTAGTTCCGATCCAAGTGTTCGGTAAATTAAGTTTACTATGTATGAGTGATTTTGCAGTGAATTTAATGCAGCGTTTTTGGACATACATGGTCGGCTGTAGCATCTTTAAGTATCTTGTTGAAATTTGTATTAATTGTTTTTAAATCAATACAATATAATAAAGGTATATAATATAAGCGAAATACTAGTGCCTGACCTATTGATTCATCACGTGATCTATAAAACTGTACACTCGATTTACTTGAAGCATTGTTACTTCGTTCACGATGTAGCCATGCCACATATTTTGACTAAGGCGTAGAGTTTGTGAAGGGAGCTGTTTATTACGAGTTTCTCCATTTTTTCGGATTTACTTTATTTTAGTTACTTAACTTATTCAAAGTTTAAATGGTACTTTTTTATAATTGAAAAATGTGTTTTATTTTTTAGTTTAAATTTTACGTCAAACGAATAATAGATTTTAATAGAAACAACAGTTTTTTAATTACTGTTAAAAACTTTATTTCATTTACAGAATTATGCATTGGTAACTTTATTCTTCATAAACTGAAGCTTTTTATGGTACTTATTTCAAAATATTTGGGTCAGAGAATCAATATAGTTTTAGTAATCCGGTAATGCGAAATTAACTCAGCATTTGTTTTGTGGTAAACCAAAGATGAATTTTGGCTCAGAGATACACTCAATACATTTGGCTGAACTCAGTGTTTGCAACCCTGGGAATTGAGACACAACACTACTGAGGAGGACGAGGGTACTGATCAATCAGAATTTTTGAGACGTGTACAAGGAATTAGAATCCAGATTATGAATTCCGTTTCTGAATTCTGATAGAAATAAAATGGTTACTGATGTTCTCCAAGTGGTCAAAATTCAACAATAATATATTGCTTTCCTCTTTAAGAATATATATGTGTAACTTTAAATTGAAAAAGAGAGAAAAATTATTCTCAAATGAAAGAGAGAGGAAACTGTGAATTAACTCCCGCTATTAACTACAGTACCTATAATACTTGTACAGCATGCCGATTCTGGAATGAAAGTCGACAATGCGAATGTCGACTTCAACTCATCGTTTCTCTATTTATAGTATCACGTTAGACAGAGAGCTATAGAGATGAGGTCGAGATTCGCACTTTCGAATTTCGGTACAGAATCGACTTGTAAATAAAATGCTTTAGATTTGATAGAATGGTCTAAGATCCCACTGTTCGATTCTGAAGATATCAGTTTTTATTAAAACTTATTTTAAATGATGGAGTATCTATCCAATGGTTTACATTACCAAAAATGAGCCCCAACTGTTGTAATTCTTTTTTGAAAATTTTACTCGCTGATATTAAGGACAATTAAATGTTTTTGTTTTTTATCAATTTGATGTCATTTTAAAGGAAATCATATGAAAAATTAAAAAAAATGGTTGCCAGCTCTAAGTCAGCACCAACGTGCCAGGTAAATCATATTATTATTATTGGTATTTACTTTTTTATTTCTTAACATCATTTTCCTTAAAATGACGTAAACATAATTAAAAAAAAAACAAATAATTGCTTTTAATATTACTGAATTAATCATAAATCAATAATTTTAAAAATTAGGAAAAGTTATATCAAAAAAACAGATTCATGCAGAATCGAGCAGCGGGATCTTGGGCTATTAGCCTCTTAGACTCAGAGCACACAAGCTCCTTATTAAATTGTATTCGATAAAACAGACACTAAAGAAAAAGCAACGCTCGTGTAATAGGGGCGGACAAATCGAGGTCCCTTTCCTTTTAATGGCCTTATTAGAAGAATGAGAGCTTGTATCTCGACGTTCCAACAATACCAATCTTAGATAATAGCAGGCATTATCATGTTGTGCTTCTCCAGGCGGGTAAATGTGTTTGATTTTTGTTTATCTCAATTCCGAAAAAGGATTTCTTATTATATTGGAGATAGTCGAATATCAATTGTTTGTTTTATAAGCACATCATTATTTTTTTCTTTTTAATCGTGCACGTGTTTGCTTCGATGTTCGATGCCTTCAATGCGATGTTAGTGTTCCACCAATTTTTATTAGCTTAGCATTATTTAGTCCATAATGATCTTACTATTACTGCCTCGTTGGTCTAGTGGTTAGCCTGTCTGGCTTCGATCACGAGGTCCTGGGTTCGAATCCTGGGTCAGATCACCGAATAGTTCTGAGTTTTTCATTCTTCTATGAAATTCTCAGCACATTCCAAGCCCGGAGTCGGGAAGTTGGCGGTGTTACACCCCTGTACTTCGGAGAGCTCACGTCACTGTCATCAACATCTGATAGTAATCGTTAGTAAATGAAAAACATTATCACCCTAAGCCCGCTAACCCGCATTGGAGCAGCGTGGTGGGTCTACGATCCATATCCCCTCCTATATGAAGGGAGGCCTGGCCCTGTAGTAGGACGTTAATAGGCTGAAAATGATAATGATGATAATGATGATGATGATGATGATGATGATGATGATCAATAGTAATATTGACCAGCCGTTTCAACCGTCATATGCGGCTTACTGAGTATTTATCTGCGACCAGAATATGTAGTCTGTATTGTATTATATTATATATTAACTTGATTGAATTATCAACGTACAGTTCAAACCACTTACCGGATGGCGCGGTGGCACATATATAGCTATTGTAATGAAGGGAGGAAATCTTAAGAAAGGATTTTCTAAAGGAGTTAAACGGGGTTTCAAGTAAGCGGACGAGGACGCGTACTGAAAAAAACGACCATTTTATTTTTTTTTGCCGCCGATTGTGCTCGTTTTGTCGCCAGTTACAGTAAGCGCCTTGATGGTGGCAGAGGGTGATGGCAACAAAATGTGACCGTGACTAATGTTACAGTGAATGGCGGCACTAAATTAGCGGTAGGTGACGTACTATCGCTAATTCAACGTTCCAATTTATCGGTAGCGGTAGAAAATATAGCAGTCTAAATTTTCTCTACTCAAGCAAAGGTCATGGGACACTAGTCTTTGGTTTCTAGATAAAACGCTATTTGAAAGACGCTAATTGAGTTAAGATTTAGTAACTGAAGCTTTCTCTAGTTGGCGCGATGTTTTCTTAGATTGCATAGTCAATTAAGATCGGGTAACAATACAACTCGTTCATTAATTAATTAAATGTAGAGATTAAATATTCTCATCAGGACAGCGCATTTACTTGATGGAATGTTTCTCACACGGAATTACTTAATGTCGCCGAGATATTCAAGGATATCGGTTTCAACATACTTCAAACACTCAGCTTTATATATATTCTAGGTACTGAAGCCCGAAAATTCGTCTACATGATGGTCTTTATGGCTATAAGTAATATTTGATTTCTTTTGCTACAAGGTTATTCTTGACTGCAAATACACCTGTTGACAAATAATGATAAGAGTAAGATGAAATTCATACCCCTTTCGGCTTCTAGCATACAAGAACGCTAAATAACTAGGCGGTACATCTTTGTCGATATAGCAGTAACGGCTGAATCTGAATCGACCTAACCGGATTTAAAACCTCCATCTCATAGATCCATTGTGCATACCGCTGCACAACGAAGGTTGTCAAAAGACATAAAAACTCGAACATTATTATAGGGCCATTACACACATCGCAATATAGCCCTAAAGTAAGCATACTCGTAAGTAGCTTGTGTTATAGGTGCCATGATAACTATTTGACTAATGAATATTTTTATATATACTATACATAAATACTTATAATATATAGATAAACACCCAGACACTGAAAAACATCAATGCTCATCACACAAACATTTTCCAGATGTGGGAATCGAACCCACAGCCTAGGAAGACGGGTTACTACCCACTGCGCCACTCGGCCGTCAAACATTAAACATTTATTTGCAAAAAATATATTTATTCAAGGCGATTTTCCGGTACCTAATTCAATTTGATTCAATTATGTCATTCTGTATAAACTCTTTTGTTTCAGAGGATGTTGTTGGTTAACAAAGTTGTTGCAACATTGGAAAGAACTGGGACACGTGCTACGTATCGTCTTTTTCATTTAAAAAAACAAGACCGGAAATGGCACTCAGTCGGCTTTAGTTAATATTATACTAGCGATTATACCGCGTCTTCACCTGCGAGAAGTTTAGTATATCATCACCAAAAGGAGTGATAATTTTTTTAAGATAGATAGATAAATATTGTTAGCTAGCAATAAAAGATATAAACATGACATCATGGAATTAGTAGTAGGTAGTAATAAAGAGGAACAATCCGGCGACATATTGTTTTGTTATATCTCAAGGGGTTAAGATAGAGTTTTCAATAAAAGCTCACAAGCGGCGTGAGTTATTCGACATTCCGATAGCTTTTTGAAAACAAGGACCACACACCAACAGAAGCCTGAGATATCTCACTGATGGAGTGGGAGTGAGAATGGGTAGAACAAGGAAAGGGAACCTGGATGCGGGAACTGATACCGGATTTTATACAGTGGCATAAGAGGCAGCTCGGAGACAGACCGCTGGTTGACGCAGGCTCTAAGCGGTCATAGAGTGTTTAAAACTTACCTCTTTGTCATTGGTAAGTCACAAGACGAGGTATGCTACTTCTGCGACAAAGAAGATATCCCTAGGCACGTGCTCTTCGAGTGCCACGGCTGCACAGACTTGAAGCTGAGGCTTGAGCTGCCGTAGGAACGAGTGACGGGGTGAATGCAGGCAACCTTATTATCCGCATGATCATGATGAGATGATATGCTTAGAGCCACAATAAAAAGGAGGGAGAAAAAAGAGAGAGGAGAACAAAGAAAAATAGAGGTTACATAATAATACAGGTTCCGTGCTTTCCGAGGAGAAGGGGATGATTATTTTTAGTCCGTGCAAGCCCTGCCGACCAGCCGGCAGAAGTCCGTAGGGATTTTTTTCCCCCCCAAGAAAAAAAAATAAAAAAGGGTGTAGTAAGTAGTAAAAATATAAATATTCCACGTAAAAACAGCACCTTCTATAATATAGTGTTGCGTTTTAGTAACGAACTTAAAGCTTTCATATGTGAATTGAGGTAAATAAATGGTCCAGAAAAACATTAACAACCATCCCTCCGAGGTCCCTTTACAACCTCCTTCTTATACGAACCTTAAGGCAGGGGTAATGGCATTGTTTGCCTTTTTACGCTAGTTTTTGTCCTACTTCAGTTCTAATTCCAGGTTTATTTATTACTGGCTAGTGTAGTGAGATTTTTATAGCAGATTTTACGTTGTTTTAGCGTTCAATCACGGAGTTATAGTTATATATAAATGTTTGTGGTGAAGTTATATTATTAATCAAAAAAAAATCTTTGACTCGTATGTCGATTTCTGGGTTAGTTTCACCACGCTAATCCAATATATAATAAATTGGCGGGCACGTTCACTATTACAATATCATTACTGATAGAAAGAAAGAAAGAAGAAAGAAAATATCTTTATTCAGATTTAAGTGTTACAGTACAGTACAGGCAATGCAATGCAAAGACAATATTCCATACACTTGGTATTCCTATCTATGGTACCATACATCTGTCTGTAACCTTAAATAGAACAGGTGTACGGCTCAGCATAATGCCGCTCGTTGTGAATACTGTACAACTTAATGAGCATTCCGAGGTTTGGGGTGTAAAACTATCAATATATTTAAATCTCTACTGAGAAATTGTTAAAAAAAAAATTGGTTGTCTGTAAAGTCGGTTTACTGACGATAGTTGAACGTGACAATGTCTTAAGAAAATAGTGATGGAATGGTAGCATTTAATTGGTTATTAAAATTTTTAATTTAAGTATATTTTTATAAATATTAATTTAACATATAAAATAATCGATTTTGATTTTATAAATTTATATTTTAAATTTATAATAAATATATTAATTTTTAATTTAAAATTAATATATTTAATAATTATATTTAATAGACGGATGTCGAACGCTGCCGAACGCAAAGGCCGATTGTGCTTCTTTGTCGCTCGTTCCGCGCTCTCGCTTGCACTTCAAGCCTTACATGGAACGCCTCAAAGCGAGGTAACGACGCATAACGTCATGTTTTTTCGTGCGTGCAGCCGGCTCTATCGAATTATGAGACTTTGTCACGTCAAAAAGAAAAAATGCTTAATATTTCGTAATTTGGGCGCAAGATCTTAGAACCCGAAGCTAAGAGTACATAGGCTCGGCACCAATCACTATTATTAAATAAAAACAAATCGATTTCAATCACTGGGCAATTTTCTTATAATGTGTACAATACAATGTTACTTGTATATTACACTTGAATGAGTAAACCTTATTTACAATTTGGTGTCAAGGTCAATTTGCAGACTTAAGGCTTCAATTCAATTATGGGAACTGGGAAGTAATCTACTCGGTCTATCCGTGGGTTTGCTACAGCTGTTTCTCAAGGAAATGAAAATCTGAATTCTGAATCTGAAATCTGAATCTGAAACGAGTTATTTTTGTTTTCTTTTAATATGTTTTTAACGATATTTGTAACGCCTACTTGATGTGTTCAGTAGAGCTGTAAAGTTGTCTATACTATTATTATAAAGAGGTAAAATTTGTATATTATATAACGCGTTTTGATTTCGTCGCTATCTTCCTCATTTTTGTAAAATATTTTTGTATCTTTGTTGTTTCATTCTGTATTTATTACTAAAATTTTTGATTTTTAAATGTGGGTGTATGTTCAGAAATTAACGTAACTTAATTTTTAATTTTTTTTCTACAAATTTATTTTCATCATTAAATCCGGGCTTGATTATGAATTCATGTATGGTGTTCATCAAATCGAAACAATAAATACAGCAAAGTTCCATTACATAGCACATGTAACCTTCCACCAGATTCTACTGAAAATTTTACAGTATATTGTGCAGTGAGCTTATATTAGCTGGGAAAAGAAGTATAGGAAGTGAAATATTTAAAAGTAGCGATTCCGTCAGCAAGACAAGGTTTGTGCTAGTTCGACAAAAAGTAGCCTTTGTCCTTTCTCAGGCTGTAGACTAGGTTGCCAAGGTAGAATGTCCGCTTCGATCCTTTGGTGCTTCACTCAGGATGCCGAGGGCAGCGCTGGGTTTTAGTGGGTATTGTGACCGCTTTCCGGTCAGCGAGTGGCACATACCATCCGGGAAGTACCGCGACCATACCGTGGTACCTCCGAGAGGGATGCTTAAATGCATTTCTCAGCAGAAAAAAATAAAAAAAGGGCTCTAGACTAGGCACGCGCGTAGCCAGGTTTATGTTTTGAGGGTTTCGAGGACAAAGAAACGATAGATTCTATAATCCATAACCAGACCAGGACCTGAAATCTGTTCACATAATCTTTAACTGTATAACCAACCACAGGATCAACGGGTATAATTAATGTTAACAAATGTAATGAAGAAAATTTGCATGTAAAGCAATATTATGCTTATTAGTAATTATTATAAGTTCGTTCAAGGTTAACTTTAACGGTGTCGGTAAAATAATCGTCGGTAAATTCTTGGAAAATATAAACTACCGTAGCACATGCAATAAAACAATTGAGTACGATTTGTTGAGTTAGATGAAAAAATAATAAATGTAAATAAAGAAATTTATAATTTAATTCACTTTTACTGTTATGACTGACCTTGAATGAAACCTAGTTAAAAAAGACGAGGGTGTATATTATATTTTTTTATATCACAATTAAATAAATAAATTGAATATTAATAAAACTATTACGAAACTTTTTTAACGGTCTACCACAGGGTCAGAAACTGGACCCCTTGCTTCTCTTATTAGATGGTAATGCTATCCGTGTTACAGCGGTATAACTCTGGCAACTTCTCAAGTTTGGACAAAGAACTTCTCTGTGAAACAAATTGCTTATTTCTCTCATTACTCAAACCTAGGATCCAACGCTGCATAGGTTGTATGGACTTGACCAACGTTCCAAGAACAACAAAAATAATAACAAAATAAAATTAATTACCTTTTTACCCGACTGCGTCAGAAGGAGTGTTTTTCGAGCGTATGTATGTATGTGGGTATGTCCATTTCTTTGGCACGCGCCTTAACAGCTGGACGAATGAGGTGTCGTTGAATTAATCAGAATTGTCGTAGTGACATAGGCTATATAAATTTTCAAAATGGCGGCTGTAAGTGGGTAAAAAAGAGGGGGATGTGTATTTTTATTATCTTAACAATATGGGTATCATATGAAACGTCGTAAAAAGACCATTTAAATTATATATATTATATTATATACATTATATTACTGTTTTAATAAATAAATGTGAGAAAGTGTACCGTCTCATTTCTTTATCACAAACTAAAACTCTCTGTTCTCTCATTTATTTGTGTTCACATTTTATTTAATTGAAACAAGGATAAGAATTAAATAAAATTCTTTATTCTGATGTATACATGTAGTGCTGCTGCACTTCAAAGTATACAGAAAAACACTACTAAACCCACTAAATATAATTTTCTTGGGAAAGTCAACGTCCAAACAAAAGTGTCACTCCGACGACTTGCAGCATTTTATCAACAGACTGTTCCCTCTTGTATATTACACTTTTCAAAGTTTTAGTTAGTCAGTCATTGTTGTTTTTGTACAAGAGCATCCAAATCAGTTCAATTTTCCTTGAAATAAAATCAATAACGATCAAATAAATAAATAAAATAAAAATGTATTTATTGACTGCAAAATTACCCTTTACAAACTGTAATTGGTTACTACCCTCTCCTTCTAACAAGTTGAAACTCTATCTTGGAGGTGAGATTGATTGAGGAGGAGGATAGATTGACGAAGGCATTGATTAATGAAAAATATCTTTACTCCGGGGTGGGTTAGTTCGCAAATTTATTTAAACATTTAAACTTAAATATATTCTTAAAAGAAAATTAATGTGATTTACGAATTACCTTATCATTTCTTAAGGCTACATCAACCACCGTTCCACTCTTTATATAATAGATCCTTTAAACTACCTACGCAATGGACTCACAATACACAATCTAGTTATTATCAATAAATAGATAGATAAAGTCTTTATTGCACACATAGAAAGAATAACAAACAAAATAATACGTAGTACAATAATTAAATAATATGCACAGTATGTTGTATAAATAGTAATTCAAAATGGAGGTTTTAACGCACATTTTAATATTTTTTCTTGTTGATTAATAGAAATATAATAATTCTTGCTAAAGTCAATACCAAAAGATATCAGTTTGAAAGCTTTTATCGAAAACGCAGCCTTTTCAAACATCCCCAAAATAATTAAGGACTAGGAATTTTTGTTCTTCTTATCTCTAGTTATTTTTCTCTTTTGTAGTTGTTGGTCTTTTTCTGCTTTCTTCTATAATATGCAGTTGATTTTGATGCAGTTTTTTTTCTTTTAGTGATTTTATAATTTCATTCAGTGAGTTTATTCATTTAGTTCAGACCTTAGCAGTCGCCCGCGACTTCGTCCGGGTGAAAACCTCTTAAGTACCCTTTTAATTTTAAAGACAGACTTTCATATAAAGCTGCCCCTCTCAATTCAATTTTTATATAGTTTCCCGTCAAGCAATATCCCGTCTCGTCTACTAAAGATCTATATTTTCGTTAAACGTTGTACGATATTACAGTACATTAACATTGAGGCCTGTGTGCACCAAGATTTCGGTTATCATAACCAACGGTTAACATAAGCTAAACGTAAAATTTACTGTTCACGTCAACCCGTACACCGGTTAAGGACGTAAGCTCGGTTAAGATAACCGCCCGGTTCACGATCTAATTCTCAAAGAATATCAGTACCAAAACATTGACCACTATTCAGTACATATATCATACGTACGTATAATGTAACACGAAGGAGGACAACTTAATTTGGACAATATAGCGGCAATGTTGTTTTTTAGACATTTTAATATCTCCGAAACTATATAACTAATTAACATATTGTAAAAGGCAAATCTTACCTCTATAATGTCCTTGTTATTATTAAATAATTTATTTTTATAAGGATATAAGTTTAGTTGTATAAATAATGACGTAAAATTAAGGATATGAATTAAATGATTTTTTTTAAACACAAAAAGTTATATATCTACCAAAATATAGAAGATAGATATATGCTATTGCGGACATTTTTTTGTAGAACTTTTTAAGATGCATAAAGTTTTCATACCATGTTTTCAATTATATCCAATAGCTGAGGCAGCGGACGCGAAATAATGCCGATTTAATAAATTTCACGGTCCGACTCGCGCGACAAAAACTGTGGTAACTCGGGTAATATATACAATACAAATATTAAATATAGCCTATGACACTCACCGATAACGTAGCATTCTACTGGTAAAATTTTTTTAAAATCAGATCAGTAGTTCCGAAGATTAGCCCCGACAGAACTTTATTTACAAACTTACAAACATACTTTACCTTTTTATAATATTAGTATAGATATCTTAGCACTAGGAATAAATAATATTAAATTAATATTAAATAATTTTATATACACGTAATAAATAATAGGTTTGCACAATAACAGTACACAAATAATGACATTTTTACAGAAACAATTATACAATAAATATGAAAACGAACGCAATAGTTTATTTTCCCGTCAATTTTATTACGACTTCCTTTACAAGAGCGACCTAGTTTTAAAACGGCAAGTTGAAACATAAAATATTAACGGCGTAGCGAATATCTAGGCGTGATTCGTGACACCAAGCTTAAGATTTACTTCAACGTTCCATTTTACATTCATAGAAAATCAAACTTAAATGCAGGCAAAAAGAAAAGAGACTTTCCACTTTTAAAAGTTTAATAGTTTAAGTTAGAACTTTGATCTTATCCTGGTGATTTATTGGATAGGATTAAACTTAAAACTCAAACATCTTGTAGGTACCTAAATCATCGCTCTTCATCATCATCATTATCAGCCTAGTAACAGCCCACTACAGGGCCAGGCCTTTCTCCTTATAGGAGAGGGGATATGGAGCATGCACCCACCACGCTGGCGGGTTCGGTTGACAATGTTTCATTTAATAACGATCACTATCAGATGTTGATGATAGTAACCGGGACCGACGGCTTAACGCGCTCTCCGAGGCACGGGGGTGTAACATCACCAACTTCCAGACCCCGGGCTTAGAATGTACTGAACATTTCATAGAAGAATGAAAAAGTTCAGAAATATTCCGTTATTGTAAAATTTCATCAAAATCCATTCAGAACTTTTTGCGTGAAAGAGTAACAAATATACATTACTATAACAGGGTGCGCGAATGTAGAAATAGGACAGTAATGTTGCCTGCCTGCTGCTGTCGTCTGCGGTCGGTCACGAACTGGCACCTTTATCGAAATAATGTTTGCAAAATACAACTTATATATTACATAAATTCTCGAGAACCCTAAGCTTAATACTTTATCATTCTCTTATAACAATAGTAAGTAGGTTATTCTTAACGATCGGAGTAACAAAAATACTCGTACGTTACTTGTTATGTCCTTTTATTAGATAGTATTAGGGTAGACATGTGGATGGAATTATTTTTATTTCACATGTTGTTTTAGTCTTTTAGTAATAATATTTTTCACTAAATAGTAAAAAGATTTTTTCATGCTATGTAAATATAAATAGTAATTTATTTTTGTGCATTTTGGTGTAGAGAGTTTAGGGCAAAGGGAATAGGAGGCTCGTGCACTTTTTGAAACCTTTTGGTTTACGGGTGAGAAATGAGCCTTGGACAACGAATGAGTTTGACCATTAAAGGGGAAATGCTGCCAATATCTTTGGCACAATGTCTCCTTGTAGTGGAGTCGAAGAGGTTTTATATATAAATTTAGTAATTAGCAGTATTTTATATTTAAGAATAAACATAATATCGAAAATTGCGGAACCGACGGGATTCGAATCCACACTTACTTAGCATTTTGAATAAATGATAATGAGGTAAAATAAAATCTTAAAAGCGAATTTTAAGAAATACATTACAAAAATTTATTGACGTCTTTTTGCGTAATAAAAATACCGAAAAGTATTCTACGAAGCATTAAAACTGCCTACATTTACTATTAGTTTTCTATTCATGTTTATACAATTATGATTTATTTTCATAAAATTGTTGACAGAAATAAATTTAAATAAAAATTCATAACCACACAGCTTTTGTTTAAGAGAATAGCCAATCAAGCGGCAACAGTGTACATAAATATTTTGGCTGTTCCTATTCAATTAACATTTCCGATAAAACGCATTTTCCGTACGTCACGTCCATATGCACCTCGCGTAGTCATTCTTTTATGAACGCACTTATTCATAAATATAGGCGTTAGGGTATATACCGAATACCGAGCGTTGCTATTGAGGTATACCATTCTTAATAGCTCAGTTTGCACGTGCTCGTGTTTAATATGGCTTATTTATTTAGATTTCTTATTGTTTTTCCTTTTGTTATCTATCTTGCAGTATCTTGTTCTTTACCACAGATACAAGGTTTGTTTTTTTTAATTTTATCTTTTTTTTATTTCAGCAATTTTCTGTCAGAAATATTTGTAATATCTTCACGCGAGTGCGGTGTATCTCGTGAAAAATTTTAACACGAAACCCAATGGTGAAAAATATATTATTAGAAAATATATTGTTTGCTAAAAGTGTGACACACTTTTATATAATTTTCAAAACAACTGAAAATTAATATCTATATCAGTGTTTATCAAATATATTTAATAGACAGACATTTTTAAATCTTAGAAGAGGTATCACTTTTGCACAACATTTGTATATTAAGTCCCCAAGCGTCAAGCCAGATGGGAAAATTACGGTTAGGGGTTAAAATCGCTCCCGAAATATTTAGATAACAATTAGATAAATAAGCATTTTTCTCACGATTTTTTTAATAAACATACTCAGATCTGGCTATGTCTATGATATTAGATAGATATACTTAAACCTCTACTAGATTCTGTTATAAGATAAAAAAAAACTAATTAATGATGATTTTTCCAAAAAAAAACAAAACATCGAGCGAGCTGCATGAGTATGTCAAATGGTGCTTTGATTACAGATGTCACTCGAATCACCAAATCTTTTCACGACTTCAACAGCCTATGCACCAACAGAACAATCAGATTCGCCAGAAGCAGAAAGGTAATTTATCTAATAATCTAAAATAATGTGTGGCGGTCAGATAATTGTCATTCTATAACAGCTAAATGCTTGCTTGCCCAAGCTTTCACTTTAGATAATAATATGACGAAGGCTATGTCTGGCTGTTTTGCTTTAATCTAAGAAGTTTATGATAAATCATCTTAAGTTAATATTATATTATGTTATCAAATATTTATATTGCTTTAGGGAAATTCATCATGAATTAATAAATAATTTTGTCTTTTAAATGTGATTAAAATTAATATATTATTTTATTACGGCAAACATAGTGTGTAGAAAGAGGGACTATACATTTCAACACTGTAGACTCAATATTTCTAAGTTTTGCAAGGAGGTTACAGTGCTCCTGTGCAAATTGAAGTTTACGTAAGAGGATTTTAATCGTCGATTCGACAATTTTTCGCTATTGACTAATATGTCTTTTGTATAATTTGATAATGTTAAAGCAAAAGCTAATAAATTGTACATAATTTTCTATCATAAGGCTACCACTTTGAACATAAATAACCTGATAGTGATCTATAACGTTACGTTTGTAGAAAATGATAGTAATCTGTATGTTTGTACGAGCATTAACTGGTAACAAGTAGGTACACTTATAACGAGCATGTAAATCACCATGGACCCAATGGGTTTTTAATTTACTACTTACGGTGAAATTAGTTGTAAATGGTCACACGCGAGTTTTCCATCCATCGTTATTCTACTAACATTAACAAATAAACGCCTGCGACTTCGGTCCTGTAAGCTCTGAATGTCGTAGAGTTTTCGAAGGCCTAGTGCAGTAGTATGCGCAGTGGATTTATACAATACGGAGGTCCTGGGTTCGATTTGGGTTGGGTCGATTAAGATATCTTAAATTGGCCCAGGTCTGACTGGTAAGATCCGGCGGCTGCGGAGCATAGGCGGCTATGGCTAGGTTCCACCCTACCAACAAAGACGTACCGCCGCGATTGAGCGTCCCGCTAAGAAATCGTGTAGAAACCGAAAGGGGCGTTAAATTTCATCCTACTCCTAACACGTTAGCCCGCTTCTATCTTAAATTGCATTATCACTTACCATTAGGTATAATCGCATTACTTAACTTGGAATGAAACTAAAAATTTCACTTAAATTGATCTATGTAGGTATTGATAAAAACTGCACTAAAATTAGTTGCATATTTTAATTAAAGATATGAGCTTACTGACAGCATGATGACTCTGTTTTATTTTAAGACGATTCAGACTGGTTGTATGAGTTTTAGTTATTCTTTCAGGCAATAAGTATTTGGCGCATTTTGATGAAATTAGCACTAGGATGAATCAGGCATAAGGGGAATGAAGTGATGCATTGCAGTTCGGTGCCAACCATCGATTACAGAGGAGGTCGTTTTAGTCCGTGCAAGTCGAACAAACACTGCCGAGAGGCAGATCTGAAAAAAAATAATAAAGAATATGGCTGTGTATTTGCTATTCAATGTTAAAAAGCCCCTCGTAGCAGTAAAAATCCTAAATACAGTCAAATGAAGTAGCAAGTAGTATAGTATAGGGCATATGGTCCAGTTAGGTAGGTCCAATTTCGAGAAAGAGGTGAACCGCCGAAACCAACTCGGTTGGGCAACGTTTGGGAAACTGCGTGACATCTTTTCGTCCAAAATTCCGCAGTGCTTGAAGACGAAGGTCTCTGAACAGTGCGTTTTGCCAGTGATGACATACGGATCCGAGACTTGGTCGCTAACTGCGGGCTTCATAAGAAGGCTCAGAGTCACTCAGCGGGCGATGGAAAGAGCAATGCTCGGAGTATCTCTGCGTGATCGAATCAGAAATGAGGAGATCCGCAGAAGAACCAAAATAACCGACATAGCTCAGCGAGTCGCAGAACTGAAGTGGCAATGGGCGGGGCACGTGGTTCGAACAGCTGATGGACGTTGGGGGCCGAAGGTGCTAGAATGGCGACCCCGCACCTGAAAGCGCAGTGTTGGTAGACCCCCCACCAGGTGGACTGATGACATCAAACGGGTCGCAGGGAGCCGCTGGGCACATGCGGCTCAGAATCGTTGTGTTTGGAAGACCCTAAAAAAGGCCTATGTCCAACAGTGGACGTCCATTGGCTGATAATGATGAAGTAGCGAACACGTCTTTAAAATCCAAAAAGGAAGTTGTTTGTAAAGCTTTCATCAAAATAAATTCAGTATTCAAATGATACATTTGCTCTACATCTTTGTTGCGCCGCGTTACCGTGCGAGATTTTAAAAATCCGTTCTTCCTAACAATTCTTTTCAGGAGAATCAAGTGTAGGTAGCTTAGAGATCTCGTGATAACCAAGTGGTCTTTCAAATACATAATTATGTATGGATGATATTGGTTAAAAAGTACCAATTATGGTTGGTTTGAAAAAATAAAGCTTGTATTTTTTTATGGCAAGAAAGCTTTAAGTGTCATAATGATGGACGCTGTACACGTAATTACATGTACAGCGCAACCTTAAATAAATAAGCTTTAAAGTAACTTGGCGACCTTCAAACGGGTCGTTTGTTTTTATTTCTCACGCTTTATTTACTGAGGACTTACTCGTACAAAAAACCCAAAGGTTAAAAGGTCTTGAAAGGTTTGGAACCGTGTCCCTCGGAAAATGGCAAACCATTAACATGTTGGTAAAAAGCGATGTTTTTATAATGAAAATGTTTTTTTTATTTATTTCATATTTCCTAAAAAGCCCCGCCCTGTTGTAGGTTATTCAAATTCAAGCTTATAAACAAATATTAATAAAAAAAATAGTTACAAGCTTTTATTTTACTATAAGAGGACAACCGCGGTTTCAACCGCGTATAGTACAGGATCCGTGGCCTATTTTTTCACTTGATTACTATCAAGCTAATTTTCCGTGAGTAGCTTCATTTTGATAAGACGCCCAACAATTTCCTGTGCGAAAATTTTTGATTGTGGTAGCTAACAGAGGTAGCAATGATTAAATATGTCGATTTGATGATTCTTCAATATTTATTACTAACTGAATTGTTTTTATTAAATCTTAAGATAATTATCTAAATTATTTGAAAAAATATTTGTCCTACAAAATCTATGGTTTCGTCAAAGAGTCCTCCCCCTCCAACATGTATTGATAACAAGATCACCAAAAATGATTACTAACCAGCTGATTTTTTTTTATTACTTAGTTAATATATATATAATTTAACAGCCATATTGTCCTACAAATTTCGTGGTATGTTATCCCGGTCCTACGCTCAGAAATTGTTAATACCATAAGACCATTTTCCTCATTACTAACTGTAGGACAAAAATATTACATAATAGGTTAGTGTGTTCAGTGCCCAAATAAAACAATGTCCTACAAAAAAACAGGTATGTATCACTAGTCCGACAAGAATTGTAATTTTTTCGTTTTCCTATTTCTAACGTAAGATACAGTGAAAAAATCTTTTTAAAAATTTAAATAAGTTTATTTTTTAGGAAAATTAGGTACAAAAATTGGTGTATTGGTGTATTTATAGATAAAAAAAAATTAATCTTCATCATATTCATCTGATGAATCTTCATAATCTTCGCTACTAAAATCGCTGTCATCTTCATTTATTTCACTTTCCTCACTCGTGATATCTGACTCTGTAATAACATGAAAAAATTTAGTAAATTATATAATAATGAATAATCAATCAATAAATAACAATAGTATAAATAGGGTACCTTGTATTTCAGAAGATAATTCTTCAAAAGATGGACTTTGCGTCTCTATCGCTTCTTCGGCGCTCTCGCTTGCACGCTCGGCTCAGGCGGAACGTGACAATGAGTCATACTTTTTCGTGCGTGCTGCTGGCGTTCATCGATTTATAAGACGTTATATTATCACGTCAAAATATATTCAAATAATTTCTCGAAAGACAAAAAAAAATAAAACGTAGTTAACTGAAAAATGCTTACTAACACGCTTATACTCGACACAAACGTGGGATACCTACTACGACGGAGTAAAAATGCTCTGCGCACGCGTAACGGCGTGACTCAGCTGTTGTAGAAAAATATAGAAACCCAAGCGGCACAAAGTTTTCTTTGTGATTGTTTTGTTTAATATCAGTTGACGTTCAGTAATTTTTTAACTTATTGTTGAGTAAAATCTACCAAAAAGTCAACATTTTTTTTTCGCGCGCTTGAGAAATAAATTGATTTTTAATTTCATGACTTTCCAATATATGTTCAATTGGACCACCGCAATAGCGTACCACGCTATTTTTACATCAAGGATCTGTACTACTACTTTTGACCGTAGGACCGGGACAACGTACCACGGAATTTGTAGGACAATATGACCGTTACATTATATAAATATTAACTAAGTAAAAAAAAAATCAGCTGGTTAGTAATAATTTTTGGTGATCTCCTTATCGATACATGTTGGAGGGGGAGGACTTTTTGATCAAACCATAGATTTTGTAGGACAAATATTTTTTCAAATAATTTAGATAATTATCTTAAGATTTAATGAAAAACAATCCAGTTAGTAATTAATATTTGGGAATCATCAATCGACATATTTTATTATTGCTACCTCTGTTAGCTACCACTATCGAGAATTTTCGCACAGGAAATTGTTGGGCGTCTCATTAAAACGATGCTATTCACGAAGATTCAGCTT
The DNA here is from genome assembly GCA_034621355.1 of Mycalesis mineus. Classification (NCBI taxonomy): domain Eukaryota; kingdom Metazoa; phylum Arthropoda; class Insecta; order Lepidoptera; family Nymphalidae; genus Mycalesis; species Mycalesis mineus. Next base: position 8,156,893 of record CM067899.1, on the reverse strand, counting down.
GATAGTAATTATTTTTACATCAATGATCTGTACTACTACTTTTAAGCGTAGGAACCGGGATTACATACCACGAAATTTGTAGGACAATATGGCTGTTAAATTATATATCTATTAACTAAGTAATAAAAAAAATATCAGCTGGTTAGTAATCATTTTTGGTGATCTCGTTATCAATACATGTTGGAGGGGGAGGACTCTTTGATGAAACCATAGATTTTGTAGGACAAATATTTTTTCAAATAATTTAGATAATTATCTTAAGATTTAATGAAAAACAATCCAGTTAGTAATTAATATTTGGGAATCATCAATCGACATATTTTATTATTGCTACCTCTGTTAGCTACCACTATCGAGAATTTTCGCACAGGAAATTGTTGGGCGTCTCATTAAAACGATGCTATTCACGAAGATTCAGCTTGATAGTAATTATTTTTACATCAATGATCTGTACTACTACTTTTAAGCGTAGGAACCGGGATAACATACCACGAAATTTGTAGGACAATATGGCTGTTAAATTATATATCTATTAACTAAGTAATAAAAAAAATATCAGCTGGTTAGTAATCATTTTTGGTGATCTCGTTATCAATACATGTTGGAGGGGGAGGACTCTTTGATGAAACCATAGATTTTGTAGGACAAATATTTTTTCAAATAATTTAGATAATTATCTTAAGATTTAATAAAAACAATTCAGTTAGTAATAAATATTGAAGAATCATCAAATCGACATATTTTATTATTGCTACCTCTGTTAGCTACCACAATCAAAAATTTTCGCACAGGAAATTGTTGGGCGTCTTATCAAAATGAAGCTACTCACGGAAAATTAGCTTGATAGTAATCAAGTGAAAAAATAGGCCACGGATCCTGTACTAGTAGTTCACGTTTCTGTTAAAATTTGGTGACAAAAATTAATTTCCTATATTTGCATAATACAAATTGAAAATATTAGTAGATGTAAATTATAATTTGCAGTTGAAGAATTTGACCCTTGGCTTCGCTTCTAATCTGAGTTGAGGTTGCTTAAAATAAAGAAACGATAATTTAAAATTGATAATTGATAATTGAAAATTATGTTTTCTTTTGTGTAGTATTATGGCAAATTAACACATTTGGAGGATTTTAAAACGATTTACCGTTATCTAAACATTTCGCAACAAAGACAAGATTCGTGTTAATAGTGGTAATTTAATCTGTTACAGCTCATCTGCTTAATATGCAAAGGATTAGACCCATCATGCTTCGGTATAACATCTACAACTACGAGCACTACTTCTACAACAAGTACAACTACACCTCCTTCAACTACTTCTAGTAGTACGACTACTGTTTCAACAACTTCTAGTAGTACAACAACGCCTTCTTCAACGACCTCTACTACAACTACAGCAGCTCCGGAATCTGAATAACGTTTGGCTTACAAAAGGCTCCACTCTAAACTTATTTACGAACTGCTGACATACTTAGAACTACAGGGCCTGAATAGCAACATAATTGTTGTTAACTTGAAAATTTAACACTCTTTCTAACACATCCATCGGTTTTATTTTAAAGCAGTACATATAACAAACAACTAATTTTACTTTTCGATCGTCTAATCTTATTAGACTCTTGAATGTTAAGAAACCACAGACTTTCTATCGGCCGATAGTTTGATAGGTTTCTTAATGAGTATGAACATTTCGGGTGCATCTCAGTAGTACCCCCTAATTTTAGTTCTATAGAACTGTTGATACACCATATTAGTGCTTAGTGTAATTTCTTTAATGTTGGGACAAAATGGGTTGATATCAACATCTTGTTTGTACGTTACATATAAAATATCTATAGTTTTTATAAGTATAATATGGAATCTCTTTTGATTGCAATAATAAATGTCCACTTAAATTTGAGAGTATCTATAAACATACTATATCGAATACAGCTTGGCTTAATTTGCACAAAACGTCTTCAAAATGGTATTGAGGTTTTTAATATATTTTTTATTATTTCTAAACTGAATAGTTTGCGCGAAAGATACTTTCGAAGTGGTAAAATGTCCCCCCCCCCCTGTAACTTCTAAAATAAGAGAATTTTTTTTTTGACACGACTACTACTTGGTTTTAACAACTTAGCTTGTGTCACAAGGGACATTTTTTTGCTAAAAACATAATGAAATATCAATCAAAATAATATAAAGTTTATAACTTATATGTTATAAGTAAAGTCAAGAGCAAAAACTATACTACAGTACTATATAGAACTATTGGGATATAATTTGACAGCACGGAAAATATCCCAACAGTTCTATAGAACTACAGTATGGGGTACTACTGGGATGCATCCAACATTTCAATATGTTACTTAAAGCCTTAGGACATAGCCCGATTGAGCTTCATAAGAATCATTGGATTTTTAAAGAGAGGTTTATAGTAAAAAAAATAGCGTTTTACAAGTGACATCATCATCATCATTATCGGTCTATTAAGGGCCTCTACAGGAGCCAGGCCTCCCCACTTATAAGAAAGGGTATATGAAGCATATACCCACCATGCTGCTCCAATGAGGGTAGGCGGGTGATAATTTTTTTTATGTATTAACCATCACTGTCAGATGTTGATGATAGTGACCAGGACCAACGGCTTAACGTGCTCTCCAAAGCATAGGGGTGTAACAGCACCAACTTCCCGACTCCGGAATAAAACTGAAAATTTCATAGCAACATGAAAAACTCAGAATGATTCCGTGACTCGACCCAGGATTCGAATTCAGGACCTTGTGATCGAAACCACATAGACTGACCACTACACCAGTTAATATCATCAAAATTAGAACTGTATAATGGATCTAACGCGTAATCTAAACTAACAAAGAACCTCAAAACAATAAAAAGTTCTTATCCTGTCTTGTGACGCGCTGATTATATGATTTGTTACTAGAACGTGCTTTTACATATGCTGAAGCGCTTTAATATATAAGTAAGTTACTTATTTTTAATTTTAGATAAGGAATTATTTATAGTTTACACTTTTAAGGAACTTACAAATGCCAATATTAATAATGCTATTTTCTAGTACATATAGTATAGTATAGTTTTGTATTCATTTATACTTTTATATTAATTTACATCATAAACTGTATTTAAAATCTGGAATGCTTATATTTTTTACATCTTTTTCCTTTAATCTTAGGCGATAATACACTCAATAATATATTGAGCAGAAATGGCAAAGGGCTCCTTACTTTCTCCATACTTACGAGTTTAATAGTCTAAGAGCGTGTAATGGCCAGATTTTCGTCAAAAAAAGGAATTTCTCAATTCAATATTTTATTTTTATCAATATTTTATTAAAAGTGTGTCTGTTCGTGCTGAGAAACATATACGGTAGGCAAATATTGTTCTGGACCATGGTGGCTTTAGAGGTTCAAGGATTTGGATCCTCAGCTGTTCTAATTTTGTTCCGATTGGTCAAAATACCTGGAAGGCTACTTTTAGACCTACCTGGAAAGATACCTTTAAATTAGTATCGCGGAACGCATATTATGTAATATACTTGTATATTCATATACTAAATGAAAGAAAACCTGTCTCCATGTTTTCGATCATGAGATATACACTTAGTTTAATGGTAAGCCATTAAATTTTTATCTCTAACAAACTTTTAACAGGGTTTGCCACAAACTTAAATCAATGTAGACTAGGTACAGTCTTTTTTATAGTTTTATCAGTCTGAATACTTGAAATGATACCAGTTATAATATCAAAACATAATTTATGTATTGATATTAGACCTGGTATAGATATTATCAATACATATGTTTTGATTTCCAGACTGCCTCGTTGGTCTGACTGCCTGGTTTGATTAGTGGATCACGAGGTTCTGAGTTTTCCATAATTCCATAAAATTTTCAGGACATTCTAAGCCCGAAGTTAGGAAGTTAGTGATGATATACCCCCGTGCTTTGGAGAGCATGTTAAGCCATCAGTCCCGGCCACTATCATCATCATATGATAGCGATCGTTAACAAATGAAACATTATCATCCTAAGCCCGCCAATCCGCATTGAAGTAGCGTGGTAAGTCTACGTTCCACATTTCCTCTTCTACAAGGAGCGAGGCCTGGCCCTGTATTGGGCAGTTAATAATAGGTTGTTAATGATGATATCCAGGTATAATGTCATTCATAATTTCGGAACCGACGTTAGCGGATACCGTAGCCTAGCGGTAAGGCGCTCGGCCAGGATTGCCAGAGAGACGCGAGATATGATTCCGGTCGGATGTGCAATTTTTGATATTATATTTATTTTCGAATAGAAATTAAGCCAAAGTGTGAGAACTATTCAATAAAAACTAATGGTAGGAGCTGACAAACTTTCAGTGTTTATAAAATGACGAAGGTCTGGCGTTCACAGGCTCTCAACATAATATTATAACTGGTGGATAAGGAAAGCAAAGCGATTTGTACTCGCTATTGATGTGTCTGCGACATGAGTGAGGAGAGTGACGTGGATAAGTTACCGGGATTGTGTTAGTTCTTCAAAACATTTTCCTCAATAAATCATTATGTCAACGTGAATAGACAGCTAAAAATTATGAATTTTTTGACCTTGTGATAAGTGCTAAATATACTTAGTGTAGTATTTTGTGTGTTAATTATTTAAAAGTAAATCATCGTCGTCATTATCAGCCTATTAACGTCCTACTAGGCCAGGCCTCCCTCATTGTAGGAGAGGGGATATGGAGCGTAGACCCACCACGCTGCTCCAATGCGGGTTAGCGAGCTTATGCTGATAATGTTTTATTTATTAACAATCACTACCAGATGCTGATGACAGTGACCGGGATCGAGGGCTTAATGTGCTACAAGCTCGGAGTCGGGAAGTTAAGTTGGTAGTGTTACACCCCCGAGCCTCGGAGAGTAGGTACGTTAAAAATAAATAATATTGATTATCACTGATAGCCAATAGACCTGATATAGTGATAATTGATCGATCAACGCGCCGTGCAATGATTGTTGATATTACTGTTCTACATGATGATCTGGTCCTTGGTCCTGGTGGACCTTGCTCATGAGGAATGTGGAATGTTGATTCAACAAAGATTGTTTCTATAGTCGTTTCAATCAATGGTCTTATAGCGAAAAGCTTTGAGCAATATCTTAAAAAGCTTTCGCTTACTTGTCGGATCATGGGTCAGATACAAAAGGCAGTGATTCTTGAAACGGCGCGTATTGTGAGGAGGTTCCTCACTCTGGAGCCCTGACCACCGGTTACTCGGCCGTCAAATTATACTATAGGATTGTTTTTTTGCATACTGATTCGTAGTTCAATATTCTCCAAGATGCTCAATATAACCCTTACTAATATTATAAAGGTGAAAGTTTGTATAGATGTAATGAAAGTTTGTATGGATGTAATGTAACTTTGTATGGATGAAATGTAAGTTTGCATAGATGTAATGAAAGTTTATGTAGATGTAATGAAAGTTTGTATGGATGTAATGTAAGTTTGTATAGATGTAATGAAAGTTTATATAGATATAATGAAAGTTTGTATGGATGTTTGTTACGCTTTCACGCAAAATTACTGAATGGATGTTGATGAAACTTCACAATAATATAGCTTATAAAAAACCACGAGCGTTCGCTATTACCTCATATTATGAACGTAAATGGCGGTAGGTGGTTGGGAAAGCAAAACGATTTGTACTCGCTATTGATATGTCAGCTACATGAGTGAGGAGAGCGACGTGGATAAGTTACCGGGATTGTCAGTTCTTCAAAACATTTTCCTCAATAAACCATTAGTTAGTTACAGTGAATAGATAGCAAGGTTTATTTATCTTGTGCGAAATATCTAGATGGTGTTCTTTTTAAGTTTTTAATTGACTCTAATGATTACTTACTAAACTTCCGAGAAATCGTAAACAACATACTGAAATCAACATTTAATTTTTAAAAATTTACCATATAAAAGTCCTTTTATACGTCGGATGTTTCTGACAAACAGCATAGCGTACTGATTGATACCTCAAAAGTCTCCAAGATGGCATCTTAACTCAAAATACATATCTATAAAATATTTACTATCAAGGACAACACCTAGATAATTTTAATTTAACACAACAAGTTAAAAAATCTACCCACGTTGATTTTTATTTCGTCATATTATAAAAACACTAATTTTATAAAAGTGAAAGTTTTTAGAGTTTGTATGTTGTATTGGCCCGATGTGGTTGAAATTTGGAAGAGAGATAGATTATACCTTGGATCTGCTTTCCGAACCCGTGTACAGTCACTATGTATTGACAGACTTGATGTTTCAAAAGTACTTGTAAAACAGCCCACTTGAAATAAGTGATTTTAATACATAGGATAGGCTAACTTTTATCCGTATATCCCAACGGGAACGGACTCTACGCGGCTAAAACCGCGGGCATAAGCTAGTTGTTTAAATTAATCCAATATCTTATCTAAATACAAGAATTTAGCCCAATCATTGATATCATTTCCGACATACGAAAGAAATGTACGTATAGTTTGTGTGTGAATTTCTCATGTATTAGATAAAATGTTTCGGTAATTAGTCAAGCAGTAAATTGCATCGTGTAGGCAAGTGATAGGCAATTCCCTACTACATGATTGGATAGCCGCCCACGAACACTCGCCATCGGAGCATAAAACATACTGTCTATTGTTCACAGATTATGTTACAACCTTAGATTAGAAATGGTATCACTCCCTCGAGCGCAGCGAGACTTTTCATTAATTAAGGTTACATGTAATAGCTCATTTTCAACAGTCGATCGGGCCCGCATGCGGGATCCTGGAGATTTTGTGTAAAGCATGGTATACGTAGTACAAATGGGTGAGCCGTTTTTTATAGTAATTAGTGCTGCCCAATTTTTTTTAACCGACGAAAAAAAACGGAGGAGATTCTTTTTTATGACCACGCATAACTTTTTACAGTATGGTCCGATATTGATAATTCTTTTTTTTATTAGAAAGGGCATACTTCCAAGGTGGTCCCATTGTCATCATGTTAGGATCTGATGATGATATCCTGGGAAAATTGAAGGAACTCTTCAAATTGTACAGGCACACTCGATTTCTGTGTAAGTATCGGTAGCTTTTTGGCTACAAGTGCTGTATAATATACTATGACAGTATAGTACGAGTACGTTATGTGGCGAAGTGTGCCTATAAAATTTGAAGAGTTCCTTCAATTTTCCCGGGATATCATTATCAGATAATACATAACATGATGACTATGGGACCATATTGAAAGTGTGTCCTTTCTAATAAAAAAAGAATTATCAAAATCGGACAAATCTGTAAAAAGTTATGCATGGTCATACATAAAAAAAAATATACGTGTCGAATTGAGAACTTCCTCCGTTTTTTTCGTCGGTCAAAAAATTTAAACATACTATTGTAATGCTTAAGGATTATTTGTTAAAGCTGACAAAATGGGCTGGTATGTTATTTGTAAATATTTTCATGCAAAGCTCGTTAAAACTCTTACCGTAACTATACGTGTTAAACTGTGATCTAAAAGCAATCTGCCTACCACAACTTATTTTTTTAATCTTAATAAATCGTACGTTCATAGTTAAGTTTCAATACTAAAACTGTAGATAGTAAAATTCAACTAGTTCTAACATGGGTCGAACGTTATTCTAGTTTTAACTAACTTTTATTTATATCAAAAACGTATATCCAGTTTTTGTGTTCAATTTATTTATGAGATGAAAAAAATTGAGAGAAACACATTCAAAATCTTTTTTTCATACTAATATCACTCATATTAATGACCAAGATAATAAATTATAACTTTATGTCGAAATTTTAACATTGGTGTCGCTCCGCTCACCCGCAGCGAGACTTCATCAATCTACGGCCGCGTAACACACTTTTGGGAATACTGATATAGAGAAATGTATCTAGAAAAATAAGCCAATAAATATTAAAATCTAGTACCAGAGATTGTTGCCTAAGCTGTAGAATAATTTTTAACCGACGAAAAAAAACGGAGGAGGTTCTCAATTCGACACGTATATTTTTTATGTATGACCACGCATAACTTTTCACAGAGTTGTCCGATTTTGATAATTCTTTTTTTATTAGAAAGGGCACACTTCCGAGGTGGTCCCATTGTCATCAATTTGGAAAAATTTTTATTCAAAATCTCAGGTTCTATTTTTTGTTAAAAAATTTTATTTCTTACTTTTTAGTGATTTATCGCCACGATTATAGGAATAGCGATTATAGGAATCGGTGCCAGCTAAGGTTTCTACTTTAAGGACATTACCTAGAAACCACAAACTGCTTTACTACGTTAAATAAATGTTCCTTAAAGTTGCTGGCACCGACTTCATAGATATCCTTAAGTAAATTAAAGCAACTAAAGACACAGTTACTATATACTTTTTAGTGCGTTTTGAGTCGGTTCTATTTTTCGTTAAAAATTTTTATTGTATTTGTTTGTAAATAAAACACTAAAATTTGCTGTGGCACTGTTTACTCAAACACTATCAAATAATTGTCTAACTTGATTTATTGATAAATGTAGTTATCCGTGGCGGTGGTGATGTTTTTTATGCCCATGACCAGAACGACCCTGAAACAATCCCAATATTAGTTAATGACGCATCGAGTTCCAACTAATTCTAGTATATTGTTTTCTTTTTCCAAAAAAATTATCAAAATAGAGAAGGTGGAGTATTAAACAGGGTACAACTTAATTGAGAAGCTTTTGTGTCTTATTCACTTTACTTTTTTTTTATTAAAATTCGAGTGTAACTTATATTAAGCTTTTCTTTCTTCCAATTGATTCTTAGCAAAAATTCTTGGGCCGGAGTTCGAAAAACTTTTTTATTCAAACTACGCCTTATCTGCCGTCACACTTGATCATAAGTGCATACAATCTAAGATGGAAGCTATTTTTTAGGAGTAGCCACACTACTTTCGGTTTCTACACAACATCGTACCGAAACGTTAAATCGCTTGGCGATACGTCTTTCCCAGTTTTGTGCTAACTAGCCACGGCCGAAACCTTCCACCAGCCAGACCTGGAACAATTAACTAAATCTCAATCGGTCCAGCTGGGTCTCGCATACATAACCTCCGTCATACATCCAGTGCGTATGCCGTTGTGCCTCGGAGGAGATAGACAGTTGATTGATGCCTCAGAGAGAAAGCTAAGCCGTCGGTCCCGATTACTGTAACACCTGTTATGCTTACAAGATGCAAACATTGTCATCCTAAGCCTACCAACATGAGAGATAGGAGCAAAGTAATGTCAATGGGTCAAAGCTCCATAATTCCTCCCTGATAAAAATCATTAACAGCCGGTGAACGCCCACTGCTGGACATAGGCCTTTTTTAGGGACTTCCAAACAGTACGATCCAGAGCCGCCTGTGACCAGTGGCTCCCTGTGACATGCTTGAATGTCGTCAGTCCACCTGTTGGGGGTACACCAACACTGCGTTTTCCGGTGCGGGGTCGCCATTCTAGCACCTTGAAGAAGGACGTGCCTTGTCGTAAACTAGGCTGATAATGATAAAGTTCCATACCGAATCACTGGAAGAACTACTGGATGTTCCACCACACATAAATCTCTTCGGGGACGTCAAACTTGTGAAGGTTTCCAGGACTTAAACTTTGGTACCCTACGCCAACCAACTTGAGGAAAAGAAGCAGCGTAATGGAACCTCCTTATTCGCAGCCCTATAAGGAAAACTGTCTTGTCGTAAAAAAGGCTGAATGATGAAGTTTCATACCGTATCACTGTCATCTGAGTCACTGGATGAACTACTGGATGTGTCACCATGAGCAAACTCCGGGGGAACTTCAAAGTTGTGGACTACGTCAGGGCTCGGCCAGGCGGGGGAATCATCGTCATCGCCGTCATCATCGTGATCCCTCACACTGGCTCTATGGTTTCTATGACGATTCCCTGTAAGATAAAACATCAATATTATTTCGTGTCATTATATAGGCACTTCAAGATTTGAAGACCCAAAGCCTTAACCTGAAGGGAAAGAAATAATATCTAATAGGTACCTAAATATCTGGACGAGTAATGATTATTTTTAGTGAGATCATACCAAACTCATACCAAACTCCGAGTCTCCAGTGCAGTTGCAATATGCCAAACTGCGCAGGTCTCAACGACGCTGATTTTGGTGCCAAAAAAACTTAATTTATTTACTGCGCATTAATACACCTCGTATTCAGAGCGGACTCGCCGATTGATACTTATTGCTACTAAGAAAATATAACTTCGAAATCTAATTATTCCCCTTACAATTTAAAAATTGCTTAATTAAAGGATCTTTGATTATTTCTATAACCAGAATTTCGAATGAATGTAAGAATAGTAATATAATAATTAGAGTATATTCTCTGTCGGAATAATATTACGGAGTACGGCGGCATTTAGTACTTAGTGTCAAAGTGGTCTTGCTCTTTGATATATTGCGGTGCCGCCCTCAGACCGCTTAATATATTTCACGCTATCATAATGTAAATTAGGTTATTTATCCTGGGGGTCTAAGCGAAATACCTGTTGGGATTTTCGGCCATTTACAGTAAGTACGGGTTACGAGGATTACGACCTTAGTTTCCAGAAATTGTCTGTAAGTATTGCTTTATTGAATTTCATCGAATACATAAACTAATCGTTAAGTAAATATAAATAATAACTAGTATATTTTATGACTATCGAATGCTCGCTACTCCGTTTGATAACACAGAATTTCACTTCTGTTTGTTTAAACCATATATAGCGTCGCTTTTTCGTATCTGCAATGAACAAAAATATTTTTCTGTTCGGTATATTAAACAAGAAAGAAGATACATCCCGTAAAGTATCAGGCATACCGTTGCAAAATTTATTATAAACAATTAATTAATATTTTATTTTCTTTGCTATTTTCCGCCATAAACTGATGAATTAAAGCGGCAAAGTCACCCAGAAGACCTCACCTCAATCCCATCGTACATTTCGCTCCAAAACCGGAGTATCTTCAGAAGATGTTAACTCTACAACTGTTCTGTGTGACTTTGTTACATGGATTCGCTCATCGCAAAAAATAACAATATAAATCAAATATTAATTATGAACATAGTTTTGATAGTAGCCTTCTATAGTTTTGACATGAAAGAGAAATAAGTAGAAAAGGGTAAAGATCCTTGAACCTCCCTCAACCTTTCATTTACTCGGAAAAGTTTGACCTCCAAAAGTTCTTACCACCTCCGATCGTAAAGCCTGGATCGAAAGACACTGATAAATTGAAACTTCCTTTTGGTTCATCTGGAAGTTTCCAGATAACATTAAAATTGAAAGAAACAACGTTTCGTGCAAGCACAGAATACTTTTCTGTTACAACAGTGCTTTATCGAAAGAATACGTATATGAAATATATTATTAAGTAGAAACCATAAAGAGTTATCGATATTTTCATATGAATTTTAAAAACAATTTGATTTTTAAGTTGTTTTTCAAAGACGATTCGTTTTAGTTGCAATTTTTTAAGTAAATAAAAATATTTAACACAAACCAGTATTAATGTTAATTACTAAGCAAGTTTAGAGACAAGAATTGTTAAAAATATTAATTTAAAAAAATACTTTAAACATGAATTTACTTTCGTTCCTATTTTTCTACTAGAGTATTAACTTGATATGTTTTTTGTGATATCCATTTCAATAAAGAGTATTTTTTAAAATGATATTATATTACACCCAAAAAATTATATACTTTTATCAAGGGTTAATACTTAGTGACAACCTATGGTTAAGATTTAAATTTAAAAAAAAGAAACAAAAGCTGCAAGTTCACCAATCTAATTTTTAAACCAATTATTCAGTTTTTAAAAACAATTATTCTTTGCGACAAAATTATCTCAAATGATGGAATTATTGTTGTTCTAATATCTTATGATCCTTACCAGCGTCGACAGCTACGGTCGAAGCCACAGCGACGAGAAGCAATACTACTGTTAACTTGTTCATCCTAACAATTCCAATACTACTGAATTTGTTTACAATATTTCAACGTTTTTATAGCATTTTCACTAATAATTGTAACGCAGATAACAAAAACTATAAATCAAAGATGATTGCTTTAAAGCCGTGCACATAATATGCGTAAGTATACTTAAAGAGACATTTTGCAAGTAATTGCTACTGTAATTACCCGTTTGGAATAATGGATTCAGTGATAAAACTCTATTGAGAAATATAGCTTTTAGCCAACATTAAAAAGGAGATTCTCAACTCGTCGTTAACTTTTTTTCAGACGCGATTTTGCTTGAAATAGAAGTTCGATAGATGCAAAGATTTCACAAGCGTAATTCCTGTTACCGTTGGAATATCAGAATATAAATTAGCCTGTCACTCTTCATAAGTTTGGCTATTTAACAATCCGACTAGAAGTTGCAGAGGTTAGCCGGTACAAAAAACCATACATGTACTGGTCTTGGACTACCAAACATGTTGTCTGGTGTAGGTACAACATATACAAAGCAGTGATGATTATTTTTAGTAAAAAAATTAATAAACGACGAACTTGTATGAAAGAAATAAAGAGATTAGAAGATGCTAAGGAAGTATGCAAGGCCTAAAACAAATAAAATGTGCCTTCCCTTTGGGAATGAGGCATGATGTTTTATGTTATTTTTAGTAAAAAAAATTAAAAACGGACGAACTTGTATGAAAGGATTAAATAGATTAGAAAAAGCTAAGGAAGTATGCAAGGCCTAAAACAAATGAAACGTAGTCTCTGCCTCCCCTTAGGGAATGAGGCGTGATGTTTTACGTTACTTTTAGTAAAAAAATGAAAACCGACGAACTTTTATGAAAGGATTAAAGAGATTAGAAGAAGCTAAGGAAGTATGCAAGGCCTAAATAAAATGAAAAGTAGCTCTGCCTTCCCTTTGGGAATGTTTTATGTATGTAGAAAAAAATTCGTTGTCTTCAATTGCTTTTACATTTCATTTCCAATCATAGTTTTTTTGTTTGCTGACCGTCTTAGCAGAACTGTAATTATAGCTTGACCAGAAAAATAAAACCCTGGTCTGGGGGCGCCACAAGTGTTTACTTTTTAGCAGTCTGTGTATTATATTATGATGTTTTGTTCCTTCTTTTCGGCAACATGGCAAGTTTTTAATTATTCTGATCAGGCTATACCGAGTTAATTTGATATAATACTTTTCAAGTTTCTACATAGCTTCAATTTGACGAAATATTGCAATAACTAATATAATGCAGTCAATGAATTCATCAATTCAAATGCCCGTTTTGTCTATTAATAAATTAAAAACCAAATTTTTTAACAGCTTTTATTTGAACGCTCTAAAAAGAAAAAATAATTTCCTTAAAAATTTTAACTATCAACTTATAAACTGATTAAAATATACAATTTATATGACCATAAAAGCTTGTCTTTACCTCTTTACAATTTTAGTATAGATTGTAGAAATGCATTAAATATCTATTACGCCATCTTGGATTTAGAATGATGTCACACACCATATAATGCATTGTCATCCAAAGTAAAAGTGAATATAACATTTCAGCTCAATCGGTCAAAGGTATCTAATTCAAAATTGAGTTCAAAAATTCCACCCGAACATACAATGAAGTTAAAAAAAAGCTTTTAAAATAATAATACTTCCAAAAATATAATATTAAAAATATAAACGCAATATTGTTGGCGATTGTACGTTCGCATTATTGGCAAATAATCATATAATTGTTACTAATCGTCTAATGAACTATAAAAAATTATTCCGTTTCAAAAACAATAGCTGATATCATTGAATTCTAAATACTTATTTCAATCTTAATAATTCTTATTCTCCTTCCTCCTCGTTTGTATATATTCCCTCTTCTATAAAGAGGGAGGCCTGGCGCAATAGCGGGATGTTAATAGGCTGATAACGATGATTCTCCTTTGATAAAAAACAACTGATGTGTTTCTTGCCGGGTCTTCTCAGGAGGAACCCGTCTTCCGTGGTAAAATCATTACAAACTGACAAACTTGATGCTCCAAAAGTGTTTGTAATAAAGCTTATTTATAATAGACGAATTTTGTATTACAATTAAAAAAATACAAGATATCCATAAGAGTTGCTTCATTTGGTAACAGCAACGATTGTCGTAGAAATTTGTAGCTTGAACTCTTATTACTTAAAAATTATATACATAGATAGTTGCACTGTTGAAAAACACAATTAAATTAAAACCCAATAATATATTTCAACTAGTACGTACATTGACCGTGGTTACGGGACTCAACCCCGTCGTGACCACGGTCCATGTAACTGGATTGAAATATCGACAAAATGAAAAACCGTTGTTTATCGTGGTACGTACCCGTTGACATATTCGTATATTGTATCACCCTTGTAGTTCCCGTGGGATTTTACTCTGATATGTAAACTATATTATTTCATCAGTGAGTTAACCGATGTGGCTTCGATCACGAGGTCCTGGGTTCGATTCCTGAGTCGGGTCATGGAATAATTCTGAGCTTTTTCATTCTTCTATGAAATGTTCAGTACGTTCCAAGCCCGGAGTTTGGAAGTTGGTGGTGTTGTACCCCCGTGCCTCGGAGAGCACGTTAAGCCGTCGGTCCCGGTCACTATCATCAACATGTGATAGTCATCGTTAATTAATGAAACATTATCACCCTTTGCCAGCCAACCCGCATTGAAGCAGCGTGGTGGGTGTATGCTCCATATCACTTCTCCTATAAGGAGGGAGGCCTGGCCCTATAGTGGGCCGTAAATAGGCTGATAATGATGATGATTATTATTATTATTTCATCAAAATCCATCCAGTAATTTTCACGTGAAAGAGTAACAAACATCCATCCACCCATACATACAAACTTTCGCGTGTTAGTGTTAGTAAAGATATCGAAAAACCACGAAATTAGTTTAAATTCATTAAATTTGAAGTTCGCAGTGTTTAATTTATTTCGCAAAGAGCAAAAATGATTTAAAAAATATCCTAAGCTAGTTTAAGAAAGTCAGTCCTTTCATCAGTGTTTATTTTGACAAAGTACGTGTAGTGTAAGCACATTAAGTCGCGAGGACTATTCGTCCGTTAGGCTTCATTTGAACATTTTTACCTTATTTATAAAGGACTCCACTCTTGCAAGGTATTTTTTCGAAGATGTGCCTTTGGGGTAATACTGGGTGTATGAGATTAAAGTTGTAGTTTTAGTACTTGAGCCATCGATACAACAGAAAACAAAATGAATCACGCTTGAAAGGCTGAAAACTTCGAAAGCCAGCCAGAACAAGACAAATTAAGAACAATCTCAATTTGCCCTGCCAGGAATCGAACCCAGGACCTTCCTCTTATAAATCCACTGTGCATACCACTGCGCCCCGGAGGCCGTCAAACGCCCTGTAGTACGCCTTACATTAAGCCTAATGTAAGGCATTACGCTTAATGATCATCATCATCATTATGAGCCCATAATGATGATGACGAATGATGAATAGGTACCTTCTAGGCAGAGATCCACCATTGGCTACTTCACATTAAGGCATTATTATACCTATAGCATAAACCAAAAAATTTTTAACAAAAAATAGAACCGACTCAAAACGCACTAAAAAGTAAAAAATAACTGTGTCATTTAGTTGCTTTAGTTTACTTAAGCATATCTATGAAGTCGGTGCCAGCCAAGTTTAAGGAACATTTATTTTACGTAGTAAGGCAGTTTGTGGGTTCTAGGTAACGTCCTTAAAGTAGAAACCTTGTCTGGCACCGACTCCTAGATATGCTTAAGTAAACTAAAGCAACTAAATGACACAGTTATTTTTTACTTTTTAGTGCATGTCGAGTCGGTTCTATTTTTGTCAAAAATTTTTATTTCTTACTTTTTCATGATTTATCGCCACGTAACGTACTCGTACTATACTGTCATAGTATATTATACGGCACTAGTAGCCAAAAAGCTACCAATACCGAGACAAAAACCGAAATCGCTGTAAGCGTGCCTCCAAAATTTGAAGAGTTCCTTCCATTTCCCCAGGATATCCTCATCAGGATAACTTAACATAATGACAATGGGACCACCTTGGATGTATGCCCTTTCTAATAAAAAAAGAATTATCAAAATCGGACAACTCTGTAAAAAGTTATGCGTGGACATACATAAAAATAAAAATATACCTGTCGTATTGAGAACCTCCACCGTTTTTTTTCGTCGGTTAAAAATGAAATAAAAGGATTAGCCTGGCTATCCAAAGCGGAAATGCAGCCAGTATTCTAGCCACGCTTGCACGTGGACGTTATTAGGATAAATTAGTTCCTTATTGAGACGAATACCTTAGCATTCCATGGATTCACTGTACGGGTGCCGGGTCCATCATGTGGCAGAGAGAAAAACACCGAACAGTCCGAGACTTGCGACACGGATGTAGGCTTAAGAATACTCGTCATGACTAAGTCAACGCTCGCCTTCTCTGCTCTAATTAGTCTCCCTGCCCAATTAAATCTGGTAGAATCCTGCTGACTAGACCACAATTTAAAAATATCCCTACGCATGAGACTAGCTCGGTGTTATGTTTTCTCCGTATTACTATACGGTGTTGAAGCATGGACACTAACGCAAGAGATGTGTAATAAGCTTGAAGCCTTCGAGATGTGGGTATATAGGCGGATGCTGCGTATATCATGGAAGGACCGCATTCGCAATACCATTGTGCTGCAGAAAATGGGGAAGCCCAAAGAGATTCTGCAGTGCATACAAAAAAGAAAGCTTGAATACTTGGGCCATATAATGTGAAACTCCAAATATGATATGCCCCAGCTTATTATCCAAGGCAAGATTAATGGGAAACGAAGACCCGGTCGTAGGCGCATATCCTGGCTCAAGAACTTACGCCAGTGGTTTCATATGAGCTCTAAATCACTGTTTCGAGCAGCAGCTAATAAAGTTAAGATAGCCATAATGATTGCTAACCTCCGATAGGAGATGGCACTAGAAAAAGAAGAAGAATCCTGCTAGAGCAGCTTTGGACACTCGTTCTAGAATAGAGCTTAATACAGTTCTAGTCAGGCCAAGGACTTTGAGCAGGTTGTAGAGAGATATTTAAGCTGATATACCTGTCGCACCCACTTCTATTGGATATAAACTAACTAAATACCTCTATCATAAATAATTCTATCATATGACGGCCTCCGTGGCGCAGTGGTATGCGCATTGGATTTATAATACGTATGTTCTGGGATCGATTCCCGACGAGGCAAATTGAGATTTTTGTTGTCTTGGTCTGGCCCTACCGACAAAGACGTGTCACCAAGCGATTTAACGTTCCGGTACGATGTCATGTAGAAACTGGGAGGGGTGTGGATTTTCATCCTTCTCCTAACACGTTATCCCGCTTCCATCTTAGATTGCATCATCACTTAACATCAAGTGTGATAGCAATCTAGGGCCAACTTATAATCGATATAAAAATATATAAAAGTTCTAAAAAAAAAGGAAATATAAAACAATTCTGCTGTCACTCCTGAACCAATACTTCAATCGAAAGTAAATTCAATGTGACAGACTAGACGCCCATTAAATCTGAAGCCCCCAACTGACAGAAGCACACCAAATTGACGTTGATAAACACAAATTGTACGCAGACGCTGTTTGCCCGAAATCTTCAACAGTACTTAGCGTCACGGTGAACCCCTTTAGCTAACGATTTGCATACACTTGGGTGTTGGGTGCCGGTTCATTGCGCAGCTGTCTTATACGATTCACCGTGAGTGTCATTTGGGTTCATTGATGACCTCCCAAGCTCAGTTGGTAATGTCTTGGTTTTAAACAGATAGGGCCTGGGTTCGATTCCCAGCACGAGACAGAGACAAACAAGGATTTTATATTTGCTAAATAGCTAGCTAGCTCTAAGTAATACAAGATTCCGGAATGCTGCGTAAAAACCATTTGGAAGTGTGGATTGATATTTTACCATTTACAAGTTAGCCCGCTACTATCTTAGATTGCATTATCTAGACTGCAAAACCTGGATTTTAGGCCTATGTACAGCAGTGGACGTGGACGGAGAGCTGATGATGAAATGATGATAAAATGTTGAAGTAAATAAATAGTTCCTTTTTAATTAACCCTCGACTGCAATCACACTTAAGTGAACATGCAATGTTAGATGGAAGCGGGCTAACTTGTTAGGCGTAGGATTAAATTCACACTATTACGGATTCTAGCAGTACGTCTTTGTCGGTAGAGTTGTAACTTGCCACGGCCAAAGCCAGCCAATAAATAAAAAGAGCTTTTAAACTCCACCGCAGAAAGAGGGATTTTATAAGTTTAACGTCAATTTCAAAGTTATAACATCCCACTACAAAATGGCTGGCATATTTTTCACAACTCAATTCGGGTATATTTCAATTTTCAATACGGGCAACAAAAGGTAAGGGCTTAGGTATCACATTAAAATGCCAGGGATTTTTTAAAATTTTCAATTTAACCTTGTGTGTATCAATTTAATATGTAGGAAAAGAAATAACAACATGACTAGGTACATCCTTTAATCTGCCTTGTTATAAGGTACCGAGTTCAAGTCCTAGACTGAGCCAATATTTGAACTATTCTTTTTTCAACAAATTCTCAGTGAAACTTCCCAGTTGGCAAGTTACGGAAGTAGTACTCAAGATGGTGCCAACCTCCGCTCTATCACCAATTACCACACCACACCCCAACTGTTACCATTACATTTTATGTGAAAGTAAGCCTTGAGCTCATTCGCAAAACGATTACCAAGATCTGTATTTTACTGCCACCCACCATGACAAGGTCGGATAGTTAAAGACAATGATTACAAACTTAAACTTACCACCGCTAAACATGCCATCTATTTTTAATAGCCTGTATTTACTAACAGTTTAAGGTGGAAAATAGATAGTTCACGTTGATCCCACACGCACCATTAAAATTGTCGTTCAAAAAGAATCAACTGACAGCGATAAAAATAAATGTAATTTCACCCTGACAAAACGAAGTTACGATCCTGAAAATTACTTGTGAAAACATGTAGATAAGCGACCGACGGTATTAAAGAACAATTATGGTGATAAGTATCACTATGGCATAGCATTTTTCAAAGATAATGGATTTATCGTTCCACGTATTTGAAACTAGGTTTTCTTTTTAGCGCTTTTTACCTCAAAAGGAAACCACGGAATCTAAATGACACAAATTATTTGCTCGGAAACCGCTACATCATTCAAATTCAAATTATGTACATTCCTATAACTAGATGCACAAAAGACGTCGGTTTTTACGTAAAGTTCGCAATCACTTAAACATAAACAACAAATAAATAAATAAAAATCAGTATTGATAAGTATGTTACACTAAGTACAGGATTCCCTTGTGTCGTGGGACTCACTTCCTTTCGAAAGAAATAAAAAACAATAAGAAATATAACGTAGTGAATGCAAAGTATAGGTACCTAGTAAGTATGTATGTAAGTATAAGTACTTCTGGGGTAAATAACAAATTAATTTTGTCATTAATTTTGTTTTAGTACATCGATATTTTCCACATGCATTGCTATATAAAAACAACAGGCATTGTATTTTGTATACAAAATAGTTGTATCGAGTAATCAGTTGCTACGAGGTCACTATAGAAGCAACACAATATACCATTCAACAGCTTAAGTTGAAGTTTCATTAGCCCCAGTGTATGCCTAAGTATAAACACTATATCTTAAGATCAAATAGAAAAATGCATCAATGGCTATAGCATCAACTTTTCAAATAAATTTCTATAAAATTAATGAACAAAACTGGAGCTTAATATAATATTTCTTTCGTGTATCAAGTTATACTGACCACGTAAAACTCCTTTGCTCGCAAACTTACAAGTTCAAATTGATCGTAATCCCCCAGTGAACGCGTTTCGTTTGTTCAAAAAGTTACATTAGCCGGAGGTGAAGTGCCTAAATCTACTCACATTGAGTTAGTCCTGTACAAATAAGGTAAAAGTGTTGGAGCAAATTAACTTTGTTGACGATGGTACTCGCAGGTGCCCGATTACTGTGTAATGTACTGAAACGACGATTAAAGTTGCGAATTTGTATTTATAAAGACTAATATTGACTCTGACTCGTTGCTCTAGTAGTTAGCTTATCTGGATTCAAATTATGAGGTCCTGGGTTTGGATATTAGGTTGGACTATGAAATACTAGCTTTTGCCCGCGACTTCGTCCGCGTGGAATTAGTTATTACGGCAGCCTAATTTTTCTAAGCTTTGAATGTCATATTTATTAATATCTAACCAACTGCCTAAGAAATAGGTCTTAAGTTTTCAAAATTACGATACTTTCATACAACATTACATCCCCCCTTTAACCCCTTAC
Source organism: Mycalesis mineus (assembly GCA_034621355.1). Lineage (NCBI taxonomy): Eukaryota > Metazoa > Arthropoda > Insecta > Lepidoptera > Nymphalidae > Mycalesis > Mycalesis mineus. The sequence continues at coordinate 8,136,503 of CM067899.1, read as the reverse complement.
AACCCTTTTTTGTCAATTAAAAGTAGCCTATGGCCTTTTTCAGGCTCTAGACTTACTGTGTACCAAATTTCATTTAAATCGGTTCAGTAGTTGTAGAGTGAAAGCAAGACAGACAGAGTTACTTTCGCATTTATAATATTAGTTAGGATTAAGCTTTTGATTCTTCTAAAAAATGCTCAGTAAAGATTTGCTGATATCGCGGAATTGTGTCATACCTCGGAAAGGAAATAAAATCATCGATCCCGGTTATTACTATTAATATCTGAACAAACATTATTATCATTCTAACCCCGCAAATCTGCAATTAACCAGAGTAGTGGTCTAAACTCCATATGCTCTCTCCTATAAGGAGCAAGAACTGACTGTATTGGGACCATAAAGGCCGATAATGATGACTGTTATGACAAGAGTTCGATTTATTAGGTAGTTTAAAATAGTCTGTATACAATAAATACATTAAATAAATTAATAATAAATATTATAACTAAATTAATAATAAATATTTGACCGACCTCCGTCGCGCAGTGGTATGCGCGGTGGAATTAGAAGACGGAGGTCCTGGGTCCGATTCCCGGCGAGGCAGACAGAGATATTTCTTAATTTGTCTTGGTCTGGCTAGTGGGAGGCTTTCGCCATGGCTAGTTACACTCTACCGACAAAGATGTATACCGCAAAGCGATTGAGCGTTCCGGTACGATGTCATGTAGAAACCGAAGGGGTGTGGATTTCACCCTACTCTTAACAAGTTAGTTCGCTTCCATCTTAGATTGCATCATTACTTAACATCAGGTGTGATAGCAGTCAAAAGGCTTTTTTATTTATTTATTTATTATAGTATGCACATTTAACAGAGCTTTGACGTACTACTTACCAATGTACATAGTCGTCTGTGTAATTTGATGTAGTTTTTACTATTATATTAAACAAAATGGTGAAAGTAACACTCTACTTAAAAATCTCTCTGAGTCATATAAAAGGAAACATTGTAAACGTACAATATCCACATGTGTTAGTACCTATACTAGTAGCCGCCGTCTAAGTGACAATAAATCCATAAAATGTTTTACATTTACAGAACAAAGAGTACATAAATCCGTCACACTACGAAAAGGAAAGTAGAAAACAAGTAGAAACAAAAACCTATTCCTGTCAAAGCGTACTCCACGCAGTTTTCCCTCGAAATTCATTTTAGCTTTGCCGCTTCCTGCCTCAGCAACGAAGTTATCGCGTCGCTTCTGACTTCAATTTATGTAATACCTCATATTATATACATACAAGGTAATACATTAGTTTTCTTCAAATAGATTGCTGAAAGTGAATCGCAATAATAGCTTAACTTAACTTAACCTAAACCTAAAAACATTAAAAATAAATACCAATAACAAACTTTAGTTTTTGAAAAGAAAAGGAATAAAAATATTATTATAAAAACAAAAAACCCGACTGCATAGAAGTTATGAACTGAAAAGAGCAAAAACAAGGATCACTATATCTATATAAAATTTTAAATACTTTATGGTGATGCAAGCGGGGACAAAATACTTTATTTTCTGTGGGAAAAGAATGATCTACCGAAACTACGTTTGTCCCCGCCTGCAGCACCATAAAGTAGGTATTTAAAATTTTATATAGATATAGTGATCCTTGTTTTTGCTCTTTTCAGTTCATAACTTCTATGCAGTCGGGTTTTTTGTTTTTATAATAATATTTTTATTTGAGACTTTTTTGTTTTAGTTTATGGTATAGAAATGATACGGTACACTTTTTGCCATTTTTTGTTAAAACGGCAATATAAATATGATATGATATTTATATTTTTGAAATGGTATTTTTACGACCTTTCATTTGATATACATATTGCTAAGATAAGAGAAAGAAATACACACATCCCCCCTTTTTTCCCCCATTTACAGACACCATTTTGAAAATTTATATAGCCTATGTCACTATCACAGTTTTAACAAATTCAACAACACCTCACCTGTCAAAATCCGTTCAGTCGTTTAGGCTGTAGTGCGTGCCGAAGAAATGGACATACATACATACATACATACATACATACATACGCTCGAAAAACATAACCCTCCTTCTGACGCAGTCGGGTAAAAAAGGGAGCACTAAAGTTTCTAAATGAAAATTCTATGCAAAATTTTTCGTATAGGAGACGCCCTCCAGCTCGATAATTTTTTTTATCGACTACAATTTGGCCCTTGACTGCTTTCAAACCTGATGTTAAGTGATGATGCAGTCTATGATGGAAGCGGGCTAACTTGTTAGGAGTGGGACGTAAATCCACACTCATTTCGGTTTCTACACGACATCGTACCGGAACGCTAAATCGCTTGGCGATACGTCTTTGTCGGTAGGGGTAACTAGCCACCGCGAAAGCCCACCAGCCAGACCAAGACAAATTAAGAAAAATCTCAATCTGCCCCGCCGGGAATCGAACCCAGGACCTCCATGTTATAAATCCATCGCGCATACCACTGCGCCACGGAGGTAGTCCGAAAAAGGTAGTGAAATGGCTGGATGAAAAAGCAGAGGTTAGTATGTGGCGGCGTGCTCTTGCAAAAGTCTATTTCCAGTTGTGGACAAAAGAGGCAAAATTGGTGATGAAACATACTAATAAGTATAAATAGTAAAAAGATCTTCCTGTAACTTTTATGTGTCAATGTTATCTCTCACTTTCTAAATACTTCGTAACTTTAAGTAGCACTGGACTAGGTAATTCAATTACTACGCTATTAACCAGTTCTATATTTACATATATCCAGTATGTAAAATTCGTTATGCAATATAAGTGAAACTTGTTTTTATCGGAAGGCCTACATCAGGACTTTTAGAACTTTATACAGCTATGCTAAATAAAAGTTTCGCCGTAATTGAAAGATGACCTGTTTCCTTATTACATAAAAATGTCACAGTTCGTAAAAGATTACATCTCAAACGGTACAAAACGTGCTTTCACAAAAGGAAATAAGAAATAAGAGATTCTTTATAGAAAACTCAAAAACACTTTTAATGGTATCCTTTACGCTGCTATTGCCGTCTACCACCCGTTTATTGCAATAATTATGGCATTAAATTATTGCCTAAATTGCTGCTTTAAGTAATAGTTACTCTATAGTTTACCTGGACATATAACTACGCGAGAATTTCCAAGATGGAATATGATATTGCCCTTGTGTTTTACTTTATGAATATTTAATTTTTTAATAATAACAATGGTGATTTCAATTGGAATAATTTAAAAACCTATTAGGTACACTCAAATCGCACACTAAACAAACAGTAATGTGATTACTAGATATAAAAATTAGCACATACTTTGGTATAAAAACACCCCTACGATTTAATTCAATCAAAACCATTGATTAAGGTAATATGCGGTCACTGTCTATTTGGCCAAAATGTATAAAGAAATTCCGCCTTTTAAGGCAGGACAGTTTTTAAAATGGGTTATGGAATAACTCTAAGAGATTCATTTTTATAAAATATTTTTAGTAATTTTAAAAGTTGGTGTGGCATACCTTTTTATACTTGCCAGCTCTGGACAAGGTTTACAAAACGAAGCTACAATGCGCTTAGGATTCAATATAACAATGCCTTTCGCATTCTAATGAGACAACCGCGATTCTGCAGCGCGAAATCTATGTTTGCCTCGGCGGGTGTTCCTGACTTCTTCGCCATAATGAGAGCAAGGACAGCCTCTTTCTGGGATAGACTAAGACACAGTACCAATACAATTTTGGAAAATATTAATGACGATTTCGCGAATCCTTTCGTAAAATATTGGTCTAGCTTGCACCAGAGCGGGAACAATAAGCACTTGTAGTTTAATTTAATTAATTAATATTTTATATAATTTAATTTCTTTTTGTTATTTTGTCACTTTTTGTTAAAATATCTCTTTGTAACACATCTTTTTGTAACGAATATATATTTTTTTTTTGTTTGTAATGTATGGGATTATTGCCTGAAATAAAGAAAACAAACAATATTATTATTATACCCCGTGTCTCGGAGAGCACGTTAAGGTCCGTGTCGTTAATGAATTAAATATTTATACCCTAAACCCGCTAACCCCCATTGGGTCTATAATCCATTTCCCCTCTTTTATAATGAGAGAGACCTGGCCCTATAGCGAGCCATTAATAAGCTGATAATTATGATAAATCAGAGGAAATATGAGTAGGATGTTAATTAAAAACCATTAAAGATAAATTATAAATCTAATATATCAAAAAGCAAAAATTTTTCTCTAATTGGTAAAATATGCACCAATTATAAGAGACTGCGTTCAAACAACATACAAAATGCGGTCGATCGAAATGGATTCATTTTTTATTTCTCCATATATAGATATTTGGTAATGGAGTTTAATTGCTGTTAAGTTATTTCAAAAGAAGATAAAGCTGTTTGTTTAGGAATCAATTGAAAGACAGTTTATTTCCTCCATTTTATATTTATTTCCTCAAGTTGCGTTTTAGTACCGCCCATACTTTTGCCCGTTTAGAAATTTCCCGCTTGAATGGCAGAAAATGCTCATAAATAAAGTTTGTTATCTGTTTTTAGTTAACTTTCTAAATATAATAAAGTTGCGAAAAGTAATTTTCTTACCTTTTTTTAATGATTGCAATTGTGATTTGATTTTCTCCCATAAAAAGAAATAACCTACAGTGACCACGCTGGGCAGGCGGGTTGGTCACCGCAGGGCTGCACTATTCGGACCAGTTCCACTGCTGCCTGACAGTGACCTAATTTTATAATCCAGCCTATTTGGAATGGTTATACCACCATTCATCGGTCGCCAGAGCCTCGTCGGTCCGTCTGCAAGGTGTACCGCGAGCAGGTGAGGTTGACATTTGGGAAGGCCGACTGGTACTATCATCCCCCTTACATTCCTTTTAATGTAATGCGGCTCAGGATCGTTGTGTTTGGAAGTCCCTAAAAAAGCCCTATGTCCAGCAGTGGACATCCACAGGCTGGTAATGATGATGATGATTGTGATTTACAGTAAAATACCGATATACAGTATTACTGTAAACTAGTTTCGATGTGACACTCTCATCATTATCAGCCTATTAACGGCCCACTAATAGGCCAGGCTTTCTTCCGTAGAGGAGAGAGAGATATGGAGCGTAGATTCGCCACTCTGCTCCGATGCGGGTTGGCGGGCTAATAAATGAAACATTATCACCTTAGATAATGTTTCATTTATTAACGATCACTATCACAAGTTAACGATAGTGACCGGCAACAATGGCACGGGGGTGTAACTCGGGGCTTGGAATATACTGAAAATTTCATAAAAGAATGAAAAACTCAGAATCGAGAAGCAACGTAGGCTAACCACTAGCATATATAGATCGTTCAATCCACGAAGGCTCGTCGTTTTTTGTTTTTTAAACTCTTAGTGTGCAAGTGTACAATAAAAACTGCAAAAATGTGAGTTCTATGCCACATTGCTACTCGTCACGTAATAATAGTACTCACATTCTTGCAGTTTTTATTGCACACTTGCACTGTAAGCATTTGAAATACAAAAAACGACGAGCCTTCGTAGATTGAACAACCTATACAGTGAAAATCAATTCTCTTTACTTTACTTGTACTTACAGGTAGCGACTTCCAAATACAAATTGTCTTCCAAAAAAAAATACCTACTATACCTAACTAGGTACTACACCTAAGTAGGTACTTAGGTATAGTATTTTTTTTTTGGAAGAAACTACAAACTAAGTTGTTTCACTGTCTGTTGAAAAAATGTAATATATGCACATACAGACACTTATATGTCCGTGCGGGTAGCTTACAGCGCCACCGTGAAGTAACAATAAAGTCAGTTAGTTACACAGAGTACATTGGTATAATATGCTCAGTTATGTACCGTTACATCCGTCATTATCTGCTGCGTCAAATACATACCAGTTATTAAAACATGGTGAAATTCGAAAAGTTAAACCAACATTTTGAACGAATAAATTTTAAAAGGATTTACGAAAAATGGTCCGAATAGTATAAAAATTTTTAACAAAAAATTGCGTTTTGAGTCGGTTCTATTTTTTGTTAAAAATTTTTATTTCTTACTTTTTAGTGATTTAACACCACGTAAAGTACTCGTACTATACTGTCATAGTATATTATACGGCACTAGTAGCCAAAAACCTACCGATACCGAGACAAAAACCGAAATCGCTTAAAGCATGTCTCCAAAATTTGAGGAGTTCCTTCAATTTCCCCAGGATATCATCATCCGATCCTAACATCCAACACGACAATGGGACCACCTTGGAAGTATGCCCTTACTAATAAAAAAAGAATTATCAAAATCGGACATTTCTGTAAAAAGTTATGCGTGGTCATACATATAAATATATATATATATATATATATATATACATATATATATATATATATATATATATATATATATACGTGTCGAATTGAGAACGTCAAATACATACCAGTTGTTATTATGTATCAGTCAATTAACGTCCCAATACAAGGCCAAGCTTTCTTCCTTAAAGAACCTCTCCTATGAACCAAAGCTGACCCACCACGCTGCTCCATACGGGTTGCCGGACTTAGGTATTGAACTAATGTTTTATATAGCAAAGATCTTAAATTGTAAGCAAAGTCTGTATTTTTTAAGCCAAGGTCCGTAAAAGATAGAAGTAAGGTTCAGGTCGTATTAGGTTATTAATGCCCTTGTTCCGGTCCATTTATGAGATGGATACGGTACTTAGCCTTCCCACGCTGTTTTATTGCGGGCTTACGATAGACAAATATTATTATCTTGGTATATTCCTTCAAATAGTAGATACTGGTATTCAAAGAAAATACCTTGCGTATACAAAAAATACACTACATGTGCAACTACAAATTATTTTTTAAGCCATTATTTTTTCAAAATTTAATTTTGATTAAATCCTAAGGCCTGTGTGCACCAATATTTTGGTTATTATAAGCAACGGTTAACATAAGCTAACCGTCGGTTACTATAAATTTACTGTTCACGACAACCCGCACGCTGGTTAAGGACGTCAACCGGGCGGTTATCTTAACCGAGCTTACTATTGAGATACCTTTTTCTAATTATTTATAGGAATTAAACAACATTAGGTTATTTTTATCCTTAAATTTACGTGGGAATTTCGACATGAAAAATAACTGAAATTGTATGAAAGTATATTATTAATACTGCAAATAACTTACTGTTAAATGCAAAGAAAACGAAATGTGTTGAGTTTTCATTACCGAATGTAAAAAAAAATAGATAAGTCTTTATTGATAAATGGTGAAACACTAAAGTTGGAAAGTTCCACAGTCTTTTTAGGAGTAACCTTGGACTGTAAACTTCAGTGGAGCGCTCATATAGAATCACTAACAGGTAAACTTAGCTCAGCTGCATTTGCAGTGAGAAAAATAAGACAGTTTACCGATGTAGAAACTGCTAGACTAGTCTATTTTGTTGGACTGGGTGTACTCTTCTACAACAAGATGCCCAATTCAGTTTTAGATCTGCCATTGCATAAGTTTAAGCAATGTATTAAAACTCACTTACTGAGTCAAGGTTATTATACTATAGATGAATTTTTAAATGACAAAGAGGTTGAGAGGCAATTGGATCAGCTTTCAACTTCACACAAGTAGCAGAATAAATAATTTTATGTAACAATACAGTTAATATTGTAAAGTTTCTTGCCGGCTCTTCTAAACAGGACCTGCCTTCCGAGCCGGTGGTAGAGTCACTACAAATAGTCTAATTTGACGTTTCAAAAGTGCTTATAATTGGTCTACTTGAAATAAATGATTTTGAATTTGAATTTGAATTTATTACTTAAAGTTAGACGAATCAGTATTTTCGCCAAAGATAAAGACGTGGGTTTCAGAGTATATAATATACAGAGAATAAAATAGTTCAAGCTTGTTCGACCTTTACTCGATAGTACCTGTATAATTTACAAGATGGCGTTTAAAGTATTTTAAATACTTTTTTGTTAAAAATATCTTCTATGCCTTGTTTCCGGAGGAAGTACACTTGAAGATAAAAGTAGCACAACCTTGAATGTTAAACTTGAAGTCATCAAATTTCCAAAATTTTTATTTATAATTACTTAAAACTAAATTATAAAATTTTAATAAAACACTAAAATTAAGAAGTAACGAAATAACACTTATGTCAAAATGTATCTACCGTCGTTTTAGCTTTTCTTTGCTTTAGGATATTTAGTACATTTGTTCATACATATCATGCAAATTAACGTCGGTTCTTCAGTAGTGGTAGTAGTCGGCGCCGGTGTGGTAGTAGTGGTAGTTTTCTTCGGCTTGCAGTAGTAGTACGGGTCGAAATGGTACGGTATAACCTCGTGGTACTCATGGTACGCGTCATCCTCGTGATGGTACGATGTGAAAGGCGGTGGTTCCTCGTCGTATATGAGGGATGATGCATCTGAAACACAATAGGCACACTCATAGGATCTAATACAATTCATCTAGTAATAATAATCGCCAATCCGCATAGAAGTAGTATGGTGAGTGTATGCTTTATATCCTTTCCACTTTTAGTAAAAAGAGAACCTATTGCTTTATGTGCTCTTTAACTCTTCTTTTATATTAAATAACTGTGTCATTTTGTTGCTTTAATTTACTTCTATCTATCTAGGAGTCGGTGCCAGCCAAGGGTTCTTCTTTAAGAACATTACCTAGAACCCACAAACTGCTTTACTACGTTAAATAAATGTTCCTTAAACTTGCTGGCACCGACTTCATAGATATGCTTAAGTAAATTAAAGCAACTAAATGACACAGTTATTTTTTACTTTTTAGTGCGTTTTGAGTCGGTTCTATTTTTTGTTAAAAAAATTTTATCATAAGATTCATATGGGTTTGTCGGTAATTTTATGAAAGTGTATTACTTGAAATTAGACGAATCAGGATTTTTTTACGGGAATAAAGACATGAGTGTCTGAATATCTTGAAAAGTTTATTCGACCTTTACCCGATAGTACCTGTATAATTTACAAGATGGCGTTAAAAGTATTTTAAATACTTTTTTGTTAAAAATATCTTCTATGCCTTATTTCCGGAGGAAGTACACTTGAAGATAAAAGGTTCTTTTATAGTTTCCTTTAGTAGGCACTATACTCTACATTTTTTTAACATAGACTCTAGTAAAGCTGTTTGCAACAGAGTTCGTCCGGTGAAGTAAAACTAATCTGCATATATCTAGCAGCGTTACTGAGTTCCGGTTTGAAAGCGTAAGTATGTTGGTGTAAATACAGGCTCAATACCGATCAGGTCGATGAAACCTTAGCACCTAGTACCTAGGCGGTGTTCCTAGCGAGTCTGTTTACTGTGTAGATCTGTTATAGTTTGTAGATAGATTGTTTTGACAACTTCCGTGGCGCGGTGGATTCATAAGACGGAGGCCTGAATTCGATTCCCGGCAGGGAAGATTGAGATTTTCCTTAATTTGTCTTATTCTGGCTAGTGGGAGACTTTCGCCGTGGCTAATTACCATCCTACCGACAAAGACATACTGCCAAGCGATTTAGCGTTCCGGTACGATGTCGTGTAGAAACCGAAAGGGGTGTGGATTTTGACCAACTCCTAATAAGTTAGCCCGCTTCCATCTTGTATTGCACCATCACTTAACATCAGGTGTGATAGCAGCACAAGGGCCAACTTGTAGTCGATAAATGAAAAAAAAGTGGATCATCAACTAGTCTTGTCAACTATTATCCGCATTTAAAAATATAATGAAGAAGTCCCTATGGCAGACTATTTGCTTCAATTGTAATTGCAAGTAATGCCCAGTAATTGTATTATTTCGTGAATATAGTTATTAGTATAGAAACACATGCAATGATCGCCAGAAGTTGGAGAAGTTCAATAAAAACATTATGATATGAGTAAACGGCAGACCGGAATGTGAAAAATTACAAACATTAACCTTTTTTATGAAACGAGAGGAAGTTTCTTTGTTTAGGAACCGCAGAATATAATGGTGCTTTATTTTACGGCATTTTTATTGCGCGTACTTACATGGGTATCCTCTTAATAGAGTTATTAAAACATGGTGAAATTCGAAAAGTTAAACCAACATTTTGAACGAATAAATTTTAAAAGGATTTATGAAAAAATGGTCCGAATAATATAAAAATTTTTAACAAAAAACTGCGTTTTGAGTCGGTTCTATTTTTTGTTAAAAACTTTTTATTGATTTATCACCACGTAACATAGACGTGTCATGATTTTTTAAAAAAGTGCTCGAAGTTTTTACTCTATGGCATGGTAGTTTATGAAAATAGTTAATCTGTGAAAACATAATGACTGGTCGCGTGTGATTGGTTATGGTGGATCACACCACTTATTGTTAAACCAATGGTAACGATTCCCTCCAAGAATGATTTTTAATGGAGGAATCGGTGTCGAGATGAAAATAGAAAAATTAGGAGAGCTTTCATTCTGTCCTGGGTGTTGAAGAAAGTAGATCCTAGAATATTAGTATAACACAAGACCTGTATTGTGAAAAATAGAAACTGTATTGAGAAGAATAGTAATAGAAGGAGGAAATAAACTGATTGTTCTGGCCGTTGGAGTATTATTTACAACAGACGTATTATACTGTCATAGTATATTATACGGCACTAGTAGCCAATAACCTACCGATACCGAGACAAAAACCGAAATCGCTGTAAGCATGTCTCCAAAATTTGAAGAGTTCCTTCAATTTCCCCAGGATATCATCATCCGATCCTAACATGGTGACAATGAAACCACTTTCCAAAGGTACTTGGAAGTATGCAATTACTAATAAAAAAATAATTATCAAAATCGGACAACTCTGTAAAAAGTTATGCGTGGTTATACATATAAAAAAAAATATACGTGTCGAATTGAGAACCTCCTCCGTTTTTTTTCGTCGGTTAAAAAACTAGGCTGGTTCTTTACTGAATACCGAATAAGAAATATGTAAACAATCTTTAATATTCATATATAATGATCATACAATCCAATCGATGTATATGCGATTCTGGTTTTGTACAGATATTTTTTCACGACCTCTAGTCGTAATACCGTAGTTTACAATTAAAATGTACTGGGTTGAATTCCCAGCATAAGGCAACTTATAATTTTATGTTTTTTAAATGAGCTCAGATCTGGCTCTGACCGTTGTTAGTTACCACCCTAATCTAACGGGAAAGCGATTTAGAGTTCAGGTATGAAGCCGTTTAACCATTTGGAGAAATTATTTACCAACATCTCGACGTCGTCTCGGTGAGCAATACAAAGGGCAGATCTTTATGCAGTACAACACAGGTTCGTCATCTGAAAAAAAAAAATATTATTATCAGAAAAAATAGTTTCTGGCCTCAATCATAGCAAAATGATTCTAGTAAACTTAAATCAAATAGTAACAGGTTCCATTTAACTTTTAAATAACTATAATATTTATAAAATACTAGAGGACGCTCGCGGTTTCACTGACGCAGTTCTCGTTCCCGTGAGAGTTTCTAGATAAAATGTCATCATCATCATCATCATCATCATCATCATTACCAGCCTGTAGACGTCCACTGTTGGACATAGGCCTTTTTTAGGGACTTCCAAACACAACGATCCCGAGCCGCCTGTTGCCAGCGGGTCCCTGCGACACGTTTGATGTCGTCAGTCCACCTGGTTGGGGGTCGACCAACGCTGCGCTTTTTAAAATTAAGATAAAATGTGGCCTGTGTTATTCAGATATGTAAGCTATATTATTGTGAAGTTTCACAAAAATCCAATCAATGGTTTTTGCGTGAAAGAGTAACACACCTCTACACATACACACTAAGTTTCGCCTTTATAATATTAGTTACTTTACTATATTAATGGCCACGTATGAAAGGCACTATAAAATCCCGGAAGACTTAGCTATTTCGACATCTAGACCGGATTATCAGATATTTCTTTTTCCCAAACAAATCAAACGTATAGTACTTGTTGAGCTTACAGTGCTGTGGAAAACAAACATCCCGACAGACCATGTATCCAAAGTGAATAAATATTATGGCCTTACTAATGAATTAACTAAAAATGACTATGTGGTTAGTTTATACGCGGTAGAAGTGGGTGCGAGAGGTATACCAGCGAAGTCTCTCTATAACCTGCTAAAAGACCTTGGCCTTACTAGAAGTGCAGTAAGCTCTATATTGGAGCGAGTGTCCAAAGCTGCTCTAGTAGGGTCCTTCCGAATTCGACTGGGCAGGGAGAATAACTTGAACAGAGGAGGTGAGTGTTGACGGCCGTCACTAAGAGTACTCTTTTAAGCCTACACCCGAGTCACAAGTATCGGGCTCTGTTCAGAGTTTTTCTCTCAGCCACGCGATGGACCCGGCACCCGCACGGTGAATCCATGGAATGCTAAGATATTCGTCTCCCCTCTTTAAAACAAACTATACGAATCGGAACTCGAAAGTCACCTGGGTGACGTTTTCAGGTACATTTAACCCATGCTGCCAAAATAATTTTAAAAAATGCTCTTAATCGTGGCACCAGTGTGTTGTGTGCCGAGACAAATGAGCTCAATTTAGGTGGGTTTATCAATTATCATATTTAGGTTAGCAGTGCCACATTCCAACTATGTGATCATATTGCATTGACATCGAATCTCCGTAAGTGTGTACCTTAGAAACCAATCAAATACCAGGAATCGCTTCTAATTTAGCTACCAATTTGAGCAACATAATTACTAACAGGTCAACCTTAATATAAGCTGGTAATTATCGAGGCAAGTGAGCACAATTGCTGCTATGCTACCACGAAACCATCGATGCATTAAGCGTATGAATTGAGCTTTTCTTTCTTTCAAAAAATTCTTACTAAAAATCTAGAGAGCATACGTTAATGGTCAGAAACTTAAGATGGACTGCGTAACGCCGCCACCACCAACTTAACATCTGACTGGCTGAAACTTTTTCCTGAGAATTTCTTGGAAGAAAGAAAACTTCAGTTATCAGAACCCAGATGAGCTAACCAAGTTGTACTAATGGTAAGTGATCAGAATTGAATCACAAAAGCATGTTATAATAAAATTATTATTATAAAAACAAAAAACTGTATAAAATTCTAAATACTTTATGGTGCTGCAAACAGGGACAAAATACTTTAACCTGCGGGGAAAGAAAGATCTACCAAAACTACGTTTGTCCCCGCCTGCAGCACCATAAAGTATTTAGAATTTTATACAGATATAGTGATCCTTGTTTTTCTCTTTTCAGTTCATAACTTCTAAGCAGTCGGGTTTTTTGTTTTTATGATAATAATTTTATTTGAGAGTTTTAGTTTATGGTATAAAAATGAGACGGTACACTTAGTACACTTTTTGCCATTTTTTGTTTAAAATGTAATATGAACATGATACGATATTTATATTTTTGGAATGGTCTTTTTACAACCTTTCAATTGGTACCCATATTGCCAAGATAAAAGAAAAAAATACACACATCTCCCCTTTTTTCCCCCATTTATAGCCGCCATTTTGAAAATTTATATAATTTATGTCACTACCATAATTTTGACAAATTCAACGACACCTCATATGTCAAAATCCGTTCAGCCGTTTAGGCTGTAGCGCGTGCCGAAGAAATGGACATACATACATACGCTCGAAAAACATAACCCTCCTTCTGACGCTGTCGGGTAATAAAATTATTATTATAAAAACAAAAAACCCGACTGCATAGAAGTTATGAACTGAAAAGAGAAAAACAAGGATCACTATATCTATATAAAATTTTAAATACTTTATGGTGCTGCAGGCGATCCTTGTTAATAATTTTATTTGAGACTTTTTTGTTTTAGTTTATGGTGTAGAAATGATACGGTACACTTTTTTCCATTTTTTATTAAAACGGCTATGTAAATATGATATGATATTTATATTTATGAAATGGTCTTTTTACGACCTTTCATTTGATACCCATATTGCTAAGATAAGAGAAAGAAATACACACATCCCCCCTTTTTTCTCCCATTTACAGCCACCATTTTGAAAATTTATATAGCCTATGTCACTACCACAATTTTAACAAATTCAACGACACCTCACATGTTAAAATCCGTTCAGCCGTTTAGGCTGTAGCGCGTGCCGAAGAAATGGACATACATACATACATACGCTCGAAAAACATAACCCTCCTTCTGACGCAGTCGGGTAAAAAGTGTCACTATTTTTGTTCTAAGAGCCGACCTAGGATTCGAACTTATGACCAAGATTCCACACAGAAGAACTCACATCACATAAGCTAAATACTGAAGTAACGAGACAATTAAATAGTGAGTATGGTATGGTATGATTAAAGTACAAAAGCATGTTAAAAATGTGTCAGTGATTTTGTTTCATGGCCTTGCTTTGGACATGAACTCGAAATTGTGATTCGAAGCCATACAGGCAAAGCACTGAAACAACAAAGCAATTAAATGGTGAGTGATTACCATGAAAATATAAAAGCATGTTATAAGCGTCAACAATTTTGTTTCGTATTCCGACCTTGGATACGGAGTTGGGATCGTAATTCAAATCTACATAAATGCTATCCATTGTAACAATGAGGCAGTCAAATGGTTAGTGATCACCACAAAAGTATAAAAGCATGTTAAGAAGAAAGTGTCAATAAATAATTTCCATTGCCACGTCGCCGTCGGCATATAATCCTGAATATTTGTATTCAGGTCACGTAATGATAGAATTCAGATGGGATGTGACGCTATATTGCTCTAGAAGATAAACCGGGATGTACGTTATACCCTAACGTTGTCACTTTGACAAATGAAGTCAATTGTAACTATCTTGTTATGCGCCAATATAAGGGCTTGATAAAACATTCGTTTTTAACCGACGAAAATAACGGAGGAGGTTCTCAGTTCGACACGTATATTTTTTTTTTCTTTTG